>JBBPCZ010000156.1:7474944-7487047 GCA_037974445.1 Brycinus macrolepidotus | reverse complement strand
GGATTTATAAAGTTCCGTAAGCAACACACCTAATTTAATCTAATGAAGTAAAAAGAGCCGACCCAGGGATTTGATGGCAGCTACAAATAATTCTGGGCTTCCATGAGGAAGGAGGTCTGGAAATGGTCAAGCAAACACTTTGCCATACATGAAAGTATGGTTTACGGTATTAAAGTGATTTGTAATGATTGTAAAATTAGTGTTTTAACACTAACCTAACACTACTGCCCAGTAGCAAACAGCTTTTAAATATAATTTTCTCAGGTGCTTAAGACTTTTGCACAGTACTGTAAATTGTTATTTCTTTCAAAAGTGCATCTCCAAAATTTTTGCAAATGGATATACAGAATTCTGAAATTAAACTCTTCATATACAGCACTGTTGTATCATAATTTTAAGAGCATTATTATAATTACACAAAAAAGTCTACTGTAGATCCCACTTCTAGTAAGAGTTTCAGGAAATAGTCTACTGTAGATCCCTTACTTTTAGTAAGAGTTTTAGGAGAATATTACATATTGTTGAATTACAGCTAATTATGGTTATTTATGGGGCACAGTATGATCACACTATTCATTCTAACAGTGATACACTGTTACATGCGAGAGAGTAAATCAAAGGGTGTACTCACAATAGACCGACTGTCTTGTACCATACCCGAGCGTGATTGTGCCCCCTCCCCACTCCCTCACTGGCCTGCACTCACATTGTGTTTAATGTTTTTGACCCGAGCATGCTTATGTCATCACATTACTCATTGCCTCATCCTTTTTGTCTATCAAGTTGCCAGATTTACAAAGTGCATCTCATACCTTCAGATATGGAACCCACAGTTTTTTCAGCTTGTCACCACATTGTTCAGTTGTTCTTTACAGTGTGTCCATACAGTGTGAGATTTAAGTAAAATGCCCAAATACGCTTTAAGCAGCAAGGTCTAGTTTCACTGCAGATAGATGGGAAGGTAGCAAAGTTATCTTAATAGGCTGAACTAACTATAGGGAGCTCAGTTTGTTAAAATATGTGTGTGTCTTGTTTGACAGACACATTTATCCTAGAGTAGGAACAGTAACCAAAACAGTACAATTTTTTAATCATTAGCCTTATTTGTGCTAATTATATGACACATCACTGCTCTGTTTTCACTGCTTACCCGTCATCGTCACCGTCACCATCACTTTCTCTGCACCACCTTCACGCTTTCTGTTAATCAGTTAGCCAACTCCACCAACACTGGAGACTTGGAAACTACCTTCTGTATCTTACGTAAGCAATCAAATCCAAGGAAGAAGCAGTGAGGGATCATATCTTGCACAGACAAATGGGTTCTTTGGAGCATCTGCACAGAAGAACCTTCACTTAAAAGCCTTTCAGTGGATGGCTCTTTAAAAGAATACTCAGGCATTTTTCAGCCTAATCTCGATCTGCAGCACGTGAAGCAGGCAATAAATTACCACAGACAATAATTTCAACACTTTACCTTGTATTTCACTTAAATTATTGTTCATTCGAATCTATTGTGTGCTACAAATGTGGCAGAGGGAGATTAGGTTGCAATTTCTTTAAAGAACCATCCCCTGAAAGAGGATCTTTAGTGAGCTTTTTTGGCACCTTTATATTTATGAGTGTGGCCTGTTTGTGTATGTGTGGTGAAATCATTAAGTCATACTATACTGGAGCTGGACGCTCCTATGCTGGATGCTGCCCATCCCAGAGCTCAGATTTAAGACATTACAAGGAGCTGCTTTATAGAGATCTGCCATTAACTGCTCATACTATCCAAAGCTAAAGTGTCGGATGGTAATGAAACTAGCCCCGGGGCCAGTTATCGCCTCCCTGCTCTCCCACACACATCCTCACAGTCCGACACAAATAGAGCTCTTGTGCTTTGACTTAAGAGTGTAAGAAACAGCAATATCTACTGTCTGGACACTGATAGGCAGCATCAAATGGCCCGAAGCCTGAGGGTCTCCAGGTGAGAGAAGAACCCAGACAGCCGAGTATGTGGGGCAAGGGTTCTGCTGTGCCAGTTGGCTTAGGGATGGCAGGCAGTGACTGCAGGCAGCTGATGGTGGTGTGAGAACTGCAGATCCCACTGGAAGGCCCACATCCACTGGCTGGAGGGTCAGCGCCGGACAAGCCTCCCCTCTGCCTCCTGTGTACCAGGATAGGAGCTGTTAAAGAGCTGGCCAGCATCCAGTACTGCGGGTATGTGTAAGGAGAGATAACGACACGGTTTCATTCAGAGCAAGGCTCATGACACCTTGAGCTGCTTCGACCTTCCTGAAGGGCTTTCATTTTATAGCAGTTCTATAGTACTTAAAGAGTTTTGTTGACTATTTTTTTGGCCTATTTGTTCCTGTAAGGAATATTGCCAAATGTATTTGGCCTGACAAGATGTGTTTGCTGTTTCTCATTTGTATTCACTGGAGCTATGAGGCTAATGTAGCTAACTGGTAGGGCTGTTCTATTACAGAAATGTTCGGGTCAGCTCTGATTCCAAAAGTTGATTCCACAGAATAATTGTGCAACAATCTAAACTAAGTACATAATAAACAAATGATTGTGATTTAGGGATTAAACAACTATCGATTCCGACTAGTCACTGAAAAGAGTAGTCTATTAGTTATTGTTACTAAAGAAATGTTATCATGGCCTGGGCATGGAAGCTAAATGTCATTCTCTTGCCAATAAAGTCAAGCAAGGCCAGCTGGCTAGTCTACGCAACCACCATTATAATTATGACAGTGTGAACAAAGAGGGATACTGACGTATTATCTTCATTTGCTTCTTCCTCTTCTTCAGGGACAAGAGATTTTATATATATAATATGTTTAATTAGATGACTCACTGCAGTTCACAGTTTGGAGAGCTAACATTCTTTTCAGCTTTGGGTGGGCAGATCTGGTCGAAAACATCCTCCCCCCGAACTTTGTTCATTGCAAAATACATCCAGGCTAGTGATGCATGTGTTGTTGAAGAATGCATTTTTTAGTCAAGTTGTCTATAGAGTGACTGTAGAAAATCTCACACTCTGACAGAATCAAGCCCAAAGCTTTAGAGCTTACTCTTGATTCTTAAATGCTCGGTTTCTGGCCTTTGCAGAGAACGTATGACATACCATTTCTATAACAATGGATAAAAAGTACAAATGCCACTACAAGTTAGTCAGTTTTCACCATACCACATAGCTGGACTCTTCATCATTCAGAAAAGACCACACCAACAGGTAATTGGATCAGCTAATAACTTAATTACTGTGGGATCAGTGATTTGATTGACATGAGGTTCACCATACCTGTGAGTGGCAGAAATGCGTGCTATAAGTGTGATGGCTGGAGGAGAGAGGCATTTTATAGGTATACAGTTTTCTTTGGCACCAGTGTGTGGGGAGACAGGTGGCAGGAGGTTATTTCAATAATAAGTAATAATATCATCAGCTCGCTCTCCGTCTGTCTCAACACGTGCTAACGCAGGCGCACAGAGTGTCAAGCTATCCCAGCATGCTCTGCGGAAGTAAAAATAGCCCTGTCACAGCTGGGCCGCAAGCAGAGCAGATTTGCGGATATGGTGCAAGCTAACCAGCTAGCACCCCCCAACCCCCACCCCAACCACGCAGACACACACACAGTTTAATCACTTGATGAGCTTTATATTAAACTTGCCCCCATTGGGCTCTGTAATATCTCTCAGAAATAATGAGGGCCTTTCTAACTGCTGTGTGTTTCAGTCACCAGACAGCTTTTCCACTGATACAAGTAGTGAGTTATGTGGCCTGTCATATACATATAGTTTTATTTAACCTTGTATTTCTGTTCATTTTGCTGTACATTTGTCCTAGATCTCATAAAGCCTTTTCATTATGCATCCACTGGGAGGCACCCTTATCTGTGACTTGTGAAGTTGCTCTGCTTTAATTGGTGGAAGGCTTTGTGGAGGGTGCAAGGAAGGGATGGGACAGAGAGTGACTGGTTTTAATGACATACCATGGTATAAAACTCAGTGACCTTTTCAAAGTTTAATAACTGATATAGTACACATCGGCACAGTCAGAATAAAACCTTTGTATATTTGTTTATTGTGTTTTAAAATTTTATTTACCATAATTTAAAAATGCTGGCCGCTGGTTATGCTATGGGACTTTTTTTATACAAATTTTGAACATTTGCTTTAAAAACTGGATGGAAACGTTAGAAATGAGAAAAAAAAGTTAGTTTTTATAATTGGATAAGTTGGTTTATCGGTTAAGAAAAAAGGTAAAAATCTGCGATTTATTTATCTATCTATCTGTTTATTCCTTTTTGAAAAAGTGATAACTGCTACAGCAGGAATAAAAGTCATGTGTTCCTGCTCCATATGGCGACAGCAAACATGATGTGTTCGGTACGTGTGGACTGAAGCTGCGGTGGCCTTCCCAGTGGTTCAGTGAGTGACAGTGTGGGTGAATGTTGGACTACAGCCCTCATTAAATGGCCAGGAGCAAATCCTTCCGTCATACATGCTTATCTCATGCCCTTATGTGACATCAGCTTCAGAAATCTGAGCATGAGAGTAGTCGATGGAAACACTGATCATTTGTATTTTCTTTACTTTTAGGTCCAAATCGTCTTAGGTCCAAAAACGTCCTGTTACATTAAAAGTTAAGAAAGGTTTTCCTTCTCCTATAAAGTTACTGATTTTTTGAGGTACAGGGTTTTGTCCTTAATTTTTTGGATTATAAAGAAATACGAGATGTTTAATAAAAGCTTGTGGTGAAGAAGAACGTGGTCCTGGTGTTTTTAGTGTGATTGTCCTAGTTTCTTAGTGTTTTCAGGTCTGTTTGAAGTACTGTATCCTTGGAGTGATTGCCAGCTTGGAAGCATGCGCGAATGGGCCTTGTTCCTCCCAGTCAGGGGGATTAGATAGTTTAAACTGATTGTAGTCTAAATGAGGTGACTGGAGACGACTATAATAACCTGAATCGTAGTTCGACCACAAACATGACCTATCTCCTCTCCTCCATGCTCCTACCCAGTTCCCTCCATCCCTGCCGCCAATCTGTCCATCCAGTGGGTGGAAAAGTTGGGTGACACCTCACAGTTTCCATGCACGCGTAATTTAGTGCTCTGCCTCAACAAAGGGGACATTTTGTTTAAATTCCAAAAAATTACAATGGAGCAATTAAAATAAATCTTCGCTTGCACTTCCATTAACCCTGGCTGGTTTTGCGTTTCTCTGCCTGAGGGCCTGACGGATCTGGCCTTTCTCTGATTTATGCTGTCTTCCTCGAGAAATCAGAGGAAAAACCTCCCCTCCCCCAAGCACTTTCTTTAACCATACATAGAGGTCTCCTAATTTTTTTTTTTTTTTTTTTTTAGCTCAGAGGAAAAATAATCCATTTTCCACATCCATTATGTTACATCATAAATCTTACACATGTAGCCAAAGCCTTCAGGGAAATACTGGAGGGACAAAGGAGGAATGCAGTATTTCATACACATAGGCCTGCGATGTTTTGGGTGGAATTGGAAATGCATTAGGTGTTTTTCTTTGGAAGTATGTTGAGACAGGTAGGATAATGTATGGAAATCCAGAGTGAAGTATTGCCTGAGGCTTACAAGAGACACATGTTAGGGAAGCAATGATCAAAACATAAGAAAGAATAATGATCGCCTTATTACTTTTCTCTCTTGTTGATTTTTGTTTTGTTTTTGTTTTTGTATTTACTCACGCCGGAGGAAATAAAGTTTAAACTTTTTTTTAGAGTACTGGCACCAAGTGCCCGTCTGAAAACTACATGTTGTTCTAAACATCTGTTATGATGATAATAATAATAATAATAATAATAATAATAATAATATTATTATTATAATTATAATATTTTTATAATGATTATTATTATTATCATCATCGTCATCATCATCATCAACAACAACAACAACAACATTAATAATAATAATAATTATTATTATATTTATTATTATTGTTGTTGTTGTTATTGTTATTATATTACATTTTGTGATGGCAAATTAATTTAAGCACAGGGCTTCAAACTAGTTCAAAGAATGATAACAAAAACTGGACATGTACTGCATTTTGCTAGGAGCAAAACTGAAACTAAAAACCTAATCATCCCTAACTATTTCAGAACAGAAATACTAATATGAAATCATTTTTGTTTAACAACATTAATTTGTCATTCACTGTTAATAACTGAAAGAGGTTTCTTCAGTTTTGGTGTCATCAGTCACTACAAAGTTCAGGGACGAACTATTGAGTTTACTATAAACTATATAGTTCATAGCTTCTACTATAAATGCTCCCAGTATAAACTTCATTATGTTAAAGAATGCTTTAGATGATCAGGTCTGTTTGTGTGACGAATGTTGTTAGGCTAATTTTGCTTTTGTAACAACACCTTTTACGTAATTGTGAAGTAATCTGGTATATTCTGGAGCAATGTGTGAACTGACGCATGCACGTTAAAACTCCATCTGTGTGTGTGAAGTCCTCATTAATACAAACATCGCTGCTCAGCTCAGTATTTTAGACCTGCCTGAAGGAATGAAAGGGAGTTTTAAAAAGAATTTTATCATTTAGATCATTTACATCCTGGTTTGACAGGAAATTTGAAAGAAAGTTTAAAAAAAAAGTTAACATTTTTAGTGGTGCTGGGAACCTGGTGTTGTTTTGTCAACAAATATAGCTATTTATTTATTTATTTGTTCGTTCGTTTGTTTGTTTTCCTCTGACTTGTCTTGAGTTTTTATATGTCGATTATGGTAGATAGAGTTTAAAAATTCTGTACATACACCTCCGCCATAAAATGATTTAAAAATGTTTTGGGCAAAAACTTTATCTCAAACCTACTGTAAAACGATGTCTCAGGCACCAGGCAGTTATTGCCATACCACATAACGTTTTTTCTGAAGGAGCTTTTAAAGGCAATAAACTTCTCAGACGTCTGGTTCCTATCACCACCACTGTGTAAAATTATGACTTGGGCAGTTTCTCTAGAGCGGCGGCTTTCACATGAAACCACTCGGAAGGATTTTGTTTGGAATGCAAGAACAGAAACCTGCAAACATAAGTTTTGTTCAGAGCAAGCCAGTCGATTTTTTTTTATATTGTCTAAGGGGGCTCTTCAAGAGAATAAAACTACCATTTATAATTATTTTTTAAATGCTTAGTTCAGTTGAATTGAATTGACAATATTCACAACAACACAAGCCTTAATAAAAAGCTTCACTCACACACATTTGCACCAGGCATTTCATGGCCAAGTCAAATGTTACTATGTTAATGCTTTTTAAAAAGGCCAGCAAGTGGTGAGGGTGCTTGTCATCAAGATCACTGAGGCCAAACGGTCATGTCCACTGTCCGGGGCAACAGGTATGCAGAGTGCACTTTTGGCCTGAGAGGACAGGCTTCCGCTGCATTCAGACTAAAAAAAAAAAATCTCCCTTATTTGCCTCTGCAAACTAATGCACATGATTTCTTTAGCCGTCGGGCTCCTTTGGTCTACCCTAATTGCAGTTAGAAGTGGAAATGTAATGGAAATCTGTGCCGCTTTCATTCACCCTAATCACTGCAAGAGCTTATTTTTAGCAGAGAGAGAAAAACAGGCATAGCTCAAGATGATGAGATCATTTGCTGCTCGGGGCTGACCAGTGTTAAGAAATTTTTAAGTATGTATGAGTGCGTGTGTGATGGAGGGAAGTGTAGACGTGTCACTCCACACATACCTTCTGAGATATTAGATGCCTGCGGCGCTTGCAGTAACAAGTCTTTGCTTGGTCTGTGCAGTGCGGCCGGCAGTACTTACACTCTCTTTACAGGTAGCTGCATGGGCCTGCCCTGCTTTGGGCCAAATCACACCAAATCCCCCTTATCTACCACTTACACACATTCAGTTTCTAAAAAGACTGGACACTCTGTTCGGTTTCTTAGACAATCTCTCAGTATTGGTATGTTGAAGCTTCTTTCAAAATGCTTACATGTCTAACAATGCACGACAATCAGGCATGACTTGCTTTGCATACTGTCTTATCAAAACTTTATAACTTCACTTTTGAAAATGATTTTGTATGGCTTTTTGAAAATGCCATTTGTGCTTTTCATTGTGTGAACACACTGAACGGAGCAATATAGTAGAAATATTAAAAAAGTAAATGGTTTTGCTTGAATATCCAGTGGGGCAACCTGTAAGGGTCTCTGCCTCTTACTGAGTCACTGAGTGACTGACAGCCAGTGTAGAAATGTGCATACGGAAACATCAGCTGAGAAAAACAGCAGGTGACACTATACATCTAACTACACTTAGCAAGGCTGATGCCCCATTACTTCTCCGTTACTCATTTAAGGCTAATACATAAACAATTACGGAAAATGCAACTGTTGGCCTGATGGTTCGGAATCTGCCCCTGCAATCGGAAGGTTGTGGGTTTGAATCCCAGGACTTCTAGTGGCACCTCTGAGGTACCCTTGAGCAAGGTACCGTCCCCACACACTGGTCCCCGGGTGCTGTGGTCCTGGCTGCCTGCTGTTTCACTCGGGTGAATGAGTTAAATGCAGAGAACCATTTCATGCTGTTCACACTGTGTGCTGTTCTGTGGTGTGTTCATGTTTGAGAAATGGACACTTTACACTTATACTCACACTTTACACATTCATTGAACCAGGTCATGGCTTTTCTAAAAAACAGCTAAAGCTCTTCCTTATAATGGGTGCAATAACACAGTGGTGAAGGTAAAGATTCAGGGACACATACACCCTCCCCTCAAACTCCGAACTATGCCGACCACAGCTAGCAAACCCAAGAACTATTTCTACTCTTCCGAGTGATGATAAAGTCATAGGTCTCCTGTACAAGACCAGTACGTACACCAGAATGTCAGGTGTCATAATGTTTTGATGCTGTTGTTTGCTATTTTTTAGAAGGATCACTCTGTAAAAGGTTTGCTACTGTAACATTATCTAGCTCGGAATCTTATTATAATTCATGCAAGCAGCCGACATGGATTTATTTATGACAAGGCAGCAGAATCAACACATCATACTCAAAATCAAACAATTCCACTGAAAACACAGATTTATCATGTTGGCGGTCTCAGAATGCCAAATGCACAGTGTAAGGTACAGCACTGCTGTTGCAATAAGGGTCCCCATTAATTGTATGCTGAAATATGCTGAAATCAAAGTTTATTTGAAAGAATTACTAAACATCACACCTAGTTTGATCACATTCATATTATTATTATCATTATTGTTATTATTATCATTGTTATTATTATTGTTATTATTGTCATTAGTGGTAGTAGTAGTAGAAGTATTATTATTATTATTATTATTATTATTATTATTATTAGTAGTAGTAGTAATAGTAGTAGTAATAATGGTAGTAGTAGTAATAGTAGTAGTACTAGTAGTAGTAGTAGTAATAGTATTAGTAATAATAGTAGTAGTAGTAGTAATAGTAGTAGTAGTAGTAGTAGCAGTAGTAGTAATAGGAGTAGTAGTAGTAGTAGTAATAGTAGTAGTAATAGTAGTAGTAGTGGTAGCATTAGTCAGGTGGACTAAAAAGTTAATTTGCCACACTGCACATAATGCAAAGGGTATATTCTGTTACAATGACACCTTTTAAGGAGTGGGATATTTTAAGAAGCAAGTAAACAGTCAGTTCCTGAAGTTAATGTGTTGGAAGCAGGAAAATGGGCAAGCATAAAGATCTAAGTGACTTTAACAAGGGCTAAGCTGTGATGTCTTCATGACTGGGTCAGAGCATCTCCAAAATGGCAGGTCTTGTCGGGTGTTACAAGTATGCAGTAGTCAGTACCTCCAAAAGTGTTCCAAGGAAGTCCAACTGGAGAACTGACGACAGGGTCATGGGTGACCAAGGCTCAGTGATGCACAAGTGGAGCAAAGGTTAGTGCATTTGATATGATCCCACAGATGCCCTAAGGTGTCAGAACACCCAGTGCATCACAGCTTGCTGTGTTTGGGGCTGTGAAGCTGCAGACCAGTCAGAGTGCCCATGCTGACTCCTGTCCACAGCCAAGGGTGCCTACAATGGGTACTTGAGCACCAGAACTGGACCATGGAGCCATGAAAGAAGGTGGCCTGGTCTGATGAATCACATTTTCTTTAACATCATGTGGTTGGCCGGGTGCATGTACATGAGTTAAAGGAAAAAGATAGCCTTAGGATGGGCTATAGGAAGAAGGCAAGCTGGCGGAGGCAGTTTGATGCCCTGGACAATGTTCAGCTGAGAAATCTTGGGTCTTTGGATTTATGTGGACGTTACTTTGACACATGCCATCTACCTAAACATTGTTGCAGACCAAAGCAGCAGTGGCCTCTTTCAGCAGGATAATGCTCCCTGCCACACTGCAGGAATAGTTTGAGGAACATGACATAAAAGATGTTGACTTGGCCTCCAGATTCCCCAGATCTCATTCCAGTCAAGCATCTGTGGGATGAGCTAGACAAACCAGTCCACTATGTGGAGACCCCACCTTGCAACTTACAGGACTTAAAGGATCTGCTGCCCACGCCATAGTGCCAGATACCACAGCACGCCTCCAAGCCTTGAAGGGTCAGAGCTGCTTTGGTGGCACATGGGGTCTTACACAGTGTTTTTGTGTTAAGTTGATCAGTGTATATACTGTATATACTGTACAGTATACTCTCATGTGATCCAGCAAAACTGGGCTTGTCTAGTCTTGTTTTCTTTTCCCATGAAGTTGTCATTTTGGGGATATAATTTTTTGTAAAGACAAATATAAACTGCCCTGTTAGGATTATTAGCATTGTCCGTGAAGTATTCATTCAATATATCAAAGGTTTTCTACCTAAATACTGATTTTCTGCAGAAAATATCCCTGTTTGATGTAGTTTTGCCACTTAATGAGATGGTGCCACTGTGTCATCAGGTAAAAGGGGGAAAAGAGAGGATTCCAGGAATTCTGAATGGATTATATCTCCTGCAATGTGAAGACAGGTTATGCTGTGAAACATGAAACAGCCCAAAGTCTCTGTGTCTGGTGGATGAGCTTTAGAGCTTCAATCAGTGATGCTCAGATTACAGCTGCCCCCCGCTCCGCCAAGAGAATCAAAGAATTAGGGAGAGAGAGAGAGAGAGAGAGAGAGAGAGAGAGAGAGACGGAGAGGGAGGACTTATCTCTCTTTTGAGTGCAGATGAATGAACAATCAGTGCAGGTCTTCCTCCCTGCCTCTTTGAACTAAGGAATTAGATCCATCTCAGACAAATTAGAGAAGCCTCTCTCTTTCTCCCTTTCTCTTGCCTGCCTTGTGTTCTCCCTCTCTCGCCCCACAGTCACTCCATTCTTCTGCAGGCCCGACTGAGGAGCGGCTCTGCCGGAGGCTTCAATGGGCAGCACTGATGAGGCACTGCACTTTAATAAGACCTGTCTGTCACCACTGGATTCCAGCAGTCACACAACTCCACCCTAATCCTGCCAGTCATCTCTCTCTCTCGCTCTCCTTCTCTCTCTCTCTCTCTCTCTCTCTGTCTCTCTTCCTCTATCCATCAGAATCAGTTTGAACAATTTCTCAGAAATATTTCCATGCTTTATGGCTGACCATTGGAAAGCAGGCCAGCCAGTACTAACTACTTTCATCTGTATCGGTTCGACTCAAACTCTGCTGTATTACTAACAACAGTGGCTCTCAATTTTGGTAATGGAGTGTTTGGTGTTTTTTGGGATTTTCTTTGCTTTAGCATACCTGAACCAACCAATCAGCTCAGCAACAAGGCCTTCCTGGGTGTATTAGAGCGGAGAAAGCATTCAATTCCACATGCTTTCTTTTCTCAAGCACATCTGTAAAACATTTACATACTGACCTTGCCTACAGATTTTTTCAGCAACTTAAAAGAATAGTTCTCGATGAAAAATGAAATTTACACTGTCTTCCACTTACCCCAGATGTAGCGGACCGTGGTGGAAGAAGTACTGAAGCTTAGTACTCAAGTAAAAGTACAAATATCCGGCAAAATATGTACTCAAGGAAAAGTAGAAGTGCTACATCAGCAATCTTACTTAAGTGAAAGTACTAAGTACTTACTTTTAAATTTACTTTAAAGTATTTTTTTAAGTAAAAGTACTCA
>JBBPCZ010000156.1:7458072-7468496 GCA_037974445.1 Brycinus macrolepidotus | reverse complement strand
CTATCAGCAGTGATGATGATCATTTGGCGGCTGTTAAACTTTTGACAGTCTATCACAACAGATCATGACATGTTTTCTGTGCGTTTTGGCCAGTGCTGTTATGTGGCACACCTTTGAAGTTGAAGCAATCCAGCATAATGATGCCAACTGATGCAAGCAAGTGTGTTTGGTTCCGGATTTGTGGAACATTTCCTGGGTAATTGCTCTTGGCCTTTCAGCGCCGGATCTCTGTGCAGCCATCAGCAAGTGCCAGGCTATGAACAGCCGTGGCCGGTCTGTGTGTGGGTGCATGAGATTCCACATGTTGGAGTGTTTGATTATGCTGTTCCTGCCTGACGTCCTGTCTGTGTCAGGAAGCTATGATGATTTTAACAAGCCAGACTTGTAAATCACCTCTGAGATATGGCCTTCATGCTCTATTTCTCTCTCTCTCTCTCTCTCTCTCTCTCTCTCTTCAGGTTGTCAGTACAATGCCAGGGATAATTATAGACAACAAGAATTATTCTAGCTAAGTTTGAGTGTGACACTATAAATAAGGTGCTCTACACTGACTGAGGCCTCTGTGTTAACACGAGAGCCTGGCAGATTTATCAGTGCTGGCCTTGAGAGTGGCGTTGTTTTGGGGGCAGGTGGACGGAGAGGGAGTGAGAGAAAGAGAGAGAGAGAGAGAGAGAGAGGAACAAGCAGGTGCTGAACGAACAAGTGAGCGAAGAGGCCACATTTGAACTGCTGCCATGACATGAACATTGGCCATAAATCGTGCTCTTGCCGTTCCCAGTTTCACACGCCTGCCCTGCACCCAGCCCCCTCACCCCCCCAGCCACAGAGCTCCCTGCTCTATTTATTTTCAGTTGGCCACATGCTCTGGAGTCCTGCAGAGTAATTATTTCATAAAGTTACACCTCTGTTGTCGTACACCAGCCTCTCTTGGCCCGCACTTTAAAGGCCGTGGCATGATTGAGTGCGGCCGGCGGCCTGCCAGGACAGAGTAGCGTGGCTGCCGTGGTTCTCTGTGTCCTCTGAGTGACAGAGCTAGGCACCTGACACTCCGCCATCTCCACACTCAGCCAAAATGAATTAATTCATTATTTTACAGACATGCAACGGGAGCTATTTTAACACCTCCGCCTGCAGTATAAATTAGAGTTGACCATAAAGATCTGAGGTAAGTATTTTGGATCAGCTCAGAACATGTGTGTGGCGGTTCTACCAAGGACATTATGAACTCAGTGTTAGCATTCAAGGGTCATGTTGGTGGAGCACAGGTGTCGTTGGGACTGTGAGGCTGCAAGACTGGGATTTATGTTTTGCTCTCCAGAAATCTCAGTGTGGTCACTACATGCTCTTCTTTGTATCAGCCATCCTAGGTCACACACTATTATGGAAGATAAGCAACACCTGCCCATTTAGATTAGATTAAAGCAATAAGCCAGGAGGAGCTGTACATTACAGTCATTTTATCATGGTTAATCGACACGAAGTGAAGAGGACAATACAAAATATGATCAAATACACGATTTTCAGTTTGTTATTAATAATAATTACAATAAACAATTCTTCAGACAAATCAGGACTGCACAAGTAGTGCATGATTTGCTTGTAGAAGCCAGAATTTCACAACTTCATAACCCCTTATTTGAAAGAAAACGGGGTTCTGAGTTCATCCAGCAGTTCACTTAGTGGTCTGTATGAGCAACATAAGAAAGATTATTTCATTCACAGTATATTGGTTTTTAGTGACCGGGCTTTAATACAGAACAGAGTTGTTATTGGGTGTCATAGGTGTGCGTATATTAATTATTTTACAACAGCTCTGAATGCAACCCAACCAGTCAAATTTTATGATAGAATTTTCCAATCACCTTTATGAATCACAATTAATAGAAAACTCGTTCTCATGAATAGAAAACTCATTCTCATTAATAGAAAACTCATTCTCATTAATAGAATACTCATACTCATTAAGTAGCTAACACAAGAGCTTACTTGCTAGCAAAATTTAGCCTTGTTAGAGTATCTCACGGCCAAGGGCCCATTTTGTTAGCTTCAGATTTAATACACAAAATAATTTCATGTTTCATAGGTACACAGCAAGGTCAGCATCACATTGCATACCTTTCAACTTTCATAACTCTCCAATGTTAGAAAAGCACACTACTTTTTACTTTTGTCATTTTCTTTTCTTCTTTTTTCAGTGTTAGCCATCATAAGTTGTGATGTAGTTGAAATTGTTGGTGTTATTTCTTTCTGTTATTATTTCCTAGAAGAATTTAGCAGCTGTTGTAGAGGGTGTAATCAAACTCAGGTTTGTCGCTAGCTACCAAAAATGTTAAAGCTAGTCTATAGCTTATGTGTCACATGCAGAAGACTGGCAGTCAAGTAGAGACATTTGCCCACATCACTGTATACAGTGTCTGGGGCAGGCACAGAGCTTCTGTAAGGAGACCAATATCTCTTTGATTATAATTCAGCAGTTGCTCTGAATTATATGCTGAGTATGTAGAAACAAAGTCAGGTTCTTAAGTGGGAGTTAAAGAGTTAATATAAGCCCGTCCTTTCTAAGCAGATAAACACATATAAGTGCAGCAGACTTTCCAAATATACTGCATCAAATTCAGACATTCATGACAACCAGAACCGCCAGGAGCAGCAGAAATCCCACTCCTCCAGGTGCTGCATCTGAGTCTAACCAGCAGATAGCAGCAGCAGCTGTGCCTGAGCCTGAGCCACGGCCTGAGCGTGTCATGTCAAAGGCCTGTCTCCTCTGAGCAGGCCTGGTATAAAGTCAGGCCAAGGCTAATGCTTCCCACCACAGTGGCCTGAGGAGAAAGGTTAGGCCCCTGGCGCTCGGGGTTCTCTCTACGTGATCTCCCGCCTACCTTTACTGTGAGGATCCCATGACATCCCCCTCCCGAGGGGAGATGATGTCATTCCCGCAGAGCACTTTCAGCTGGCCTCACTCTGGCTCGTATTAGACATGCATGCTCAATTTGAGCTTTAAGGAAACATGTCAGTTACCGTCAGCGTCAAGGCTGCACAAAAAATGTCCATACTGTAAATCTTCTGTCAGAATACGGAGCAAAATGCTTTTTTTTAATCTTTTGTTTACAGTAGATCTTTTGCTTGGCCTGAGCAATCACCTAGCTTGTCAGATTGGGCCCGCGTGAATGTGGAGAGATTTAACATTTGAAAACAAAATCACTTAAAGAGTAAACATTTGACAATTAACAATAAATCCACACCTTGAATCTCAAATCTCACTCACATTATCCTTATCCTTGACTTAGATCTTAATGCGCACCATCCCTTTAAACTAGAACTAGCTGAAGGATTGCGCTAGATTTCAACTACAGCGAAAAAATACATGATCTAAATGTCCATTTTCCAGCTTATCCCTTCCATGTTTAGGCTATAAGTGATGCATTGAGTTTGTTAAGTACGCATACCTTGTAGCCATACATCTACCATATGAGGTGGGCAGAGTAGCCTGAAACCATACTAACAATAAATAAAAGTATTGCTAAGTCTGTGAGATAACGAGTAAAAGTACCTTCACTAAAAACAGCATTAGGAGAATGTAAGTACTGAGTAACTTGCAGAACTGCAGTGTAACGTCTTAGTACTTCTGGCATCTATCAGCTTGGACGTGAAGTATTAATGGTCAGAGGTATTATACAAGGATACTTAAAAACAGCCACAGCCCTTTACCCGTCCTCCACCAAGCTTTACTGTTGGCACTGTGCATTCCATTAGGTAGTGTGCTCCTGGAACCCAGATTCAGACTGCCACACATTTACCACTCCAGAATCACACTAATTGATGCCTGGCATTGCATAGTGATCTTAGACTTTTGTACAGTTGCACAGCCATGGAAACCTATTTCATGAAGCTCCTCAAACAGTTCTTGTGCCGGTGTTTCTCTCCGAGGCACCCTATATATCCTTTGACAGTGCCACATTTAAAGTAATCGATCTCTTCAGTACGACCCGTTCTCCTGCCAGTGTTTGTCTGTGGAGACTTCATGACTATGTTTAAGCAATGAACATGACTTAAACACCTAAACCTGGGTCAACTCATCTGTTAATATCCAGGTTTAGTAGATACGTAAGTGCAGGGATATCACTAAACTGCATGAGATATTACAATCTATTGAGGAGTTTGCTTTGAAGCATACAGTGGTTGGTAAATGAGAGATGCTCCCACCAATACAACAGTGTTTTACTTGAGTCTACTTTTGTTGTGGCAATCCCCTGCCCCTAAACGTCATATTAATTAGCCACTTCCTGTGAAAGTGGACGGTTCTTGGCCATGTTAAGCTACAAAGTCCACCATACTCTTTGACAATGCTGTCTTGTGAGACTAGGTTGCGAGTGTGCAGGGACGTCACTAGGATTGAAAGACAAGGGGGGCTTAGCCCCTAGGGTTGTAGGACGGAATTAGCGCGTATTGTCACCAAACCTAAACAGGCTTCTTTAATTTTATTATCTCATGTACAGCATTTATGCTTTTATCTGGCTCACTTTGTTTCACTGGCTTCTCTGGAAGATCCCCTGCCTTTGGTTTCCTTAGTCTTTAGGATGTCTACCTTTTTTTTTTTTAATTACAGTCTAAATGAGTCCATGAGGTTTTTTTAACAGCTGGGGTTGTGTTCATTAAAAACATGCTAGCAAATATATCTAACAATATATTTAATAATATTAAATGTGAAACATAATATCTAAAGATGTAGTTTCACAGCTCCTCTTTCTTGATGCTTGGTGTCCTTCCAAATAAAGTTTTTCATTGCTGCCTATCACTGATTAACCATTTCTGCTCGCTAACAAGCAGCGACACGTAGCTTCCGCCTGGGTCCTAATGTCCTAATACCCGCCTGCTACCTACAGCAGCTTAAACAGCCAGTCCATAATTTTAATTAAATAATGATAGCTAGACTTATTATTTTTAATTTCAATTCATAGTCTTGCTTCTATTTGTTAAGTGCGTATCTGCACTCAGTGATATCTTGTATTAATTGTATGGATATTTTATTTAAAAATAGTATAATAATTACTATATTTTTAGGGGGGCTTGGGATCATTTTATTATGATCACTTATTAAAAAAGGTTTTATTTAGCACATAAGAGTTTCAAAATGTATCCTCCACCCCTTAGTCCATACTGCCCATAAATAGGAATGAAGCTATATGAACAGCCTGTTTTGATTTCACTGTTTTGTGATGTCAGTGCATTTTCATATACCCTCCTTTTTAGCCTACAGCAGTTAAGTCCCGCCCTTTAACAGTTCAGCTAATAAAATCATAAGGAGTGTTTCAGCTTGGACTACTTTTTGAATGAGGCACAATACAGGGCAGCCAATCAGAACAGAAGTCATTTACATGTATCTTAATAATATTTGTAATATATCTTAAAGGTAACAGTAACAAAAACAACTATTCATTCTAAATAAATACAAGAAAAATGCAAGGATACGGGCCCTTTAATTTCAGCCATGCTGCTCTCAGTCCTCCTTAAACCACAGTGATCTATAAAGGCCCAGATTTTATCTGCATCTCTGATCTTCAACCCAAGTTCACCTCTGAGGAAGCATGTTTGAGGCTGCTGCTTCCTCATGACGTAAAAGCTGTAGTGATTTATTATCTGTCAGATAAAAGACTGTCACTGGCTCTGTGCTCCTTAAATCATGACCTGTCTGTTCTCTCTCCCTGCTCTCTCTCCCCTTCTCTATGTTTCACGCCATCTCTCTTCAGCCACTGGGCATGTTCGAGGCTCACCAAACAGGCGCAAGATCATAAAAAGCGTGGAGACACAAGGGCATGCTTACAGTGTCGCAGTTTTTTTCCAGTTATAGATAGAAAAAAAGCTAATAAACATTTATGGTGTGGCTGTAAATTCCCTCCAGTCAAAGTGGTCGACAATACGTTCCGTTATCCATGGCAATGTCATTTGAATGCCCTCTGGTGCACCACCCATTACTTAGATGGCGACCATGCGGTCCTGCCTCACGCTGGTCATACCCTCTCCTCTACCCCAATCAGCTGACCCGTGGAGCGGCCCTGACCCCGGATGTCCCCTCTGCGACATAATAAACAGCCCCATTAATCTGCTCCTTTGATCCATGAAGCAGAGAGCGGTGAAATGTTATTGTCCGTTAACTGCCCTTATCTTATTAGCCTGATCAATGTTATGATTGCTGCACAACGAATATGCATACTTATCGATCACTGCTGACTTACCGAACACAGCTGCTGTGAGCACTGAGGGTATACAATGAATCAAAGACATAAACAGCATATGAATATACCATTTGTTGAGAATATCATTACAGTTGGAAGAAAACCTCGTCATCTCTGAAGGATAAAGAAAGTTCTCAACATCTATTAATGCTACTTTCATCGTGAAATGCTCACCGAGTGTAAACACAGTTTTATATATATATATAAAATGATTTCTAATGAGTACTTTGAAGGTGGTCTAAATTAAAATGTAAGAGTGTAAGAGTAAACTGTATGTTTTTTCCTCTTGTAAATGTAATTGAGTAAAAGTACAAGTATTCAGTTTCCATAATAATCAAGCACTTTATTAAAAAAACTTAAGTATAGTAAAAAATGATAATTAAGAATAGTAAAAAAAAAAGTACTTAAGTATATTATAAAACAATACTTAAGTATAGTAAACATTTTCAGTTACTTAAGTAATTTCCACTTTTTACTTTTTTTACTTACCATTAGTCTCCATTAAAATATTTATAATTACTTTCCATAATGATCAAAAGTACTACAACAATTAAAAGCAGTCAAAACAATCCTTACAGTAAGTATAGTAAAAAAGACAATACTTAAGTATAATAAAAGAAAACTACTGAAGTATAGTATAAAACAATATTTAGTATAGTAAAAAAACAACAACAAAAACATAGAAAGAAGGTGAAATTACATAGTCATTTCCACTTGAGTTCAGATTATTTCAGCTCATGGTAACCTAAAATTTGATTTAGTTTCTATTATGAGAGCTATTATACTCTTCAAAAGCAAGCAAAACAAAAAGAAATGGATCGTAAAATCACTGCCTGTACAAAGGTGAAGGATTTTACACAGCTACTGAGAATCCCTGTACACTATCGGACACTTTCCTTCACATGGCCCAGAAAGTCTGTGTCACTGTGTCTGTGTGTCTGAGTGCTTGTGTAAGTGTGTGTGCATGTGTGTCTCTGTAACAATCACGAGCAGTGATGGATAGTGTTATGTTTTTAAAGCTAATTAGCGTCTAGGCCGATATCAGGCCTCATTAATCTTCCGCCCAGTAAATAACCAAAATTGACAAAATAACCGAGTTTGGCTAATGATGGTGGATGTTGCCTTTGTTTCTAATGGTGGTCATTAACCTCTCAATGACTAAATAATAGCATCTTAATTAATTTGCTTCAGAGGGAAAGTTTTTAGTGCAATTTAATTATATTAATGGGTGGCCACAAGGTGCGCAGTAAGAAGCATGTCCGGCCCACACACGCGTACACGCGCACGCACACATAGACACACTTTCATGCGTGGGTAGGCCTTTAGCCGCTTTGGCAAATGCACCTGCTGCCGGTTTGCAGCTGGGTGCTAATGTGAACAAGACACTCTAAATGTCTCTGCTTCTCTGAAAAGGTAACCTTATAGGTGAAGAAAAAAAAATTCTTTACATTCTTTTGTGTTTGTTAATGGAACACAACTGTGACTTATTGACAATATGCAGGCTTTTCATACAGACCTCCTTCAACTGTTTGTAAAATTGATTTCAAGTTCAAACACCAGCTTCTAGAAAGCTACTTTTTAATGTGCTTCTTTGGGAATATGAAGATAAGTGCATTTAAAGTGAAAAAGAAAATCCGTAGTGTATAGTAATTTGATCTAATATCACCTTTTGGGGTTAAGAAAAAAACATTTGAAAAATTCCACACTCATTGGATCATGATCTTTATTTCACTGATGAAGCCAACCTGTTGTTTTAGCTTTTTGGTTACTTTGAATGAATTCAGTCTGAAAGATTGTGATCCATGTGCTTTTCTCCTTTTAGTTTCAAAAATAAGAAAAAACAAGCTGAGCTGAAATTCTTCCAAATGATGTCTCTTTTGGTTTGAATTATAAAATGACTAAAGCATGAAATGCTGGGCCCTCTTGGGACCCTTTCATAACTACAAAACGTAAATAGTACTTTCATACTCATTACTGGATCATTTACGGTATTAATAGAGAATGAGCCTGAAGTCTAGATAACTGAATAATTAACTAAAAATAATGCACCTTAGTTTATGTACATTTTCACATCATTTCCACATGAATATCAAGCACATAATAAAAGAAACACACAGTCATCAACAACTGCAGAAAAATTATAAGAGAATTTTTTTTTGTTCACACAATACCTTCAGCACTGAGAGGGTGGAGGCTGATACATGCTTCCCCAAAGTCACGTGAAGCATCATCACATCTTTTTAAACTGCTGAAACATCACTGGACAGGAGAATGCCAACACGCAGTTAACATACTCCCAGCCTGGCTAGCATCGCGAGTGATGGGGGGGAGGGAGGGCCACCCCAGAGAGGGCAAAGCCAGTTGTACTTCTGCTGGATGACTGTAGCATCACTGGGGATATCATTAGTCAAGTCAAGTTTATTTATATAGCACATTATCATTCACAAAAGGTCATTCAATACAGGAAAAGAATACAAAATAAAATAAAATAGAATAAAAAAGAATAATAATAATGGAAGAAATAAATAAACAAAAGAATACATAGAAAATTGATTAAAATAAAACTGAGTGCTATAGAAGTGCAGATATTTAAAAGAAGGCAGAGGAGAATAGTGCAGCTTTTAGCAGCTTTTTAAAGCTACAGTTGGTGCAGATCTGATATTGATGGGCAGTTTGAGCTGCATAGTAACTAAACGCCATTTCACCATGTTTAGTTTCGGGCTCTTTTCACCACTAGCTGAGCAGCTCCTGCAGATCTAAGAGACCTTCTAGGAATACATACTTCAGACATATCAGAGATGTATTTTGGGCCCCAACTATTGAGTGATTTGTGCACTCATGCTTTGAAATCAGTTCTGTACTGAACTGGGAGCCAGTGCAAAGACCTGACAATTGGAGCAATTCATTCTCTTTTCTTGGTTTTGCTTAGAACTCTGGCAGCAGCATTTTGAATGAGCTGGAACGATCTCCTAGATTATAGGGCCAGTGTTTAGACAGTTGCGCCACAAAGTTGTTTTGATGTGATTTGTTTTCTAAACTTGGGGATCAAGTAAATTCCGTGCATTACTTATTAAAAGGTTAAATGTATTAGAGGTATTAAAGGATTTAAGTTAGATGAGGATAGCTTTAGACCAGTTTCCAAAATGTAAACGTGAGCCGGGAGCTTTAAGAATCAGCCCCGATCCCGGATCAGCATAAACAGTCCTTACAGTCCCAAAACAGCTGCTGGTGGTCATGGCTGCTAAGTGCAGAGAAAGTGCAGATTCAGCGTTCTCCAAGAGCTGTAAGAGCTTTCTCCCTCTTTCCTTCTCTTCCTCTCTCGCTCTCTCTCTCTCTCTCTCACCCTCTCTTCCTCTCTCCTTCTCTCTCTGCAGCCTGTTTTTAACTGGATAAAGACGCTGTAATGAAGTAAATCCTCAAGCAATCAGTGCTGGCCTGAACGATGCACTGAGTCATTCATCTCCTTCTCTCTCTCTCTCTCTCTCTCTCTCTCTCTCTCTCTCTCTTCTCTCTTTCTCCGGATGTGACTGCGGATTTATCATTCCACCCTGCGGAACTAAAGGAAGAGGACTTTGATTTTGTAATACAATTAGGCTGGTGCGGGGAAAAAAGGCCAGGGCCCCGCTGTAGCAGTCAATAAGGGAGATGAGTCTGAATTTATAACTCCAAACAGAAGTACAAAATCAATCAGCTGATTGAATAATGACATTATGAGCCATAAATTATGCTGGGTTTAAAGTGTGACGTGAGAGGACAGGACGTTTGCTCTCACTGCAAGGCCATCAATCCTTCATGTCACAGAAGGATGCGTGTGACATTCAGCCGAGAACACGCTCCTCTATTAGATCATGGGCCAAAGGGCTCGACCAAAGAGGGCGATCTGATACATGCTAATAGACACTTCACTTCATCTTTTCCGGGTTGTTTTCCTACTCTAATCACAACTATTTTACTGATCCACGATAACATACTTTTACTGGAAAATAAGTCAACAGGCCTTTATTGTCACAGAAAGTCTTCGTGATTTGATCCTACATGAATGTCGGAGTATATTCCATTTATGTAGATGAGCAAAATTTTCTTTCTAGATTTCTTGAAATAAGCAAAATGAGTAAAACGCTGGTCTGCCCAATCAGAAGCTACGCTACAGGACGCGCTCGATGACGTAGACTGGGACATGCTCCGGTCATG
>JBBPCZ010000156.1:7426397-7439288 GCA_037974445.1 Brycinus macrolepidotus | reverse complement strand
TCTCTCTCTCTCTCTCTCTCTCTATATATATATATACATATATATATATATATATATATATATATATATATCAATATATATATATATGTATGTATATATGTATACATGCATGCACACACACACACACACACACACACACACACACACACTCATGTATATGTCCGCTCCTCTCTGCACTGGCAGGCAAGCCTTACTTCTTGTATGTGTGTGCGTGGTTGGTTGTGGGTACATGCACACATACGTACCCCTTTGTTAAGGTTACCACCGGTGGATTTTTAATCTACATGTAAGATGTGGCCTTGGGGCCTTGTGTCTACTCAGCAGTATGTGGCAGAGTGTGATTTGGTGCGCTGCATCGTATTGATTGGACGAGTCGTGGTGGGGAGTAGGCAGACGACACACTGGTGACTTTGTTGTAGATGCAGCAGGGTGAGTGGTAAGTGTCAGGCTTGGCTTGATGGCCAATCATCAATCATGTGCTGTCAGACTCGCTCTCTCTCTCTGCACACCTCCCTTTTTTTCCACCTCAATGATCACTCTTTGTTTAAATCGCACAGTAAGGCTCCTGCGACCGCATGAACAAGCCCCAAGTTGTTTGCAGGTGCTGTGCTTCACAGCTGTCAATTAAAAGGGCCTGTCATTTCCATAACAGCCACAGGCTACGGTAAAGGCAACACATTAGCTTCGGCAGGAACGTAATGTGTGTACACGGGAAAAATGCGTTCCGCATTTTGCATTAATCTTGTACATGTGAGCGCAAATGTTCATGATTATACATTGTTATGTGAGCGACTGGAACTGTTGACACACCTGCAAATCTTCTTGCTTGGTGTATTTGTCAGCTGAGATGATCATATCTGTAAGTAAATTTACCTTGTGTAGCTAAATAGTTAGAGACAGATTTGACACATTTTAAACAGATAAATCTGAAAGAGAGAAAAAAAAGCAATCTAGGGCTCCAATCACTCTTATGCAGTTGTAGACCTATTTAATTCAGAATTACTTCACCAGATTCCAGCATGATTTTAGCGTGCTGCATAAAAAAACCTGGCCTTCTCTTTACCACCTTTGGTGTCCCTTGAACATATATTCACAGTATTTTGCAATATAATGTTAAATGTATTCACTTTGAACACATTTCTGTACGGGGTATTAAAGTGTCAATTTAATAATGCCTCATAAAGTGTTTTACTGTCACTGAATTATACCTTTGCTACTTGTCGGGAAATGACACGTTATAAATCAGACACCCCACTTTTAGCACTAACTCAAAGTAGTCGCACTTGCTTATATCACTGTAGAATAATAAATTCCAGGTTCTTGTGCCCCCCCCCCTTTGCTCCCATCTCCTGGAGCATGGTGCAGTAGAGCTGACTGGCTTTGGGACGGGTAATTTATAACTCTCATTAGAGCGCTGAAAGTCCGAGACTACAAACCACAATCTTAATGCAGCACCCCGACTTTCTCTCTTATTTCCTTCTTTTGCACATTTACAAGGGCAGAAGTGTACCATGACCCAGCAGAGAGCACAGCACACGTACATTCAAAACTATGCTATAAACATAAACGGCCTATAGCTTTGAAACCCTCCTCTACAAACGATCCTCGCATTCTTCAGAGCAGCTCTTGGGAGGGCATGGAAAACATCAAGTGAGTTTGGAAAAAAAAAAAGTTTCTAATTGAGCTCGCGTACATTTGCATCTCAGAGCCCCTTTGTTTGTTTGTTGCTGTGTTATTTGCATGTGCCAACAGCTTGTGTAATTTGACTGGGGACTCCCAATTTGCCTGTAAGGCCGTGATCCAGGTTGGAACATATTTTTTTTTCTCCCCCTCTCTCTCACTCTCTCATTTTTTTTTCTGCTGGGTAGAGCTGCAGTCTCGTCAGTAGAGAGCCAAGCCCGTCTCCTTTCCTCTCTCTCCGCTGCTGATCTCATCTCCATATATGAGCTGTTCTACACTCCTCCTGCCTGCCAGGATTAATTAACCATATCCAGGTAAGGAAACTTCTGACAAAGTGCCAAGAGCAATAAACATTGATCATAGTCACAGACTTTTTACTGGCTCACTGGATGAAAAAGGGGGGGGGGGGGGGTTAATGCAGGCTTGTGTGTGTGTGTGTGTGAGAGAGAGACAGAGAGAGAGAGAGAGAGAGAGAGAGAGAGAGAGACAGAGAGAGAGAGAGAGAGTATGCAGTTGCATTCTGAAGTTTGTTTAGCTGAATATGACCACCTCAGCATAGACATATGTAGTGAGTTTGTAACAAGATTTAACACAGTTTTTGTACGTCTTTGTTTTTCTTTCTAGGCATCATTTTGCAGATAGAAGCGGAGACCCATATGTGGTCACGGTGTATAAATACAAAACTTATAAACTTACAAATCATTTATTCTAGCAACAATATGTCTTACGATTAATAACTGAGCAACTTTTAAAGGGGGCTAAGACCCCACCAAACACCCCTGCATCTAATCTATTCAGAAGCCTGGGTTTTGTTAGAAAACACAGTGGAAAAAAATGACAAAACCAGAGCATAGTGAAAGCTACCAAACAAAAACAGTATAGCCTGTCCTACTTGCAAAAGTGTGTGTGTGTGTGTGTGTGTGTGTGTGTGTGTGTGTGGAGGGAGGCAGAATGCAGTAATGGAAGCCAGATGAGCTGACAGTAACGGATCCCGCCATTAGCTGTGGAGGAGGTGGAGGGTCAAGGGAAGGGCTGATCCTCACATGGGGCACCAAGAAGAATCCTTTGGAGGAGGTGCTGTCCAGGTAGGACACAGAAGGTCTGCCCTGTGTATGGAAACTCGGTCACCTGAGTGCACTAAAGCACATCAGTAACGAGAAACAAGAGGATGTGTTTAGTTGGTCAAGAGTGCCTGTCTAGTCCCAGAGGCCATACAATATAAATTCTGCTCAAAAACAGGTTTTCCCATCTACTTTTTTTTTTGTCTTAATTTCAGTTAAAACAACAAATAGAATTTTGATCTTGCTTCGTCTCCTGGCTTTTATGTCATTTGTCATGCACCTGGTTGTAGTCATGACCAAGGAGTTGATGGTGAATTGCCACTGTTAAAACAGTTTCATGCAACTTTTCCAACGTATGTTAATGGCTTGAATTTTGGCCAGAATAAAGAAGCCATGAAGCAAAGATGCCAGTGTTCTTAACATTTATTTCTAGGAGTACTTGTGCAACTTAGCAAATCCCACTGATATGAACAAGCGCTAATGCCAATGACTCTCTCCAGGCTCCATAATGTCCACATGGGGAGTAGTGGGGACTGCAGGGAGGCACTCTGTGAATGGGGGAATCCCTGACCTCGGTGCATGGGTCTGCACTTTACTGCATTTTCCATGGTGGGTACAAGTGTGTCTTGTCCATGTGTGTGTGTGTGTGTGTGTGAGCACCGCAAGCTTCGACAGCTGGAATTCTAATCCTGGCCTACTTTATGCAGTCTTGCAACACATAATGAAGTGAGCCACTACTCAGCATGAACTAGTCTTACATCGTGCACTGCTTTTCAGCAGCATCATAGTTTCTACATACACACACACACACAACCAATCAAAACCAAATGTGTTCACTTCAGCCTATGCTTTGACAAAACTTGTCAGTAATGTTTATTTAGAGGCAATGTGATCAATCCCCAACATTTATCTCAACCATTAATTTATGGTACATCTATCCAATAACTCCAAAGCTCACTTGTGGCAGCGCCCTAGTGGGGACAGTTTTGACATGTAACTGTGAGGGGTGCCAAAAAAATTACCTAAGCCTAAACCTGTCAGCACACCATTACAGCCCCCACCACCATATTATGTGATGCAAAGGAGGGAAAAAAGGCAAAACTGTTGTAGCAAGAAGGTGTTGGCAGACGTAGACTTAAGGAATGCAGCTAGAAAGTTATTCGTTGGAGAAAGTTCATCGTTTTGAGAGCTCTGTTTAAAAAAAAAAATAAATAAAAAAAGAGGAAAAAAAGAAGTTTAGTCTGTGGGTTTTTATCAGCAAGCCTAATAGACCTGAATGAGGGAACATCTAGATGAGAGATCTGATAAAGAAAAAGGGGAAACAGAGCAAGACGTAAGCTTGGAAGGTTACAGTCGAGAGAAGTAAAGCTTCATGCCAAAAGCTGGCTGAACATGGTATGCAGTTCACTTTTCACAAGTACTTATTTTTGGAAAGAACAAAAAAAAGCTTGAAATGTAAGAAACACAGAATGTGGAGATTAGAACAGTGCTAGTAGAGTAAAAGAATGATTTATTTTTGTTCTTGCAGACATACAAAAATGATGAAACACGTCGAAACGATGGCTGAAAACTGTTCATGTGCACACGTGCACAAACGTATCTATAGCCGTAAATGACATTAGTGAGCGTGTTTTCTCCATTAAAACATTCCACTGCAAACACACACATGCTGCGCTGAGTAGCGTGGAGAGGACTTTTTTAGAGGGTTTAGAGTGCGCATTAGCCCATTCATACCTGGGGGCCTATGAATAGAGCCCTCAGGTAAGCCTTGTTGAAACAAATCTAAGCTGCTAATGACACACACTGTGAAAATATTCACAGTTCATTTAGCTTGATGACAACTACAGCCCCCTCTGCCCCCTCACCTGACTGTTTTCTGTATTAGTCATGCTTTTGGGCCCCTAACCTGCAATGGGCAATGCTGTCGAAACAACAGTCTCCTCGAGCGTGGCTAAATGCATGGGAAAGCTATCGTTCCAATTTGTTCATGAGATGTTCTCAGGCAGCTGGGCTCAGTACTGAAGAAAAACCGATCAGGTGGAGAGAAACTCTGCATGACAATGTGTATAGTGTTGATACCACAAGAAAACCTCATATCTCCAAAAAACAGAAACTAAGTGGTGAATGTTATAATGAAACACACACACACACAATCAGATTTTATTCCATGTAAATCAGACAATTTCTGTCGATCCCTTATCATAAAACATACAGAAAATAGAAAGGGCAACTGGTGTTTTTAAACGCTATAAGATAAAATAACCCTTTATTAGTCCCAGAAGTGGAAAATGTGCATAAAGGTTGAAAGGTTTTTATATAATGGCAACAATATGCCCCGCAACATATTTGTAACGTACAAGAGTTTGATCTTGATCCTTTTTTAACACGCACTCTTCAAAGACTCACTTCTATGTTACATGTAGGGTGACCTGCTGACACACAGTACAACACAACATACATGCTACATAACGTACCCTCTCCTTATCAAATTGAATGGTAGCGACCATGCAAAATAAGGGTTTATATCAGGATTAGGGTTCACTTTTTGAACTTTTCTTGCAGTACTTACAGCTGTTTACTGGCAAGATTCTCGTACTAATCCATCATCTCAAGGTGCTCCAATATCGCACTTCACTAGTGTTATTTTTAAAATTCATTTATTTTTTAAATACCATATTGATCCTGGAGGAAATTACTTCGAGTCTTCTGCATTTAACCCATTCACCTGAGAGAAGCAGTGGACTACTGACAATGGTGCCCGGGGAGCAGTGTGTGGGGATGGTGCCTTGCTCAAGGGTGCCTCAGTAGTGCCACTGGCAGTTCTAGGATTCGAACCCACGACCTTCTGATTGCAGGGGCAAATCCCTAAGCACCAGGCCACCAGCTTTGCATTTATGTTAAAGTGTCAAAATTGAGTGTACTCAAATATCCACAGTGCATACTTGAAAATGGTCGATTTTTGTGAATTCCATTGGACGCCATTGTCCTACAAAGCTGTGCAAAATGGAAGGAGGAGGAGCTTCACACGGCTGGAAATTTGTAAACAAAACAATGGATGGCAATGCAAGAGACACTATTTTAAAGCAGTTTGGTGAGCGTTAAAACCACTGATGTTCATTTTCGACAAAAGTCTCCTTTAAAGTAGCCTTCAGAGTTGTAGTTTGGTATGATGGATGTTGGCATTGCAACACTCCATCACTTCCTGTTGAAACAGTGCAGTACGTTAATATTTTGGTGTACTAACCCACCAAACTCATTAAGATTAGTACATAGTATTAGGGTATAGTGTGTAATTTGGACACGCCCTGGGTTTGTCCTGTAATCTGTGAGACTTCAGACTCGTTAGACCACAGAGAACTAATTGGTTTATTATGCAAAGTTACTAAAGCAGAACATGTAAACACAACATATATAAATTAAGTAAATAATTTGTGATGCATCATTTATATTTTTCTTGTTGCTGGCTAACTAGCAAGCTAGCAGAGTAATGACATTGTTGGAGCAGTCAGAGCGCTGTTCCCTTTCACCAAAATTGACAGAATGATTCCTTTTGGAAAGCTGCGGCCATTTTTCCTGAAGAGCAATGGACAAAAGTGATTCGCTTTCCAAACCAAATACATAAATAAATTTAAAAAACAAAGTTCTGCAGTGTTGTGACTGAACACCGCAGCTTTCTGATGGATACTGTCTTCCAAATGAGGTTCTCTTCTCCAAAACCATGCCGATTTTGCCATTCTCTTGTGTTTGAAACATACCTCCAAAAACGGAGAAACGTAAATGAGCTCTGGCACCCGCGTATGGTAATTTGCCATAATTACAACAGCTTGATTCCAGGGTACGCTGCCGCCACAGATGATCACTCCTGCTCCACAAAGCTGACTTTGTATGGCACAGGTCCATTGCAATAATCAGTAATTGCTCTCTAGCTTTCAAGCAAAAAAAAAAAAAAAAAAAAAAAAAAAAAAAAAAAAAAAAAAAAAAAAAAATTCATATGCACCCATTACACTGTCCACCGGCAGCTTGATAACGCCACATTACTGGAAATCCTTCACCAACTTCTATATTGTGGGAACTCAACACCTGTTGGGCCCAGCGTTTTCATCATCTGCTTGGAATAAATTGTAGTCATCATCATAACCATAATCACAGTAATAAAAAAAAGTCTTCATCCCCACACCAAATTACTGTGCCATTTGATTTACAGTAATTGTGCAGGAGGGAGGGAGAGAGCACAGCGCAAGAATATCTTGACTCATGGAGCGCAAACCCACATACACACACACACACCTGTGTGCCTTACACCTGAGCACGGCAAGGCCTAGATCTGAGTGATATACAGACATTCCCCTGGGCAAACAATGACTAACATTGTGGCATGTATAATGCACCAGGTGTGCAGGATCCTGAGAGAGGTTTTTCATTAAGAGTGGGGGGAAAAAAATCCTCAATTTTCACAAATTACATTTTAAGAGCTTTCCACACAAATTGGCAATGCGGTACGAGTTTTCATATGAAATATAATAATGTTCAGTTTGAAATTTTTCTGGATGTTCTTACATTATTTGGAATAAAGACAAAGGCATGCTGCTGCAAGTCTGGAATGGTTCTGAGAACTTTAATACAGGGATAAACTATTATCTGTAAATGTTTTTTTTTTTTACAGTCACTTTTTATTTTTATTTTTTTACAGTCTTTCCTTTTGTATGGTCTGGTCACATTCGAATTTCAAACACATAAAGGAACTATAGACATACAGAAAAGACAAATTTCAAAGACAACTTCTCTGATCTGCGTTTATAACAATTTTGGCTTCCTTTCTCTTTTTTGTGGAAACGGGAAGCCTCCTCAGTGATTACCTTTCACAGCCTGCAGACTGAAACCAATCTGCTCTTAGAAATAACCTCTCGTCTGCACTAATTAAGACTCAGAAGAATCAAGAGAGAGCCGTGATCAAGAGTACAAAATCAGGTTTTTTTTTTTTTGTTTTTTTTTTAACAAATCACATTATCTGTGGTTTCTTACCATGAGAGGCTCCATGAGAGACTGTTTTTCACAGGTGACCCGTACATGAAAGCTGGATTCATAATTCAGAACACAAATTCACTGCCACTTGGGACAGAACCTGAACAAAGCTCTACTGGAACAGAAATGTGTGTATACACACTACAAGGCACTTCTAACTGAAAATGCCACAATGCCAATATGGATTGTTCTTTAAATAAAGCCAGTTAGTGTTCTGACATCAATGATCGGCATAAACTGAGAAATGACAACATGTACAGCAGCTTGGTAAAGCGGTTTCGAAAAAAGTTCTCTGTGCTATTAGGCAATAATCTTCCAGACAGAGCCACTGATCTAAAATCGGTCCAATACCCACTCACTGTGAGGAGCTGGATTCCTCTACAGTGGTCTATGTAGGAGCCCCAGGGTTTTGGGTGACCTGCTGTCGTGATCTCCTCCTTGCTATAGCTTCCTGCTTCTTCCTCTCAATCTCTGCAGCAGTGCACTTCACAGTGGGCTGGGCTGTGACAAATACTACACACACAAAACAAGCAGTTACTTTCAAGTAGGGATAGGCAACATGACAATATTGTTCACACAATAAGTATTACCAAAATACACTTTTCTTATATCTATTATCAGTATTTCTAGAACACAGAACAACTGCTTGTATAATCAAAATGACAACAAACAACACCTGGAATGCAGTAACCTTGCAGACTGGTAGTAGAGGTAGTAGTTGATTAGATGGCAGTTGATGGGTAAGGTTTTTTTGTTATTTTAAATTTACATAAATGTTAAATGTACAAAATGTAACTTTTATTCATGTTTTTATTGCCTTCAGAAAGCAGCAATGCTTTTGTCCTGGTACATTTTGTACTTTCCAACTTATTTCAACTTAGGAACTTTAACTTGGGGGAAAAACTCACTCTCATGATTAGGGGTGTAACGATTCAGACATTTCACAATTAAAAGAAGAAACATTTCTCAATACAGCAAAAATAATGAATGACTGAAATTCAGTCCATTAATCTGTCATAATGTATCTAAAGTGAGTTTGTTAGAGAGTTTAAGTACAATCTTTGAATACAATTCGACATACTGCATTGTTACATCCCTAATCATGATACTGATCATGTCTCATGAAAATGCTTTCAAGTACTGTGATATCAATTGCCCACCCTGATGGTCAAGCCTAATCATATGACTAGATATAATTCTGTCTCTGCTTGACAAGCATTTCACACTCTTTTACATTTATCAACACATACAATTTAAAAAAAAAATGATGAAAAGAACAAAACTCCAAATAGCTTTATAGCAAATCTGGCCCCTTGCATGAAGAACAACAAGCCACTCATCAGGCCGAGCATGAGTCAGGATGATATATGGCTAATTGGTTATGCAAACATCCTTATTACAGTAATCCACAGCAAGGGTGATCCATAATGACATTTTTGTGCTAATGTAGTACAAAGCTTACCTTTGTTACCCAGAGCCAAGGGGTCAGACTGATGTCTCTTGAATGTGGGCTGGTGGGAGATGGAGGACCTTTCTTTAGAAGGGCCATGCATGCTGACTTCCTGCGCTGGGCTAGTAGTCCACTGGGGTTTGAGCACTGCTCCAGAGGCATTTTTCAACTGTGTGAATCGGTACTTCCCATTACGCTCCGGATTGTGACTCAAGTGTGAAGTTTCATGCAAGTTCTGTTTGTTTCCAAAAGCGCCTGAAGTCCCTGGGATTGAATGTGAGCGACCGAAAATGCGCACAGGCTGCTTGTGCTCTCTGGCCTGGCCTTCTTGAACAGTCTTGTTGTTAGCAGTGACATTAGAAGCAGCATTTACTGATGAAGGTCCTTTAGGTAAGGAACTTGTAGGACTGTCGGACGTGAGCGCTTGCTGCTCCTGACTGGCTGAAATCCGCTCAACGTCATCACAGGCCTGATAGAGCAGATCGTCATCATCTCCATCACCCCAAACAGAGTCCAGAGTCTTTAAGTCCTTTCGTGATGCCGAAACTGACCTGTATGAATCTTTAACTCCTACACCTCTACTGTCTTTAATCTCTTTCTTTGTAACTACCTGCTGCCGGTTCCAGCGCGATGTCTGTGCCTGTGGGTGATTGTTTTCAGACTGTTCTGATTTGACTGGATCAGGGCTAGTTTTGGGTAGCTGTTGAACAATTTCAGTGTTAACAGGAGCATTTGGTCGTGGCCGATAAGTGCCTGGGTTTGATGAAATCCTGGTGTAGTGACTGATATTACCACTTTGTAGCTGTGGAGGACAACCGGCTCGGCTGCCAGAATCAGATGAACTGGCCACACTGGTAGGTTCACTTTTCTTGGATGTAACCGACCCTCTCTGGTCAGCGCTCTTCTTTGGAGCGGAGCTCAAAAGCTCCGGGTTCTGAGTCATCTCCAGCACAAACGAGTCATTGAGCAGGTCATCGTTCTCCCAGTCATCATCGAAGTCTGGTTTTGGAACTTGAGCAGAGTCTGGTTCACTCCTGCTCTCCTGTGAACCGCTCACTGATGGAGGGCTTAGCCTCCCGCTCACGTGCTGTGTGGGCCCATCAAAAAGAGCATGCAGCTCCTCTTCATGGCTTAGTCCTTCAGACTTGACTGCAACTGAAACCTGCGCTCTAGCTGAAGGTTCAATGCACTTTAACACTGGCTGGTGGGCTGTAGATTTGTCTAACTTGTTTAGTCCTTCTGTGTTTCTTCCTTCTTTGTCCAGTTGCCTTTCTTTATCCTGACGGGTCATGTTGATGTCAAACTGCTTAGCAAGTTTCATGAGATCCTCAACATTGTTGCTTTGCCGGCTTGATGGAGGAATGGGAATACAAAAATAGATTTAAGTAAATTTACACCAACTTGGCATTGCATTACAAAGACCTACACTATATGGACAAAAGTACTGGGACACCTGACCATTACACCAACAGGGACTTTAATAACATTGCATTCATATACAAAGACTTTAATATGGAGTTGGTCCACCCTTTGCAGCTTCCAGTTTTCTTGGAAGGCTTTCCACCAGATTTTGGAGTGTTTCTGTGGGAATTTGTGCCCATTCATTTTGTAGAGCACTTATGAGGTCAGACACTGATGTTGGACGAGAAGGCCTGGCTCACAATCTCCGTTCCAGATCATCCCAAAGGTGTTGGGTGGGGTTGAGGTCTGGGCTCTGCGCGGGCCAGTCAAGTTCTTCCACACCGAACTCCCATGTCTTTACAACCATGTCTTTACGGACTTTGCTTTGTGCACTGGGGAACAGTCATGCTGGAATAGAAAAAGGCCTTCCCCAAACTGTGGAAGTACTAAGAATGCCCTTCACTGGAAATGAGGGGCCTAGCCCAAACCCTGGAAAACAGTTGTGTCCCAATACTTTTGTCCATATAGTGTATCTTGTATGTACACTCATAAGGCATTTTATCAGGTACAACTACCATATATGAACATTTTGTAGGTGTATATTTACTGACTGTAGCCTATATGTTGCTGCACAATTAATCAGTCTCATGTACACTGTTTATCTGGTGGAGAATACTACATGGAGATATGGTGGTACACCATTTAGTTACAGAGTTAGACACTATAACGTACAATTTGTGTCAGATTTCTTAATCTAGCAGTGACACTGAAAAGATTAGAAAACTGTGCTGATACAGCCCCTGGCAAAAATTATGGAATCACCATACATTTAACTGTAACCCAGCAAACAAATCACAGATATGACACAAACCGATTAAATAGCTGAACGTTCTGGTTTTGTGAAACATACCACAAAAAATTTAAATTATTTTAATTAATGACATTTTTCCTGATCAAGTAGAGGAAAAAATAGAAATCACTCAATTTGAAGTATAAAGTTATGGAATCATCAACAAAATAAATCAGAATGACTATTTGCATGCACTTCCTTGAGACAGAATTCTGTGAGGCATAGACTTTACTAATGAAAAACAATATTCTCCATCAAGCTGGTTTCATATTTCTTGAACAACGGTTGACAGATCAGCTTTGCAGAAAGAAGCCATGTTATGGACCATTTTTTGTTTTCTGGCATGAATTTTCAGTGAAATTGGAATTGGTGACCTTGTTTTCTTCTGTTTAGGTGTTAGTGCTAGTTTTCCTTTGTCTTTTCTGTGTGTAAATCCCATTTCATTCAGCTGAGTTTTGTCACAAACAAAACTCACTCATTTTTCTATTTGTTTTGTTGTGCATTTTCTATTTGCAAGATATATCGCTGTGAGATTTATATTCTGACTTTTTGTCTTCTTTGCTGGTCTACCTGGATGTTTTAATGAAAGTTTAGACACAGCTGATTGGGAACAATCAACAACATTAGACCTTCTTAAAGGACTTTCTTTTAATTGAAAGCTCTCTTGTTGGGGCCATGTTTCTTTTCAATTAGCCAAATCCAACAGCTCATTAAGGTCTGCAAGCACTCTTAACAGCAGACTAATTTGCATTTTTACAACTGCGGCATGTGTTGTTTTAGAGACACAAATTGCAAGGTTATTCCATAATTTTTTTGTGTGTTGTGTGTGATTTGTCTATTTGTTACAAAATAAAAAAGCTGGGTGAACATCCTGCAAGTGTGGCATTTTCGTAAGTTTTGCCAGGGTTTGTACCAGCTCCACATGTATTAACATGCCACCGCCATGTTGGTGTCACTGCTATGCAGTAATCCATTACCCAAAACCTGTGGCGCTTCCTGTCGACTGTTTGACTGGGGACAAGGTGGCTGCAGCATCAGATGGGCTAAAGTCAGTAACTGTAAACCTATAGGGTAAGTGTATCAAAGGTACCACTGAGTGAAAATACAAAGTAGTAGCATTATGTCAATGATGACAGTACACTGACCGTGCTGAGACCCTCCGAACTCTGGGCACCTGGATCTCTGGAGTGCAAGGAACGGCACTGTCTCCAATCCACTGAAGCACCAAATCTCTGTCCACGGGCTTCTCATCCTGTGACAGTAAATGATTCAGGCTTATGCCAGTGTTGGAGACACTATGAATAGCAGGCACTAGGGCTGCACAATATATCGCAAATTTACCGTCATCGAGATATCAACATGCGCAATATACATATCGCGAAAGACTGACTGAACTGCGATAAATGGTGTTTTTCCAAAGCTCAACA
>JBBPCZ010000156.1:7409549-7420089 GCA_037974445.1 Brycinus macrolepidotus | reverse complement strand
TATATTTATATACATACATTTTAATGAGTAATAACTGAACAAAAGCCAGCTACTTTTACTTTTGCTAAGAATTTTAAAAGCATTTTTGTCATACGTTTTTATTATAAGATAGAGGACTCTTTTATTACTAAATTATGCTAGTTTTATATGACAAATTACACAAATCCTGTACTAAGAGATAGATACTTCAAAATATATATTTTTATTTTATGTATTTATATATGTATGTGTTTTTTAAGTGTCTATCTCTTAGTACAGGATTTGTGTAAATTGTCAACCGGTTTGCTGTGGTAGCACTTCAAGCCAGTGAATGCACTGATTAATGCTTCACTGTAACACATAACAGCAATGACCTGAAAATGCCATTAGCAGAGGCTAATAAAACATGTCTGAAATGGGATAAAACAGAAACATTTTCATGGTCTGGTCAAGTGTGCCATCGTGTCATATCGCCCTCCGCCATGGGGAGGCCTCGAGGCCCAAACTGCAGCGTGTTTAAAAGTCACCGTAACACCCACTGTCACACCAAATGTTAGCATTTCACGGAACTGATAGTTGGACAGGGGAAGAAAGGGCATAGATTTGTCACTTTCAATTTGAATATGAGTCCTCAGCCGTCACTTCCCTCCCTCCCTCCTTCTCTCCCTCCTTCTTACTCCTCCTCCCTCTCTCCTTGGTGTTTTCACTCGTCCCTCCGCTATGAGGGCACAGCAAAAACCCAAAGGCCACTTGGGAAATTGCTTGGCTCTCTAGAACACCAGCAAGGCAAGCCTGCCACCTTTTTATTTATTTGTTCTGCTTTGGTTCTTCAGACCCTATTAAGAAACTAATAGGGGGGATCAGGGAGCAGCGCATACAAACTTTTGGCTAATTGATGTGGCAGCTACTGGTATTTGTCTGCACTAAAATGAACTCACTCTGTTGTTTGTTTTAATTGCTTTTTTCTACCAAATGGATGTAACTGGGAAATAAGGCTTTCAACACACCTCTGCCAACACTGAAAAAGTACATAAAAACCTGGACGGAAAAATTAGAATAAAAAAAAAGGGTTAAATATGAAAAATGTAATTGTTAGTGCTGCAGACATTGTACAGTTGACAGAGGGATGTTAAACCTGCTCTCCCTAATCCTCCATCACACCCAGAAAGTCAAATGCCTAGCTGCTGTTGTAGCTTTAACAGTGAATTACCATGTACAATTCTGCTGTTTATAAGATGGCTGGGTAGTACACTAACAACTACATTGTTAATATCTGACCTAAACCCATAAGGTGTGTTGCTTCCTCTGCTTTCATTAGTGTACATAAGAATATTAAGGGACTAATGCCTACAAATGCTTAGTCCAGTAAATTAGAATTTGTCTAAAATTACTTTGGTGCGATTTACATAAATTGACTATATTCATTAAGTAAATATTACTCACTTACTCACTCAATTTCTGTAAGCACTTATTCCTCACTAGGGTCGCCGGTGCCCCGAGCCCATCCCAGGGGCAATGGGCGCGAGGCAGGGACTCACCCTGGGTGGGGTGCCAGCCCACTGCAGGGTGTAAATATTACTCACTTAAGTATTTTGGTAGTTACATAACATGGCTGAACTTGACAATTACTTTTTTCTCATCATTTTTGAACTCCACAATGATGGCAGAAGTGGAAAGAGTACTGAAAAGTAGTGCAGCTGATATTGTAATGATAATTCACTCGAAAAGAAGTAAAAGTATTATAAAAGAAAATTCCTGAAGCGAGAATGTATGTTGTCTTTTAAAAACAACTCAAATGAGTCACAAAGAAGATTCGGTGCTCAAGGTTTCATTTGGTTTATTGGAATGCTAGCTTTCTTTAGGGATAACTGATGCTTATGTGTACTGTAAAGGCAAATAACAGACATTCGCGGTACATATAAGCAACAGTTTTAGCTTCAGTTTGAGAGCTGTCACACTTTTATTCTGTATCTACATACAAATAATAAAAAAGCAAAAGGCAGTAGTTTTTTTTTTAACTAAGGGTAGAGTAGTAGTAACTACAAAAATGTCTGTAGTGGCCACAGAAAACCCACAGTGCACTGGTCAGTTGGGTCTAAAGATTCGCACGCAGCTTCTCTGAGGAGAATAGCCCTCTTACACTTAGACCTTTTCATGTAGGCTACTAATTTCATTAGCAGCATTTGTGAAAGGGTGCAAGCTCCTATGTAGCCAAGCTTGCTGTCTATCCTAGTGCTTTCATGCCTGATGACTGTTTTGCTGTTTTCTCTCCATCACAGAATGCTTAGCTAACCTGTGTGATGTTAACATATAACACTGCTGGCCTCAGTAAAGGGTAGTTAAGCTGATTATTTGGATTAGGTGGTGTTGAGAGCAATGAAAACCCAAAAACTGGTATGGCAATGTTCCTCCAGGAATTGGGTGGCATACGAATCACAAATTCTATTCACTATAACAGTGTTCTGCATTATCTCCTAATTTTCCATTGTACGGAATAGTGATTTGGGAACCTTCTTGAACCCAGCAGCACTTTCTCATTTCCCGCTCTGACGGTGTGCGTGATGGCTCTGGTAGACAGTCAGGTGAGTGCAGGGAGGCGCAGAAATAATGATGACCTCCAAGGGCTTTTCTTCCTCTTCATCTTCTGTTTGAATCCCCTCCCCGATGCCCCGGGACATGCCGAGCCTAGTGGATGACACTTGGCATGTGGTGAGACTCAGGGATTGGGAAGGAGTCCAAAATGTGAATTTTATGCCAGACTGTGACTAAATGATCTCACTTTCCGGGCCAAGTAGCTTTGGATGGGAGCGTCTGAAATAAGTATCCTGATTCTGAATCAACGTGGTGGGTGGAGGCTGAGTGGTAAATGTGGGCGGTCATGTTTTGATGGATGATTTCCATTGCCTCTGAGAACACGGAAAGAAATGTTCCATTCAGCAGGCCATTCTGCATGACGCAGTTTATCTGATGCTGTTTATATAATCTGTTACCTCCTTTGAAAACAGCATATTGTTGGTTTGGCACTATGTCGGTCAACTTGAAGTTGAAACTGATGTTTTTACCTTGTAAGTTTATGTCCCTGATCATATTATGCATCATATATTTAAAAGCATACTTTCTTTTTCCTTCCTTTCTTCCAACAAAATGTTTTGCCTGCCCGTAACATATCTTTTAAATTTTGATTACATCATTATGCACCAGCGGATGGGACAAATAACAGTAGCCAAACCTTCCTGATGCTGTGTTTCAGAATTTGGGCAGAATACTTTGGACCGAATACTTTGAAAAAGTAGCGATGGCTGAGTACTGCATGCACTGTCCTAAAAGTAAAGCAAAGTACTGCATGAATGTACATAAAAAGCAGCGCATTTATAATACATGTTGAAAGGTACATGAAAAAATCTGCTGTGATCATTTTTCCCTAAATCCTATTGTTCCTCGCCATGGGTTGTTGGCAGTTTTCTTCATGAAAATGTGTTTCAAGAAGAAATTGTGGATCATTTATTTTTTGCTCTCATTGCCTGCTTCAGCACACACTCTTCTCACAGCTCCCACAGTCCCCCCTGAGCAAGACCGCCACCTGTTTCATTAACGCAAAGAAAGTGGGAACTTTTTTTGGTAAATGCAGCAGGGGACCCTCATAAAAAAGATGCATTCGTGTCTTTGGTGTTTTTGTGAGTTGTTACAAGCCTCCTAAATACAAATGTGAAAACTATGCTCAATAGTTTTCAATTGGCCATCACAGACCCTGAAAAGGATAAACATGATATTTTTTTCCATTTTTTCCCCATACATATTGTCCCATTTTGGCTACACTGAGCATACTAGAAAATATAAATTATTTAATAAACATTTTCTATAAACAACTCATTTTATTCCAAAAATGAATGAATATTTTACTTTGAAGTGGGAGACTATGTTAATACCTGTGTTAATTGCAATGTTAATGTTACATACCAGCAAAAAGTATGTAACGTCATTTCACAAAATGCACACACAAGTGCAATGCTAAACTGTTGCTCACCGTGCACTTTGCATGTTTTTTGTATTCTGAAAATGTATTCTATTATATCCTAGCCCTTGAAATGCATCACGGTACAGAAGGAATATGCATTGTGTTTCACGTTAACTTAGTATCTTCTGTCTTAGAGCTATGAGGTTAATGTAGCTACAAATTAATGGGAGCTTATGACCACCAAACGTCTGTAAACTGAATGTGTAAATCATCACATATGTTGCAATACAATGAGTGGTTAAATAAACTCAACCAGACTGCATATGTGGTTTCTGACACTGTATTTCATCTTACTTCATCTTGTTTAAAATTTTTAGAATTTTATCCATAATTTCCTTTTTTTTTCCCATTAAAACAGTGAGTAGTATTAACTTTAGACGCCAAACCTCTCTTGGTTTATCTGGGAACATTTGAAGAAAATTTACTCAAAATGAAAAATGTGTCATTTTTTTGGTTTTTTTTGGTTGTGTGAGATCATGTGAGAGGTTATAATCTAGATGAGCAGAAGGGAGAAAGATCAGCGAGGCATGGCCATGGCACAAGCCAAGATCAGGTGAATGTCAAAGGTCAGTTTGCGTTCTAGTGCTTCTCTGCGATTCCTGTTTGGATTCTTTGGAATTCTTCTCTTAGCACCGGCATTTCTCCCGGCTCCTGCCGGAGACGTGTGGTGGTGTTGACTGAGATGGTGTGTGCTAATGAGGAGAGGAGTGATGGAAGGAGCTGAGGAACTCTTCCTGCGCCTCCTTCGTCGTCCTCCCCCAGCACAGCCGCAGAGGAGTGACTCCCACACTCCTCCCTTGAGGAGACCCTGTCTTTTCTCTCTCTCACTCTCTCTCTCTCTCATTAATCAGCCCACAGGAACGTCCGGCTGCGTGGCAGCTTGACTGCTCATTTATTCTGTTTATAATAGCAACGCCGGTGATAAATGTCCCGCAGAGTGCACATGTGCTAAAATATTCATAAATTGGAACTCTTAATTTGCAAAGGCGGAAAACCAATAAATTTCAAAAGCAGTGACAAGTCATGTTATATTTATATGAATATGCAGGCCATGGGTGGGACATTGAGATTAATTTGCTCGCCAGTCGTTGTTAAGCAGTTGTAATTTGCTCCTTTTTGGAATTAGGAAGGAGAGCGGTTCACGGGAGGAAAATGTCGTGTTTGCCTCTTTGATGTGAAGGAACGTTGATGGCTGAAAATCCTGAAATCTAGAGCCTCTGATTAGAGGGGAAGAGCACAGCTGTTTTTTCTGCCCTCCATTTCTCTTCATTATTTGCCTCCATCAGAAAAAAAAACAACTCACTGCATACCATTTAAAAACTCTTCAGAGAGAAACAGCATATTTCATTATTTGAGAATAAAGCCAGCCATGTCTTCCTGTCTCTGACACAGATGGGAATGAGATTGACTTGTTATTTAATCAATGTATTTTTTTTAGGAATAGTTTGGCAGAATTTCTTAAAGTTTACACATTTTTTTCCTAACCCTAAAATGGAATCGATCACCCAAGATATGTTTGGTGTCCAAAATGAGCTTTTTTAGTTTTGCACTGGAGCTACAAGTGTAACATTACAGAAGATATCTATAATGGGAGCTTTAGCTCAGATCGCATTCCTAAATCATATAGGCAAGTCTATTTGAGATTACTTTACAGCTCAACATCTGAGGTAAGTGTGTGGTGATGTGGCACGAAGTTTTCACAATGCTAATCCGTGAACATAAGCTTCCATTACTTGTTAGCAACATTAGCCTTTTAACTCTGGTGCAAAACCTCAGACACTAACACATTTGGACCAATGGAAAAATTATTTTGTCAAAGTTTTTTTTTATTACAACACCCAGAGTGCATTACACAAATACATCCAACCATTAGGGATCTCTGAGGTGTCATTCAATCCTGGTTGATAGCCTAGCTACTGATCTACAGGCTAATTAATACAACCTAGCTAGTATGTGTAACTCTAACCTCAATTTTCAAACAAATCTATCACAATTAAACCATATTATAATCATTATTAAAATGAATATAATATGGTTTATATCTTTATTTAATACAAAATATAGGATAGAGACCTGCGGTGGGCTGTCGCATCACCCAGGGTGAGTCCCTGCCTCGCGCCCATTGGCCCCGGGATAGGCTCCGGGTACCCGGACCCTAGTGAGGATTAAGTGGTTACAGAAAATGAATGAATGAATGAATTAATGTATAATAGAGACAAATTTGGACCCTTTCAGCCAGAGGAAAGAGCCCAAACTGAAGTAGGCTTTCAAGACAGCCAGGTATTTACCTTGCTAGCTATAGATTTTAACTTGTCCTACTTAATTGATTGATCTTTTCTGTTGTTTGAATAAATCCATTTTCTACATTGTAATGATGATTCAACGACAGTTACTACAGTTCTGCAAAAGGACCTGGCAACTGTAACTTTCTTCAAAAACTCCTCCCACCTTCAAGATACATCATCAGAAGGGGAGTTCTCCAGTTTTTAATCTGGAATCTCTGCTCTAGAGACACTGTAAGAGGTGAGTAGGGATGTTTACAGCATGCCTAGTGATGGTTTTGAAATGTTTCATTTTCAAGGAGTGTCTCTTTAAATGCTTCATATAAATGTTACGCAGCCTGTCTCAGTTGTGCCGCATGTGCGTGGGTTTTGTTTATCTTTATGTCTCTTCTGCGTGTGTTTTTGTGTTGTAAGTGGGCTGGGGGACAGCGGCTCCCTCTGCATGCACTCGCTCAGGTCTGCTCATCCCGGGGCCAGATGGCGTAGGGCAGGGGCAGAGAGAGAGGGGCTCCCTCTAGCCTGACCGGCTGTACGACGGCCAAGGTGATAGCAAAAAATAAAAAAAAAGCCCACGCTGTGGCATCTGCCCACTGGGCAGTGGCCTCCTCCCTGAGCCAGTGTGGGAGAAATTTCTGTTCAAAGTCACTGAAAGGAAAAAACTGAAAAGGAAAACTGTCTCGCCTCATGACACTCTGTTTCTGTGGGGCTCGGTAAAGTGAATGAAACCTGAATCCAATTTGAGGGGAATTATTTGTGGTCGACCGTCCAGATCGGGTTCCCATTTTCTTTATTACAGCAAGGGGATATTTGTCATCGTCCAGCACCACCCTCCCCCTACACACACACACACACACACACACACACACACACACACACACACACACACACACACACACACTTTTTCCCCTCTTTCATACTGAATGCCAAATAGTGAGCCAAATAGTGCAGCTTAAAGTCCTGGAACTTCCCTTACATTTTATACTTTTGCTCACTCTCTTTATCATCTGTAACTTTCCCTGCTGCCCGAATGCCTTTGATCTAAAATTGGCCTCCGTTGAATGCTTGTATACAGTAATTTTCATACAGGCTTTGAACATATTGAAGGGCCTCGTAGCCGCTTTCACTTTTATCCTCTGGTTCTTTTACCCTGGGAAACGATGAGCATATGGCAAACACCCTCGCCGAATTCTCCAACAATGGCAGGGACTGGATTCCAACTTCTGCATCCTGTCATCAACCAACCCCAGAGTGCAGCACCATCCTATCACACACACACACACACACTCTGCACCTCAAACATATGTGTAAAAACACATGCACACACACATACTATGTATATACATGCATGCACACACATACAGTACTGTGCAAAAGTCATAGGCACCTAAGCAAATTGTTTGAAAACCTTTTTTAATTTGTAACCAAATTACAACCAAATTTGTAACCAAATTTATTTTTTACATAATTTGAAAATGCCAGATGCTGTTTACAAATTTCATGGCAAACAGATAAATAGAAAAGGTTCAAAATGTCTTAGAATAAAATCTTGTTTCATGAACTTACACTGAATATTAATACATTTTTTCTTCTTCTAGAAAGTTACTTTTTTGGAGATTTGAGGATCTGCTCAGCAGCACACCTGATTTCCTTTAATGAAGGATAGATTAGACAAACCAGACTCTGGATATAAAAACAGTAAAACAGGGACACCCTTTTAAAAAGGTTTTATGAACACACAAACATACATAAAATCACTACTTTTTACATTATTATTTGTATAGAAAGGTTTCGTTCCAAATGGTGTTTGGACTACTTTCAAGAATTTTTTTCACAATAATGTGTTTTCCTTCACTAATCAGCTGTAATTCTGTTAAAAAACTAACCAAAAATTCGGTTATGACTGCCCAAAAAATCCTTTTTTTCAGGAGCCTTGAATATTTACTTTATATATACACAATGTAAAGATACAATCTCCTAAATAGCAGCTTTACAAGAAAATGACTGTTGTTTTTCTGAGGCATTTTGGAACTTTTTTATTGGTCCATTATTCATGAAATTTGGAAGTGTACAAACATACAGTATATAACACAGACAAACACACACTGAGTTCTGGATTTTCTACAGTTCCCTAGAAAGCAAGGTCACTTTCTGTATTTACAGTCAGCATCTTCAGTTACTTTGCTCATTATCACGAAACGACTTCTTTAATGTGAGGTTTAGTAAACAGAGTGGTCTATTTTAACAGCGCTTTCTCGTTGCCTATAGTTTTTTTTCCCAGTATGTCCTTCAGTGAACCCATTGCTGTACTGGAAACAGTAAAGTCTCATTGTTACCTGCTACTTCGAGGGAATATGCACAGTATAAAACTACCTCACTGCTTAAAAATGACACATTTGACAAATGCAGAATCGGGCTGGAAGTGGTTGTTGTAATTTATAGTTTTAATTGGAGCGAATCCTGTTTTTCACTTGTAATTAATGTCAAGGAAGTCTTGATAATTTAGTGCACTGAGAGTAATTAGAATGGCTTGAAGAAAAACACAGAAGATTGAAGATTTTCGGTGTTTCTCCTTCCAGCTGGAGTTAATTTCAGCATCTTATCACCCAAAGTCCTTGGTAGTAAAAATAATTATTGGCACCCTTAGCAAAGAGTAACAAAAAAAAAAGGTCATAAAAATGTCTTTGTGGTTCAGTAGCTCAGTCTCACTGTATGAGAAAATATAAGAAAATCTAATCTTCCTTTAAAGTAAATTTTATCTAGAAAAACCAAAATCTTTCCAAAATATACTTAAAAAACCTTGCCAACATTACTGTTATGAGTCTTCTATACCTTATAATGCCTTCAGAATGCCTTATGAGACTGGAAAATACAGAGCGAGCAAGATGTGTCCATTCCTCCACAGAGTATCCTCCAGGTAATCTTTTTTGAACTCTGTTCTTCAACTCACTCCACAGGTTTTTAATGGTTTTGGGTTAGGGACATGGGATGGCCCTGGCAAAAACTTGATTTTGTGGTCATCGAGCCATTTTATGTGGTTTTTGGATGTATGTTTTGGATCATTGTCCTGGTGGAAGGTCCAACCATGAACCAATTTTATCTTGACATTTAAAATCTCCTGATGCTTGATTGAATCCATGATGCCATGCATTGTACCAAGGCTTCCAGGGTCTTTGGAGGAAAAATTGCCCCAAACATCCACCACACTTAACAGAATGGATAAGTAGTTTTTGTATAATCATCCTTCATTTAATACTGAACATATCATGAGCGTTTGTTACCAAAAGTTCTGATTTTGTCTCATTTGATCATAGAATCCAGTTAAATTTCCAGTAGAGTCCATCTCCAGGTGTTTGAGCTAAAAGAAAGAAAATAATTTTTGATATGCCTACCAAAGAATTTGACCTCTAAATAACCGCGTATTTATACCCCAGTGAAACATGAAGTCATAGATGTTTAAAATCTTCATAAACATTTACAAAGGCTTATTTGAACAAACATCACTTGTCATAAAAAACAGCTTTAGTTCATTCCAGTGTCATTTCACCTCAGAAAATATTGACAATTGACACTTAATAAGCTTTAATAGATGTGTATGTAGTTTTATGTCAATTATGCCATGAAAAGTTTGTGTGCATCATGTAGACTTATGAATAATGGCCTTCATTATTCGTATGTCTACATTTTTATGAGGCTTTTTATTTTCTTAGACTAAATCCTCTTCAAATAAATTGTTTTCCAACATAGTTTCAGTGTGAAATCAAGGTTATTAACCACAAGCATATTTTTTTCATAACATCATAACCACAGTCATAACCTTTTTTTTTTTCTTAACCAAAGGTGCTAGTAATTATGGAGCTGACTGTTTGTATACTGTATGCATCAGACACACAGAAACATAATTAGCGGCATTATGAAGCAGTACTTAGACGCCTTAATATGCCCATATGGATGTTTCATCTTTTGTTTAATGCCAAAAGCTTGCTAGTATTTTGTCTGCAGTGCGAGTGCTGTGCATCTGTCTCCAAGGATGCATTTTTTTGTTTTCATCTTAAAGATGTTACACACATCACTCAGACTCAGGAACTCACAATTACCATAGATTAGAAGCAGCACTGCTATGTTGCCACATTTGAGGTAATTATAATAGTCCCACATGGACTGTATAATCAGTCTTCAATTTGAGCATATTTAAAGTAGTTTGCTGCCTGTAGTGCTCCCTTGGAAACACACCACAGTGAGGAACAACATACTATGCTGTTTTTTT
>JBBPCZ010000156.1:7373665-7394977 GCA_037974445.1 Brycinus macrolepidotus | reverse complement strand
ATATATAAAACATGAAACACGGATCTGATCTCATTATATATATGATCTGATCTCATCAGTAGGCACACGCACGCACACAGACACCAGAGCCAAGTCAAACATATATACATAGTTTGTCTCGAAAACTTGAAAATGAACAAAAACAAGTACAAGTCCCATCTCTTTAGAAATGTCCTGCTTCCCCTTCCCTCTTTATCTCCACTCTCTTCCCGCAGCCTGTAGTGAAGTGGTCTTTGCTGAGGTTATCCTGGACTGTGAACTATAGTTATGTTAACTATAGTTAACTGTTAACTATAGTTATAACTATAGTTATAGTTATATAGTTATATACAGCTATGTGTCTTCATTCTCAATTTTCATTATCAGTTATAAACAGTCTCTCTCTCTCTCTCTCTCTCTCTCACTCTCTATCACTCACACACACACACACACACACACACACACACACACACACACATATACCGTTGTGAGTGGGCTTTGCTCCAGGGTGGCCCTTGGCAGATTGGAGGGTCACGGGGGCCAGAGGTTTCACTGAGCCAGCAGGGGTCGCTCACACTCTTGCATCCATTCCCTCCTCACACACACCACCACAGTGACACACATTCACACTTGAACACACTCTCTCCTGTCTCCGCGCGCTGTGGCTGCTCCCGCTCCGCGCCGTGCTGTGTGTGGATGTGTGTGGATGTATATGTATCTGTGTGTGGATGTATGTGTGGCTGTGTATGAATGTGTGTGGCTGTGTGTGGATGTGGTTGTGTTTGTGAGATAAAGTGGTCCAGTCACAGAAACAGACCCGGACAGCCGCGCGCAGGAATCACTAAATATCCGAACTAACCCGGGGGAGGGGGTCGGGAGGTTTGGGGGCTTTTTCTGTCTGTTCTGTCTGTTCACACACTGCTCTCAAAGCTGCACGAAAAAAAGCAAACTCCCTCCACCTAAATGTTTCAGTCATAAACGCTTTCAACTCTGAATTAGCAATACTTCTTCACGGTTACAGACTGTTTTTTTTTTTTATCTTTTAGCTTAGATTTAAGATAAGTGAAAAGACGTAAAAAAAGATTTTACATGATAAATGCAGTGCATACATTATTTGAACAACTACAGGTTCAATTAGGTGATTAATATAATAAATTACTCGTTTATTTTAAAGAATATATATGTGGTGGGGTATATATGTGTGTGTGTGTGTGTGTGTGTGTGAGTTCTTTAAACTTGTACATTCTTAAATATGACTATAGAGTGTATATATTTGGCCAATTAAATTTAAGAAAATAAGCCAACTATAAAAACTACATGGAAATCAGAAACAACTCTTTACTGACCATTTTAAAATATGTTTCTACAAATACAGATCTGTGTTGTGAAATAAAAAACAAAAACAACAATATAATAATAATCATAATAATAATGATGATAATAATAATAATAATAATAATAATAATAATAATAAGAAGAAGAAGAAGAAGAAGAAGAAGAATACAAAGATGCTTACTTTTCTTTTAAAATGAGTTAATATAACTACAGTAAAATTAAAAAGAAAGTATCGAATAAAGCAGCTGAGAAGGCATTCAGGTTATATTATGTGAATGAACTGATATGAATATGCAGCAGGTTAAATAAAATAATAAAGGATAAGTCAGTGGTGGCTGGTAGGTTCTGATGGTTTTTGTCTCTGCTTGGTGCTGAGCTTGTATTGCTGAAATGACTTTGGGTTTCTTTGTATACATAGTGAAACTTTTGAGTTGCAGTGTGTTTATAGTGAATGTTCGGAAGCGTGTGTGTGTGAGTGTGTGTATGTGTGCGAGACTGGAGTGGATCAGGTCTGTGATAGTGCAGGGCCTGCTGGGCCCCCGCCTCAGGGAGGGGTCAGAAGTTCAGTTCCCTTGTCTGCTGTTCACACAGGAACACCAGGCCCATAACACACACACACACACACACACACACACACACACACACACACACACGCACGCACATGCGCACGCACACACATACACACACACACAGAAACACACACACCAGAGCCAAGTCGTACAGACAGCATGCAGCAGTATCATTAACAAAGGTCACAAAACAAAATAGCTTGAGTTGGGAATTCGGCTCAGGCAGTTGTTGAAACAGAGCAATTATTTATCATGTGAGCCATAAAAAGAAATGACTCATTTAACGGCCCCTGCCTGTCCAATTGGACAGGTTTTTGTGTGATTGTGACTCCAAAATTATATATAACTAGAAATAAATGACAAGAGATGATCAATTACATTATGTAATTGTGAAGTGTATGGTTTACTGTACACAGAAAACAGTGATTTAATGAATAAAATATCTAAATATCTAAAATTGTCTTTCAGTTCACTCACTTCCCACATGAATAATAATCCCTATGAAGTTTTTCATGTGGAAATGATTTGAAGCAAGTAATTTAAATGAAGTTTAGTTTAAATACATTTTGATGCAGCCCTTTTGTCTACATACTCTGTAAAAACTATTTCCACTACAGCATTTTTTTTTTTTTTGGTATGCCCCATGTGTGTGCGTGCGTCTGTTGATACTGTTTTGTTTGGTAGGCTTGTCTTTCTTCAGCCTAATTCCTGAGGGAAGTGTGTGCACTGTCTAAAAGCCACAGTCAACAGAAAGCTCTGCGCTCACTGGCTCCCTGCTCCTGTTTGCATTACAGATCATTTCCAATTTATTTCAGCATGCGCTACAGGTACATCAGTGCTGGCCTGTCACTGCTGTTTTGAAATACCTTCATCCCCCAGAGAGAGACATGCAAAACATATCTAAACTGGTGCATATGTACTCTGCTTCTCCAGAGATGGATAAAAAAGAGGAAATGCCATGAAGCAGGCCTTCCAAACAGATCATTTGACTTAACACAAGGTAGCCACAAAGTGCTTATGGTTTAAGAGCTGTCATCAACAGCAAACGAGCGCCACCGTCTTATTTACTCCCCGTTTTTAGATAATAAAAAAAGGATTTTGAAGTGAGGTCCTTGCATAGAACGTTCTCCATTACATGACTGGAAAGCAACCTATTAGGCCCTCCACTGCGGCAGTTTCCTACGTAACAAAACAAATAAACATCCCCTCTCATAACATTTGCACTAACCCTAATTAACTGCACAAATGCCTGGACTCACACTGGCGTCTACTGGCAAGAAAGGGTTTCCCAAATTCAACTTAGGCTTCTTAAAAAGTATTTTTTTGGGGGAAAGTAAAATATTGCAAATTTCTAAATTCTTTTACAAGGCCAGGGTCACTTTGCACTCAAGTCGAGCTCTATGGCGGTCTTTTGTTGACGTTCTGCTGTAGCTGTTCCATCACCACAAGGCTTTCTTTCACTGGACCTCAGGGCTGCAGAGTGCCCCAGCCCTGGTAAGCTGACTCCAGCTAGACAGACAGAGGAGCTGGTGTTGGGCCCACATCTCAGACCAGGACGGATGTTGCTGGGACACTTAATGTTTGCGTAGCCCAGTGATCTAATGTGGTTGCACTGGGCTACTTTTGATTTACCATAATTGTAGAAAATTGTAGAATAACATTTTGAACTATGTATATTATACATGGTCTGAGGCTACTAGAGGAAATGCTTTTTTTCTCCATTCTTTTCTAATTTATTAGAACATTTTTCATTCTAATTTGTATTATCAAAACAATTTAAGTCAAATGTTGAAAGAATTTGCATGAATTTCAGAATTGTTTTGTATTTAGTGTTACCCCCCCCCCCCCTTGCTTCAATTACAGCATGCACTTGAAAATGATCTCCTTGAGTTTGTGCGAAAGCCTCTGATAAGTAGATCACATTCACCTGATAACCATCTGAATGTGCTTTAATGGAACAGATAAGGCTCAAAAGTTGACTTTTCTGACCTTTTTGTACAAATTCCTTAAGACTGTCAAAGTCACAAAATTTTCTTACATTTGGACAGTGACAAAGGAATAGCACAGAATTCTGAATATTTCAGCTTATTTTACTTATTTTGCTGTAACTTTTTCTTTGTTTTCCATGTTTAAATAAAAAAAAAAATCAGTATTTTAGTGTGGTATAAGTAATATAGTAATGGAGACATACAAAGCAAAATGCAACTTCATAGTAAAAAAAAAAAAAGCAGTTTTACTTTACATTCATAATTCATTCATAAATAAGTCCAGGAAACTTTATGGCTCATCCTTTATGAAATGTTGACAAAATGCAAGAGCAACTGTCATTACCAAGTGGTATTAAAAAAAAAAACAACAACAACCAACAATAAAACAGACTTATGATGTTTTGAAGTAGTAATAGGAAAGACAGAACTACAGAAACCAAGGAAAATTCACTATATATGTATTTGCATTCATATATATATATATATATATATATGTTTTTAAATGTGTGTGTGTGTGTTTAAATGTGTGTGTGTGAGTGTGTTTAAATATGTGTGTGTGTGTGTGTTTAAATGTGTGTGTGTGAGTGTGTTTAAATATGTGTGTGTGTGTGTGAAAATATTTCTCTTGCTTTTTTTGTGCTAGTATCTGTCAGTTTGCACTCATTACCTGTAAATCAAGTTTGCTTGTCTGCAGCAGCTGAGCCCTCATTCCTCTGTTAAAAATGCAGCGTGAGAGACGGACGCGACTCTCCCAGACAATTCTGAGGCTTTTTCATAACTTACGCAGAGCTTTAGTGTTTTCAGCACTGCTCTGGCTGTTGTGACCTGTAACTGCTTTTGTCAGAAAACATGAATCTCTCTGGTGCTGATGTGTGTGGCCTCTGTGGCTGTGGCGCAAATGGTCCGGGCACCGATCCTTCCCCGTCATCTCTGCCTGCCCACAACTTTCCCAACTCTCATCTTTGTGCGAGAGCCATTTAACATCAGCTTCTTGGGTCCTCTCCTTGTATTCATTTGTGCACTGTTGAGAGCAAAGCAGAGCAGCAATCTCTTACAAATGCTCCCTTTTGGAACTGCATACCAGTGGCACCTAGCCAATGATAGATATGCATAATATTTCACGGGGAGACCCTGCAAATAGAATACCCTGCTGTGCTAAAGAAAACAATGTGTTTCTGAGCACTGAGATATAATCCATCACCGTGCTGTCAGAGCAAAAAAAAAAGGGGGGGCTGGGGGGTTGAGGGGGGGCACACTTACCTGTTTTTCACATCAGAGGGAGAAGAAAAATGACAGTGGTTTTGCTTCCAGAAATGTCTCGTTGCTTTCAGGCGTGCTTCTGCTTGGACCCCAATCAAACAGCCCACAATGCATTCTGGACTGCAACGTGTACCCGCTCTAACAGTGGCACTGCAAACCTTTATTAAACAAACAGCATCTAGATTGGATGTGGAAGGCAGCATTTTGGGACATTCATTTGGGAAAAAAAAAAAAAAAAAAAAAAAAAAAAGTTAAGACAGCTTTCATTTGGAAAGTGCCAGTGTAATGGATTTGATCACGGGTTTGATGAGTCTTCCGTGCAGTCAACGTGAGTTCTGGAGCTGAGTGTGAGCACTGATCTGTCAGAATGTAATGCTTCTTGTAGATTATTTTTCTCTTCCGCATTCCTTGTGATTTTGGATCAACTCAGGGATGCCTTCATGTTTCCAGAGGCTCCAAAATAACACTGATAACTTTGCGTCAGGCCCAACAAATAGTAATGGAGACAAGTGGTGTGAATCTCTGATCAACAATTCTATTTGATTACCGTTCTATAGGAAACGATATGATACATTATCATTTTACCACAATTTCATTCATTTTGTGTAATATGGAAATGTGACTAGAGAAACTATTTGTAATAGTGAAATAGAGACAACAGAAAATAGAATACAACCAATACACCAAACATTAAAAAATTATGTTTTAAAACAGAACGAGAATGAAAAATGATGGCATACTTGAATATTTTATAGGCTGTTATTATTATAACACTGAAAAAAACAGACACAGTTGATTCCTCACCTTCAGTTCTATGCAGCCAGATGCACTGATGCATTTTTACACCCATAGTGGCGCCACTTCTGGCAAACTGTCTTCAGCTTTTCGCCCATCTTACGGCCCATCGGCGCTCTGGCCCCGTATCTTCCCGGGTCGCCCCAGAGTGTCGTTAAAAGGCTCTCATGTGGATAACGTGGTGGTGCTGACGAACTGGAGAGTGGAGCGTGGGCTTGCCAGCAATTCTGTTGGACCCGAGCCCCAGCCCCAGACACAGGCCTGATGGATGCTCAGACAGAGCTGGGTCTCCAGGCCTGCTGGGGGACTGGCAGGTGGTTGGGGAGGACGCAGGCATAGCTCTCAGATCCCTGGCCCTTGGCTTGATGCTCTGCTTCTGGGTATCGCAGGCTTTTGGCCTTGTCTCTCAGCACAAGGCTCATCCCTAGAAGGAAGCTATTCATTATCTTCCCAGCGACAGGACCTCCGTTCACACCAGCTCAGCCTGAGACCTACATTATGCAAAGCGAGGCTTGCACTGCCTCGACCTGAGGGGACGGTGAAAGACACCAAAGCCATTGCTAATGATAACAATATTATAATATTGAGTGATGGCCTCATTAAAAGGTTTAAATATAAGTTTTACCTTACGTGTTAATGAAATGTTAATGATTGCCAGTTATTACCAGGATAATGACATCTGCAGATAAAATATTACCGAGTTAAGTCAAACTCCCAATATCATCCTCCACCTCCTGCATTATGATTCTATGGACAAGTGTGATGAAAGATCTTTGCACCAAGGGATCAAGCACTAGAATGTCGGGGGACAATTTAGTGTTAACACTTGGAGATGAGTGTTATCATACCTAGTGTCAGTGCTGAATTACATTACCGATTAGACTGAAAATTGCTGTGAGCCGGGAGTTTTGCTATGCAGCCCTGATCTTAAAGAAACTCTTAATCACTCCCAATAATAAAAATACCAAAAAATAAAAATACTAAAAGGGCTCTTTGGAGCAATGCCAGCACTTTTGGCTATGTCATGAGTTTTTCATGCAGTGACTCTTTAAAGACTCATGTTTGTAATTTATATTGTCAATGAGCTGCTACTCTAATTAAAGTTTTTTTTTTTTTTTTCCTGGAACTATATATGCATGCCAGAAAGTATTTCAGAACCTTTTCAGAACATTCAGCACAGAGTGTTTAGAACCTTTACTTTCTGTGGAAGTTCATTAAACATATCTCACCTACAATAATAGTTTTTCATTAAACCCTGCACTGAAAGGTTCTACCGTGGTATCCATCCAGGCACCCCTTTGTTTTTTGGAGTGTATAAATTATCTTACTTCTTCTTGTTCTTATACATAAGACTTTTGTCACACTGCTCAGCCATCATTTGAGAAGTTAGCGGTGTGTAATCCAAAAACTGAATTTATTTTGATTTGCTTTTGGTGTGACTTCATTTACTTTTAACAGAAATTTGCTTGACAGATTGCATACAGATAACAATACTCAGGCCTCTGAATCCTTGTTTTACTTAAAACATGACTGTCTATGCTGCATGGGAACAAATCGTGGTTCACTTAGCATGACCTCCATGTATCCTTTTGGGAAGACTGGGGCAAGGGTCGGGTCTACCGGAGGGCACTGGAAGTGTACTGGTCTTGCTCTTTCTTTCCATCATCAGACCTCTGGCTGTCAACCTCCAAGTCTTGGAAAAGCACACATCGCATCGTCCTGCGCATTCCAGACCTCCTCTCTCAGTGACCCCACCGACCCTGCTTGAGCTGGTTCTCCCAGAAAGCATGCAGCCATGACGCCAATCGGAGCGAGGGTATGGATGTATGGAGAGTGCAGGAATAGGTAAGCATAAAGACAGGCAGGCCTCAGAGCTCTGGGACTCCTCCATATTCTAGTGGGGATTTGTAAGGCAGATCCAGCAGTGATGCTTTTGACAGTGCTGTCAGCTCCACGGAGTTCGCCGGATCCCCAGAGACGGCTATCAAACTCGTCAGATCTTTTCATAATCTCAATCAAGTTCTTCCAACTTAAGCAGCATCAAACATTGAAACTACCATATGGTGGCGTGTTTCTCGTTGTAAGCAAATGCCTTCACAGGATCGTGGGGACATGGAAACCAAACAGGTCACTTTTTACACATTTTGCAAACTACAAAAATGATAAGGAGTAACCCATGTTGGGAAGCAATGTCCATGCATGGCCGTGGTCTCTGCGCTCCCCAAAGGCCAGTTCCAGCTGTATGATTGAGAAGATTGATGTCTTGGCAGGAGTGGCTTCCTCACGGCTATCCTCCTCTCCCTAATCCCTATCCAGGCACACTGTCTCAATGTGAAACCACGGTCAGTGCTCCACGACAATCTGACAAGACGGGCAGTTCAGAGCCGCTCCATCTGCATTCAATTTTATTTTGAGAGGAGGGGAGGGATCTCAGATCTGTTAGATGAAAGTAAGGTGTGTTATTTTCAAATGGGCTCCCTCACCATATCTTCTAGTTGCCAAGCAGTTGCTCAGGCCTCGGCATCAATACAACCTGCCAGGAAGTTCACTCATTGATCAAAGGTGGAAAGAAAACCTGCTGAAAACTCATTTAGACTGTAGCACAAGAAGACTGCATCAAACTGGCCCGGAAGGGTTCAGGGTGTGTCACTAAGTGGAGTAAATGGAAGAAATCTTCTCGGAGTTTACTTTCATGGCCTTTGTTGGAGAAGTGGAAAAAATGAGAGCACTTTTTGCTAATCTAGTTCAGTTAAAAGCAATTTTCTTAATTATGTGACAGAAGAACACATTGGCCGAGAGAGTGTCAGACCACTGGATGACAGGAAGCCATGAACTCTTTACTTTGAGAGTCTCGCATAAAGTTTTTGTCTTGCACTTGCTTCCATTGTAGAACTACTGAACTAACATTGTGCGGCCATCTACTTCTGCAAATTTCTTTTTTCAAGCTCTAGCAGTGGCTGAGTTCGTGGTGGCTTTCGCCCTGTCTGTGTGTGGAGTTCATCTCCTTGATGCTGAGCTTACATTTGAGGAAATGGTTCCTTGCACTCCTCCAGAACAGCAAGAATGGTCCCAGATGGTAGGAGGAGGAAGAGGCCCCAGAGAGCGAACTGCTCCACTCCTGCGACATCCATCACCCTCTACTTGTTTTCCTTCTGCTTTCGAGATGCCACAGAGCCCAGATCTAGGCTTTATGGACGGCTCTCTCTGGGTGCGGCAAGTGAAGGGAAAGTCAGAGGGATCTATGGAAGAAATGAGTTCATGTCAGCTTCCATTTATGAGCCATATAACTGGTGCATGCAGCCAAGAGGGGCGACGGAGTGCAGCCTTCCAGTCTGTGGTCCGGCATCTTCTGCTCCCGAGCACACGTCCATTTTCATCAAGGGTTATCGGGTCAATAAAATCGCTGACCTCGGCCAATCATAAAACAGTCACAGTGGTGGAGCACCGATTGATTAAGTTCATAACTCGATTTGAGGCACACAGAGTGAGAACAATAAAAATCGAGATGGATATAAATCTAATGCAGGGGTGCATAATCCCAGAAAATCAAAATGTAAAGTAGATGTTTTTAATGTCTCTCATTTTCATCCCACAAGCGCACTCTTTTGACTGTAAGAAAATTTATGTTCTCGTATCTCAAAGAGGTCTATTTGTGGCTGAAGCTAAATGAAAAAAAAAAGAAACAACAACAAAAAAAAAAAAAGAAAAGAAACAGTTCTTTGATAGTGGGATGTTGCTTCGCTGGAGTTGCTCTTGTGGCCATATGTTAGTAATGTAAGCCAGAGTAAGTAGGGACTTCAATAAGACTCACCTAGGCCAGGTCTCAGCTCCTCGGATGACTAACTCGGCTTATTGAATTTACGGAGGTCAAAAGTTGATAGCACTGTTTCTGCCTTATAATGAAGTCTTCTTTGGGGATTTCTCCTTTTAGCTCCAAATAGGCTTAACTTCATATTGCTGGGTCATTAGGCAGAGCCAGGGTAATCAAATAATCCCTCACTTAGAGGAAACACAAAAAGAAGAGAATTTGGCAAAGGCATAGCTTGGCATTAGAGAGTATAATTTAAGAACTTAAAGGCAAAAATAGAATTATGTTTTGCTGCTTACAAAGCTAATGGACATGTATTCTGAGTCAGTACACTTTTATAATTGTCCAGTGCCTTTTTCTGGTCACTCATTAAGGTCTCAAAGCATAACAAATAGATGGCCAACATAATACACTCTGACCTTATTTCCAGGCGTTTCTAACGCTGACCTATTGGAGATTCTGGGTCCAGATGGAGCAGTTTCTGGCAGTTTTTAACCTATAATTTGTTCAAATTAAAAGGCCATTCAAAATCCTTTTTTAGTATGTCTTAATCATGTTAGGAATTGTTAGTTTTGCAAACTATAGTTGTCACACACTAAAGAAGAGACCAAACATAAACAGAACATTTGACTTAGAAGTTCAAACTTAAAAAAAAAAAAAACTGTATTTTTGTGCTATCCTTTATAAATTTTTTTTTTTAGTTTTAGGTTTTGTATGCATCTCCAATTAGCAATTTGAAGGGTGGTATTCATTTCTGTACTTCACCATCACAAAGGCATGGCTAATTCACTTCTTGTTTATTCCCAGTGTAGAGAGCCTAGAATATGCTGGCTAAATTTCTTTAAACTGACTCCACAGAGAGGCACTACAAATTACATTGCAGATGTACAGTTAGGAATAGTAATGGATATCACAATGAATTTTTGGTAGTTAAATATTGACATTTTTGTATTATAAGTTTTATAAAAAAAGTAGAGATGCAAATGAGATTTTATGCACTTAAATATGTATATATTTGCATATTTTTAAAACCCCAAAATATTGCATTCGGCATTATTTGAATGTTAAAATACACTCCAGAGAAAGGATATTACAGAACAGATTACTGAAATTGTTTTATTGTTTCATGATGTTATGATAAAACATTTTTCAGGACATTTTTCAACACAAAATCTTTAAAGTTTTAAGACTGGGTTGATGGGATGTGATTTCTGTCTGTGGAGTCTGCCTTAAAAATAGTTTTCCAGCATCAGTTTTCAAATTTTACATACATTTTTTTCATTAAACTTATTCATTTACTAACATACATTTTTTTCATTAAACTTATTAATTTACTAACTTCTATCTATAGGGGCCATATCCTACATTTCAGTTCTTTATTGTTTTTTTTCCCCACTTGTGACCTTTTCGTGACTTTAGCCAAATAATGTATTTTACTAGTTTTTACTTGACCACTTTCTAGTCTATATCCCTTACCGGGGTGCCGTTAAACTTGGGCATCTGGGGCTCTGGCCTGAATGTTTTAAGAATAGCCCCAGATCTCAATAATAATAATAATTAATAAAAACATCAACCTCAGATGGTATTGTTTTGTAATATCAGTCATTATTGACTCCGATGCTTTGAATGGAGTCCATACAAAATGGACTGTCCTTGCAGTTCTTGCGTGTGAAGCAGAGAGTTATCTTAATGTTCACTGAAACTTTAACAATATTTAAATACTACACCAAAAACAAAAAAGAGATGTTTTTACATGGTATAGGTCCTTTAAAGATAACCTTGTGTTTATATAGATGAAATATAGATGAGTCGTATGCATGCCTGCTGAACGTTGCCAATATATGCCCAGGATCCCAGAATCCATATGCCCTGCTGGTGCCTGGCTGCCCAGGCAGATGGTACCGAGTTGGAATTAGTTTCTGGTGTTTAATTACAATCATAATCATGGGAAATAAGGATCAATTAAAGCAAAAGTGAAATTAATGAAACAGGAGAGCCATAAGCACTGGGCAGTTGTCTGAACTGTGGTTAATTGTCACAGCACAAAATGCTGCTACTGAATATTAAATGCCAATCCAGATTCATCGAGCAGCAGCGAGCTCAATAACAATGTAAGAAATGTTAGGGGTGACATTGATTGTAGAGATGCATTTAATAGCGAGTGTAACGTCTAACTGTTCGTTGAGAACAACGGGCCCATTTGACAAAAGCAAAAAACACAGCTGACCAAAATATATGTGTAATACCTCTACTTTGACAGACTTGCACTATTTGACTAGACTTGCATGACAATATAGCATCATATGAGCTAATGGAACACACATCAGAGTGACTGTGGGGAGAAAGTGCAGCGAAACTACAGTGGAATAGTAGTGGAATCCTCCTTTGAGGATTTTGCTTCTCGCCGCCAAATCCAGCAGAAGCAGAGCTGGCATTCATTACACATGAAAGAGGGTGTAAACAAAACAAAATGAAATGATAGTAGTCAGTTCTGAACAGCCCTTAATCATCTGTCTTTTGAGAAAGAAACAAGCTCTAAATAAGATGCCATTACACGGCAGTAGCCACAGGCCAGGTAGACTCAGTGCTGCTGGGCAGATCTGCTCGGTTCTTTTGGAGTTTGGCTCCTCCTGGGTTAAAGTTGGCACTGGTTCAGCTGCTCTCCTCCAAGCTGTGTGTGTCATACCCACCACCTGAGCCAGAGAGACACCGGCAGGCGACAGGAGCGCCTGTGCCCGGGCACACAGATGCCACCACAGCGGCCGTTACCTCGCCAGTTATAAATAGGCCCAGAGACACACTGTGCCAGGCCCTTAGCCGGCTGAAGCAAGCAAACAATGCTGTGTGGGAGCGGGTACAGGCGAATAGAGGTGTTTTTAGAAATGTATGAGATGATCACTGTTTTACTTTCAGGCAGAAAAGCCTCTTTTCTTTTAACGACATCTCTTCTGAATGCCTTTGCATTTTATTTGAGGTGGAAAGACTTAACAAAGATGAAATCTCTAGATTCTTGTCCGTCATCCCAACTAGTTTTTCACTCCATAAAATATCGGGCTTCTTACATCCTTATGTAAGGCTTATTATTCCATAAGCACTTGAAAAGCAATGCAAACTGTGTTATTCTTCAAAGGCATTTACACAGATACACAACTGAATAATTACATGGTTAACATGTAAACAAAGTCATTTAGAGTGGTTTGATGTGAAACGCTCCATTTTAGGGAAACTCTAGAGACCAGAGACCTAATTGTTCACAGCGGTGGTGATAGGAACCAGACGTTTAAAGAATCTAAAAGCTCCCTCACAGAAAATTATTACATGAAATGGTTACAAATACACTGTTCTGAGATTGACCTAAAATATATTTTTATACATCAGTTCAATTTGAAAATGTTATTCATATTTGGATTCATTTCATTGCACAGATTTTCTTTGTAAGGCAAAATACTATACCCAAATTACTTTGTTTTTTTAAATTTCAGATTTACCACTACTTTACCATCATCGACACTGCATATAAAAACTCAGAAAGCACATATAAGGTTACTAGTCATTCTGGAGTCTCTGAAATCTGAGCTTTGAATTTTCCCATGTCAAATGTGCACACTGTTTTCACATCACCACAAAATATCACATGACCACAATTACTGTCATTCATTTTGCTTACTTTTGGCACAAGCTGTGTTGAGGTAATGTTTTCATTTTGTTCATGTGGAACCGATGTACAAATTTGCATAAAGTAAATTCAAAGCAACACTTTTTTCCAGTGTATTCACCATTTCACATCAAAACATACCAAACGACTTCATTTACACCACAATCATTTCATTATGCAGACATTTCTCAAATAGAGTGGAATTTCTTTTTAAGTTATAGAAGTGTATAATAAAAGTTCAGAATTCTGGCCACATAATGAGATAATGAGTTAAAGGCTACTTCCCTTTGATGATATTTCCAACAAAATGTTATGCAAGATAAGATAAGATAAGATAATCCTTTATTAGTCCCATAAGTCCCACAAGATAGGTTTACTGATTCCTAACGCTAAATGTTATTTCGGAATCACAAAAGACTGTTCTCAGTGGTAATCCTACTTAAATCCTAAGTACAACCTCTTAATGTCACTAACCTTGAATGACCTTGTCAGCAATCTCTGAAATAATAATAAAAAAAACCTTTTCATAACATAATGACCCTCATGACATAATTTGTAAAGCTCTCAATAGACTGATTTTCATGGATTAGTGATAATGTACAAAGCAAACCTTTTTTCAGGCTAAACTGCAATGATCCCATAATTAAGGCAAATGGAACTTCTACTGTGTAAGTCTAAAAACTCTTTGAAACAAACTAAGCTGCATTTGACATCCCTCATGCAGTCTGATTGCTCTCCAGTATGACATGTATAACAGATCGAGGTTGAAACGAAGATGTGGAACAGCGATACGTAATTATCACGACCGTGGATCTTGTAATCTAATGCATATAGAATTTGAGACACTGAGGTACGTCTGTACTATAAGTTTAATTACAACAGACAGTTACTATGGTACAAATGCAGCTAGAGCTGGTCTAGCTTAGAGCGGCATGATTAATGACTTAACAGTATTGCCCCAGACAGCGCGGAGCTAATCAGTGGGATTTTCTCTACATTGCTCAATTCCTACCATTTAAACAGTCAACTGTAATGTGTGCAGCGTAATTTCCTTTCCAGGGAAGCAGAACTGATGCAATCAGAACACGATGCCTTCGCTTAGAAGCTTAGTGGCTCTGTGCTTAAACCCCCCTTACGGAAGCAAAGTGCTTTTCTCTACGAAAGCACATAAGGTCCTGTCCGATGGTCTACACAGTGCATCTTTACATACTGTCTGTTTTACTAAATAAAGTTCAGAGCTGTAGAGCCCTTCGCCTCCTATGGCCTTATAAAACTGGGTTTACACTGTGGCTCTCAGCCCCAATGATGTCCCTCAGAGGAGTCTCTCATGCTGCACTAAAACCTTGCACACACTATCAACCTTAGCTGCTCCTCGGCCTAAATAATTCATTCACGCGACACTGCTCCTCAGACACTGTTTGTCAAACGATGTAATGAGAAACGCTGCCCCATCACACTCCTTCTCAGGGGCCTAAGTGTGCAAAAACACATCCGTTGTCAAATGACCAACCTGCACACCTCCATACAATCTAACAGAGCTAATGTTACTAATGTTGCTTATTTGGCTGGCCTTGCCCCACAGAAGAACAAAAGGACGAAATGGTCTCCTTGGTTATGCGAGACTTTAACGGCGCAAACGGGAAACGATTCGGATATAAAGAGTTGCCACTAGCTGAGAGCACTTTGTAAAGTAACCCAGATTTATACTGGTTTATTTTTTTAGTCCTCTGATCTTTAACACCACTCGCAATTGTTATCATATGTCAGCTAATTCTCCTTTTCCACTGAGCAGGGGGGGAATGTGTTCAATAGAAAAAACAGGGCTCAGAGTGGTTCACGTTTATTTATTTTGTGAGTTATCTGCACCGGCTCTGGAATATCATTACTGCATGTGAAGAACATCTCGCCGTGATAAATATGGGGGTTTAAATGACTTCTCTAGTAGGGATTCCTGCCAAAAAGGGCACCATCTGTAATTATGGAAGCAATAAAACAGATTAAAGGGAAATTCTTTCAAATTCGACCAAGAGCAGCAATGCTAAAGTGTCAAAAGCCCTTCAAAGTGCTCCATCTTTGGTTCCCTTGGTTTTGTCTCTGGTCAGATTAAAGCACATATGAACATAAAACTCAGTGAAGCATTAGAGCAGGTCTATTGTGTGAGATGCAGAATTGTGGCGGACATGATGTAATCAGTGTTTTCGAGGGGCATAGCTTTTGTACATGAAAAATCATATGCAGGCTTTCATCTGTGATGTACTTGGCATGACATGAAAGGAACCCCGCAAATTAACACATTTGTTGGACTTCCCAGACTGGTGCAATGTAACAGCACCCTGGCTTTGGAATATTGTGTTGCCTGTGACCCAGTAGATTTCCACTGTGCCTGCTTTAATGTGTGTAAATGACTCCTATTAAAATTTCATTACTGGCACATAAACTACCCAAAATGCCAGTTTGGGCAGATCCTTCAAGGAGGGGAGATTAATCATTATGAACTTGTTGTGAAGCTCACATTCTGCCACTTGCTCTCCAAGACAAGAGAACAAGTGGCAGAATGTGCGCTTTATAAAAAGTTCATAATGATTAATCTCCTCTCCTTGAAGGATCGGCCCAAACTGGCATTTTGGGTAGTTTATGTACCAGTAATGAAACTTGATTTGGTGAGAGAGTTATTTGGAAATGTCTTTTTTTATCGCTGTTTGAATGTAATCTATGTCAGATGTCTGAGTTGCTTTCGCATTGTAAGTAATATGTGTGCTCATCAGCATAGCAGAAGGTTCCAATTGGCTAAAGACTGGGGTGACAGTGCTTTAAAGAGTTCTCCAACTGTCTTTTAAGCTAATGGCCTTTTGATTGGTTAAAGTTCCGCACCCGCCTAGGCAATTGCATCACTTGCGGTCCGCAGTTGTTTTGGCTTGGGGACAATGCACGCTAGGCAGACACTTGGCATCTGGACCACTCTCTGCTCTACTGTACCCTTCTACAGAGCCGGCCTTGGCTGCTAGAAGAAAAATTCTCACCAGACCATTTTACTGTTCCGCTGTTGTTTCACTGTACTGTCTCCAGACTGCCACACAATCAGTCTTATGTGTGTTCCATTAGCTCACATCATGCTGCATGGTACTATCACGCAAGTCTGGCACTGTTCGAGCCATCAAACGCTTCCCAGCAGATTAAATGTGCTGGATATTTTGGCAGCTGATGTGTGATTAAATATTTTCTAGAACCAGCTCTGTTTCTTATTGTGGCCGGTAACTGACTGAAGCAGTTAAGATATATTTGTGGCCCTCAGCATACAACAAATGTCACACTTTAGCCTCCCAAGACAAAACCTTATACACCCCTGGCTTTGGCTCTATAATACTACTATATACTATTATATTACTGTATATACTATTATATTATGATTATAGAGCCAGAACTAGGGGTGTATAAGGTTTTGTCTTGTGAGGCTAAGGTGTGACATTTTTTATACGCTGAGGGCTTCAAATACAAAACATTTGTTAACTTCACATTTTTGCACAATTTGTCAGTTGTGTTTATTGGTGGGTTTTGATGCTTTTATTTAGTAAACATTACTTTTCAGACACTGAAGTAATTAAAGACTCTCATGAGGTTAGATTACATGGTAACACTGACTACAACCTAGACATTTATAAGACCTGACAAAACAATATAGAATTTAGAAATGAGTTTTAATTGACTAAGTTAATTTTACTATTACTTTACTCCTTGTGTTGTTGGAAACTGAGACAATACTGAAGTATAAAGGGGTCTATTCAGAGAAACAATTTAAATTTCCACTTGTCCCGGTACTACTGCCTATTATACAACATGTAATTACAAGCTACTTACATGTTGCTACAAGGGGTGGGGGGTGGGGGGGGATAGCAGTCAGTGACAATGATGTGGTGTCAAGAGTAACACATTTTTAAACATTTATTTTATAACATTATACTATATGTTTTATTGCTAAAGGTACCAAAAAAAATGAGAAGCTAAAAAATAAGGAGACGAAAATAAATCTTCTCTCATTGGCTGAGGAAGTTAGGCAGCTTTCCCATGGGCCAAATCAAACCTCCTTGACCCGCAGACCCTGCTTTGGGCAGCCCTGGCCTGAACGTTTTGGCGTGCAATCTCCACAAGAAGGCCTCTGTCAGTCCACATGATGATGGGAGTGAGGGAGGGTGAAGGTTCTGGCTGATTGAGAGTAAGGAGCATCTCTGTGCTATTACCCATGAAGCCTCGAGTCCGGGGGGCTAATCCCTTTGGGAGAGTAGGCGTCAAGAAACAGGCTGTGAGCGCGTGCTTACATTAACAGAGAGGATTACATGTGTTAACATCCATCACCGAGTGTGTTTGGCCAAAGGGGCTGACGCAGTTTTTAGCATATGAATGAAGAAATCAAAGGCCTGCTGAAGAGCGGCTCAGAAGACAGAAGTGGATCTTCTTCTTCCACTGGATTAGCTCTATCTAGAGGAGAAAAAAAGCAAGCCAGCATGAACATAAGGTAGATGATACCGCAGGTGACCTTCATGCTGATGGTGGTAAAGGATGTTCAAAATCCTGATGTAGTGGCAAAAGAAAATGTATGCGTTCATTGTATGTATTTAGTCATTTTCTGGTTCAAACAAGAGCGCTTCAGTTGAGCTTCTGATTCCTCTGTCTGAATTACATACAGTACAGTTAAAGTTTCACAGAAAATACAAAGTGATACAAAGGGAAAAGTTCATTGCATTTCTAAAAAAAATGAAGTAGCAGGCTTCTTGAAGCCTGAATTTTCTTTGCACTGTTTGTCATGCAGTGCTGGAACCACATAAGCAAGTCTATTTGGAAGTAACTCACCATTGTTTGAGGTATGTGTGCCACATATTTGATGGTAATTGGTGGTTCTATCTTTTTACTATATTAGCCCGCTCATAGCTTCATTAAACAACTTCAGGGAACTTCAGACACCAATCGTCATCTTGGCTGATTGACTACTTTTTGGGATAAAGAGAAAAACCATGTTAATTTGATTAGAAAGCCAAACATTTTGAATCCAACATTTGTTTGGGCCTAAAAAGGTGGGGGCTTTTTGTAAACACCTATGCATTTATATTAGTCAGTCATTCGAATTCTGACCCGTAAGAATAATGATCAAGATAACTAATGTGTGCCATTGCTATAAAAGCAACCCCATATTTACATGCTGCCCCAGGTGTGCCTTCTGTATGGGAAACCAAGGTGTTTATTCATTGAAGGTCAGGCTTTTGTATAGAAAAACATCTTGCCAGATGAGATAAGAAAACAAATTGCAGATCTATCACTTTATACTCTCTCATGCTCTTTTTTTCCCTTCTCTCTCTCTCTCTCTCTCTCTCTCTCTCTTTCTTTCTCCCCCTCTCTCTCTGGTGTCGAGTGGCCGTGGCGCTTGTGTGAAATTGGTGAAATGGTGGCTGGTTGACTTGAGTTATGACTCACTCTGGGTTCTGGGTCTTATCAGGTGCATGCAAGCCTCTCTTTCTGATGCAGCTCGTGTCTGAATGACAATGGAGGACCAGCGGCATTATGCACCACATTCTGGGCCCTGTTTTCCGGACACTGCAGATTACATCTCCTTTATTGATTTACTGCGGCCATTGCGAGTCCCAAAGGGTGAATGGGTCCTTTGCAGGGACGCGCTAATTTTCGACTCTGCAAACAGCACGTTTATCTGAACTTGGCTGAAACAATGGAAACAGGAACGGTTTGCAAAGCCATTTGCATACGCAGGCACTGTAAAAAGCTGGAACGTGGGCAGCCAGACAATTTTTTGGAGCGGGAGGTGGGAGGCAACCAAACAAAAAATAACGTATCTTTGGTGCCATCCCATTGGACGAAAGGGAACCTTTGGGGCGGGGGGGGGGTTTGGTTCTCAGTGAAATCTGGGGCGAAGAGGTTTGTACAAGAAGCTCTGAAGGGAGAAACAGCGTGCCACATTATTCATGACTGTTTTTTTTTTTTTACCCCTCCCTGTAATTGAATCATTGCCATCTGTATCTCTAGAGATAAGATATGTTATTTGGGAGAATTATTTAAATTTAAGAAATGTGCTAGCTAATGTAATTAAGCTGAAATTATCACAGCTGCACTTCTTTGTTGGAAGTGTAATTATGTAATCTAACACATTAAATGATGAAAATGAGCATCACGCTCATACAATACACTCAAACATGGCTTTTGCATCGCGCATAATAGCGAAACCCTCTCGCTTCTTACCGCGATCCTTGCTTTATCCTCTGTGTTAAGGGTACTTACTCAACAAAAGGAATCTGTTACAAATGACCGATTTCTTCTCTCAAAACGTAATGGGATTACATTCCTGACTTTGTAAAAAGTAATCTCACTACATTTTATTTTATCTGTGCATTACTCTGTGTAACGCATGGTAGAAAGGAAAGCTCAATAGTCCTTTTCAGTAACTGATTCTAAAGAAGCTGTTAAACACAGCAAACACTTAAAAGGCTTGTTCCTCTCCTTGCTTTTGAACAAAACACAGTCAGTTTGATTAAAATAATGACGACTAATGCTGTTTACAACTGACTAGTCAACAGAAACAGTTTAAAAACAACTGCTTCAGAATTAAATCTTTTCGAATCAATGTGAAGCTCACTGAAAAATCAAGTCAGATCTTTTGAGGTGAAGTCAGAGCTCTCTCTTTCTCAGCACCAGGATCTTTTGTGTGCTTCCACAAGTTGTTTGCCGGGTTTATGGCACTTTCTGCACTCCCACTGTGCTGCTCAAATCCACAGTCAAAGTCATGGAGCTGGGTGATGCAGGTACGATAAGGACAGGCACGAATCATTTATATAGCGAACATTAAATTAATTGCACATAATTTTTTTTTTCTGACAAATATTTACAAAATCAGTCTACCAGGACATGCTTTTGTTTGTTTCATTTAGAGCTGGAGTGGTGAGGCCGATGTAGCCAACAAACACAAGAAGTCTTTCGTTAATTTTTATAAACAATACATCAACAAAACTTCTCTCAAACTGCGTCCAGATCTCCATGAAGGTGTAGGTTAATATAGTTAGAAATGAACAATCTTCACTGCTACGGCTAGTGTTAAAGCAGCAAAATTTAGACACCACAAATGTCTCAACCTGTCCCTGGGGTAAATAGGAAATTGTAAATTGTAAACTATTTAAAGAAATCCCTATGAAGTCAGTAACTACAAAGTCATTACAACACTTTAAACTAAAGTGGGTCACACTCCTTTGTTACATTAGGTCTGCTGCAGTGTATTACATCGTACTGCATCACCCCAACATTGCCCATCCTTCATTATGTGCCAGTAGTGAATATTTGCTCAACTATGCTTGTTTTGGTTTAACTTCTTAGCTGAGATAAGCAGAAATAAATCAGGCAAGTCATTGGTGGGCTGACCTTTTAGGGGTGGGTCACTTGGGGTTAGATCTCTCTTTTTTTTTGCAGAGATTGTGAAAGTACTGTATGTAAATGCTGTTGATACCATGCCCACCTCTGCTTATTTCAGTGGGCCTCCAGTGGCCGGGTTCAGATAAGAAAGGCCGGGCATGGCAAAACCAAAGCCTTTCAAATGCAGTAGGGATGGAATTTCAGCAGCAAATTGCCTTGCAAAGCAGACATATTCTTATCCTACCATTACTGCCAAGTGACAAAAGGAATAGCATTAGAAGATCATTGTGATTTTGGAAACTGAATTCTTATGTTGTAGAGTGCCAATTAGAGCCCTGTGCTGAATAATGCATTCATATGATGGACTGATAGCTGTTTGGGCCGTCTTACATGACGATAGGGAATGAGTTTATTTATGTATAAATCTGGGGACAGTGTCTACAGATCCTCTCTTTCTCTCTCTCTCTCTCTCTCTCTCTCTCTCTCTCTCTCTCTCTCTCTCTCTCTCTCTCTCTCTCTCTC
>JBBPCZ010000156.1:7354815-7373565 GCA_037974445.1 Brycinus macrolepidotus | reverse complement strand
CTCTCTCTCTCTCTCTCTCTCTCTCTCTCTCTCTCTCTCTCTCTCTCTCCATGCAGGCTTTTGTTTGTTTGTGTAAGTGTGATGACACGGGCATCTTGCACCACTTCCTTCAGCATGCCATATTTGCAAACTCCCCAGTTCCCAGTTGCGTATGTCAAGTGTAACCCAATCTAATATGCCTGGCTGCTTGAGCTCAGATGGCCTGCTTGTGTGTATGCGTGCCTGTGTGTGAGTGTGTGTGTCTGGGTGGCTGCCCATTCTGCGCAGGCTGTGTGAAGGGCTGTCATGGCTGGCTTCTCCTCCCTGCTCCCCCTGGCTAAAGGAAATCACCCACACCTCTGCCACAAGTCCTGGACACAAGCCGAGACACTGTCACGGATCCGCATGTCAAATTGCGCCGGGATTTGGAAAAAAAAAAGAAAGAAGGGGAAACAACACCAACAACGACGATGACAACAACAACAACATATGGGCCATATAACAGCTCAGAGAGGGAGTGGAGCTCCCCAGAGGGGAAGTGAATAACAGGAGACAAGTGGCCGGTGCCTTGGCAGCCTGGGTCAGACGAAGCAGTGGGAGAATGCTCAATAGCAGGGGATTAGGGCCTGACTGAATGCGGATTAGCCACTGTGGACAAAGCCGAGGCCGCTGCACTAATGTTCTGTCTTCCACTCGCGTACTTATGGAAACACACTCTTGCAAGGAGAGGCATTGTAGAACAAGTGCTCACGTGCAGAGAAAGCACACACACATAGAGATGCGCATGCATTATTATGTAATAAACATTAGAAATAATGTTGTACATCTTGTAACTTAAAAACAAATTGAAGTATAGAACATCAGTTAAGCTCATGATCCTTTATCAAATTTATGTCATGTCATCATGAACATGGAGATGCGTTTCATTTTATAGCACTATTTAATGTAGAACTTTTAATCAGTAGTGATGTAAAACTACAACATATCATATTGAACTGTATGGCAGCATACCGTGTCGTGTCCTACCATATTGTTGTCTTGTGACTAGCATATAAGCTTGTGGTTAGTGTGGTTAGTTAGGGGCTAACATGTTAGCTAACTATTTTTTCAGACACCCCTTATTTTTGCTGTACCAAGAAATGTATTGAAGGGAGACACCACTATACAATATCGATTCGAATAATTAATTTTTAGAATCACTGTTAGCTTAATCTGTTAATCTAACTACCGCTATTTACAGTATAACTATTTTCTACTAGCAGCTCTACAGGATTTGCAAGGGCCACCAAGCTAGTGGAGGTGCACATTCACTTACCCACATTACATTTAGCTCTAGCTTAAAACACTGATATGAGAAGCTGGTAAGACATGAACTGAACATCTTCTAGGGCAGGGTATGGTACGTTTAGTATGGTTTTGGCTCTTTAACTTAATATGGCTTATTTGCATTTGACTGCCAAAATGCATGCATTCTCAGCTGCTCTACACCACATGCTCAGTTAAATGTACATTTAATTTGATTACTTCAAACCTGTGGTTTACATACATGGTAAATGTATATACATTGTTGTCCCAAAATATATTTTTAAGAATGTAGCATGTAAGGTGACTAAGCTTGTTAAAGCTCAAAAACTGAAGGAACAGTCAGAGAGAGAAAGAACGAGAGAGAAAGGAGAAAGTGAAAGTTTCCAACCGTAATTGCAGGTTGTAAACATAATGCACGGCAGTGATGCTGTCAGCAGAAGGTTGGTGTGGTGGGGCCACACTGTTCCTGTGGGTGTTTCTGCCAGGGTGTTATGACTTCTGCCATTATTATACTGTTAGGGTTTGAGGTCTAAGAGTGTGAGCATACATTCACAAGCTCACGATGGTCACAGTGGTCCTAAATGTTCCTAAAACATGTACACCCAGAATATACCTGCTCCATTGTTGCACAGCAAATAAACCACTGATATTGGGAGAAAATCTCTTTCAGGAGACAAGAAACCCATCTGGGTTTCCCACTGTTCCCACAATTTCCCACTTAAAAATGTCTTCAGGGCAAACAGTGACTTTGAACATATGTAACAAAACCAGTTAAATATACTTTGTAGCATATAATTGAAGTCCAAGAATTTCCACTTTTCTTTAGCAATTATTCGAAACAAGCCCTATTCGTAGTCTTTGATATTACATTAGCCCACCACACGTTTGAGCTGAATTAGTGCGCGCGTGAATAATGTGCAGTTGTCAGATGCAGTACAATATTTCCATCTCAGGCGCAAACCAAGTAATGTAATCAGCTTCTGTCTTCATCCTTTATCAGCAGCAAACCAAATCAAATCCTCTGGCTGTGTGTCTCCTCCTGATGTCCTTAGCCCTTGCCACTGTGCCGTTAGACTGGAGTGCATGCTTGCTTGCTGATTATGAGAATCCATTTCTTCCTCCTCAGTAAATATCACCTCTGACAAAACAAAAGGCGCGGAGCGTGTTCCTAAATTTCCTGCAGGCCCAAGCCATCAGCTGGGGATTATTATTGTTTATGTCTGTGGCCGGCTCGGGCCTGCCGGGGCTCGCTGCTCGGGCCGGGCAGGGCCTCGCCTCGCCTCGCCTCGCCTCGCCTCCATGATGGATGACCATTAAGGCAGCTTATTGGAAATGGCTTGATTTATGACTCGCTGCTGCCTCAGTCTAATGGCTTCATTTCTTTCAGCCGGCACATGATGTCACAGCCAAGGTCATTTCAGCAATGCCCCCCCCACCTCCTCCTCCTTTGTTGTGGTTTTTGCTGCTTGATGACCAGCAAAGGCGGGGGTGGGGGGGTGCAAAAAGCATGGTGACACCCTAAGAGTGTTTGTGATCTGAGTACTAGAGAAGGAGTGCCGCTGTGGTTTGCCTAAGAATGGCTTTGATATTGGTTAATGTGTGTGATTTCAGTTTTTTGATTAGCTTAAAATCTACATCTTTTTCGTACTACAGTCCTACAGTCTCACCTTCCTCACCTGGGCTCGTTGTAGATTACTACTCTTCCTCTCTCGTCTCTTTTCTCCTCACAGAGGATAGGAGCTGCTTTATGGCCAGACCTGAGCCATCCATTACTTACATCTACTCCAAATGAATGGCATCAAAATCTGCGCCACTCCCATTAGGGCCCGATCAATAAAAACACCATTAAGACCATAAAAATTGCTGATATTAGCATGAGGCCAAAAGAACAAAATATTTGATTTTCGGCTGGATAGTTAGCGAGATTCGGGCAGACACAAACCCAGAGTCACCCAGAGACAATAGCGCTTCAGTGCTCAATTATTTATCTGGGAGATTCATTTGGCCCTGTGCACAATGGAGTCAGACCTGCACCACCCACCCACATACACACCTCCAACCCCCAGCCCAGTGGCTTTCTCATCACTATTTGTCATAGGCTGTCACTGAACAGTGGTAGAATTGGTCATGGCTGTAGCAGTTGCTGGCACACTAAGGATTTGGAGGGTGGGGATGGGGGGTTTCTTTCCCGCAATGATTGCATAGGGATCCCAGCTATGCAACATAACAAAGTAATGAGCTTCAGTGAACTAAAGAATTTATTATAGTACACCTTACATAGTTTACTAAAACATGGCAGACTGGCAAAATAGCATGAAAACCTTACCAGCTAAAATCAGCAAATAGCCAGCTACACATTCAATATGTTCCCACGCTCTACACAAACGAAAGTAAATGTATTATGTTGTCAAATTTAAGGCATTAAATTATTAACAAAAAAATTTTTTTTACGTGTTAACCATTTTTCTTTGTTTAACACATTAGACCATCCGTAGTAGAAGCTCGGCTGCTTGCTCATCATTGTCTCCATGGCTGTAGCCCTCTCATTCAAGAACATCTTGTAAATTTCAAGGTCCATTGATAGTTTTCTTGATAAAAGTTATTTCCAGCTACTGCAAGGTTGAATTTATCTCTGAAGTACCAGGTCTGAAGCATTATTTTTGATCAAAAATCTCCAAGTAATTTGAGTAGTTCAGCAGATGACACTGGATATTGCTTACAAGAAGACTACATGTAAATCAACAAGCAGCAAACTAACAAAAGCAAAAGCAAAGTGGAAAGCAAAATATAGAGCTTTCTTCATTATGAGAATCCATGAGCTGCATGAACAAGCATGATTTGGAAGTGTAACGGCACACCCTGTCAAGTTTACTCTTTTCTGTCACGCCTTGCCTTTGTTTTGCTATCCTCCACGTGGTTCCTCTTTACATCCCTAGCTCCGCCCTTATCCTGCCCTCCTTGTTAGTGAGTTCACCTGTAACCCCTCCTTGTCCCAGCTGTTCCCTGTTTGCCCTGTGTTTGTACCCCTGTTTGTCAGTCCACCATGACCATACCCTGACTTCACCTTGTATTCTACCCTAACATCTCCCGTGAGCTGGCTGCAGCTCTTTCACGAAGTCAACAGGGATGAGCCTATTGACCGGCTGGTAGATCAAGTCGCAGCTGTCCTGGGACGGATGGAGCTCGCCTCTCTCCCTAAAACACTGCGTGGGGGCTCGGATAAAGGCCAGGGCCTTGTCCCTCATTGTTGGCTCCCAAGTCTCCTTGTCCCTCGTCATCAGCTCCCAAGTCTCCTGGTCCCCCATCGCCAGCTCACGTGCCTCTTATTCCCTTGTTGGCAGCATCCCTGTCTCCTGGTCCCTCAGTGCCAGCTTCCCTGTCTGCTGGTCCTGAGCTACATCTATGTCTGCCTCAATTCGTGCTACTACCAGATCATCACAGAAAGCATTCACTATACATTATGTAAACAGTAGGGTCCAAAATTCCCGAAAGTGTGGGACTTTTTTCTTTAAAAATTGACTATAAACATCAGAATTGTTTAGAATTAAAACGTTAAAACAAAGAAAAGTTAAAATAAGTAAAATGAAGAAGTAGTATTCAGGTTTCAGCACTGCCTCTAGGTTATTTGTTAGGGCCTTAATACAAAAAGATCAGATTTTTTTTAGTCTTATCTCTTCCACTGAATTGCATGTTCAAACATGATAGGATCTACCCAACAGCGGTTTTTGCACAAACTTGTGGATTCCATGGAAGATCAAGTACATGCTGTCATTAAATGAATATTTAACCAGAGACATGCCAAATACAGAGAAGTTCTGGAATTCATGCAAAAGTTTCATTTTTCACTCAAATTGTTATGATGATATAATTTCAGATTAAAAGTGTATTACACTAAAAAAGAATGCACGATAGAAGCAACTGCTTTTCACATAGATTAATATATGATGAAAAGCTTGAGCCTCAGACAGATAGTTAAGAAGTAGCATGGCCCACTTTGAGGGTGTGCAAAATTGTATTACGTGTGTCTATATGACATGGCTGGGCAAACATACCGCAGAGTTTACTCTTACAAATATTGACTATATATCATTTTAATAACCCCCTTGTCCCCAGTCTTTTGCATTTTTTCTTTACTGTTTATTTCTTTGACTGTCAGTGGGCAATGGACCAAGAATACACATAGCGCATGTGCAGAATTGCGCAAGATCTCCCAAACCTGCTGTCACACTGCATGAGAGAAAACTGCCCACAGCTAGTGACAGTCTTCACTGTGCCATGCCAGGTATCACCTTATTTTACCTAGTATTAGTCTAAGGCAGCGTGCCTTTCCCTGTACAGATTTTCATTAGTGCACAATAAATATGAGGCTAATTAAGCTCTCTTTAGCCCTTCAAGCTCACAGCCAATGCCAGCAATAACAAAAGCATGCCATACAATTATGTTATATTTCTTACTGAAATAATTTGGAAAGTGCAGAATTTAAACTTCCAATCTATAAGTAGAAAATGAGTTTTTTAATTATTGTATTATTTTATTATTTGATTTAAATGTTATTGCTGTGTTCTGCTGAAGGAAAAAAACTTTTTTTTCATCGTTTGACATGAAAAGAGACAGAAAACAAGACCAAACTGCAGAGTGTAATCTGTCAATACAGAATGTAAATGTGTAATTAATTATGAAATTCTGCTCTTACTTTTAAATAGAATAGCACAAAGGCCTGTAACTAAGGGTTAACTGATAATTGTTGTGCTTCAAAATAGCCTCAGCTAATGAAGTTCGGCTTTTTAATAATAATTCTTAATTATTATATGGCCCAGTTTCCTGTGCCCACACATTCAAATTACGTTCACTTTTTGATGATTACTTCTTATATTAATATGTATATATTTGTATAGTTAATGAGGTTTTTTGTCTGTGTGAGTTTGTGTGTGTGTGTGTGTGTGTGCGTGTGTTGTGTGTGTGTCGTGTGTGTGTGTGTGTATGTGTGTGTGTGTGTGTGTGTGTGTGTGTGTGGTTATTTGCAGGGAAAAGGAGAAGCTGAAATGTTTCCCATGATCAACATGGTGAAGTAAGGAGTTACTCATTAACAGGCTTTGACGGTAGCTGTGCTAATTAACATCAAGTCCGACTTGGCAGACAGTTCTACCTTGTGCTTTTTAATCACTGAATAAACACTGGGCTCGACGAAGCCTGATTTATGGCGGGAAGAAGGCCTGAGATCAGGCCTGTGTTTGGTGGGAATGCCCAGCTTCTGTCCTGCTCCTGGACAGCTGTCCACCATGGTCAGGGTCACTGAGCTTACTATCTCACCCGGCCTGATGACTCTGTTTCCTCATACACTGGTGGTGCTGTTATTGTTGGTGAGGCTGAAGCTTGTGTATTTGTTCACCTTTGAACAATCAAGACTGTAGCATCTGAGAGACAATCAAAAGAAGCTTTCTATTCAGGGGAAATGAACAGGGTACCTACCTAAGTACATGCTTGTTCTGTGAAAAGTAGAAATCGTAACGTTTTTGCAATATATTTCTCATTTACAAGTGACTATAAGGGTTAATAAATTAAAATGAAATTAAATTAAATTTCTTGACTTTGAAACAATTGGAAGACTCAAATCTGCCAATACAGCCTAAAACTGGAATACAAGTATTATTTGTTGTCCAGCTATAATTTGTGCAGACACATTTAAGTAGTACAAAAAGTAGCCAAATAATAGTAGATCATTGGTGTCACTACAAAAACCTCCAAACAGGTGAATCTCCAAAATAGTAACTTCATGGAGGAAGGAAGTTATAAATAAAAAGCGAATGGAACAATGTTTAGTAAGTTTGAAGTATTTCTGTTACCTCATGCACTGGGAAACTGTGGCACAACGTAAAGAATAACTGGCAAAAAATAAAAAAATAAATAAAAATGAGATAAGTTTTTTTTTTTTTTGGAACAGCAAAGATGTATAATGAGTCTAGGCTTAACAGACGCCTTGCTGTTTATTTCGTACTATATATGAGCTTAGGATCCTCAGTGTTATACAACATCACTATAACTACTACTTTTAGTGGTATGTACTCTTGAAAAACAACTCTGTGGTACGTTTTACACGACAAACACCACAACTGGTATGTGGGTGAATGCAATATAAATGACATATTACTGCACTGCTAATTTACAACAAGCAGTGTCCACTGTAGGAGGATGTCATGGGCGTATTGTGTCCTTCTTGGTGAGACAGAATGTGAGGAAGCAGAAGGTGGAGGGAGCATTCAGATGGAGCACTTTCCCAGGGGGTGGAATAGTGGAGTAGTTCAGCTGTAGCCTGAACACGCTCTTAAATCATGTCTGCTCGCCAGGCAATTCCTCTTTAGGCAGCAGAACACAGCTTTTGATTTATGAAAACTCCCTCTCTCAATTTGTCACTGACTCGCCGAATATATAATGCAAAACATTTTTTATTTGCGTATTCCAGATCCAAGTCCTATCACGCTTGTTTTTAATGCACAACGTGTACACAAATGAGAGCCAGAGCTGGGGAACACATCCCTGTAGACATCAATGACATGGGTCAACCCAACAGTGCCTCTCAATGATTCAGCAGAAGCAAAGTATTCTGTTTGAACGTTAGTGCTGTTTAAACAACTAGCGAGAAGGCTGTTTCTCTGCCTGAGCTCAATAAGGGACTAATGCACTTCTCTAGCGCATGCCTCTAAGCATAACAGTATACAAATGTATTAATTAATCAATGTAGCTTGTGTGTGTGTGTGTGTGTGTGTGTGTGTGTGTGTGTGTGAGAGAGAGAGAGAGAGAGAGAGAGAGGCCTGACCTTCGGCTCATTGTTGTAAGCAGATTTCGACATGATAATAAAAATACAAACATTCTGATGCTGTGAGCTCTCAGAATAAGAAGTGCTAAACTGTTACTGGGGTGGTACCTGCAAGGGTATGTTTTCAGTACCTTTCGTTAGGGTAACTGCAGTTATACTTTTTTCTTCTTCTTACGCCCTTTTTATTCAAGTTTTCTCATTTTAAAATTTAGTTTATGAAAAGGTACAAATATGCCCCTTTCACCTGGGAAAAAAAATTACACAGTTGTACCTTAAGGACAGTCTTGAACCTTTGAAGGTACCTTTACGATGTGTGCACCTAGATGAACCAAAATTGTAATTGTTTTTCTGACAATGTGAGAAATTTGAGGGGAAAAAATCTTACAAAATTCAGTTTCTTTTAATTACTAATGAAGTGGTTTGGATAGCACTTAGTTACAGTAATACGGAAGTCAATGGAGATATGTCAGAAAGATAGGAGTACAAACCAGGCTGAAATGCGTGTTTGGTAAGGCCTGGGAAAAAGTACATAGGCCAGATGTCTTTCAAACACGCAGCATCCCACTCTGTAATAGCATCGGGCTAGACATTATCCTACCTATTCTAGTCCTGCGGCAGAACAACAAGACAGGCTTCACATTAACCCAACCAACAATGCAACACTCTTCCCTTTAAGTATATGTCAGGCATAACAAGTTTAAATCAGACAGTTAAGTCAGGGGCGTACAAATCTGTGTCCAGCACACTTTGGTGATTTCCCTGATCAGACCAGAGTTGTACAGAGATTTCATCAATTAGTTTTTGGCACTGGAAATAGATCAAAATGACACATTATATTCTCAGCATTGAGTTTCACTTTTACAAGCCCCCCAAACATCATTTGAAGATAGATTCAAACGAAAAAAAAAAAAAAGTGGTCAGTTGGACCACACTGAGAGCACCGTGACTTTGAATGGCCACAATACTACGTATCTACAGAAAACAAATTAAAAGATGCAGCTTACATTTTCTCCCCATTTGACTGGGTAGGCCTAGTATATGTATGTATGTGTGTGTGTGTGTGTGTGTGTGTGTGTGTGTGTGTGTGTGTTTTATATTTATGTTCGAGACTCCTGTGCTCTGCTGGCAGTGATAGTGGCCGTCCCCCGGTGGCGGGGTAAAGATTGATGCTGTTCATCTGTTGGAATGGGCAGTAAAAAGTGTCTCTGCTGGTGATTGGCCCAACATCACTGCCCTCATCTCTGCAGCTCAGAGACGCAGTAAAAGCCAGGCTGCACTCACAGAGGTGAGCGCTGATCTCATCCACACTCCTCCTTTCATTAGCACAACGGCCAAACAAACACCAATACTGCTGGAGCACTCTGATGACACACACTCACACAGGTTTGTTTTTATACAAAGTCAGGACATTAGGTCGTATATTCACTGATCAGCCGCAACATTAAATCATCTGACAGGTGAAGTGAATAACACTGATTATCTCATTACAATGGCACTTGTCAAGGGTTGGGATATATTTAGTAGTAAGCGAACAGTCAGTTCTTAAAGGTGATGTGTTGGAAGCAGAAAAAATGGGCAAGAATAAGGATCCGAGCAACTTTGACAATGTTTAGATCTTAAGGAGTGTTTCTAGTATGCAGTGGTTAGAACCTACCAATAGTGAACAATTGGCATCAAGGTCAAAGTGGTCAAAGACTCTTCGATATGTATGTAGATCGAAGGGTAGCACATATAGTCTAATCCTACCAAGGATCTACTTTAGCACAAATTGCTGAAAGTGTTAATGCTGGTCATGACAGAAAACACACAATGCCTCACAGGCTTCTCTGGATGGGGCTGTGTAGCCGCAGACCAGTCAGAGCACCCTTGCTGACCCCTGTCCACAGCTGAAAGCGCCTACAATGGACACATAAGCATCAAAACTGTACCATGGAACAATAAAAGAAGGTGGCCTGGTTTGATGAATTTTCTTTTACATCATGTGGACAGCAGGAGGTAATTTACTAGTGGAAGAGATGGCACCAGGATGCACTATGCATAGAAAGCTAGCTGGTGGAGGCAGTGTTATACAGGTCAGTGTTATGCTGGGAAACTTTGGGTCTTGGCATTCACGTACCACCTATCTAAACATTATTGCAGAGCAAGTACAGACCTTCATGATAAAATTATTCCTTAATGGCCTTGTGGCCTCTTTCAGCAGGATGATGCATTCTGCTACACTGCCATAATTAATTAGGAATGGTTTGAGGAACAAATTCAAGGTGTTGACTTGACCTCCAAATTTCACAGATCTCAATTCAATCATGCATTTGTGGGATGCTGGACTAACTGCCCGATTCATGGAGGAACTTACAGGACTTAAAAGGATCTGCGTTTAACATATTAGTGCAGATACCACCGCACACTTTCAGAGGGAGGTCTTGTGGAGTCCAGGCCTTGATAGGTAAGCTCTTTTTTGGTATATATCAACTTAAAGCGTAATGGTTTTACATTTTGTAACACGTAGCTTTTGTAAAGAGAGCCTAGCACCTACTAGCATGCACTCATTATTAGCAGTGTAACTTATACATTGTATAAAATATCAATGAGATCTTTATTGTTACTGTGGTGAAAGCAAATACATTCAAATTCATAAATATTAAAAAAATCATATTGTATCCACTCACACAGCAGTGTATTTTCAAAAAGTGTGCTGCTGAGTAGAGGATGTAGGGGAGAAAAGAATTATTGTGAGGCAGAAAAAAGCAACACAGCTATATGTTGAACAAAAGAGAACGTGTGCGATCGCTGTTTATTTCCCCTGGTAGTGGATGGGTCAGTTGCCAGTGGGCTTTAGCTGGAGTGGTGTTGGCCCTGGCTCGTTTTGCATCTTTTAATATTGCATGCGGCTCATTTAGTGGATGGGCAGGAGCCCAGAGCCACTCTTCTCTAGGGCGTACTTCACCACGCTGGGAAGCCTGCAATTGATGGCTCACGGCTCAGTGAGAGTATCGCAAGGCTAAGACCCCATCTCCCTACCCCACCCCACCCTCACTGAAAAGAAAAAAAAGAAAGGCTGCAAACATATCTTCCACTACCTGCTGATTCATCAATCAGGCTGTCACTTTAATTTATGTGCCACTTCTTGTTGGATGTCATTTATATCTGGGCAGCAATATTACCAGTCAGCACAGAGCTCTGGGGAAAAAACCTGCAGGTTGTGGGTTGTAGAGTATTAGAAGTTAGTGGCCGTCCACAGGACATAATCTAGAATGTTTTTTATCTGAAGTAATTCAGTATATTGAATATGTTTTAAAGATTTAAACATGGCATGTTTGTGGCCTGCCTTTGTCTAAGGACAAGAGGGCAGTATCAGGTCATCCAAGTGAACAGGTCACTTTGTAGTCTCTTCTGTCTCTGTCTTGCTGCCTTTGTTTACACTTGACATTAAAATGTGTCCCGTATCTGGATGTTGTCTATGTAAACGCTTAAAAGACAAAAGTAGCGAGAATGTGTTTGGGTTCAGCTGTCCTGTTCCGGATGCAGTTGAGCACACATTGTGTGTTTAAACACAACACGGCCAACTTGGATACATTCACGGTCTAATGTCTTGTGTGCCCCACCTACAACTTTCAATATCGCTCCTGCCTCTCTCGATAAACAAATAATTATTAGCCATTTGCAAGTGTATTAAAGCGTAGTCTTACAATGGTGAAAGCTGAAAAGTCATTTTTTGCCAGTTTTGCTGACTCTCCTGGGTGCATTTTGTCCAATATTTTTCTGTCAACTGTGCTTCAGGTGTGGCTGCTAAGCAAAACACACATAACTCAAATTGCAAGGGTCATATTCTATGCATACAGACAAACCCTGAAGGTTTACTTGTCTATCCAAGTCAAAGGTTTATTTGGATTGCCAAAACAGTACACAGTTACTTCTTTCTGTATTGATACCATCAAGTAACCAGTAACAAGCTTTCTTGCTTAAAATAAAGTCAAAAATCAAAGCACTATGAGCCAAAGTGGGCACTTTCCTAGACCTCTCATTGTCCCACTAATAATATCCACAATTTGGCCTCGTCTGCAGTAAGTAAAAGTGTTTTTCTTCATCTAATAATGTGGCATGAGTCCAGATGCTAGAGGATTAGAGCCCAAAGCCTGCAGAGTGACTGAGAACATAAAGCACGGCTCATGGTGGTGAGAGCGTGACATGAGGAACTTAAAAGTGCAATTCAAGGTGCTGTTGAAATGTAAAGTGCAACTATCTCTGATCAGGAGTAAGGCCTTAGCCTGTGGCCGCAGGTTGCCCCATTAGCCCTGAGAGACACAGGAGCAATCAGCCTCCATGGCAATGGCACAGCATCGTTAGCCCCTAATCTCCTCTGAGTTAAGCCAGATAGCGGCCAAAGCCGATTGCCATAGCCCGCTCTCGAGGATCCATCTCAAGGATACACGATTCAATTATTCCCTTACTCAGCTGCCTGAATTAAGTTACGGCGGGGTGTAATGCAGTTCCGGAGACTGCCTCCGTCCAAAAAGCGCTGCCAGAATGGTTTGTCCCAGCCCCAAAGTTGGTGTAGCAAAACCCCTTTAGTGTTTAGCTGGAATGGGGTACAAACCCCCAAAATGGAGAATTAGAGTATTCATCCCAGGCTAGAATGAGATTTGAGTTTGGAAAGCAAGGATAAATGAGGGTTTCTCCGTGCGCTGTATTGATTTCTGTGCGTCCGGGGCATGGCGCCGGCGATCTGAGGACTGAGCGGAGGGTTTGAGTTCCGTACCAATCGAAAAGAAACGTGAGATGATTTCTAGTCAGGACGTCTACTGGACACTGGGCCAGAACAGTGAATGCAGGGTTGATGAATTTCAGGCAGCGGCATGGGCAATATGCTGTCGTGGTCCTTGAGAAAGTCCATAGCATTAAGCTGGACTCAGTAAAAAGGCCTGAGGTGTGTTTGTCTGTGTGTGTGTGTGTGTGCGCGCGCACACGCACGTTTATGTCTGTCTATGAATGCTAGCCGCTAGCTCAAACAGATAAGTGTGAAGAGAAGGGAGCATGGTCATGGTGGATTAGCAAAACACAGAGCCCTCTTCCTTTGTGTACATATCAGCTTTAAAAAAACAGAAATGGAGTGCATGATTCTTTTGCATAAATACATACACACACACACACACACACAAAACACACATAGGTTGTGCAGCATTCTGGATCTGTTTCAATGTTTATTTAAGTCCTTAAATGGCAGCATTAGTACTCCATTATTAATCTTAAAACCTTTTAAAAGCAATATTCAAATCCCACTCATAATAGAAGCCATTGGTTGTCAATTGCTTTAGCACCTGCCCTATGGCTCCTATTGTAAACGTATTCATAAGTCAACGGTTTTTCTGTTCATGCAAAAGTGTTAAATTTGTTTTCAATGGTTAACGACCATATGCTACAGATGGGGTCAATAGAGATTTGGTAGAAGAATGCAGGGATATTCCTTCCAGGGGGTTAGCATTAGAATCACTGTATGTCTTTCACTTAAACAGTCACAGTCCTATAATTCACTGTGGAAGATATTCACGAGAGCAGCAGGTTGATCTGTGTTCAATGAGCTCTCACTCCAACAGTTCTGTGGACACACTGAGCCGTGAGATTTTTGTGAATCCAGATCGGGGCCGGGCTCACCTCTGCATGGCCTGTAGTAAAATACTGTCTGTACACAGACAGTCACTCTGAATAATAGGCCAGCGCGCTGTAAATGTCAGCTCTTTAAATCACAAGCAAAACGCAGCAGCCTCGGCTCCAAATGCTTCATCACTGCTTAAACTACAACCTCCCATTTATTATGTGTATGTTTATAAATCACTAAGGAGACCCAGCATTCCTCTCACCCATAAAAAAAGAGAAGGAGAGGGCAAGAAAGAGAGGGGATAAGAGGGGATGGTTATTGGTGTGAAATGAAGGCAGGGGGGTTCTGGGGCTGAATGTCAGAGAGAATGGGAAGGGGTTGCAGGAGAGAAAGATAACGAGCAGTGAATATTGGATAGTGTCTGAGCACCACCTGGTAGGAGCTGATTAAGCTCCATAGTCAACAGTGCTTGACTTTGTGCCTTTGGGCTACATTCACATTAAAAGTAAAATTTGTTATTTTGCATAAATATGACAAGAACACAGACATTTTTTTCAGATCACACTGAGCGACTTTATGAAGTTCTGTGATTCAACCTTGTTGGGCCTCCCAGTACGTATACATTTAGAGACAATAACTCTTTTTTTGTTCATGGTTTGTGTTTGCCATCTTGTAGCACTTCTTTTTTGGCTATTCTTAAACCAGAGGTTACATGGCACTGCACTGTAAAAATGTGGTATTTTATGTAACTAAACAAAATGAAAAGCTGTGATTTATATTCTGTTAATTTTAGAGCAATGCACTAACACTAATTTTATTTACTTGTTTTTAAAACTGGGACCACTGCTGTGCCGAGAATGGTCCTCCACCCAAATAATACCTGATCAGTGGTGGCTCTGTGGTGGTCCCTTTCTGTAAATAGTGCAGTGAGGTCTGTACCTGTAACTGTAAACCTACAAAATGAACTTCCATGGCAGGCATTTCTGATAAAATGGCAAAAGAATTTATGTGTTTTGCTTCTCCATTTTTACATCCCACTTCACTGCCTGTGGTCACTGCACATGCGTATGTCACTGTCATCACCTCTCTCTTTCTCTCTTTCATGTTGGACACACTCCATACATGCGGCCTAACATGCCAAATCGGTCTTGGGGGGGGGGGATAAAGATAGTACAACAACGTTTTTCATGTTTGTATCAGGTCATAATATTCATTTTCACTGTCCAGTTGTTTTCCAGCTGCTCTCATTTCTTTATCACTTCCCTAGCGGTAACTTTAGCCTTTTAAAGGCTGCAAATAGTGGTGTCAGTGCATGGCTGGATTCCACTGTGATAAATGGCTGGCTTCTCGCAAAGATTTGTCCACGGGCAAAATAACTCTGCCTTTTGCAGATCAGTCAAAATAATCAGATCAATTCTTTCATCCGGGCCTCTTAACTCACCCGTCAGTGAGATTTACAGCAAACAGCAGCTGAACTTACTGTAATCCAATATACAGTACATGCGTTTTATGTAGCAGCGTGGTTTTACTCGCTTCAGTCCTCTCGTAAAAGATGTCACATTCCTCTTTTATTTAACTGTTGCTTCTTTTACATTTTGGCTGTAGGGGAAGCCATGGCCGAGGCTCATGCGTGTCTCTGTCGCTCTCCCTCTGTTCCTTCCGTCTGCTCTCCTCTTCCTCCAGCGCCTCCTCAGTCTTCCTCAGGCTGCTGGGGCTGCAGAGGGCACATCGACAGATGAGCAGGTGTTTCAGTTTTATGCAAGTTCACTTTTAAGGTTTCTTTAGATGTGAAGTAGGAAAGCATGTCTTTCAGATTTATGTGTGTGTGTGTGGGGGGGGGGAGGGGGGGGCGGACATGTTTGTTTTTACCTCGTTATGAGAACTAAATTTCTTCATTATGATTGCAAAACCAATAGGAAAAACGGACATTTTGTAGAAATGTGTTTTAATACATGTGTTTTAAATGTGTTTAAATGTGTTTTAACACATCATGTCTGTCAGTTTCCTCTTTGATTTCTCATGTTTCTCTTTCTGTTAACGTCAGAAAATTCACATCAGTTTGCAGCATCCTTTTCCAACATACTCATTAAAGTGTACTATAAATAAATTAATGTTAATAAATGTTAGAGCATAAGTTAAAGCATCAGACCACATCCTAAATGCTTCTCTTTGGACACATTTAAGAAAATAAAGAAATACAATCTGTAAATGCAGAACTTACCTTTCCTCTTGGCTCCCTAAATGTGTTTTAATACATCATGTCTGTCAATTTCCTCTTTGATTTCCTCTCTGTCTCACGTTTCTCTCTCTGTTCTCCTTGTTTGCTCTTCAGTCCTGGTAAAGCTGTGCTTCTACTGCATCATGTACTTCCTCTCTTTTGTTTTACACCTGTGACATGGCAAAATAACAAGCTTAACATTATGTTCATTAAAAAAAAAAAACACTACCTCAGAGTTCGACCCTACATTCAGTTTTCATTAACACAAAGAGGAAATGACCTCAGATAATCTTTATAAAATAATGCTCTTAAGATCTATAGCAAAACTACTGATTCCTATATGAACCTTACTGAGTATTATACAGTTACTGTTGTTCACTATAAGGTACTGCACAGTTATAATTAACTTTATTATAGACAGGACGACAAGAATATTATATGGTGAATGTGTGGACTAGCACTAAATAATTATACAGCACAGCCTTATCTTACATGTTTACTGTATTACTTTCTTTATAATAAATAAATAAATAAATACATACATACATACATGCATACATACATAAATTGATGACTTGATAACACAGTCGTCCAGTCACTGATTTTATATCTGAAAGCTTTTCCATGAAGCTAAGCTACATTTTGATCTCACATTGGATAAAAAGTTTTTTGGCACAAAAATTATCTCAAATTTTAATGAAAGGCCATAGGGGAAAAGTCTCACTAGCCTAACTGCACTCTGAGAAATTACTGTTCCACACTCATGCATGACATTAGCTAATGAAAAAGAATTGAAATCTTCTCAAGTCCACTCTTGTCAGCTTTAGCCTAAAGCCTGTTATAGTAAAATGAAGTTATCACATCCTAGCAACAGCACAAGCCACCCATGCCATTTTGTTGTAGAAAGTTGTCAAACTTATACAATATTTATGTCAGGCTGCATCCCAAATAGTGTGTAAAATTAGTACACAACTATTAAAAATGCAGTCTGAGAACCCAGACTTTGTGGCTGTGTTTAAATAGCTGAATGAAACTTACACTGTATGACCAAAAGTATGAGGACACCCCTCCTTATTACTGAGGTCAGGTGTTTAAGCCACACCCATAGCTAACAGATGTATAAAATCAAGCACAGTTGGGCAGTCTCCCAAGCCAAAACTGACAGTATAGTGGGACATATTGCAGAGCACAGTGGCTTTAAACATGACATGGTCATAGGAGGCCACCTTTGCCAAGGCAGTTTGTGAAATATCTTGCCTGTTAGAGCTACCCAACACAACCGTAAGTGCTAGCATAGTGAAATGAAAGCACCTTTGAGCAACAACAGCTCAAAGCTGTAGACCAACCAAACTCACATAGCAGGGCCGCTGAGTGTGGAAGACTGTAGAGGGAACCCTCTGTTTCATCACACACTAGAGTTACAAACCGCCTATGGAAGAAACTTCAGCACAATAACTGTGAGGAGTTTCATGAATTGGGTTTCCAAGGCTGCACACAACGCCTCACTGTGCAATGCCAAACGCTGGCTGGAGTGGCGTAAAAAACACCGGCACTGGACTCTGGAAACATGTTCTCTGGAGTGGTGAATCATGCTTCACTATCTGGCATTGTCAGATGGGTGAATCTGGGTTTGGCAGATGCCCTGAGAACACTATGGCCTGTATTGTGCCAACAGTAAAGTTTAGTGGAAGATGGATAATTGACTGGGGTTGTTTTTTATGGGTTAGGCTCTGCCCCTTAGTTCCAGTGAAGGACAATGTTAACACTACAGTGGGGTGCAACTTCATATTAATGCCCATGTTTTTTTAATAGGAGGTCCAATTAGCTCATATATGTGTGATAGCGAGGAGTCCACATACTTTCAGCCATATAGTGTGCCTTTATAGCTTGCTATAGCTGATTTGTCATGCAGATCCACTTCTTAATCAGCTCTGCTAATATGTTTTGTGAGGCCATGGGCTACGGGTCAGACAAACCAAGGAAAGAACAGAAAGCACATTTTCCAATGTTTTTTCTCTGAGATTTCTTGCCGTTTTCCTGCCACCCACAACAATGGGTAAGATTCTACTAGCCAGTAGTGGTTGGTGTACTGTAGTGGGTAACATCACTGACTTCCAAGCAGGAATGTGGGGTTTGATTCTTAGCCTGGGTGACACACCACACTACACCATTAAGAGCCCGTGGGCAAGACTCCTAACACTGCATTTGTCAGGATAAAAGTGTCTGCCAAATTATGAAAGTAGGATAAAAGAGACATGTACCACAACGTGTAGATGAGGCAATGGTGAAAAAGATTCTAGGCTTTGCTAGAAATAATAAGCCTAATAAGGCTTATAATATTAAGGCTAATAAGCCTCCTGAGTCCAGATCTAGCAATACTTAAGGTAGCTACTTCCAGAGAGCAATTAAATGAGAACTGAACTCTGTGTGCTGTGATTTGTGTTTAACTGAAACAATCACATTAGTAGTATTTTACAGTGGGCTGTTTTTTAACCAGTTTTTTTAACACCTATATGGGATTCTGGTCAAGGTTTCACCCATATTTTACGTTTTAGGGCTCTGATTATGCAATACATTGATTTGACTGAATACATTATTTCAAAAAGACTGTAAAGTAGCATAGTACTCTAATAAAAGAGAGCAGCTGAGTTATAAACAATACAAATACCTGAACTCATATGGCATATGGCATATTTCCATTTTTGCTTCCACACTCCCCACCCAGCGTTGAAATAAAGTTGCTAACATTGTTGCAAAAGTTCAATTAACCTTTTGGCCTCCATGGACGCAATTTGCGTCCATTTTTGTTACCTTTAGTCTAAGACTCATAACTCGCGACAG
>JBBPCZ010000156.1:7340544-7354715 GCA_037974445.1 Brycinus macrolepidotus | reverse complement strand
GGAATTAAAATGTTATAGCCCAATAAATAAAGGGATGCAAAAACGCTCAAAAATGGCCCGGAGTTCAAAGGGTTAAGACGTATGAAATCAGTGCTGAGTCTGACAATACAATGCATAGAAATAAAAAAGATCATTTCAACACAATTATTGCCCACAGTAAGTAAACAGACAGTCAAGTCAAGTTGATTTATATAGCACATTATCGTACACAACGGTCATTTCATGTGCTTTACAGGAAAAGAATAAGAATAAAATACAATAAAATAAAATACTAGAAGAAATAAAAAAATCAATAAAAGACTGAAAGTGCAATATAAGTGCCGATATTTAAGAAAAGGCTGAAAGGCAAACAGTCGATGCAGTATATTTCCTTTTTCTGCAAATGATGTTCCCAGTCAAATCAAATAAATGTAATACATCTCTTGCATCTCAGTGTAAGCGTCAACTATAACTAAATTACCATTTCATTTTTATTTTTCATTTTGTGAGATTAAATGAGACAGCCTCCAAGCCAAGAAGTGTATGAGTGATGCACTTTAAAACAAGGCATGTTCGTTAAGAAAAATCTCTATTGAAATTGTTACACCTTTATTTACTTTATTATTATGAACAAGGCGTGGGATCCACCAAAGCAGGTGCAAGATCCGGACTGGGAGGTGACTTGTTCCTCCCCTGATTAGGCCATGCGTGCAGGCAGAGCATTACTGTACTGCAATACGTAAGTCAACAGAAGCACCCAAAAATATAATAACGTATGAAACTGTGCCTGGCCTCGTGAGACCCCAGCTGCAGGTCACTCTGTGGTCAATTCTGGGTCAGACAGAGCATCCTCGCATATGAATGTGCTCTTTCTTCATCTCCACTCCACTTGTGGACTGGAGCCACAGACATTTCAAAAAGTACTTAAGATTTGAGTAAATGACAAGCTGCCAAATTTCTCTCTCTCTCTCTCTCTCTCTCTCTCCCATCTCTCTCTCTCTTTCTGTCTTACTATTAGAAAAGAGGCTGAGCGACAGCATTCCTGAGCCCAGCTGGATGTGAGTGTGTGTATCATTTGCACAATTACACCAAGCCGAGCTTCTCATTTCTCCGCTTCACTAAACAATGTTCGGCTTCTCATCAAACCATACCCTCGCTGACCTCTAAACAGCGGATAAAGAGCCGTTCCACCAGAGGCAGGAGTGAAGGAGTGTCGTGCCGGAGACTGTGGAGAGCCATGTCATGTTTGTGAATTACCTCCTCTCGCTTGCACAGCAAAGGGAATAGTGCTGAATAGGATAAAACTGCAGAGATTGGAGCACATATACAGGCCAATGAGTCTGCAAATAAAAGTGGGACGCTAGCTGTGAGTCGGTAATATCAAGACTTCTCTAAAGTTGATAACAATGAAAAATGGTGAGAGGTGAGCTAACATTATATAAAGTGACTCTTGATGACTGATCTCCCCTAGAGTTATTACTTTACTACAGCATTTAAATAAGTTTAATTACATGTCAGGTCTGTCAGCAGCCACACTTATAAATTCTGTACTGGAAGAATATTTTTTCAATATCAAACAAATAGTAGTACAACAGACAGGGAATGAATCTATTATACCAAAAGTACTCAACCCAACAATACAAACAGCAAATGTAAGACAAAGTGGGGGGTTGTATGATTTATCCTTGATGGTCCACTGTAGCTTTCACTGTAGTCCCTTGCAAAAATATTCAACCCCCCTAAACGTCATCAGATCTGTCTTCTGTCTTCTATTACTGATATTTTGTGCTTTGCAGTATCAAGTATTTGTGTGAAGGGGTTGAATACTTATGTAAGTAGAATTTTTTAAAGATCTGCTGACAAATAATGAATTTTGACACATATGATGAAACTCAAATGCGCATTGGTTTGCAATAAAAAACAGACTGAAACAATCTGTCAAGTGTCATTTGTAATCCTAACAAATCTCATTACTTTAAATGGCTGAATACTTGTGCAGAGAATTATTTAAATGGATTTAAAATTTTCCATTTGTTTTGATGTCAAACAATGACAAACACAGTACAGATCTTTTTTTTAAAAAAAAGAATGTTTTTTTCTCATTTGTGTGGTTCATCATGTCTACATTAAAACATAATTGTGTTATCATTTGACACATTTTCAACAGAATTTCTCCATTTGATTCAATGAGCTGACATTAGATTACTACCACATTACAACCACATGCTGTTGTTATTATTGGTGATAACAGCAGCTTCTAACGGTTTGTGGTGAAGTTAGTTTTATGAGTTCAGCACTGATGTCAATTTTCTTTGTTTATTTTTTTTATTCATCTTTGGTTTTTGATTGGACTGGGCGTTAATGCCATGAGCAGATGAGCAGCCCATCCTCTTCCCAGCCTCCAAGTCACTATACGAAGCCTAATTGAGACGTATCTGTATCGACTGATGCAATCTACAAGTCGTTCATTGAGTATGAAAAATTGAGTTTAGAGGGAGGGGGGAAAAAATCAATCATATGGATCAACATGTGCAGATTCCGTCTGTGCCCAGGTCCCCTCCCTCCGCCGATATTAGATATCTGCATGAATAATAGAGCGCTCCAAGACCAGGCAATTACCACCAATGCTGCTTTATTAAAGTAGGACGGATGGCAGCGGCGTCTGCAGCCACTGGCCAATCAGCGAGCTCCCTCAGGTCACCATGGCCACCGTGGACAGTGTCCTCTCCTGCTGTCCTTTGTCATGCACTTTCCAAAGAAAAAAAAAATCTCTCTTTTCTCAGACCTGCAGCATATGGCTGTGTGAATGTACCCAGCATGCTTCCATAAATGTTTGAGTTGTATGTTTGGACTTGTCCTTGACTCCAAGCCTGGCGTTTTCTGCCCTGCCTCTCCTTCCCCCTTGCTCGCTCGTCACGGCTAAACTGTAAAGAAAATATCTGGAGTATTTTGCCTTTGCTGTGAATCAGTCGTCAGCCGTGGCTGATCAATGGGAAAGAAAACAAATCTTGTCCAGAGGAATTTAGCCTTTAGCCTTTAGCGCGTTGCTCCACTAATCGCATATGACGTAGCGCTGCGAAGGAATAAGTGCTAGGAGACTGCTTTATGACAGGCGGCGGGTACGGGCTGGAGCCGGGCCCGCTCGGCCTTGCCCATTTGAACCCTCCACATCCTGTGTGTAACTACACCCAATTTATTTGTATATATATGCCCAGAGATAAGTCTGACGTGCTTGGCTGATGACTCACCCCCCACATTGCAGTCTGGCGGCCATGTTTTCCCTCTTGGTGCCACTGCACACAAAGTGCTCTCTCTCAGTGTCACGGACAGGCACAGAAAGCTTATTGTCCGTCATGGCTTGGGAAAGGCCTGCTTGTGGACATTTATAGGCGACAAGCATAATTCCCCCTTATCCATTTCCGCTTCATCCAGACTTTGGGAAAATACTGAGGATGACAGTGCTAGAAACCAGCCAGGCTTTTAACAAATCAGAAATCGATATATCTCGCAGAGAGGAGTACAAAAACACAAATGTATTGAGCCAAAGCACTATAGGAAACTCAAGGAATTGTAATTTTTTAAAACCGTGCCGTCAGTGAGTTCCGTCACCAAGTCGAATTCAATAAGAACCATCAGCTGAGGCCTCATTTAGCTGAATGTTTACTGCAAATGCCTTAGAAATAGCGTCACGAGCAGGAGAAAATGGAATCCTTTTGCAGGCGTATAGTAAAGAAGACTTTGTTTCCTTTCTTCGGATTGTTTTTCTTTGTGCGCTGTATTTTGTCAGTGGATGTTTTAAACACTGCATGGGACTTGCCTCTTACCTCTTCTCCCAGATCTGTGCCATTGTTCGTGCTTGGCGGGACAGCACGGCTACAGCTGTAATACAGCCCAGAGCAATCGCAAGGCCTTTGTGCAGTGTGTTTGTAGCACATAGTGTAAGGAAGCTATTATTACAATCAAGGCACTCTCGTCTTCCTCACTGGAACAGGCTAAATTACATATTACTCCATGCCCATGGAGTGATACAAAAAAGGCATTATAAGAGAACGTTATAAGATATGAAAATGTGTTTGTGTTGCCCCCCCATTTCCCCTAAATGCTATGCCGTTTTCTGTGTCTGTGAAATCAGCTTATCAGATGGGACTGAGTCAAGAAGCAGCAGTGCACTGTTTCTCTCTCTCCCACTCTCTCTCTCTCTCTATCTCTCTCTCTCTCTCTCTCTCTCTCTCACACACACACACACACACACTCACACACTCAGGGAGACAGATGGTGGGGTTGATGTCCTCCCCCGATCTGCTCAGGTAGCTGGGGGTGTAAATGAGCCTGCTTGCTTCTCCTTCACGTGGCTGGGTGTAGCCAGTGCAGTCTCTCCACATACACACACACCCATGCTCAAACACACATCCACCCTATAACACAGTAGCGGATGGACCACACACACATATACACACACACACACACATACTCACACAGACACGTACACATGCGTCCTCTGACGTGGTACGTGCAAGCGTACGACTGAAGATCATTAACTTCAGCTCTTTCACCTTGCTAATTACCACAGTCATGCTAACCTTGGCTATTGTTTTAATTAGCCTTTAAAGAGCCAATTGTTATTAAGGATTCCAATTAAAAGTGCAAGCACATTGTGAGGGAGGTGTTACTTCATGGTCTCTAAGGCTAAAGTCAGTTTCATATAATTGGATACATTACATCAGAGGAACTTAGTTCCAGTCTATTATCTGGCGATGGGGCTATAGGCCATCATAATTTGTAGGATGTATTATTTTCATATCTTATAATTTCTCCGATTTTATATTGTTTCTCGCTCAAGGCTCTTTAAAACAAGCATTTGAACATTTTAAACTTTCAATCAATAGCACATTTATATTAATGAGTAGAAGAGCCTTAGAATAACTGTGTTTTACCACTCTGTGTACAGTGTTGTTGTCTGCAAAGAAAATGCATTTAATGTCGCTATATTAGCAATTGAGTAATCTACCAATAATATTGATGATTAATTGAGCAATTCAGGGTTCAGACAAAAATGAATTAGACAAGAACAACACAGAAACAAATCATGCACAGCCTTTCAAAGATTCCAACATACATGGAAGTCTTAAACAGAAATAATTAAAGGACAAATAACATAGGAAAAAAATGCTCTCATTTTAAAATAAAAGAATTTGATGTAATATGTAAGCACCGCTGAAGTTTTAAAATGTACTCGTCATTCCTCAGGCCAAGCAGTGCATGTAAGTAAACAAAACAGCAACAACTGCCTGCTTTGATTTATGACTGTTTTTGGGTCATAAAACCACACAAATGTCAAAAGTGTGTGTCCATCATTCTCTTACAATAGGAGAAAATGTATTATATGCAGTATTATCATGTAAATTCTCAACCAATCATTGCTGATCAACTGACAAAGTTAATTTACATTAGTTCTATTTTTTAAATGAAAGAAGTAGCAGCGTAGGTGCTATATTGGTGAAGGTGCATCAGCAGCCGAAAGTCCAGTCTGCCTGTCTACCTTGGAAGCCCCGTCTTCCGGTTGCCTCTCCCTCTCTGCATTATTGCAGAGTTAAATCTGCACAGTTAAAGGTCAGGCGAGGCGCAGGGGGAGCTGCTTTACGGCAGTGTTAAAGTGCCGCCCTCATGCACGCTGTGCTCAATGAGAGGTGCTGTTTGGCGCCTCGGGGCCCCGTGCCGAGTGGGCAGCCGCCAGAGAAGGAGGTCACATACATATTCATCAAATTGGACATGCACATGTAAACTGCTTTTAATAGGCCATGACAGCAGAGGCTTGAGCTCGTCTGTCTGAGGGAGCGAGAGAGAGAAAGAGAAAGCAAGAGAGAGAGAGAGCGAGAGAGAGAGAGAGCGAGAGAGATCTGGCCACACGTGTGTTTGGCCCTCTCCTGAGCTCCTCTCGCCATGGGTGACCCGAGGATTTGGCGGCCCACTTTACCACACGCCGCTTCCCCTCAAACACAGGATGAAGCTTGCTGCCCAGCTCACAGTTTAAAAGGATGCTGCTGGATTCTGTTGACTGTTTTAGCTGTTCTAGCGGAAAGATTATGAAAACACACCTGAGAACACACTTGGAGTGGAGTTTGAAATTAATTACTTCTTACTTTTAACTAATTGAAACAAGAAATTTGGTCAAAGATTCTTTCTGCGTTTTGTGAATAGAAGTTATTAGAACAACCTTTACATTTCTGTCATTTTGGAAATCAAAGCTATTAGAAAAAAACTGGAAGAGAACAGATACAGAGCTCATACAGAACTGATCAATCATTACAGAACTACACCCTTAAAAAGGGCTTCTTCAAAGGTTCTTTGGTAGAGGTCATAGAGCATGTAGTTCTTCTCTGCGATTCTTTATTCTTTATGATTCCTTAAAGAATCTTTTAAAAATTGGTTCTACGTAGCACTATTGGGTTCCACTATTGTCAAAGAACCCTTCTTTAGTATTATGAAAAGCTGTTTTTAAGTGTACATAATACTTACAATTACGGAATGATGAATTGTATAATTCAGTAAACCTCTTAAACTGCCAGCATTTTATTTAGCAATCTTTTTTGAAAAATCAAATTTGTTGCAACCGACATTTTAGAAAACATCAGGGCAGGTATTCATAAAACAGGCATAAGAGGAGTCAAACTTAGATCAGATTCCTCTGTTTTTATGACAGCTGTCTCTAGATCTGTGTCTAGATCAGCGCTCCGACTCTCAGAGTGGTTTGTGAAAACAGACCCTATTGTCTAAAAAAGGCTGTCTGTAGCGTTTGGCTATAAGGTGAAGGTGAAGTTTGTTTTTATAGCTCACATGTTTAGAATTTTATTTTTATTGTCCTTCTGTGTCACAGAAATGATTTGAGTGACCATTGACTGCTAGTGTCAGCAATGTTAGCCTCTTACTTCCAGTTCTAATTCAGATAAATTGAACATTAAACATGTCTTGACTGATCTGACTACATCTGGTGTAAGCAGAAAATTGTGTAAATTTGATTTCCTTAAAGAAAACCTGAAATCAAAATAATTTTATTTATTTATTTATTTATTTTTTAAAGAACTTGTTTCCTTTGTTGGTTCATGTTCCTGGTCATATTAAGCATGATTCATCAGTACAGTGATCCTTGCCCACCTCTGTACAATAACTACTATGAAACATGACAGTTATATAGCTGTCAGAGTGAAGGGCCAACACACAGGCTCTTGTAGTTTAAGAGGGTAAAGTACTCACAAAGGACATTTTCTACAGTTGTCTCTGTTTATCCTGACCTTGTTTCGCCGTTTTTGCAGAATGGGCTCCACAAGCCGGTGAGTCTAGTGAGTCCCCGCCCACACACAACAACAACACTGGCATTAAAGCGAAAGGAGTAAAAACACTGCGGTAATCGGATCAGATGAGACAGATAATCAAAGTGTTTTGTTTCTGTTCTTTCTCTGTGGTTTCTTTGAGAGAGCAGGTTCATCTTTCGTGTGGGCCCGGTGGTCGGCATTTCAAAGATCAGGAAAAGAGGGGAAAAAAAGCCTTTTGACACAATGCTTGCAGCCCCAAGCGTCAGCCGCCTGCATCAACAATAGAAGTACTCCTTCTGTCTGGCTATCATAAAGCAGTTTGTTGATGGGCTACCTGCCCTGTCTGTCTGTCTGGTGCAAGGCCTGTAACCCGATCTGTCCCATTCAGAAGTGGGGAGAGCGCCCCGGGATGGCGCACTGTGCCCTTAATTATGACAATAGCAGGAGATTGGACTCCGATTGCACATCAGCAGCCTTCCTTCAGATCACTAATTATGATATCGGTTTTCCACCGGCCCAGGCTGGGAAGGGGCTGCCCTCTTTGGAAAAATGGCGATTCCAGTCTATGCTGCGAGTCTTCGAGAAGTTTATCGTCTCTGGCGGAGCTGGAGTGCTGCAAATTCTCCCCCTTCCCGCGTAACTCGTATTTGCCAAGAGCAGTAGGGAGCAGTGCTCAATCACCATAAGAAGCACTCCAGCACCGCCATATTTTAGCTGCCCTTCATATGGACTGCTCCGCACTAAGCTGCCTGGAAGTTAGTGAAGCAGTGTGTAATTCTAGTGCTGAATCGCCCTTTGACGATGTAACCAATGTTGTTCTAAGACCCCCCAACCACCACCACCAGGAAAAAAAAAATGATTTAATCATTTTTCTCTTTCTCACTTATTTTCCCAGCATGGGAGCCTAGCAGCATTCCAAAACAGTGAGGGAAAGACATTACGGCAGACATTTCCTGAGAGCAGGGGGAGGAAAGCTCTTACAAGGCAGTTCTTAATAAGATCTCAGAGCACTGAGACCTTAAGCAGACTGCTCGTCTCCAACCATCTTCAAGGACTAAAATACGGCTCGGTTTTCTTAGGCAGAGCAAAAGCACAGTAATGGAGTCATGGTCAAGAGAAGGAACAAGTATAGTTAACGTTCTTGAAGGAGTTGCCCTGATGCCGGTTACTTCTGCACTGCACTGCTTTATGTTCTAACCCACATTATGTAGAGAATGTCCCTGCTTTGAGGAGGTGGCAGTCACTAATAATCCAGGAGGCAGCCTTTAATAGTCATTTACTGTAAAATTTCAGAAGGCATTATTCTGTTCCTTTTGTCCTCAACTCTCCAAAGATGGCGTGTCTCCTCGCTAATAGTCAGCAGTGAATGGAGAGAGAAGAGCAGCTCAGAGAAGGTCCTCAAAAGATCTACGTCCCTTGAGCAACCCTTAAGGTCCACTCCTCCTGAAGCACACATTGTCCTCCTATCCAGCAAGCATCAATGGCTGACATCCACTTGAGATCTTTGAAGTAGTGTGTACATACGGCACAAGTGGTATTAATGTTACAGCGGATCATCTTACGCCAGCCCCATTACTTATAGTTTGACACAGCAACTTTGTGTCGACGTGCTCCCTTTGCCAGACGCTGAGTGGCATGTTGATGGCTGCCCCTGCAAGGGGCTTGTTGCGTTCAGACGACTGGAGGAACAGAGCTGTAATTATACATGCCATGGAGACAGGAGATTAGACGTTGATGTTTAAACGCGGGATGAATTACTGAAGCAAATTAACACCGCTCTAATTGCGTCGCCCTTATAATATCTGGGGCTCTGACCCTGACCCGCAAAAGTCGACGCCGTAAAAAACCCACACTGATTCAATCACACTGGCCTTAATGAGCACTATTTCTAGAGCAGTGTAAGTCACTGCCTATGGAGAGTTCAGCCGCAGCAGTCGCCTCAGCGTGAGAGAGCGAATCTCTCTGATACCACTCCAGATTGATGGACAACCATGTCCACTCCGAAGGGCAAAGCCACAAAACTGTAAATGCGGCTGTATTTCCATCGCCTTTCTCTGGCAGTTTTAGAAATGCGGGGTTTATTTCTTTATGATTTAAGATTATAGCCAGTATATTGACTTATTTTTTCACTACCCAAGTTCATTCAGCTAAGCCTAGTTTGCTGCAATCTGATTTGCCCAAGCCAAGATATTGATCTGACTGGTAGGTACATTAAAAAAAAAAAAAAAAAGAAAGGAAAAAAAAAGTTGACTGATATTAACATGAGGATCTGGCCTGGAGGACTTAAACGCAACAGGGGTCTAAACATGTCAAGCAGCGAAGTCTGTGTAGGTGACCCTTTGGCAAACAACATTTTGCAGCACGTCTTCATTTGTTGTCCAAAAAAAATCAGTCCATGGCTGTCCTCTCTTTACACACGTCCTGATACAACCTACGTGATAATTCCACAGAACATCATTTATGTAAATGTAATTAGAGGAGAAACACGATAGCGAGATGCGGGGTGCCAAAGGAAATTTATTACTCGGAGGGGGTCGGCTCTAAACATTCAATTAAAATATTGAGTTTCGGCAGATTTAATCTAAACGTAATAAATTACAAAGGGCAAATGGTCTTTGGGCGAGGGGCTGGTGGGTGACTCCTGTGCTGGGAGCGCTTGGGTTGCTGGTGAGGGCTTCGTATGAGGAGAGGAGTGTCTCTATGCAGAGCTTTGGGCCAGTGCCACGCAGACTGGGGCGCGCGCCAGGGGAGTAAGCCAACACTCGGTGAGGTAGACACAGATGTACAACAGTGGGAACCTCTGGACCCAGACGAACATCAAAGGCAAGGCTGAGGCTTAGGTTTCAGCCACTCCATGCTCTCTAGGCCTGTTCAGCAGGCCCGGCTTTTAGCTGGCAGCCTCAAAGTCCCACGACTTGTTTTATGGCGCTGAGCCTCCCTGCCTAATTGAACCGCTATTTTTCCTGTTTAGGTTTGTTTTGAGATGATTCTTCATGAGTGCACAGCCTGTGTTTCACAACAGTGTCCATTTAGGCTGTGATGAACCGTATTTCTGAGCTGACTTTAAATTTGAAAATTTTGCCTACATTTCTATGCAATCCATTACCTGTCGCTACAAGAAAGTCTTCAAAGGGGAAGTGGAGAAGTCGTTTAGCAGAAGGGGAGCTATCATCTGTGCTTTCCACTATTATGCTCTTTGATCTGGGTCTAAATTAACATCAGCACTTCAGGCTTTGGGCTTGTTTTTTTTTTTTTTTCGAGGACCCAAGCCAGCTTCCTGTTTCTACAAAATTAATAAGCAGAAATATAGATAAGAAGTCTTCCTTAGTAACCTTAGTAATATTTGTTTAGAGTTTGAGCCTCACTTGAACATTTTTTTTTTTCTAACAAGCCAAATCCAAATAATTAAGTGGGCCAGTGGAAGCCCTCGCTGTGAAACGGGAACAAAGGAGACATGTTTATTTACCAATTTATACACATTTTTTAACACATTCTGCATGCCTAACACGCTAGACTTGATGCTTACGGATGTGTTTCCAAGGTGATAAACTTTTCACTTTGCATGTGACATGCGTTTTGATCTGTGCTTAGCTTTTGCTCGCGCTGGTGCTCAGTGATATCTCTAAGGCAGGGACCTGAGGTAGGTGGAGGGTACACAGCCACCCGCCCCCACCTCCCAATCAATTTAGTGTCACAGCCCAGAGAGAGCTGAACCACGGCACCTTTTTAATTACAATAGCTGTACTTTTATAGCACGAGTGAACCGACACTCTGTCAGGTGCTGAAACAACTGCAATGTGAGAAGAAAAAACAATTTATCAAGTTACTTCCTCATCAAGGAGCTCCCATATGTGCCTCTGACTCTAAGAGTAACGTGTTTTGGTGAGTTATGGCTTAATTACGGAGAAACGGCACAACTGTATTTGTGCACAGTGTATTTTTGCATTACATATTTTTACAGGCATTATGCTTTGCATTACATATTTTTACAGTGCTTCATGTTCCAAGGTTAATTACACATATTTGTTGACATAACTGAAGGTGTTTTAATTGTTCTTTTATTTGGTAATTTGTTCTATTATGATCTTTAGCGAGCCCACAGGTTAATTAGTAGGAGATCAGTAAAAGCACATGTTGGTTTAAATCTGGACAAAAAAACCCCAGAAACATTGCTGTATCAGATTAATTAGATCTATAAAGGCAATGCATTTATCTTTATAAAGTCATTATAAAGTCAACATTGTTGTTGATATTTCCAGCGTGTTAGATAATTAATAGCCTCTCACACACTAACACAAGTTTTTTTTTTCCTGTCTTCTGAAAAACAGCATTAAATCCCCTGTTGAAGATAACGAGTGTTTTGTCCCAATTTCTTAAAATCTTATTTGAATTTCATCTCAAAGGACAACTCAGCTCGCATGTAAAAATTTGTATAATGTTGCGCCAGTTCTGAGTCAGTTTGCAGTTTCCCCTCCTTTACATTATGTGCATAATCTAAAAACATGACCCCATTCCTTGCTCCTGCATTGCCTCTGGTTATCTCAAGAGTTTCGCTCTATGTAGCACAGGCTCAGAGCACCAAAGGCATAGGGAGGAAAACGTCTCCTGTAAATAATTCTCATGTAAATAATATGAGAATGCTGTTGATGTAGGAAGTGCTTAACTCATTGCAGCATTGCACCACTTCCACTTCTGAGTTTATCCAGATCTGGAATAAGATCATTAGGTTCATTTCTGGTCGGCAAGGAGAACATTACAAATGGTTGTCAGTATGTACAATAATAAGCCAGTTGTAAAACATAATCTCAGTCTCTACCTCTGGTTCAAACCTTTACTTTGTTAGCCAGTTCCATGGACTTACAAATAAAGCATTGATTTTTTTGAACTGCAGTGCTTTGTGAAAAAAATTAATGTTTTATTTATTTTAATGTTCCATTTATATGTTTAATTTTATTCTATTCAGTCGGTTCATGACCTGGCCTTCTTTCCTGTTACTCACTCCTCTCACTTTCAAGCTTCAGAATATTATTTTAGAACAAAAGTATCCATAAAACAGTAGAATAACACCTAAAAATGTCAGATACTGGATGTGCCAAGAAGATCCACGGCAGTTCTATAGGAAACTCAGTTCTTGAGATTTTTGACCTGATAATTTTGTTCTTCTGCTGCTGTTGAGTTCTTCTTATATATATATATATATATTTATATATTTTTTTAATTATTATTATTTTGGATTAGTTTGAGGCTAATCCATGCTGCTCCGACTGCACATTCAACCTGGTCATGCTGGGTGCTTCCTGTTTTGGTGCAGCACTGCGTTCTTCTGTGTAAACCCATCGTTTTCTCATTAATGGCTGCATACTTCCTGTGGGTCATATCCCTGTCTAGTACGTAGTAATCTGACCTCTTTGGAATAACCTTGATGTGCGACTCTCTCAGTCTCTGGATCCCCTGACGGCCACCCGATCCCCAAAACACGGCTACTGATAGCGCCGCCATGTTTTATTCATCTCCAATTAACCAGCGCTCATGTGAAATTGTGAAACTATAGACTGCTTTAGGATGGACATAACTTGCCTCAAATTCTGGCTGAGCTTGGACGGAAGAATATGAACTAGGACTCTTCAGATCACTGGATCTTACCTTAACTTACCTGAAGGCTGGTTTAACTTTGCAACATGTGCATGCTAGGTTAGCCTTAGCACCTTGGTACAATGTGCAGGGAGGCTGCTGGAGAACATGCAGCGTGATGTCACTGCTCTGAGAGCGTGGAAGGAAGGTTCGCTGCAGTGTTTGCTCTCACCTTCCAACGCGAGGATTAACCATTTTGTACAGCACTTGATATATGACTTATTATTAATCCATTACGTGGTCATGTTTTCAAGTTTCCTTATGAGAAGCAATGATAATATAAACGCGTTATACTATATTTTCAATTATTGTCACTTAGAAAATGAATAAAATGTAGAGTATATGTATATATATATATATATATATATATACATACATATATGTAATGTATATATGTTCCTCATAACATTTGCAGTATTATTCTACATTTACTATACATTATTTTAATTAATCTTTTAATTAATCATTTAGTCTGCGTGTGCCTGCACGTCTGTGTGAGTGAGTGCACTCACGTGTGCTCTGTCTGAGCTCTCTCGCTCATTAATGTCTGTGTGCACAATATCAATATTATGGAAATGAGAGCCATCCATCAGACTCATTGGGGGTGATCTGACAGTGTGGGGCTGCGGCGGAGCAGCAGGGGGTCTACTGCCCATCTCCATCTCTACACACAGCCTAATTGCTCTGTCTCCACTAATTAATGTCCATTTTATTCACACCACCAAGGCCATAATAAGGTGCCTTTTATTTCCTTAACTCTGACTGTATGTCATGTTCCAGAAGCAGGAGCCTGAGTCCAGGTGGATCTGGGCCTTTATATGTGGAGAGATTTTCAGTGCGGCCCTGCTGATCTAGGGTCCAACTTTTATTGTCTGCAACAATATTATAGTCACAAGAACAGGTCTGAAATCAGAAAGAAGAAACGGAGAGATGGTTTGTGAAGAGCAGGCCTGGTGTATTCAATGTGCAGTGTGTGTGAGTGAGTGTGTGTATGTGTATGTGTGTGTGTGTGTGTATGTGTGGGCTGGAAGGGGTGATGGAGTCAGGCATGCGTTAACTGCACGTAGACTTGCTGCATGTTGTGTCAGCGGTGAGGACACACCAGCTTCCTGTTTTTAGCGACCTGCTTCACAGCACAGCAGGAGAAAGTGCACACACCCTTCATCCAGCACCCTTTCTTCACACACACACACACACACACACACACACACACACACACACACACACACACACACACACACACACACACAC
>JBBPCZ010000156.1:7322516-7340177 GCA_037974445.1 Brycinus macrolepidotus | reverse complement strand
CACACACACACACACACACACACACACACACACACACACACACACACACACACACACACACACACACACACCCATAAATCATTAGCAAGTATGCTCTTAATGCAGCTTGGGCAAAGACAGCCTCTCAGCGAAAAAAAAAGTGCACAAAACACCTTAAATCTGTGTTTTAGCTGTGCATGTTAACATGCTCCTTGTGCACTTGCTGCTGGAATAAATGAATGGGTAATTGTGCCGCTCGGCATGTCACAGCAGGTCGATGGCACCACGGAAACGTCAATATCGTCACGGACAGTGCCGCTCTACATACAGTGACATTGCTTGTGCCTGCCGGAGCTGTCTTCACCTGCCCACCCTATAGCACCTCTTTCAATGTGTCAGTACTTCAGTGCCAACACCACCACTAATCACATTGTAACTTAGTCTCTTTTTTTCCTGTTTGCTGTTGTTTGGAACTTTAATTGAGCTTTAGCTCTTCACAAAGCACACTGAAGCAACAGTTTTACTTTGCCAGTGCTGCGAGTCTTCCTTTCTTTGTAAACTGCAGCAGACTCTTTATGAATCATGGTCCTCTCTACCTCTCCTGATCTCTGGTGACAGTTCATCATCCTTTATTTCAGCGGAACCCTTTGAGTAACATTTGAACCCAAACAGAAGAACACAGAGTGAGAGTCTTCTGCCAGGAACAGGTTTTTATTTCATCACTTTTGAAAAGATAACACAATTTTGTTGTCAAATTGTTTTTTTAAACAATATTTTTGGAGCATCACGGAGAGCATGCTGAGATGTCAGAGTTTTGCTCGTCCATTTCTCTTTTCTGTTTCCTCGAAGATGTCCAGAGTTGTGAAAAAGCCAAAAAGGGATTTCTCATAATGCTAAAAAAAATTGGATTATCTTAGAAGTCGAGAATCCAGATAATTATTTTGCTATACTATATAAATGTAAGTAATTAATTTCATAGTTACGTAATGGATTGCATTTACTTTCAATTTACATTCTGCGTTGGCGGGTGTACTTTGACGCTTTAATGTCAACAAATAATTTTCTCTTCACTTTTGACCGAATTTCTCTGCTCGTTTCAAAGACCTATGGGTGAGAAACGACTGATGAAAAATTACAGAATGTTTTGCTTATTGCCGCTGATCCCTGTGACTTAAAAAGGTTCGGTAATGTTTCCTTGAATAATAAGTACCAACACTGTAAAATGTATTAGGATGAATTGCAAAATAATATATAAACAAAAAGTTCCTGTGAGTGGGCTCCAGTGTAGGAGCTGACACCAGTCTGTCCAGCTGTGGCCAGCTTGTTGGATGCAGTCATACACGTTCCATCACACACTCCGCTTCCCTCCCCGACACTCCCTGCCCTTTCATGCAGTAGCTTGGTATTAGCCCTTCTCCTCTAATAGCCAAATAAGGGCATGGTGCTTGGCAGGTCCTTCATAGCGCTTCTGTTTACTTCTGATCTGCAGATGGAGTTACCTGCGTCCAGCTCATTTGTGCTACTCCATCCTGAACCTCCACTTCAAAGCGGCGACGAAGGCTCCACGGCCAGCAGGCCACTGAGTGAGTTATGGCAGGCTTATTAAAGCAGCTCTGCTATAAACACTGTAGCCGTTGTTCTCTGGTGCCATTAAAAAAAAAAAAAAAACTGGCCGCTATTTCCACAGTGTAGGTGCTACGCTATAATGAACCAGTTAAGATGAGTAATTAGTTCTTCGCCCAAGCTTTACTGCACACTGTGAATTGTAATACGTCTTTACTCGTTTTCAGATTCAAACTACATTTGGTTGAGTGAAGCTTCGTTTTTCTCAAAATTCAGCTGGAATGGTCCTATCTGCTTTAGAGGCACTGGGTGGTTCTTGCAGCGTGATGTTTCTCATATACGTGTGTGTGTATTTACAGTGTGTCTCTGACATTCTTTCCCACTGAGCCAACGTTAGCAGGGCCACCAAGTGCCAAAAGGGCTCTCGCTCCAAGCCAAGAGTGCAAGGGTGCTGTCAGCTTAGCTTGCTTTGGACTTCAATTAAAACTCTGGAGAGCCGGTGAGAAATATGTTGCTCTCTGGCTGGTGGGAGAGATGGGCAAATGAGCCAGAAAATGACAGAAATGTACAAGGCTCTAACCTTTCATGCCCTTGTGCATTTAATTCAGTGAAATGTTGATAACGGCTGAGAGATATATGGTGAGTTCGGTGTTTGTCTAAGCACATCAAGACAGCTCAATGGCCAAATTTTCAGCACTAGAGCGGCCCTCACGGACACAATAACAAACCGTGATTACCACAATCGATATGATGAAGGCTATTTTGGTGACCTTTTTCCCTCTGTGTCGTATTTCACATTTGTTATTTGTATGTCTAACACACTCTGCCCTCCAAACACACACTCTAGCCCACTAAATATGAGACTCTACAGATGTGTGGGACATGTGAAAAGAAAAGCAAAGCCTTCTTTACACGACGGACATGTTTGTGTAGGTCTGAAACTGTGTGTGTGTGTGTGTGTGTGTGTGTGTGTGTGTGTGTGTGTGTGGATGACAGAGAGAAGTCATAGTAACAGGCTAATTTTAAGATCTGCAGTTTCTCACTCAGTCAGTTTCTGCACAAATTTCACATTTTCTCTCAAATTTATAATACAGTGCAAGTCACTGCATTTGCTATTTGAGCTTAACTAATGGAACCCCATTTCAGTCTTGGCCTATTAGTGTAGAATTTTTCAATTCTCTTTTTTCATATGAAGACCATTATGAATCCCATTTCCACAAATCACCCACTCTGGAGCCACACAGCATTTGTGAATGTTTCCCCAAATATGATGATATTTTTTGGTAATAATCAATTAAAAGCACATAAAGCCCTGGGAATCCTTCATGAACATGCTGGTAAAGTTCAGCTGTCTTTATGACTGACAATTAAATCGTGGCTTCTCCACAGGACATTCATTAATCTCAACTTGTCGTCTTTGTTTTTGCAAGTTATCTTGGTTGGTAGAGGTTTGACCGTGTATTTGTGTGTGTTTCATTGCATCTGCCACCTCAAAGCCATTTGGCAACCTTTAGGACATTACCTCATATGTCCTTGGAATTACTTACAAGTGTTTTAGATGGAACAGCCATGACTGCCATAATCATAAAGTAATAACGTATAATCTTTGCTATTTTAAAGAGATCGCACTGAGTAAAAATCAAACTGAGGCTTTATGTGAATCTCCCAGAAGAAAGAGATTTCTTCTATTCCAGAGTTTGCGAAGGTTTCACTTTTCCATTCACTCCTTCCTTCTACAAATTCAGATGATTTTTTTCATCCCGTATCAGATGTCACATTCTGGATCTCTTACCTATGGGTAGAAGTTTGGTGCTCAATCAGCCTTGGGCTGTGAGATTAGAGGATGATAACCATGTAGGTGGTGACCTGCTCCATCACCCACTCTCATAGGCTGCTAGGTAATTATCCACTATCCCCACACATCAGTTCACTGGAGGCTCCTCTCCTTCATTCACATGCCAGGTAGTCCTCAAATTAATCATGTCCTCCCCTCCTTTCTCTTTCTCCTCCAAGATAGCTTCTTTTCAAGCTAATGGGCCCTCCCCATGCCCAGGGGCCAGCTGAATGGCCTGGGCTCCACAGGACGAACTCTGCTGGGCTGACATGCTGCCAGTGTCTGAGATGGATCTTCAGTGGTGACCCTCGCAGCAGGAGGGGAGCATCCGTCACCGTGAGCCGGCCATGCGCTCCAGGGCTGCCGCATGCTAATTCCGCTCTTTGTTTCAGGGTGACTGCTTTCTCAGTGCCTCCGAACAAAAGGCCCTTGCGTGGGCCTCTGTTTCGCCTTGTTTAATATTTACATTTGAATATTAGCCCAGGTCTGCCACGCCAATATCAAAGCTGCATGTAAGAAAGGAATTTTTGCTTTTCTTGTTAGTAAGGGAGAGGTTTTGAAGAAGGCTTTGTGTCTGTGCTTTGCATGCCCTAGCACTTTCTATTCCTGATGAAGACTGGTAGTTGGGAATGGTGTTTGTTTAATGATAAATACCAGTAAGTACATTTTAATATGTTGTTCCTGAAAAAAAAAATCAACTTCAATTATTAACATTAATAATACTTATATTAATTGTTAAGTGTTTAATTCTACACTAAAAGCTTATGCTTAGCTTTAACATATTGTAGAGAGGAGTTTAAAAAGTAATATACTGTCAAACAGCTAGTTTCAATTTTTAAATCTGATTGGCTTAGCAATGTCTATAACATCCTCAACACACACATCAATTTTGCATTAAGGAACATTCACAGAATAATCTTTGCCTATATTGGTACTTGGTTTACTGCTAACAAATTATATTGCTCGGCAGACGAATTATTTTTATAACAAATTAACTTGATATAACAAATTAATTTGAGTTGAATATTGGTGTTTATCAAACTGTATTTTGCGTTAAAGTGACTAAAAAAGGTGTTAGGCCCAACATAAAAGTCTTCTTCTTTTGTCTATCATTTTACATCAACTAAAGATTTTTATTCCCTCTGAGAAATGCACTGCTGCTTAGCTTGATTTCGTATGTTAATGAAGCTCCTTGAAAGAGACAGATCTCACACATACAGTGTCCCACTGGTCACCAACGGACCGCAACTTAGCTACCCACCAAGGGTCACCCTCACCGTCCAAACAAGTTTGATCCTAATTAATGAGAACTCTATACAGTGTGTCAAACTGACACACTGACCTGGTGAGAATTGGGGCAGCATGTAGTTCAGTGAAGAGTGAACAGAGAGAAACGTTAGCAGTTTAAGAGTCCTCTGCTCCAGTTCTGGCTGCAACACTGCAGTCTGGTTGGTGTGTGTGTGTGTGTGTGTGTGTGTGTGTGTGTGCATTTGTAGGGGTGCTGAGGCTTCAACGAAGCTCCTCTGTCATTTCTGGAACGAGTCCCGAGCAGACAGATTCACGGCGGGAAGCGGCACGGTAATTGGAGATTCCCGGAGTGATTAAAATTCATTTTTTTCTCCTTTCTCATCTGCATAGCCACAGGAGAGCCCTGGAGCCGTAAGGGTCTGCGAGTTTGGGACACGTCTGAAGGATGGGTCACTAGCTAACTGCTCCTCACTCCTCCTCTCCGCCCTCCTTTTCTTTCTCTCCTGAAAAAGGGGAGCGAGATCAGGCTCGCCATTTCACCCCAGGGTGGCGGTGGGGTCAAAGGTCACTTGTAATGGCTTTTGCTGTGCATCTGCAGCACTGCAAAGGCACACCGGGTGCCGATCCACTCCACTACACTCTGTTCTTCACTCCACTGCTTAAACAACCCAGGCTGGACCCGCACTCACTAATGAGGGTGTATGTGTATGTGTGTGTGTGTGTGTGTGTGTGTGGATTTAGATCTTTTTGTATTCTCTAAAATGACTCCTTAATCTTTTCTTTTCTTTTCTTAATATAATGTTTGTACTATTAACTGAGTATTTTTTTCACACTAAAGACTGCAGCCAGGTCCAGGCATTACGAAGGTATTTTCTCAGCAGTGTTTTCTACCTGCTTTCAGTTGATCGAAAATTATTTTCAAGAAACTGGTAGATTCAGCCACCATTTTTAATTTAAAAAGTTATCTAATGGCTTATATGATCATGTTAAGTGTTCATGTGTTAAAGGGGAATTTGACTGATTTTTCAAAATTTGTGCCTAATTCTGTCAAATAACTGGCTATATAAGATAAAGAAAATAAACAAAATGCCTATATTTGCATTGTAGACATCATGACCACTTTTTTCCTATCACCGGTTGGTATGTTTCTCTATAATACACTATCTGACTTCAAAACATTCAGAAAGAATGACTTTACATCTCATTGACTGAATTTTGCAGAAATTTTGAAAAATCTGCAGAACTCCCCTGCAAAATTTCATCAAGCACAATTTAGGAAGAGAAAGAAACAAATCCTTAAGAACAAATATTAGTTTCTTAATTCTAACTTGTTCCTACAGTTTTATTCATTTAGCAGTATTAATACTAATGTTAATGTACAATATCACAGCTCCATACTTCTATTCATGTTTATGATTTCAGATTTTTGCACTAGAGACACTTTTTTGTGTACTTACATTGCCCTTAGCAAAATAATTGGAAAGCTAATAGAGTATGTGATAATTAAAAACTGTGATTTCCTCAGCATGAGAAGCTGGTATGGGGTGTTGACACATCATAAACCTTAAACATGCATTCTATCTTCCCTTCCAATCTAACTGATCAAATACCACTGAAACTGACTTGACTTCTACAGCCAATCAAACTGAACTCTTTCAGTCCAAGATTCGATATACAGCACAGAGGCAGGGCTTCTTTTTTTTTTTCGTAATGAATCAATCTTTGCTTGACTTACACTATTGATGGCATCCATCATGGCTTCATGTGGCTCGGGTGGTTGGTGGTGATGATGGCAGTTCTTGGAGTAAAGCGTGTATTTGTGAGTGTGTGTGCATGCATGTGTGTTGTCAGCTGCGGATGTATGGGCTGTCATGGAACGGGGCTGTGGTGTGCTGTGACCGTTGCTGGGTCTTTCCTCTGCGGAAGCAGCTCCTCCTCCAGCTCTTGGAGAAGACGACGTGCGCAGACCCTCACCCTGAGAAATGGCCTCCCAGCTCTGTCACACAGAAAAATAAGCACTTAGCACGATTTATTCGACGGGAAGTCCCGCTCGACAGAAAGTGATAGGCATGATAGGAGATACCTACTTGCAAAACCTATGTCAAAAAATGAAAGCGACAGCATGGAAGGAATTGCACAGTTCATATTTGTGTAGACAAATTCACACCACATATTATCATCTATTAAAATGGTAACAAACATACAGTACAGTCATATAAGCAACTCTGCTTGAAAATATTTCTCAATGCAGTTTGAGACAGGTGAGTGATGAACAGCTCAGTGCTAACTGGTGGGGTATAAGCTTACATTACTCGCCTCACACATTTGGCATAAAATTGTGTTAATTTGATTTTCCATTACCATTTTAAATAAGCTGAAGAGAAGGGGATGTCTAGTGTGTTAAGAGAAAAATATACAATTTCACTCTTTGCTATGTGAGAAAGCTACTGTTATGTACTAAACAGCATCAAATAAGATGTGTTCCACTAATCACATTTAATTTTAGCAATCACATGCTCAGGACATCTGCTGTTATGTGGTAAAAATGAAAACTGACCCAGTGGTGTAACCATAATAATAATAACCATATTATGTGCATACCTCGAGTAAGGACTCGAAGCAGCATGTTCAGCAGCAGTAAACTGCGGGTCCTTTCGACTCAGGGAGATGAGGCTCAGTAGCAGAGGAGGCACGCTGGGGGAAAAGTGACCCACTCTATGCTGTTTCATTTCCCCGAGCAGACAATGGCTGCAGCTCGAACGTGCATACCTTCTGTCTCCTGGACAGGAGCAGACTTGAACTCTGAATGTGACACGAGGTCCTGCTGGAAGAAAAACGGAAATTTAAATCTACAGTAACATGTAAATCACATGAACTCCACTACAGGTTCAGGGGTCACCAACAGTACTGCCATTTTCTGCTAATTCCTTTTTTTTTTTTTTACTATGTAACTGATTAATTCTTGGTCAGTTCATATAGTTACAGTATAAGTACCATACCTACAGTAATGATCATATGTTACTATAGCATAGGTCAACTGCAAGTCTGCAAACCTTGTACACACTCTCTACAGAGAACATACTTCTGCACATTTTAATGCACAATTAGAGTTTTTTTCTCTGAAAAAACAAAACATAATATAGCTTGTACAAAAGTTGTTAAATTCAGCAAATAAATAGAAATGTGGATAAGAAACATACTATATTTATGTTTGTTCGCTTTAAAGGGTTTGTTAACTTATTTTCTCTCAGTACGTCAGACATAATTTGACCAGGGGGTATGCAAACTCTTGCATTCGACTGCATATATTAGTTAATGCATAATCATAAGTCCATTGTCTGTGCATTATTAAACAATGTCATATTTGAGATGCTAAATTTCTCAGTAAATACACCAAAATTCACAACCGACTAAACATAAGAGTTATAGAAATTATATACAGAATAAGGTCTCATGGAGATGGAAAAAAAAAAAAGATTTTTTTTTTTGTGGTGATTTTAAAGCGTCAGGTGCTTGCGCGTGACTAAAATGTGTTGCATCAACACAGTTCTTGTTAAAAGAAGTCAAATGAAAGGCACTGTGCGGATGTAACATATTTTATTCATGTGCAACTGACACATTTAAATCATGAATGTAAACCACTTTTTTTTTTCACTGATCACAATGTACTCGTTTAGAAAATGGTAACCATAAGGCAGTCTGAGATCTGTGCAACCAAAATAAACTAATACAAATACATTTCAGCCACCATCTCTGAAAAACATTGTCATTTAAATGGCTTTTAGCTAGTTACTACTAATTAGTAACTTATCTCATCAGTCAATCAGCTGATTTAAACTTAAGGTATAGGTTCAAAGTTCTATGCATGGCACAATCTAACCAATTACTTTCCGACTGTCACTCTGCTTTTCCGCTTCTTTTCTTCAACCAGTACAAATCAGTGACCTTGCTAATTGCATGAATACAATGAATTCTAATGAGCACATTAGAGTGACTGCAGCCTTTAAAGAGATGGGTGTTTATGGGTCTTTTTCAAACTCTAAATGACCAAAGGTTGTACAGTGCCATATAGTATGAAGTGTATACTGTATATAAATACAGTTCAGTTTACAGTCATTGAGAGTCCCTGTATAATACCTTTGGATGTCAAATTGTTGCCTTGTCTCTATGAGCAGACCTAAGAAAGACAGTCTTATATTACGAAGGATCTTGTGGATGATAGCGTATCAGTTGGTGATCTGTTGGTATCAGTTGTGTTTCTGTAGGGGGCAGCAGGGGTCCTGTCTTATTCCCGACAGCAGCAGAGCTCCGTAGAGATGTTAGATCAGTGTTTTGTGCCCCCGAGGAATCCTGGACATGCAAGGAGAAAATCTGAGATAAAGCAGCTGTGCACCGTAAGCACTCAGTGAGACACTGTAACACTGATGTAATACAGAATTCTTTCACTCTTTACTTCTCCATTGAGAAATGTTATATTTGAAAATAAAAGCTAGAATATACTGAAGCAAAAAATAGCATTTGATTCAATACTGGTTCTAATTTCCAGTGACAAAAGAAGTACAGAAATGTAAATATTTTTATAAACAAAATAAATTGCCAGTAGTCAGGTTTAGTAATCTGTGTCATATTACTCACCAAAACCTTCCTATAAACTCAGAGTAGAATAATAAAACTGTGAGTTACTTTAGCCATACAACTGATGATTAAACTTTCAGTTACTTTAGCCATAAAAATACATCTTTTAAAAAAGATCTTTTAAAATAAAATTTACATTCAGGTTGTAATGTGCCCAGTAATACTGACACATTCTTAACAAATTTTCCTCATTCTGAAAACAGAGAAAGGGCATTTTGTAAAAAAAAAAAAAAAAAAAAGAATCAGTGTATTCGTATGTTTTTTTTTGTCTAAAGAGAAAGCACTTTGAAAACAAACAAGCAATTTGGGGGGGAAAAGAAAAAAGTCACAAGGTGATGTGTATTTAAAAAAAAAGAATACAAACAATCAAACAAAATGAGAACAGAAAAAGAAAAGAAAACCTATTAAAAATGACAATGATTCCAGTATGCGGATTCATAACTTCAAAATATGAGGAAAAAAAGCTATTGTCTGACCAAATTGAAGCATAAATAAATTAAGCTGACAGCGTTCTAAGAAATTACATTTGTTTTTTTTTTAATATTATCGGTGTTTCTGTAATGATAGATTTTGGCAAAGGTACAAAGTAGAGCCTGCAATCAGGCTGGAATTGTCAAAACATGTCTAAGATGAGGAGGCTGCCAAAGTCTAGGCGAGCACATTATTAATTATGACAAAATGGTTTTTCCATCCATTCATTCTAGCACATGTGCCCTTGAGAAAACACGGGGAATAATTGAAGACGTTCGGGTTTTTACTTGACAGATAAATATGTTAAAAAGGACAAAAGGCTGCCTGGAAGCACCTTCGAAATTCATCGTGGACGGAAAAAATGTAACTCTCGTTTGCAGCACAATAAATTTCACACCTTACAAAAACGGGGAATACAAGGTCCTGTGGAGTGCGGCACAGGGAAGGCAGTGTAACTCAATATCTGCCTGGTTTTATCTGAAAATCCGCAGAAAGAGGAGAGCAGCCGTCGCCTGCTGTCTCATGTGTCGTTCCAGGCATGACTGATTTCTATGTGAAGAGAGGACAAGTAAAACAGTGTTTGAATGAAGCGTTGGCCACGGGCTGCGGTCTGAGATATAGTATTGTGCTCTGATCTTTCAGGGGGAGAGAGAGGAAAGACAGAGAGACAGAGAGAGAGACAGAGAGAGAGAGAGAGAGAGAGAGAGAGAGAGAGAGAGAGAGAGAGAGAGAGAGAGAGAGAGAGAGAGAGAGAGAGAGTGTTGTGTTGTAATGCCAGTGTGTAAGGACAGCAGGCTCTGCTCAGGGAGATTTATGGGTTCGGGTCTCTGCCTGTATATTTACAGTCTCATGACCTGAGCACGGCACCCATGGTTCAAGAGCAGGGCTCCACACACAAACACACACACACACACACACACACACACACACACACACACACACACACTAGTCATACATTCTCTAGTTACAACTTGCATTCATACAAACAGGCCCACATTGAAAAGCAGAATCAGTGCTGATACTGATGTGGAACGGTTTGGTCACATGACAGCTGTTTTAGAAAATAACAGTACTGGACCTATATTTAGAACAAATTCAACAGATTTAGTGGTTTTAAGTGGGTTGATTATGACAAAACAGGCCAAAAATCATGACTTCTATATAATAATATACCAATTATGCTGTTCATAAACTGAACCTATTATACTCACATGCTGAAGCCACTGGAATTTGCTACAAATTAAGCAAAACAAAACAAGGTGATTTGTTACAGAAGTGTGCCATCTCACCGTAAGCAATAATTTTGATAAACATTTTGCTGAGAGTTCGTGCGTACACTAATACGCTACCTCTTGCTCATGTACAAGACGTTCAGGGAATATTTAGTAAGATAAATATTGCATTTAAATCACTGCCCTGTTCTGCATCATTTCATTTAGAGAAAAAAATCAGCAAAGTGGATTGATTATGATTAAAAAAGGAGCCAACTCATGTGTTACAAAAGTGTATAATCTCATTGTGTGCACCAGCCAAAGCTTCTCAAACATAAGCAGTGGCTGTGGGGTTGGACATGAGCTTCACTGTGACCCTGTGGCTTAATAATCCCCTAAAACACACAAACTGGAACAAAGCAATCCTGTGGAGAGATCCAGCTTAATGCCAGCTTACACCTCTCTCTCTCACTCTCTCTCTCTCGCTGTCTCTCTCTCTGAGTGATGGAGCGCTGGATGTTCTGCTGAAGGGAGGGAACTCCTCTGGTGGAGCCCAACCACAGCAGAGAGAAGGATGAGATGGAGCGAGCATTAAATAAAACAACAGATGCCTGTTTATTTATCTAGCCCCGAGGCCAGCTCGACTGGTGAGTGAATCAACACCAGGGCCATTTTCATTGGAGCAAATGGCGCATGTCATGGGGTGGAGCAAACAAGAATATGGCTGAGAGGGTTTTTAATCAAGAGACAATGCTGCACTTTTTTCCCCCTCTCTTCAAAGCCCCCCCTCCTTCGTTCATGCTGTGCTGGTGACTATGCACTTTGCATGTGAAAGGCCGGGAGTGAGAAAAAGTTTTTTTTTTTTTTTTTTTTTTTAAAAGTGTGTGTGAGGGTATGTGTGTGTGAGACTCTGCTCACCCATCATGCAGCTGCATTCATGGCTCTCCCCTTTCTCTTCTCTCTCTCTCTGGTCCTGATGGAGTTCCAGCGGAGGCCTTGGTGAACGGCTTTTCACTCTGCAGACAAAAAGAGGCGTCGCCGCCGCTGCCAGGAATAATGCAGTCAGGAAAAAAAAAAAGAAAAAAAAACTGTGCTGAGAGGAATCGCTGTGTTTTATGAGCCATTAAAATTTTTATTCATCTCTCCACTGAACCAGGTTTTGGCCAGGGGTCGTCACGCTTTAAATAACCGCCCCCCCCCCCCCCCCACTCCCTCCCTCCACCATTCCACCACTCCAACCAATATCAGCATTTATCCTTGCCTTGAGATTTAATGGACTGTTTATTGTTTGATGTGAAGCTGCGGGTTCAGGACTGCCTTTTTTCCTTGTGTGTGTGTGTGTGTGTGTGTGTGTGTGTGTGTGTGTGTGTGAGAGAGAGAGAAAGAGAGAGAGAGAGAGTGTAATGGTGCTATGGAGGTCAGGGCTATGGAGATTTTTTTTTTTTACACCTCCTTGCCATCGCCCCCCCACTTCTTCTGTTTCACTGCCACATACCTAACCTGGAGTAGTTTGGGGAAAAAAAAATCACAGGCCTGCCTCTTAGCAGGCTCTGCCCACTGACAGATAAGTATCCAGTTTGGGGCTGGACGCCCATGTTGTGTTACAGGCTGACCTGCAACTCAACTCTGACTCCTGACCTGCTGGGGTTTCCATCGTGACAGGAGGCTGCTTAACAACAAAATGGCGCCGGGTTCTAGAAGGAGGACTAGGGAAAAAAAAAACACAACAACAACAACTGGCCACAAACACACCCACAGACAGGTCTTTTCCCGCCATGACGCTTTTGTTTAGCTCTAGAGAAAGTGCTGTCTTTGTTTTGCCTCCTTTATCTCCTCTCTTGTTTCTTTTTCTCCTCTCTTTCTCCCTCTCTCTTCTCCTCTGCAGGTAGGGTTGCTGGGGGACGGTTAGTGGAGGCCATGCTGGGCGCCTGAGCTCGAGCTCTAATATATGCAAATGAGATGCACAGCCCAAGAATAGTGGGCGTGTGGGCGGAGCCTGGCGAGTGATTGACAGAGAGAGGAGCCGAAAACCACGCCCACCGCCTCGTCTGACAAAAGCAGCTCCTCTGTGGTCGGACGCTGCAGGAAAAAACACGGCTTTTGTTCTTATACAGCCAGAGGAGTTTTAGTTAAACAGGGACTTAAAGCTTGTTAACAGCACGGAGTTAATGCTTTTCAGCACGTCCCTCGTTTTAATTTCTTATATCCGTGGTAGCAAATTGATTAATTTACACTAACTTTCCATTTATTCCATGCTTATCCTATTCCATAATCATAACATTATCTTCTTATTTGGTGATGAAATATTATAATAGTGATTTTGTCCATTAGGCCCATATCTGTAACACTGGACAATGTGAAACCGCCTAAAATAATTAATGCAATAAGTCAGAGGCATAACGAGTACAGACTAATATGGGACAATTAATATAATTATTATTTTTATGCGTTATTTAAACATCACTAAACGTGCTTCAGATAAAACATACAAGCTTTTTTTTGCTAATTTATTATCATTTATTTATCTGAGTGCTTTCTGGAATTTCTTGTTCTTAGCAAATCGTCACGAACGCGCAGAATTAATTAGAGCAGTTTATCCCAAATATAATGATGTCACACCTGATTAAAGGGAAAATAGCTGCAATATGAAAAACAGACAGTAAGGCAGGAGAAATAGAACGTATTTCTGCACAGAAACAGGTTTGATTTTAAACAAGACACCCCCCTCATTTACTTAAATTAGAAAGAGGGTCATGCAGATTTATTAAAATGTAGTGTTTATTATATTTTAACAGCCATTTAAAAAAAGGTAGTTTTATTTTTGTTGTTTTTTTATTTTCTGAGTTAATAAGCCTGCATATTTACGTATTAATTCGATGTCTGAGCCACATTCATTCATTTTAACTTCACTGAATTCGTTTTAGTCCACGATCAAACTCGCATCACGTGCTGTCGATTAGTGAAGAGCGCGAAACCGTGTTTTTTGTCCCAGTTAGGCTTTTATATAATTACACAGTTCTAAACAGAAAGAAAAAAGAAAGACAATTTTAAAACTTATACATAAATAAACGTAAAAATAAACACATGTAATATATATATCTATATATATATCTATATATAAGCCTAATATAAAATAAGCTTGAGACACATAATACAGCGAAATGGAGACGGTTCGTAGTGATTTTTTTTCTCCACTCGCACTGCTTTCTCGTGCTTATAGCGACCGTCCGTGTGTGTGTGTGGTGTGTGTTTGTGTGTGAGTGTGTGTGTGTGTGTGACAGCACCTGACCGCGTGCATTGGGACACGGTGTTAATTGCAGCTCGGTTCTCCTCATTAGGGATTTTCACTTTCTCCTGGTGCTGCAGGGCGCACACACACACACACACACACACATACACACACGCTCGAGCGCTTTGTCCAAGCCGATCTCGATAAACTAGAAATAACGAAACACTGTTCATTCACACCAGTTCATCTACACCCTTCTCTAAAACGCTGCATTTAAATATGGAGCACGGACTTTTAACTATTTAGGTTTATATATTTTGATTTGTTCATCGTATGTAGGTGGGTAGGAGAGTTATTTTAATCCTCCCACTTTCTGACTGACATAAAACATAATTTGAAAAAATATATTTGAGTTATGTTCACGCACTTAGCTGTTCAAATTTGTGTTATTTATTCATTTATTTATTTATGGTCTACATGTCAGATTTTATTAGGGATATATATTAATATAGTTAATATAGTTAAGTATTATAAAAGTAATTATATTTATGCTTTAATATGTTTATATACATCTGTTAGTTGTTAAATGTAGCTGAAGGCTTTTTCATTAATGAAATATTAATTGTGTTTTATGAGTTTGGACTGGACAGTGTTTTCTTTTGGTTTAAATGATATTTATGAACACATCTGACTATTATTCTGTCATATTCTATTTCTGTAATATTCTATTCTGTCATATTCTATTCTTTTCTATTCTATTTTGTCATATTCCATTCTATTCTATTTTATTCTGTCATATTCTATTCTATTCTGTTCGATTCCATACATATTTTATTTTCTTCTTCTGTGTAATTCCTCCTGATATACATTTTAATTCCGTTGATCTCGCCCTGTTTAGGCTTGCAGTATTATTTGGATAATGGCTGGGTTCCTGTTTTTAAAGCTGGTGTGTGCTCTCTCTCTGCCTTGGTTTCATTCGGCTTGCGATGCTGAAACATGCATTAGATTGGGGCTTGTTCCTCTGCTAAATTACTTGTTACCTGCTGGCATTTATTTATATGGCGGTGGATTATAAAGCTTTGTTATTGCTCTGCCTTGGGTGAATTGTTTATGACACCACTAATGGGAGTAATTGTTATTGTTGAAATTACCTGTCAGCTGGCCCTTGCAGCAGACCTCGTCCCACTGACAGATAGTGACAGCAGAGAGGGCCCCTACACCCGTCCCTCTGATGACTTCTCCGTTGATAATAAGGAGCACTGGGCCCCTGATAATTCGCCTGTCAATGCTGCCTGCACATCCCAGATCCACCGCCAAATTGTTGTCATTCATTTTGACAAAGACAGCACCAAAAAAGTGAGATGAGAAAGACAGAGAGAAGGATACAGAGAGAGAGAGAGAGAGAGAGAGAGAGAGAGAGAGAGAGAGAGAGAGAGAGAGAGAAAGAGAGATTATCAAAATAAATGAATTCGTTCACACATCCCCATGGCCCTGCCTTGACTCGTAAATTGTGCTTGTCTGGTTGCCTTGTCCTCAATGTCCACTCTGCAGCCATTTTGCTTTCAAACCTAAGTCAGTCTGATTTTCTCCAGCAACACCCCCAGAAAACCCTCTCAAAAAACAAAACTGGCGTCCTTGTCAAAAATCTCAGCAGGTATAGTAATTTGCCTGAGCTTCAGGGAGGAGAATCTGAGCAGAGCCTGGTTTTGTTTTCGTCCACAGGCTTCTTGTTCCAGATATGTGGCATTAGCAGGTTGCTTTGGCCTCACTGGCAGGCGGATCTGTTTCTGAAAGGCTGGAAATCATAATCAGTGTCATCACAGTGGGCTGCCATTGCCAGGGCGAGAATTCAGTCAGGCTGAGGAATCGCAGCACACTTCCAGCCCCTGAACGTTTTACACATTTGTGGGCACAGATCCGTTATTTGGTGTATTTGAAAGCGTCACTGTGTTTAATCGATTATTTGCTTGTCCAATCTCTTATTTTCCAAAGAAACATTACAATCTAACAAGCACCCGCCTCTCATTAGTGGGTTAAACAGCACAAACTGAGTCATTTCCCCGTCTGGTATATGAGCCTTCAGTACCACAACCGACTGAAGAGCTGGATCCTATTTTACAGAACTGCGAAAGGAGAATGCGTTTAATATAACCTTATTGATCTGCACACAGCATGTCTAAATGCTTTCTATTGATTTGTTAGTTGGTTAAATACATTCCTTCCTAGCTGAGCTTAAGAGATACTGTAGTTCAGTAATAATCCCAGATATTGCACCTCATTACAGACATGGTGACAGGCATTAAATGAGTTTTACCAAATAGTATATGGTGGGCTTTGGGTTAGGAAAAAACCTCAGGCTAAACGAAATGTAAATGCAATTAGCCGACTATGGGATACGTCTAAACTGTCAGACAATTAACAGTGGAGTAATAATGATGGTTGCCTGAAAGCCTTTCCCTGAAAGTCGGAGGATCTGACAGCTAAGCTCATGCTCTATTTTTGGACCCTGAGTTAAATCATTATATCTCTTATTTACGTGTGCATTTCAAACAACGGCCCAGCGGCCCGTCCAGACCTTGGGGTGACCATAAACAGAGCAGCAGTTGGAATGTGCACCAGCGAGAAACAGCATGTGCCACCCCCCCGCCCCCCCCCATAATAATATCAGTAGTTTCTGTTTTCATATTTTATTCAAATAATACAATTAGTTGCATGTCCATTTATCACGCATGCAAAACAATTCCATTTTAAACAATGCCATCAATTATGATTTCCAGATGTAGCAGGCACAGCAAAGTTGATTATGGCGATTTGAATATAAGACAAAGCCACACAGATGGGTGGACATTAGGAGGGAGAGGCCCATTTGAATAGGTTAGCAGACATTAATGGCAATAATGATTTATCTTTCCAGCCTGCGTTTTAATGATATTGTTATTCCGCGGAGTTATGTGCATCCTCCTGAGCCCCGTACGAGGGGAGAAAAAAATAAATGCTTGCACACATTATTTGGTCTCTAGGCGGTGAAATGATTTGTAAAATTATTATTGCGCCTTCCACTTTATATGCCATGCACTTCTAGATTTGGGAGATAAAAGGTAATTGATTTTACCTGTGGGGCATTAACCTTTAAAGGTATACTAAGTAGAAATTTCTATTCCAATCTGGTGAAATAATAAGGAAAAATTGATGTTATTTAAAGGCTGTGGGGTATCTAATGGTACATGGGGACGAGTGGTGGTCCGTGAGTTTGCTTTAGTGATAGGTGAGTGTTGGAGGGGGGATATTGTACTGTAGACTGGACACTGTAGGTTGGCTGAGTGTGACCTTACTCACTTGCATGCAAGTACGTCCTTTAGGAATTAAGAAATTATTTCTGAAATAACACAATATAAAGATATTAAAAATGGATGTAAGAATTGGTATATATATATATATATATATATATATATATATATGTATATATATGTATATATATACACACTCACACA
>JBBPCZ010000156.1:7310218-7322416 GCA_037974445.1 Brycinus macrolepidotus | reverse complement strand
ATACATTTATTTATTTTGAGAATTAATTAGAGGTTTTACACATAGGTCTAGAACATTATGTTCTTTTTTTTTTCAGCATCTGATAGACCATAACGATCTATGGTTAAAACATCATGTTTTGAATATTATACGTATATTGCTTGGAAATATTCAGCTTTCCTAAACACTGTACAGAGACAAGGTATTTTGCTTTATGTTTCAGCTTCCTGAAGAAGTCTCTTTCGACATGTGCTTCTTATTAATAAAACCATTTTACAGGGAAGCTGCACCATGAGGCAGGAGAGATCTGAGTAGGTGAGTTTCATCTTCTGGTGAGTCCTGGGGTCTCCACAGGGTCAGGCACACCAACACTCACACACACACACACACACACACACACACACATACACACACACACAATGCTCATACATACACCCCCCACACACCTTCTGCTCAACCCTCTTATGTGTTTTTTGCCCTCTCATTGCCCCGTCTCCATACATAGATATTAACTGTCCATTCGAGGACATATATACACGTAATACATATTGTACATTATTATCCATAATATTTATTTTAATTATGATTTAACACAGACTACACACAATTGTTTCAGAACAATTGTAAAATGTTCAGAGTAAGTGTAAAGAGTATTAATTGAACAATAAGTCTGAAATTAAAACAAATGTAAAGACGACTGAATTTGCAGTAGTTAGTCAACAACAAATCTTAGTTGCTCAGTTACATTTGCAAAAAGTGGATTGATTTCTACTCTTTTGAGAATTTTATATTTTCAAGTGATCATTTCACTTCCTCTTAAGTGAGGAACGTTTTTTTTTACTCAGTTATGTTTTAGTCATCGTTTTGTTATCAATTTCTTTTTTGTGTCTCATTTCAGTATGTTTGAATGGTAACAGCAATTGGTCTTTTACAGTTGATGATTTTATCTCAGATGAAGAGACCACTGAAAAGTCAAAAATACAACCTAACTTTTCACTCTAATAGATGCTGGAAGTTATTTTGTATTTTATTAACTTTCATATTTTTAATTGAGCGTTTTTTTGTTGTTTTTTTTTTGGAAATATACATTTACTTGAGTCATTATTTCACTGAAAGTAAAAGTACTTTTCTGAAGTATGTGTTTAAGCTATTTTACACATTTCAGTGAAAAATAATCCTAATAGAGTTTAAGGCTGTTTTTTTTTGTCTTTGTATTACATGCTTCACCCCGAAGGCCTCCTCTCTGTGAATATTAGCAGTTTGGTAAGGGAGATGTAGGCTAATCTCTGATCGTATGGTCATTTTCCCTGACTTATCAGTGGGATAAGGTGGGGGGGGGGACTGGTGAGAGTTCACCAGGTGCTGCAGATGACTTGTTTCTCACAGTAATGCTTGGGTTATGAAACTGCAAAAAAAAAAAAAAAGTTCTCCAAATGAAGCACTTGTGCCTTTGGTTGACCTCTGGGCAGAAAATTGTCACTAACAGTGGGTCGGGTGGAAATGGAAGCTGTAAGCGAAGAGAAGAGAAGCAGGGGTGCCGGGATAGTGTTGGCAAAGCCCAGCGTGAGAACAGGTGCCAGTGGAGAGGATAATAAACCCTAAACATAGGACAAGATGGCTCCTCTCTCCAAATAATATCTTTTGGCTGTTGCTGGGTCATCAGCCTGATGATGCCACATGGCCATAAGGGCAGTCCTGTTGGCCCGCCTTTGGGGGGTCTCGCCTTTCTGACTGGACTTTCCGTTTAACCCTGCAAACTCTTAAAGAACCTACAGGTCATGTCTTCATTCTTCACTCTTATAATCTCATTCTGCATGAATTACTTTCAGTACTCACTGCGTAATTCATATCTGTTCCTTTGTTTAATTTTAACGAAGTATTAATACTTCAGTGTTTTTCCATTTAATCCCTACCTGTTGTGTAATAGATTGTTGCTGTCGGGACAAAACCGTCTAAAAAGTTACTTTGCAGGAGAAGAAAAATATTAGACACTTTTCAATACGAGATAATGTGACAAGATTTTAATATAAGAGATTTTGGACTATTTGTACTGTACCAGCATTGACATGATGTAAATTCAAAGTCTGTGCAAATATAAAAGACAAAAATAGAGATGTCAGGTTGTGTTCTGATAATGACTATTTGTCACTGATAATAATTTCAACATGTTTCACCGTACTTGGAACAGAAACTCACCACTCACTTTAAACAGAAGCCAATGGGCAGAAGCAGAAACACACTGGCTTCTACTATAAATATGTTTTTAGTGAACAGCTTTTGCACTCTTTTCTAATTTCTAAAGGGAAATTACTGTCCGTGGTAATTAGGACAGATGCACGAATTGTATGCTAGAAAAGCTGCAGATAGGTTGCAGTCTCTCTTTAAGTTTCTTTTCTTTCTCTTTCCTATCTCTGGTCTTCTTCTTCTTCTCACTCACCTTGCTGTCTTTTTCCCCCGTTCCTGACCTGCACATCCCTCTCTCTCTCCCTCTCTCTCTTTCTCTCTCTCCTTCTCTCTCTCCCTCTCTCCCTGGTCTTCTTCTTCTTCTCACTCACCTTGCTGTCTTTCCCTGTTCCTGACCTGCCCACCTCTCTCTCTCTGTCTCTGTCCCTCTCTCTCTCTCCATTCTCTCTCCCTCTCTCTCTGTTTCTCTCTCTCACCCCATTTTCTCTCTCTTTCTCTCTCTCTTTCACTGTCTCTCTCTCTCCCTGGTCATCTTCTTCTCACTCACCTTGCTGTCTTGCAGTCTTTTTCCCCTGGTCTTGACCTGCACACCTCTCTCCCTCCCTCTCTCTCTCTCTCTCTCTCTCTCTCTCTCTCTCGCCCTCTCTCTTCCCCCTCTTCTCTCGCCAGTCGGGATCTTAATCAGCACCAGATGGACACGGTGTCGAAATTGTCCAAAAGGCTTGGAGAACGCGGGGCGCTGTCAGGCCTGTGGAGAGAGTGGAATTCTTCAGCAATAAAAGCAGGATTTATTGCCTCTCTACCACAGTCGTAGGCCCCGCCGCCCTGCGCTCTGATAAAGAATAAAAAAACGCTCCCCTTTTTCTGATCGAGGCCACTGTCCGCTCCCCTCACCCGCCGGCCGACCAGGAGCAGGCCGACAGTGACGGAGAGTTAAAACGAAGGCCTCCGCGTCCCCTACCGAGCCAAATGAACCTGCTAAAATAGCTGCTCTCCACAATAGGCCGGGTAATTGAAACCAGAATGTGGAGGATTTGATAAATAGCTTGACCCTGAAGGAATGTTAAAGCCATAAATTTTAAGTGCATTTTGGCCGTGTGTTTTGGGTAAATGCATGTCTGTGCATGAGTCTCAGCGCGCGCACGTGTGTACCTGTCTGTGGATGTGTGTAACTCTGTGTTTGTGTGTGTGTGTGTGTGTGTGTGTGCGCGCTTTTATTATTTTTAATAATAATGGGTTTTCGTCGTTTCAGAGTGGGTGCGCACACACACACACACTCACACATAAACACACATACACACATACACACACACACACTCACGCACACCAAAACCTTTGTGGGCCTTAAAGCACCTTTCCAGTAGGAGATCAAATGGACCATAAATCTTCCCAACTCATGGACTCTTTTCTCGTACTTGCTGGATTCTTGCCTGGCAGAACCATGAGATGCGTTTTGAAGCATCAAACGAGGCAAACCCGGGGTCCTCCACTTCCCCCCTGCTCATAAGCACTTATCAGAAATTACACACCTCACATGATGATGTGAAGCCAAAATTGAACCTAATGACTAGCACCTGAACTCCAGACTGTGTTATTAGAGGCTGCAGTCTACTATCAGCACCAAATGACCTTTAAATACGTCAAAATAAAGTGATATATGTGTGATGTGAAGGTAACAGTATCATGCAACAGCGTGAGCAATGTCTGTAGCAGAAGAAGTTAAAGAGAGGGAGTAAAAGAGATATTAGTACTTGAAGAAGTGGTAAATTATTAAAGAGCCCGTGTCCTACGTTTTTCTCGTATTTATTTTATCTCCAGGTCCACATACATGTGCTCCCTCAACAAAAACAACCTTTATTATTTTTCATGATCATTTTAACTTCAGCATGAATGGGCAGGACTAAACTGCACTGTGGTTTTTGTGACATCACAAGGTAACACAAGCCCCAGTAAAGCCTTAATAAATACTTTCCATTTAGGGTCTGGGGAATGAAAGTTATGTTTTTAAACTTTAACAGTGTTTACATACCACATCAATTTTTAGTGCTTTGAGATTTAATTCGATGTTACTTTGGTGCCTATCCACACAAAATAAATATTCTTTATTTAATGCTATTTGACTATAACCAAGTAAAACAAATATGTAGTTCTAGTGTTTAGTGAAAATATTGTGTATTTTGTGTTTCACTGTTGTAGTTGAGTCATTGAGGTGGGGGGGCACTACTGCAGAGTTGATGCAGTAGTTTACACCCCTCTGGTGCGATGGCCAGAGAAGGCTCAGGTCTGGTCTGGCGCTGAGTAAACAGAGCGACCTCAGCGATTTATGAAGCCTGCCAGAGCTAAAACCAGGGGCCTGTATATTTTCACAATCATAATTGCTTTTTGCAGCTTTTCAATCACCGACAGTCTTCTTTTTCCCTTTGTTTTTCACCCTGTTCTAAGAGAAGGGGTCTATATTGAGGTGCTGGGTGGAGTTCTCACCTCATCCTTAACAAAGCCTTAATTTATTTTTTTTCCGCACCCCTCTGCAACAACCATTTTTTTGTGTAAAATTGTGCAGTCCTGCTAAAAAAAACAAAACAACCTAAAACGTGCCACACATGAGAGTGCACTGTTCACTGGGTACTGCGGGGTTTCTCACTTGTTGACAGTCGTTACCTGTGCCCTGGCAGCCCCTTGGCTGCGGAATAAAACGGACTCTATCATGGGCCAGACACATAAATATTTCCCTTTCTATTTTCCAAAATAGCTTTTAATTTAACAAGTTTTATGGCTCTAATATTAAGTGCACGTGTTTTACAAGACGCCGTGTCCTCTGAGTCACCCCCTCAGGTTTGGAGGGGATTTTTTTTTTTCTCGAACCTTGCGGAGGAGAGGAAGAGAGGGGGAATGTTTGACTGGGCCTCTTTCAGATACACTCCTCCACATCCCCTCACCCCTTGGCCTCCCCCCCCCCCCTTTTTTTTTTTTGAGGGACGGCAGCTCAGTGAGTTAGGGCTTTTGGGGGGGACGGGTAACTCCCTGTTTCTGCTGGCCGCTTAACCTCTCCCATGTGGTTAGGAGTCCAAGAACCTCCATCTTCATGACTAAGAGGGCCCTATGCAATTGGTATTCCATGTGTAGCGAAAATGCTAAGGTCAACATGTTCCAAAGTCCAAGATAAAATGGCATGATTGTGTAATGCATGCGCATTGGGTCCCGCCATCGGGCCTGATGTCTTAAGTCTGCTCTCTCTGCAGATTTGCTCGGTAGAAGACATAAGTTATGACAAACCGCACAGCTCCCTGACTTTGAATTTATCACTGGGGTATGAAGTTTTGAATGAAAGAGGGACTTGGGCTTTGTTTGTGTGTGAGTGTGTGTGTGTGTGTGTGTACTATGTGTATGCGTGCATGCATGCGAGGGAAAGGAGGGGACTTGAGGCTTTAGCCAATCCCGGAGTACTCCAGATCTTTTCCCCCTGGGGACAAATTGATGTCAAGTTGTGCTGTCTGTCAAGATTAAGTGTCTGTTTGCTGTCTGTTCACATGAGGCTGAAGCACAATGCGGTTCAAGTTGCTTCGCTTCCCGAACAAAGCATCTCAACTTGCCCCATGTTAAACGGGCGGGGGGAATAAATGTAGGGAAGGGAAAATTTAATCTGAGCACACACTTGATTCTTCACCCGGCCTCTTGGGCTTCCATTTAAAGGCAAGGCTGAATTGGGGGGCTTTACTGGTCATCCTTTACAACGGCATTATCAAAGGGACAGATCCAGCAGCTTTGTTTTCCTGGCCGAGGCTTGTTTTTCCCTCTAATCCACCGTACTGAGCTCCAGCTCTTCCCCTCCTCCTCGCCGCTCTCCTCGAGACCACCGATTGAGTTCTCAGTGCCGTGCTACATGTCACAGACCTCAGCTGTTGTAATGCAGCCTTAATAAGTCCTATGACACTAGAGTTTCATTTGAACACCACAGATAAGTAAGTGGGAAAGACCTTCAAGGGTGAGGAGGTGGAAAACTATAGGAACGTATGTAGAATTCAAGAGAATATTCACAAAACAGCCCCGTTTCAGTACTTTGGTTTTGCTCAGGAGGTACAGTTACAGCTACAAAAGAGCATTTTTAAACTGCATGCCAAATTTTATTTATGTGGTATTGTCTGGTGTAGTTCACTGAAAGTGCTTGATGGTTTTGGGCTGCAGTTTGCAAGATGCTAATTGGTGGTTCTAAGCTTCTATTACTACATGAGTCGTGTAGCTCCGGAAAAAAAAACAAACAAAAAAAAAAATGTCTCAGCTGATAAACTACATTTGTGGTAAGTTTTAAGGACGATAAACAGAAAGGGTTTGTAGTGTTTTAAGAGCTACATTGGAAAATATACAACACATTACTGAGCACTTTGGCATCTGTGATCTGGTCAAAATGGGAAAACATCTATTGTTGGCCTGTAACGTGGTCGAAACCTGAGCAAATAAGCGATAAACAGTAATGGTATTCTATACAGAAACACAAACGATCTCTCACACATACATCTCCTTAGTGTTTTCTTTTTTCAACTCCTGAAATTCAACATGTCATAAATCTAGGCCTCTGAAAAGGTCTGGCATGTTTTAAGGTTGCTGTGTCCATAATACCATATAACATAAGCACATTGCAGTTGATTGGTAGACATAAACATTGACGGCGGCTCGGTACGCAGTTTAGCACCCGGCTACAATTCATCTGTAAACTGAATGGCTGCTGTAAGGGGGAAAAAAATCAAGGTCTGGTGTCCCAGGAGCAGTGTGGCCTTAACCAGGACGAGAGAGAGAGAGAGAGAGAGAGAGAGAGAGAGAGAGAGAGAGAGAGAGAGAGAGAGAGAGAGAGAAGGAGCATGAACTCAGACAGGGCCTCTACTATGCCTCTCAAATTTACTAAATTTACTACAAATTTCACAAAACAACACTTACTAAACAAACAGAAGAAATGAGAAACAGTTTTATTATCTAGAATAAATCTTCCTCTTATCTGCACTATCGACACAATTAATTACTGTGGTCAACTGGCTACAGAAGTATGCTGGATATAAAAAAAATCAGAAGCAGCCAGATATAAATGTTGTCATGAGAAATTTGAAGTTTGAGATAAGTTTTAGGAAAAAAAAGTAAGTCCACAGAGAACATGAGCTTTGCTTTGTACTTACTTTATCTCACCAGAACAGTGTATGGTCTGTCCTTACAGTTGATTTATAAGGTAAATTAAGTGGTATCATTTCACCGTTTACAAGACGTTCACATAATTCATGAAAAGGAAGGAATACATCACATAATAGATAATACAAAATAGGATTGAAAACGAAACTGATTTAAGATCCAATTTTAAAATGTCAAAATGATAAAATGAATATTTAACAACCAAGATATTCGCGATGACCCTTACATAGCTGTACATGTATATTGATATGTTTTATACACCGAGCCACATGACTCAGATATCTGGTATACACATAGATAAGTGTCAGCAGCATAGAAAAATATCAACAACAGTTATATATGAAATAAAACCAGGCAAAACCAATCAAGATCAGCTAGAACTACCGAAGGATCTTTGGAATATGTAGTTCAGGCAAGATACAGCCACGGATTCCTGACCATCCCCTGCCCCTCCACTTAGGTTACTCACTCATTTAAGTGCTTATTATTTACCTTGAAATTGTGTTTCAGTCATTGACATCCCATTTAGTGCTAGTGACCCTGCTTACACAAGCTCTAATAAATTCAAAGGTGTTATAGTGGCTAACACTAACATTCTCCAACTTAATCCATCATAGGGACCTAAAAACGGCCCTCCTCAGCCGGACCTCAGCTTTACTAAAAGCTTTTCATGTGAAACGTGTGGCCTCGTCGGGCTAAAGTGGAAAAGGGGTGTTTGGACGACTTATCAGATGGATTCGTTTCCTTTATAAGTGGAGCGGGGATTTATCTCAAAGATAAACAGTTGGGGGTGCAGGAACATCTTTGAATAGCCTCAAATATTTGGGCGTCCTATTTCGAGCCCTCTTGGGGGGTGGGGGAGCTTCAACTAAAGTCTTAAAAATAAAGCTGTCAAAAATGGTTGTTTAGTGCGATGCCACAGAAGAACCACTTTTGGTTTCCAAAAGAAACTTGGACAGTTCTTTAAAAGACCCATGACTTGAAAAAAAAAACTTATTTCCTTGCTTTCTTGAAAAATGAAATAAATATATATAAACATTGTTAAAGTTGCAAAATGCACCATTCACTCTATAGTCAATACAGTGCACACACATATTTTTGTTAAGCCACAGCCAACAGCCTGTTTACATACATCCAGCTGTTCGTCCCACACCAAGTTAGGAGTGTTTTACCTGGTCTACTTTTCAAATGAGGCATAATACAAGGCAGCCAATCAGAGCAATTTGCATATATCAGTTTTGAATGAACAGTAACGAAAAACAACCTGTTTAATTCTAAGGGATAAAGAGAAGTTAGAAATTAGTCATGTAAAAGTTAAATATACCTGTTTTGGGTACCTAAAACATACATAAATTAACACAGATCAAATTTGCATAAAAGTAAAGGAAAATACAATCAATCAATACATTAAAATACAATAAATCAATACAATAAAATCAAGGCTATTGGCTATTTAAAGAATCACTATTGATATGGGATAGGAATGTGAAAGACCTTTTATACAGTTTAAAGATTGTGAAGATTCTACAACAGTTACTTTTTTTTCCAAAGCAAAGAACTTGTATTTTTAAGAGTGTGTGAGTAAAATCAAGAATGACTGAGCAAATGAGATAAAAATGGGTCTGAGTACGAATTTGGGACAGAAATTCTTCATTAATTAATGCACTGGCCTCCCTTGAGGTCCACTACAGGCCTGAATGGGCCTTCTTGGTAAAATAAACGCTAAAATTTAGTGCTCAGAACCGTGCTGTCAAATTGCAATAAAGCATCCTCTTTTCTGAGGGAACTGGAGGGGAAAAAAGGAAGCCTTTTCAGTCTTTAATTCTTGCTTCTAAATGGTAGGTGCCGGGTGAACTCCCTACTGTTTTACTTGGGAAAATATCTCTATCATGCTGAGCTCTATTCCAAATTTTGATGTGCAGAATGTTCCCCCTGTAGTCAATCAGCCATCTTCTCTGATAGATTACACTGCTTCCTTTAAACTGTCTATGGACCATAAATTCTGCTGCAGCAAGCATGTCTGCCGAGAATTAAGATTCAGAGGATGAGGGTTTTCATTTCACCCCAACTATGACTAACTGTGTCCCTGATTGAGATCTTTCTTGAAGGCAGGCTGACCTGTACTAACTCTGAACGCAGCCACTTTTATTCTTCCAGGGTGAAACGATGCAATATGGAAGAATATGTGTTCACTTGAACCTTGAACAGATCACGGCATGATCATCAGGACGGCCTTTACCCAGAGGTTCTCTAATATAAATGGAAACGACAATCCATTGGAATTGGAGAAAATGACTTGTAAAGTAGCTATTGTCGACTCCACTAAATTCTGTTTTGTCCGGTTGTTTGGTTGCTCTTGTGTTTTTTCTTGCACTCTCTTTCATCCTGTCTGCACTTGTGGTCTTGTGGTGTTCTGCTCTGTTCTTGTGTTGCACCATGGGCCTGGAGGAACGTTGTTTTGTTTCACTGTGTACTGTGTTGAAATGACAATAAACCTACTTGACTTGAAATGTAGACCCCAGCTCAGCCAATCAAAGTAGACAGTGTATGTTTTAAGCCAATCATATCAGACCTTGACGTCAGTGCAACCCGTCCATGTTTTGCATCGGTTTCCTTCAGCTTCTGCAAACTGTCAAGAGCGTCACAGACAGGCTGGTTGCCTCCAGAAACATTTCCCCCAGCCTGGAAGAATGTGGACAAATTAATGGGAGAGGAGAAGCAGGAAGAACGGGAGAGAACAAGCAGCAATTGGGGGAAGCGGCAGATGGTCCAATTCAGCGTCATCCAAGTTTTTGTTGATTATTGAAGAACTTCGCCTCTAAAACTCCTGATAGCCAGTCATAGTTGATCCACTGGTCCAGTTTATTTATGATTGTGTGGCCTTTACCTCCATGCTTTTACTTTACACACAAAACTCAGGGAACAAATAAAAACAAATTTAAAGTAGAATTTGATTGGTTGAGAAGGGTTCTATCCCTACTGTTATTTGTGAAACTAGCACAATTAATTCACAATAACTGAATTTCTGTCTGAGCACTGATTGCTAAGTAACTGCTGGCTTTACACTGTAGTTAACAGTTTCCACTTTTTTACTTCAGTGTAAACAAACTGGAAAACAAAAGATCACATTTTTACACCACATATTCTGAAGAAGAGTGTAACAGCAAGTCTGCATTGAAACAAACTTGCCCCTAAGTTGTTGCCCCTAAAGTACATTTTTCAGGAAACAAACTGCAAACAATCTGGATTTGCCATTAACACACCACATTTAAGTAAAGGTTGGAAAAACTAAAAGAGCTCTATTTGACACTCTTTCACAGCATTATATGTAAGGCAAAATGCGGAAGGTATGCTGAAACACATTTTGTACAAAATTTAGGTTTCATTTGCTTTATTTTTTTCTTCATATTGTGGAACTGTTGTAAACATGCCATGGACCACTCAAAACTGTGTGTAACATCATAACTGTGATGATCTCTACCTGCAAACAGTTCATGATAACTCTGTCTCATGTTATTTAAATAACAAATTAAAACTTAACAAACTGAAATACTGCTGGGTACATACCACAGCTGGTACGTCCTGCACACAGTTGTATCCCAGAGAAATAACTGGTGCTACAGCTAATCTTCCTTTCTGGATTACTGCCTCTGCTACAGAGAACACGAACATTTAAAATCTGAGGAACGTCTGAGGACGAGCAGGAAAAGGAGTGCAGTGTGTATGTTTAGAGTAAATGGGAGGCTAAATGTTTGGGGGAGTCCACTGTGTGGATCAGGAGGGCATTTTTGACTCATTACCACCATTACTATCGCTGCTGAAATTATTTTTTTCGTAATATTCTACAGTAAAATTCTACTTGCTGCGCCTTTAATATGGTTCAAATGCCCTTTATAAATACTAAACCAATAGTTAATCTTATCCTGAATTTTAACAAGAGAAAAGTTGGAGACGTCCCTTCTCTATGCAAACTTTCCAGTCCAACTGGTTACAGATGCGCATGCACGCACTCACACACACACACACACACACACACACAGACACACACACACACACACACACACACACACACACACACAGACACACACACACCCTGGATGAAAACCTTCCCTGCAATGCTTCACTAAAACAGAAATGTGATAATTGCTCCTGCTGACTGAGAGCCTTAAAAAAAATTACAATTAGAAACAATAACTGTGAGACACAAACCTAGGCATCGCTTGGGTTCACATAGGCTGCAAAAAAGGGTAAAAGTGTAGTGCACTGCGAAAAATCTTTTCCGAATGTGTTTGGTAGCATTTGAGGGGAAAATGCCGTTAAGCAGCAACAGAAAAAAAAAACAATGTGAAAGAAGTCTAGTTTGATGAGCAGACTTCCAATTGGGGTGTGAAAGTGAAGACGCCTTTGGGGAAGTGAGAGGGTGAGAGCTCATCTCTTCATCAGCCTGCCATTTCTAACCCCGTCAACACACACACACACACACGCACACACACACACACACACACACACGCACACCATCAGAGGGCACATGCTGAAGCATAGAAGCATACACAGTCTGAGCTGTTTTGTTAAAGCAGCTCCTGCAGCATGAATAAACAGCTGCTTCATCTGCACCACCAGCTCGACATAAAACAGAGACCCCGAGAGAACAAACACCCAGCACACAACACAACACTACACACAACACTACACTCAGCACTACTCACAACACAAAGCACACAGCACACTACATAAAGCACACAACACACAACACTACACACAGCACACAACACACATCACTATACACAGCACACAACACACAACACTATACCCAACACAGAGGACACAGCACACAACACGACACACAGCACACAAAACACAACA
>JBBPCZ010000156.1:7288915-7307098 GCA_037974445.1 Brycinus macrolepidotus | reverse complement strand
CTGCTCCTCCAACACATTAAACTACTGCTCCTCCAACACATTAAACTACTGCTCCTCCAACACATTAAACTACTGCTTCTACAACACATTAAACTACTTCTCCTGCTCCTCCAACACATTAAACTACTTCTCCTCCAACACATTAAACTACAGCTCCTCCAACACATTAAACTTCTGCTCCTGCTCCTCCAACACATTAAAGTACTGCTCCTCCACCACATAAAACTACTGCTCCTCTAAAACGTTAAACTACTGCTCCTGCTCCTCCAACACATTAAACAACTGCTCCTCCAACCCATTAAACTACTGCTCCTCCAACCCATTAAACTACTGCTCCTCCAACCCATTAAACTACTGCTCCTCCAACACATTAAACTACTTCTCCTGCTCCTCCAACACATTAAACTACTGCACCTGCTCCTCCAACACGTTAATCTACTGCTCCTCCAACACATTAAACTACTGCTCCGGCTCCTCCAACACATTAAAAAACTGCTCCTCCAACCCATTAAACTACTGCTCCTGCTCCTCCGACACATTAAACTACTGCACCTCCAACACATTAAACTACTGCTCCTGCTCCTCCAACACATTAAACTACTGCTCCTCCAACACATTAAACTACTTCTCCTGCTCCTCCAACACATTAAACTACTGCTCCTCCAATACGTTAATCTACTGCTCCTCCAACACATTAAACTACTGCTCCTCCAACACATTAAACTACTGTTCCTCCAACACATTAAACTGCTGGTCCTGCTCCTCCAACACATTAAACTACTTCTCCTGCTCCTCCAACACGTTAATCTACTGCTCCTCCAACACATTAATCTACTGCTCCTGCTCCTCCAACACATTAACCCCCCCCCCTTTACTATATTATAGCTGAAACATGATCTTTACAATCTCAAAAAAGAAACCGAAGAATCTACCCATGATCTCTCACTGCCCTTAGAAAATTACGCACACATTTAAGTTTAATGTGCAGTAAAAAGTAAATTAATCATAATAATAATAAATAAATAATAATAAAGTATTAAATTAGGCCTTTCACATGGGTTCATATTAGTTCCTTATTTTTCCAGTGTCGTGCAGATGGAGCCAGTGTGTGTTTCCCCGTCAGATGCGTCCTGAGTGTGTGTGCAGCGTTGGTAGAGATGGTGCTGTGCTGGCCCAGCAGCCTGTTCTCATTGATCACCTCCCTTATGAGCTAATGCAATTACAAACATCAATAAGAAGCTGCGAGGGGCATCATTGTGTGGTGACAGTGATAAATGGAAGCGCAGGGGATGGTGGGTCCTCTCTCCAGCAAAGCCAGGGGGCTAACAGGGGCTGCACTCATCCTCAAAATGATCACTGTGGAAGAAAAAGAAATAAAGACTTGGCTAAAGCTGTACTCTGATTTCCCTCGTTTAGGATTCAGTGATTTTGAACAGAGAGTCCACAGCACCGTCCCGTCTCCACAGTTGCCTTATTACAATATATATATTTTAATATAAAGATTATGATCCGCCGCATTTATCCATATCATGAGATCAAATAACGTATTCAGTGTTAGCTGGGATTTAGATCATTTTTTTCCACGTGGGAGACTGTGCTCCTCTTTAAAGGCTGGTTTGGTGTTGAGTTAGTTTTAACTCTGTGTGATGGACACAGTTCCGGCCAAACGAGCTCGTGTGAATCTGTTGTGAATTTGATCTCATTGTTTTATTCCTGTCAGCGATAAGAGATCATAAAATAAGAGAAATTAGAATTACTGACTATAGTAATAGATATTAAATAATAAATATCACCTTCATTATCTATTGAAATCGCAGCCTCGCGTTCTTTCACTATTTTTTATAAAATGATGAAAAAACACAGTAAGAAAACAGACCAACAAAAAACGAACGAGGAAAAAAGAAAAAAAAAAACACAAAGAAGAGGTTTGATAATAATAAATAAGATTTTAAGAGTGTATAACAAGATACGGAATGTAATCTGTAATGCTGCAATTATTTCCATAATAAAAACCAAAATAAACTAAATTAAAAACAACAGCCGCAACATTATTACTGCAACGTAATAATATTATTATTACTACTACTATAGCGAATGCTATTATTATTCTTAGTAGCAGTATAATAATAATAATAATAATAATAATAATAATAATAATAACGGGAGAAGTAGTAGTATTAATACTAATAACATTTTAATATAAATATCAATAGCAAAAGTAACAATACTACTACTGTTACTACAACTACTACTACTAATAATGATAATAATAATAACAATAGAAGTAGTGGTAATAATTACCGCAAATGCATTATGACTGTGTCATTATTATAGTAGTGTTACTTATTATTATTATTATTATTATTATTAATAATAATAATAATAATAATAATAATAATAATAATAATAATGCGGTTCAGTAACAGTGCTGTTCTCGTGCACGCGCACTCTGTTTAATTTCAGATCCGGACTGAGCGCGCGGCTGGGAGTTTTTTTTTTTTCTGAGTTTGTCATAAAGCCTGAGCTGAGAGTCGAACCGAGAGGACCCGACAACAGCTGCTCAAAACACAAACCGAGTTTAAAATAAGATCAGAGTTTCTTCCTCTGCCAGAGCGGGGGTCTTTCTCCTCTCCCCCCTCCCGGTCCGCGCGAGCTCCACCTCACCCCGCGAGGACCAATCATCTTCCACAACATTAATTATGGACAGAGCACGATATTTATCGCTGTTTATTTATTAATTTGTTATTCATTTATTATTTGCAAACAACGTTGTTTTTAAGGGGCCACGCGCTCGGTGCGACGTCTGGTGGGAAAAAAGTTAGTGTGGTCTTCACGGACCCTGATAAAAGTGTGGAACGGACTTTTGCGTCCTCGAGCGCTTAAGGTTAAAAAAATAATAAAAAAAAACACCCGCGTGTTTTTTTCCACGCGCGAGAGAGAGAGCAGATGAGAAAGCGGTGCGTTTTCCTAATTAATTTTATTAGCCAAAAAGCACCGCCTCGTTAAATTATCACACCGGAGTACATTAAAGCCACTAAATAAACCAATTAGTCCAGCTGCCTCAATTATTTTTGGCTTCAAAAAATCCACTGACCCACTTTTTTTTTTTTTTTTTTCCTTTTTTTTTCCTTTACTCGAGCAGAGGAGAGCCCCTGTTTGAGGGTCAGTGGCGATTTAAAATCGCGCTGTTCTCTGATCGTGTCCCCCTGAAGGACAGTTTTCCACATCCCCTAAAGATGGCAGTCAAACATGGGATTTATCTCCTCCGTCTCCAGAGCGCCCAGCTCCGAGCGGCTCAGGAATCCACCTCCCAGTCCGGACTGGGGACACACAGATTAAACCGGCCACTGTGTGCTGCACAGGCAAACATTCAGAAAACAAGGGGAAGGCAATGAAAGAAAAAAAAACACTCATACACACACACACACACATACATACACACACAACAGCCACTGTTATTTCTGCAGTGTAAAGAGTCCCTGTGATTTATCACCACAGTCTGGTCTACACCAGCAGGACATTTTGTTCCAAAAAGGCATCTTATGCTTAATTAAAAAAAAAAAAAAATATATACATATATATATATAGACACACATACACACACACACACACACACAAACAGGCACTATGTAAAGGAGCCCCTCTGATTTATCACCACCGTCTGGTCTACACCAGTAGGACATTTTCAGTCTTTATTTTAAAAAGGTATTTTATGCTTAATTTTAAATATTAAAACACACACACACACACACACACACACACACACACACAGCAGCCACTGTTAGCCCTGCAGTGTAAAGGAGCTCCTCTGATTTATCACCGCAGTCTGGTCTACACCCGCATTTTCTTCCATTTTTATTTTAAAAAGGTATCTTATGCTTAATTTTAACTACTTAAAAAAATAAACACCAAGTAACTTCTTGTGGTGTGAGCAGCAGGCTGGTACATCCGGGAAACAACAAGCCCCTCCATAAAGCACACTTTCAGTCGCTATTACGGAGCCATTGAATGTGGGCAGCAAGGCGTGAGGGGGAACTAATCTTCCCATTTAAATGTTTGTGGCAATTTTATCTAAATGATTTTAATGCTAAACGGGGGGATAATTCCCCTCTTTTTATCCGTCCACCCACCTCATCTAGGCCCCCGTCCCTGCCTCTCCACCAGGGCACAGGAGAGAGGTGGCCTGTTAGAGACCAGAGAGGGGCCATGGAGAGACTAAGCTTGTCATAAGGCCATTTTGAAGCTGTTTGTTGGACTGTGCTCCTCCATGTGGTGCTACAGAAACTTTAAAATAAACTAGTTTAATGCACTTTGCAGTTTGACCAAGGACTTCATATGCTAAACTAAGTTAAAAAAATTAATTATGCCATAAACAAGAGAAGATGTAAGACTTGTAGGACTTTACAGTTCTCACAATACACACAGGTAAATACCTAAGTGGTCAAATAAAGAGAGATGCCCAACCATATTATTATTATTATTATTATTATTATTATTATTATTATTATTATGTCTGTATGACTGTACTTGCTTGTACAGCTTATTATTTCTTGTAATGAGGAGAAAACTGGTAATAAAAAAACCCCAAAATTCATGAATAAAGGTTTTTAACTTCATTCACTATAAAGAAACTGGGGTGTTTTGTTTGAAACTGTTTCATAAGATCACTTTCACCTTTTCTGAAAGACAGTTCTAGTAGAATAAAAAATTCTACACTCAGGCCCAAAGTCACACATCTTAGGTGTATAAGTCTATTGCACAAAATCTCACATGTTCAGCAAAGAATGGGAAGGTGTTAAACTGATGTCCCACCAAATTCAGGTTCTGAGTGAAAAGTCGGATCCTATCCCATATTTATGGGCGTATTATGCTGAACAGGCTGGTGTGATACACACAGGCGCACTGGTGCGCAAACATACACACACACACACACACACACACACACACTGATCTAGTCAGTAAAAAAATACACGCATGCATTGGTCATGGCAGAATCATGATTAGTAGCGGACTTGGAGGATTTTTCTCAGATCTGTCTAAATAAAGCCAGCAGAAGAAAAAGGTCTAGTAAATAAACGCTTCAACCAATTTTGATTTATTCACATTTTTTTTTCTTTTTAAACGCAAGGTGATTCAGGGAGGAGGTCAAAAGTCTATGGAGATGGCACACACATAGTGTGGAAAGAAAAAAGTTCACATCCTTTTTTAAAAAATCTATTAGAAACAACATAATATGCAGAACAATACGATAGCATTTACAATACTTAATTCCCAGCTCTCATATGAGTCCAAATGTAATTTTACAACAGTATACAGATTCTCCACCTCCCTTCCCCTTAGGAGTTGATATAGTAATAATTTCAATCTTTCTCTTTCTCTTGGTTTGACTCTTTGCAAAGGGCACATCCTTTGTAAGTGTCCCGTGGTGTGCAGAGGCTGGCTTCTTTCTTAAACCCAGTCTGCACTTAAGAATGGAGCTCTTCAATTTCTGCAGCAAGTCAGCACGTAATATTTGCTGGATGAGCACCAGAAACAAACCAATCGCAGTTCCCTGTCTCGATCGTGGCTGTTTCGAGGATCCGTTTTGTAGCAAACTACTGGGCGTGGATGTCCATGACTTGTCCGCCCATGGTGGGGTCTCCTGGGGGAAGCATGGGGGGGCTGGAGGCTGACATGGGCATGGCAGGGTGGGGTGGTCCTCCATGCATCAACATCGCTGAGTGCTGGGGGTGTCCAGGAATGTAGGAACGCATGGGAGGCCCAGGCCGAAGCTGGCCAGAGTGGTGGGGGAGCTGGGGGCCGCCGTAAACCGGCTGGCCCATGCCCATGCCCATTGGGCCACTGTGAGACAGGTAGTCGCCTGGCATGCCCTGCAGTCCTGCGGGAAGCACATAGAGATCAAAAAAGCAAAGATCAGTTTCAAAGACTCAAATACAGAGACACATCATTACCACTTAAATTCTTAGATTAATTAGAATTTCTCATCCCAATAACAATACAAATACAACAGCTTCCTACAATACAAACAACGGTTTCCATGTTCAATTGGAGAAAGTCAAGACTCAACTTTAAACTTGGGTTAGGATTAGAACAAGAATAAGGCTCAGGGTAGAACTAGGACCAGAGTAGATTCAGGGGTTAGTTTTAGGGTTAGAGAAAAGTTGTGGTTTTGTGGTTCTGTGTTTTGATGGTTTTGTAGCTCTATGTTTTGATGTAGCAAATGGCAAAAATATAAGGAATGGTTTTTGTTTCTGTAAGACAAGACTAGACAAAGCAGCAACTTTTTATAAAACTCTGATTGTAATGAAGGATCTCCTCTTTTATATACAAGAACAAATGTAATTTAGCATGTGCTAAATTACATTTATACAAGAAAGTTTAGCATGTGCACTCCTGACAGTGTTTCTCTGCTTGTTTCAGAAATAAATATTCTCGAAGTGCACATGCTTTTGTTGGTAAATTGAATAGATATTTAACCAACTGTAAGTTAAAGACAAGATGAGACAAGCATCGTCAGCTGGACAGCAAAATAAAATGTCACCAAAATTACTGAGTATTTCCTAGTAGCTCAGTAATGTTTTTTGCACTACATGGTTGTGCTGGATTAACATAAGTGTGTAGAGCTGTAGCGAAAGTTGTCCACAGTTACAAACAAGGGCAGTGGAATGAGAGGGTTCATGCAGTGGGTGTGGATCTGTCTCCAGAGACTGGCTCACTGGCTTTAGCACACCACTCTGCTTTCGCTGTCTTCGCCAGGGAGCTGTCCCCAGTGCAGTATCTATCCAGCCTGGCCTCAGCCACAATCACGCCAGCTCAGTCAACCGGAAGGCTGCCCTTCACTAAGGTCAGCCCGAAGGACGGCATGTATCTGTTGTTTGGCCTGATTTGTTAATCTTACATTCATCTTAAAGAGGAATACACAGACCACATCCTCATATTTACACTCCCCTTGGGATTTTCTGATAGACTGGCATTTGAAGGATTGAAATATACTGACAATTTGACTGTCTGACTGGAGCGCAGAACGTGTCAATTTCTTACAATTAACCCCAGTTTCCAGTCCAAGTGGCAACCCTAAACCTGATGTTTTTGCAAACATTTTTGTAAAGCAACGCGAAGAGAGCATATTATGAGCAGTGTGGCACATCATTTGTTTTCAGTCAGAGAAATATTCTAAAAAATATTTTTATATTTAGATGATGGCATAGCATGCAAGCAGAGTAAACTATTATAAACAAAAAAGATCTCACGTTTCGTGCTAAACCGAGCTTCATAGGAACACACAGTAACGCATGGCTGTTTGTCTGATGTGTGAGCCAAGTCTTCAGATGTCAGGCTTTTGCCAGAAGACTTGAACAATGACAAATGAGGTAAAATAAACCATCCCTTTATGGCCCACGCCACCTCCACTTATCTCTCTTTAAACACAAAAGGCAAAGGTCTGCCGCACACGCCAAACCTGCCACTGAGAAACAGAGCTATTGTGCTCAAATTAAAGAAGAAAGGTGAAAATTGACAAAAGGCGTCACTTGAGAGGTCTCACCTGGGCGTGCGTGAGTGAGCCACTAGCATAGAGACCACTGGCCTGATAGCAGCTGCGCAAATCCCATACACTAAAAAGCCAAGGCTCTCGCTCATCATTTCATAAACCAACGCTGCTCAGTTAACAGCTTTAAAAAGGCTGTGTCTTTGCCCTCAGCTGTAAATGTGTGTGCTGAGCACATCTATTTAGCGCCAACAGGGATGCTCTTACCTGAGCTCCTTTTGGGTCATTAATTGGATTTGATTATAATCTTTGAACACACTGTTTTGTGATTATCATGCAGATGGAAAACATCTGGTCTATCAGAAAGAAAGCAGTGGCTTAGTCTGAGAAACGGGAAAAAAAAAGAATTTTTTTTCCTCTTAATTAGCCAATCAATACTTTGAGTTACATGTTCAAGGGACTGAATCAACAGGGAACTGTTGCATGAACCAAATCACTAAAATGCTTTTTTTTTTTTGATTACTTAAAAAAGTAAAAGTCCAGTGAAGGGTGGATGGGAGGAATCTTGACCCTGTGGAAGGTTAACAAACTTCTGCTAAATAATTGGGAGGAATGAAATCGCAGACAAAGGGATCTCCAGCAGAGCCAGGGTTACCAGGCGAGCTCACCAAAGCATACCAGCGGCATCTGGACTCAGGGGGGGGGAAGGGGAATTTAACATTTTTGTCTACATCCCCGTAATTAATGCTTTCTCTGATCACCATTGTCTTGAAAATATAATTTCCAAATATGGGCCACCATTGGCTAATTTCTACTGTGTAAGGGGGGAAAGGACATAAAACAGTTGTTCCTTCAGCTATCAAAGACTCCCCTCTTCTGCTTGAGTGCCCAGGGTTGATCTGCACTGACAGGTGTATTGTTTCCAAGACCCATAAGCTCTATAATCATGGGTAGAAAGCATAACGCTCTCACTAAGTAGGTTTAATTGGCTTTGGTTTTAAGTAATGTTGCAGTGTGACTGCTAGGAACACCTTAATTTCGGGTCTTGGGACTCGCTGGCAAATAACTGCTTAATCTTGCCTTAAGGAAAATTCCCCAACTAATGAAAATTGCTTATAAAAATAATGAACCCTTGGTCTCTTAATCAAATAAGATAACGTTTTTTTGTAATAACCTATTAATTTAATTGGTCATGAAGTATAAAACACATCACTTACATTTAATTGACCTAGAAACTAAAGTAACAATATTTAAATTAGACAGGCTAGGAAATTTCAGTGATGAAGCCATAAAGACCAGGCATTCTCAACCACCGCGACATATTTCTGTCACACTCTGCTTCTCTTTCACTTCCCATATTTTCTCCCATTCTCTCTCTCTCTCTCTCTCTCTCTCTTTCTCTCCCCTCAACTCATCTCATCTGAGATTCCACACACGGCCCAATTACAGAATTCAGCAAGCAAATTGAGGCTGTTTAAAGCAGGTTGCTCGCCAGTCTTCTGGGAACTATGGCAGCTGATGGAACACCAGTGCTTGGACAAGAGGAAACACTCTGTGACACACACACACACACACACACACACACACACACACACACACACACACACACACACACATTGTCTCACATACGTACACTCAATGACAACAAGTCGAGATGGATGGGAGCCTTTAAATAGCAAGGTCTGCATTATCATAATGTTTCTCTTGGTTCAGAACAGTACAGTCTAAGAAGAAGGAATATTTTGGACAACAGAAGCATTCTGTGGATGGCTGCATTAATGGTCTCTATTTTCGCATACTGAATAAGTCAAATCCATTCGCCACAGTGCTTGTGATGGCATATTTAATTTGGATATAGTCAATTAGGCTGGGCTAAGCTGCATACCCTGCTGAGCACACCTCCATTTTGCACTCCTTCACTTCCCCTCCCTTCGCCATAGGTAATCCTATTAGGACAGGCAGACAGAAAAACCGTAGACCAAGTCAAGATCGATGGAAACACCTCCACCTTTGAAAATGGCCCATGATAGGAATGCTTTCATGATTTCAAAAGGTCTGGCTGCTGGTTTTGGCCAAGAGGCTCATGAGTGCGTGTTGGTGTGCTGTCGTACAGGTTAGTGTATTAACGGAACTCATGCATCAGCTGCAGAGAGACAGATTTATGACACGTTAGGGACATGCACTTTCCTCTCACTGCACTGCTGCAGTCTGCTTACATTTTGCCAATCAGTCTGTTGCCATGGTAACGTCCCACCAGCCCACCACCCCTAGACCCCCCTGCCTTCGCTTCATCCAAAACCTCAACCTCAATCCCCCCACCCTCAACTCGCCATTCCCTGAACCAGTCACCCTCCCTCCCCTACTCTTTCTCCTCCTTCACCCATTTTTTTCCCTCCAGTATGACTCTATGCAATGTTTAGTTATGTGGCCAATAAAATGAGCAAGACTGAAAGACAGGAAAGCCTACAGTACACTGAAATGTATACACAGCCTTGATCAAAGAGTCTTATCAGCAGAGTCAGACTGTCAGGCAGACTTTTTTAATTACACCACCGGAAAAACTAGTATTGTTAGTACTCAAGCCGGTTAAAGCGATGCACATACACCACCAATACAAAATGAATGAATGGATGTGTTGACCCACAGTGAAAATGTTAGAACCAGAAAATAGTTTGAGACCCTGTTTTTGTACTTACTTCCCCCATTGCTTTGCGATTGGTTAACTAGAAGGTTACATGTAGTGCCACTGTCCCTCCATGCCCATATTCATGCCCATCCCACTCATAGGCCCTGGAAGGAGAGAAAACAATCGAAGAAGAATGCCAAAAGATGAGAAATTCAGACCGAGACTTAGATAGGACAGCAGGACAGGAATCAAAAGTACAATTCCCACATTTACGAAGAGTAAGATGAGGAAACAGAAGACTAAACAGTAAATGGCAGACAAAATAAGCAAACCAAAGTAAACAAGATCAATGGGTGGGTTGTAAAGTAGTCTCAATTCGAACAAATCTTATAGCTTAAGAGAGGAGATGGAGGGGGCAGGGGAAGAAGGATGAAGAGTTAGAGCCAGAGACGATGACCATGGAGCATTGAGGGAGGTGTAGAAGAGGCTTAGGGACTCAGAGGGGAGAGAATTCTGGGAAAAGGGGATGAGACACTTGAGAAGGTAGCGTCTAAGCAGGCTTAGGAAGGAGGGAGAGAGAGAAAGGGGTGTAATGTGATGGGCTACACCTGTGAAGCTGGCCTCCCCCGGGCAGGGAGTTTGGTAATAGTGAGGCAGGAGAGGTGGGCTTGTGGGAGTGTGGGAGATGGCGGAGGAGAAAGAGACACGCCAAGGTCTTACCAGGTGGTCTGATTCCCATGTGCTGCTGGCCGTCCATCACAAAGCCTCCCATGGGCTGACCATCTGGGTTGTAGGGAGCTCCTTGACTTACTGCAGGAGGACAGGGGAGGGCACAGGACAGTGGTCAATTAGTGCTTTTAATTAAGTTCTATCATCTGGTAATGGACGCATGGACTAATGCTTCTTAGCTCTCTCACTGTCTTAAGTGATTACACTTCATACATATCAAATCAAACTTAAAGAACTAAGCATGGAAAATATGACAGATGACATTTAAGAAGCTGCACAGCATTCTGAAGCACTGAAAACTCACACTCCACTTGAAAATGCATTCAGACCAGGAGTGAAAACTATTTAAGACTTTAAGATCCTGGCAAAAGCTAGAAACATCTTTTCTTTTTTTTGGTTAACCAATATGACTGTACTTTTCATAGGTGTGTTTTGTTTTTAGCAGCACTGGACAGATTCATTTTTCATTCAAAAACAACAGAGCTTTAGTGAATGAATTTGAAATCTCCTGAGTCCCCTAATGCTACCCTGCCCTCTGAACCCCATTACAGTTAATAAACTTTAAAGCACTCCACAACAAGCCATGCACCAGGGGAATCGCTCATTGTAAAAGGGGGTGAAGCAAAACAAATTCACAAAAACCTGATTAATATAATTCTCCTTGTTTGACCCCACTCCTTTGGATTTTACTCACTTTTGTTTTACTTTAATTTTAGACTGGACTAGAGAAGCAGTAGTATTTTAGAATGTGACATCTCAGACATCATTACGGTTTCAACAGTTTAATCGATACTGACTATTTACTTCTTTCCTTTTTCTTTTAAGGGCGTTACGTGGTGGCCTGAGTCAGCGTCATTAGTGCTTTGGGTTAATTGGATGGATTTTAGTGGTCAATCACTCCTGACATCCAGGCTGGGCAGTGTATTTACCAGCGGGCGGGCCTCCGGGTGCATGGCTGGGGGAGGGCTTTCGCCTGGGTGACTTGAACACAGTTACTATAGGGGACTTGCCTGCTCGGTTGGACTGGTCGATCATTGGCTGCACTATTCTCCTTCTTGCATTAATAAACCTAGAGAAGACAAAAAGAAAAATACAGCATGGGGTTAGTTTACCAAGAGTCGTTCAGAAAAGGTATGCCTAACACAGTGCACAGTGCACAGGGGGTTGCAAACTTAGTGTGTGCTCATGACAATCACAAACACACTGTTGAAAGCCCAGCCTAAAACTGTCCAGACCAGCCCAGGCAGCTGATCGGGGAAGGTAAAGAAGGAGGGATTATTTTTCTTTTCCTTTAAGTCCTCGGGTGGGAGAGAAGGGAGTGTCGCAGTGAAATCACCACCAACAGAGAAATGTATACTGAACTCACGAAGCTTAACGGCTTGTACAAACTTGCATGGCTTCAGCATACGCCACCTCAGTAAGGCAAATACAGCTAATCCACCAAATGGCACTATTCTTTCTCTCTCTCTCTCTGCATGTTTCAGAGACATGTCATGTTTTTTTTTCACTTTCTGTCACTATGTTACAGTGGAACTGGTTCGTGCATTCAGGACTCAAATTTTATAACACAGTTGGCATGTGTCACAGTGTGTGATTGTATGTGGGAAATGTTCTGGCAGAAAAATGTCACATCATTAAAGAGCAAACATAAGGAAGACTCTTTTTTTCTACTTCTCGGAGAAAACAAGACATTAATTTAGGTTCACTGTAGAGATTTAGACTTGGTTTGTTTCGCTTTCCCTGATTTCTGCCAAGTGTAGCATTTGTGGGAAAAAAATATTAAAAAAACTTATCTGACAACCATTGGTTACACCTTTATCCTTGCCATTCTTGTACCCAGCACCACTGCTGCCTAGTTCAGCCTAAACCTTCTGAGTTGACCCCCTGACCCCAGTGACCTCCAGGAGAGCAAGCTCAGGGGTTCCTACTTGATTTATGTCCCCCTGCTGTCGCCACAGTTGGACACTTCCATTTCGTCCTTTGAGGCGGAATTAGTAGACTTTTAAGGAAACAATAGCCAGGCCGCTCTTTTCAGCAGGGAGAGGGTGGGGGGTGTAGAAGGGTGAAGAATAAAAACTTACAGAAGAAGAATAAAAGGAATTGGTGTTTTTATCTGCTAGGATGTCCTAATTAAAAACCTTTAGCACCTTCAATCCCAATGCATGGATTTTCTACTTCTACTTCTCAACAACAATCGTCATATGCCCATTTTAGCATTCTTGTGTCAGGAGTGTAGCTTATATGACTTAAGAGTCATCTGTTTTTTACAGGTATCATTGGTATCACTCGTCAACATCAAACATCGCCTTAAAACCTTAGAAAAAGAGAGCAGGAGAGGAATGTAGCAACATGGCAGTGCACCATCAAATGAGGGAATGTCTGGAGTTTTATCGTCAGCAGCAGCAGTGCAGAGTAGGGGGGAGTCGTGGCCTAGGCATTCCTTTTATTGCCTTCTCCTCTCTGCCTCCATCTCTGGCTCTGGGGTCAGAGGCGGGTCACCGCTGTCTATCTGCTGACCTCTGTCGTTTGCGTTTTCCTTGCTTCTCCCTCACTCTCTATCTTTTTCTTTTCTCCCTCACTATCTCTCCTCCTCTCTCCATTTTTTCCTCCAACTGAGGAAACAACTTGGCTTCTGCTGTTCATTTTTTTTAAAGGTATCTAAAGCTTCCTCTCCCAGCCTTCACCATATCTAAGGCCAGATGCGCCAGAAGACTGGAACAAAGGACAAGTGCTACACAATACCAAGCAGGGGGAGGGAGGGTGAGAGAGAGAAAGAGAGAGAGAGAGAGAGAGAGAGAGAGAGAGAGAAAGCAAGGGAACTAGGGCGGGTAAGGAAAAGGAGGGAAGTTGGGGGGGTCTGTAGGAGTTGAAGAGAAAGAACGGTCATGCTTTGCTCTGTGCACTAGGCGAACGGTTAAAAAAGGGGGCTGAGAAAGAGAGGGCTGGTGCGCTAGAGCCGCCATTACTCCATTAGGAGTAAAAAGTTCACCTCCGTGCGACCCCGCTGCACCATAGGGCCGCGTTTACGGCCTGTTCAGTTTCAACTTCCCATCGGCACACAATGAAGGCCGCTATTCAGCCCAGGCTGTGGACAATGGGGGCCTATTTTGGAGCAAAACGCCACCGGTGGCACCTCTGAAGTCGGGTGAAAGGAGTAGAGATTGAAGGGGGAAGGAAAAAAAAGACAGAGCTTAGAAAAATGACTGAATTAAAGCCACTTATGAGTCAAATGAGGCACGAAAGAAGCCCAGTCCCCCCCCACCCCGCCCCTGACCCACCCCAACTCAGCTCTGGCTTTTCCAAAAGTGTGTGTTTGTTCATACTTTTCCGTAGCTGCCTTTACTCTTCCATGGAAAGAGTGGAACTGATTGCTGTCTCGTCTGCCGAGGCCCTCATAATATCCCATTCTCATTACAAACGCCCAGGTGTAGCCCAAACGGCACGTGAAATGGCCAATTAAAAGCAAGAAATTGTCTTTTTCATCAGCTGCCTTTGTTGCGTGACCAATTAGAGGATAATTTAATAACCGTTGCTGGAAAGATCCAGATTGGAGATACAAAAGGTTACATTGCGCCGTGTCTATCTAAATGCATATGAAGTAGGCCATTTTCCTCAGCAAGCCTTCTTTATTTGCCTCGCTGTGCTCTCCCTTCTCTCTCTTACTCCCTCTCTCTTTTTCTCTCTCTCTCTCTCTGTCTCCAAATCTAACCTGAGCGCAGTGTGCATATGCGTGACTACAGACAACTAAATTCACTCATGAAATCACATTTCAACCCACTCTGCTACATTTACATGTATATTAAAATTCCACACAAGGGCACATCAGTTATGCTGGAGAAGAAGAGGAATGATGAATCTCCTACACATCGGTCTTCAAAACAACAATGACCAAAGAAACGGAGAAAGAAATGGATACAGTTTGCATATATAATATAATTATCATTAGATTTATCTTTCTTTGACACTAGGGTGGAGACATTCTAATTAAGGAGCAGTGTTGAGGGATCATTGGCGGTTTGCGCACAAAGCACAATACTCTACCCGTACACCCCCTGCAAATATGTGTGCACACACCTCCCCCACATCACACCCTTCTGAAGCCAACTTTATTATCCACGTCTCGACCAGAGATCCACTTTCTTAAGCAATTAGTTACTCTATTCATCAGTCACATGTTGGCATGCCTGTAGGCAGATTAGAGAAATAAGAGCATCACTTCTTTTATTCTAATCTGAGGTTCAAAGTAATAAAATAAAATAAAAAAAAACTTGCCTGTTCCTCCCCCCACTGAGTCAAACTGGGGTCAGTCTCTCAGCCCTGCTTGTGTTTAAATAAACCCGTCCAGCTGTTTGCTGCACAAATTCCATTTACACTCCTGCCACCCCTTTCTTTCTCTCTCTCGCCTACACTTGCCCTCTCAGCACACATACACAAACACATGCATGCAAGCACACGCATGCAAACACACACACACACACACACACACACACACACACACACACACACAATCACATTTTAGTGAGCACATGGACACTGTAGTAGTATTAACTTCAAACAGACTTTGGTGTAATTATAACTAATACACATCAGAAAGCAAGCAGAAGCTGGCCATCAAGCTGTGGTTGCGGCACACATAGTCCACATGTGTAAAGCTAATCGTGTACCTAATGATCACCTAATGGTTAGTCATTGTACCATAAAGTAGAATTTGCAGTACCGCATTTCACAGATACTGCACACCTTTTAAATTACTTACAATGTTATGAATGTTTATTTGATCCCTGTTCATTTCCTTAAAACTGCCTAAGCTCTACTTTAGTTTCTATGGCTCTGTCCAGCAGCTCAGGTTAAACTGAGGCATATACAGTATATATATGTATATACACACACGTGCACAATCCTACAATCTCGACAGCCCCAGCCATCAGTTCCTGTGTGATGAAATAACTTTCATCATTAATAATTAAATGATAAGCCAGGAGTCTGAGGCATTAACAACTTTTTATCCTTCTCTTACAAAGTTACTGTTTTGAAGATACAACGCTGGATTTGCTCCAACTCCACTGAGCTCTACATACACCCAGTCACCTCTCACTAAGGATAGAGCCAGCCAGTCCATCTCTTGCCTCTGCTGCTTGCCCACGGAAGTGGTTTTTTGGCTCTCTTTTGCCTAGGGGAGCGAGCCCTAATTCCCACAAACATTACGGGGATTACCTGGCTCCGCTCCGCAGCAGCTCTACCCTTGCCCAAAGAAAACAGTGTAGATGTAGAAGGGACTCGGCCTAATCTCCACTGTTTTGGTGGGCTGCTATTACTCCATCAAACCCCCCCCCCCAACCCCCCCCTTCCATTCCCCAGCACTACCAGCACCGGCTCAGTTCCTCTCACCAAACACAGTTAAAACCTTTCCATTAACAGAGCTGTGAAGCTGCCACTAAAGCTGGTTTTTACAGCGCAGGGGCCGCCGCCTGGGGCCCCTGGGACGCACTTTATAAACACTCAGCCGGCCGGGGAGACGGGGAGATGGAGAGAAAGAGAGAGAGAGAGATGCAGCATGGTGAACCGAAAGACTGGCCAAGAGCGTTTAGCTTACAGACCTGATTGCCTTCTTTTCAGCGGGACCCTCACTGATCAGCCTTTTACTATTAACACTAAATGTTGAGTGCTGTGTGCATTTGCTCAAAAATGGTGAACTGGTTCAGTGAGAGAGGGAGAGTGAGCTTATCTCATTAATTTATTACTATTATTATTACAACTGTGGACATTGTTACTGTTAACTGTCAATAGTAATTGTTGTTATTGATCAGTTTTATTGATGGTGATCTTACTACATTTTGTACTTCACCCATGCTACAGATACTTGCCAATAAATCTAACTTAAATATGAATTTGAGAGAGCGAGAGAGAGAGAGAGAGAGAGAGAGAGAGATGAAGGGAGAGAGAGAGAGAGAGACAGAGAGAGAGGGAGAGAGAGAGAGAGAGAGAGAGAGAGAGAGAGCGGTCTTGCACTCCCCTGGAGCTGGTGACTATGAGGTCATTCTTGGCAACATGCAGTGTACTAACTCTCCCCTGCCTCCCCACCCAGCCCAGAGAGAGAGAGAGAGAGAGAGAGAGAGAGAGAGAGAGAGAGAGACCAAAACCAACTTTGGAAAGTTCTCAGTTTTGTGCCACCTCTGTGCGGCTCCTGTCTCTGAGTCTTTTTGATGTGGCCCAGTGCCCTGGGCGAGCATTTGGGCCAGGGGGCACTCCCTCTCTTTCTGGGCACACATACATACACACACACACACACACACACACACACACACACCTATGGCTGTGTGTGTGTGGCAGTACAAAGCCCATTAGAAGTGAGTGCGAAGGGGAGGAAATGACTGCATGGCAGTGTGTTTTATGCTTCTCCTCATACACGTCGCCATGGTGGTCTCCACCAGGTCCTTTAGCACCCACCCTGGCACCACCATCTCTGCGCCTCAGTGTAGGCACACACAGCACACTCATGCTTCCTACGCAGAAAACACACCCATACATTAAATATGTGTTTTCCTGAGTGTTCAATGACACTGATAGTCAGTAAAAAGACTGCAAAACCTTGCAGGACTCTCAGATAATTATGTATGTAGACTAACTGGTAAAACATGGTTTAACAATCACTTTTCTTTACACTGAAGATCCCCAGTGGTGTTAGCTCCTTCTTTTAGTTTGTTTAATTATTTATCACTCGCAGCTTATGTTAACAATTGGAGACATTATAACAAAAGTGGAGATCCTAAAGTTTCATAGAAGGAGAAATAAAAATAAAATGCAGAGATGTAAATGTAACATATTATTTAAATATGTTAGTGCTTCATTATCTATAATAGTTGTGTAATTTAAGTGTATCGGAAACCAACAGTAAAAACTGTGGGCTAAGGTTCAGCACAACATTAAACTACACGATGTCTCACAAGTGAGACAAATGAGACCAAGTCAATGATGTTTGATTATTCCTAAAAAAGGATGAAGGCCGTAAGAGACCTGAACAGAGTCGTTGGTGGAGTTAGGTTTATGACAGCTACAAAATTACTGTGATGCAAACCTCCAATGAAAATGAAACAGGGGTTCTAGGGCTAATGTGAGGTCCAGTCCAAGGAACCGAAGTGCAAACGTAGCTGCCATTTTCAAATGCAGAGCTGCATATCCACCCTCTGTCTTTCATGTGTAGATTCCTCCACAAAAGAGGGGATAAAAAGAGAAGGAGAGAAATGAAGAAAAATGTAAGCTGTGCCTGGGGCTCAATGTGATGTAGGACAGAATGTTGGGGGGGGGGGGGTGGGGGGAGGTGGGGGGGTGGGAGGGTTGTCCC
>JBBPCZ010000156.1:7273539-7286366 GCA_037974445.1 Brycinus macrolepidotus | reverse complement strand
ACACACACACACACACACACACACACACAAACACACAGATACATTTATGTAGGCTAGCACACAAGAAGAATCACAGGGACTAAGGTGTGTTAAAACACCTTACCTAGCATTATACTTTAAATAAAATAAACAAAATAGAATATCTCATTGCAGCACAGCAGCTACAGCCCTGGTCATGGCGTACCACTGTCTGGCACATTTTTATGTTTTGCCCAATATGACACCCTGGATACAAAATAATCAGCTAATTAAATAGTCGTTCCTGAGCTGACGTGGGCGTGTTAGAGCAGAGTAAACAGTAAAATATGCCGAACCAGTGTTTAAAACCACTGCTATAGTAAAACACACACACACACATTCTCTCTTTCTCTAGTTCCAGCCACAAAGTGGTGTATCACCTCTTTGAGATATCCAGTGGGTCGGAGGTCACGTTCTCTCTCTAAGCCTAAAGAGCGCTGCCAAAGAATACACACACCGAGCATGGAGCAATCAGCCATAGCTCACTTGGAACAAGTTTCAACTGCTTTTAGCATGGGCGGGCCTGACTGTCAAGGAGATGAAGCATGCCAGTCATCCAGTTCTCTTGCTTTCTCTCTCTCTCCCTCTCTCTCTCTCTCTCTCTTCCCCCCCCCCCTTTCTCTCTCTCTCTATCTCTACTGGCAGTTTGCAACAATCACATGATTATTATTATTATTATTATTATTATTATTATTATTATTATACACCTATGAAATAAAATATAATAAAACATGTATGACATTAAGTTCTGTGCAAATGTTTTAGACACCTAAAAATAAAATACGATGAACACTAACACTGTAAGTAATTATTTCATGTATTTGCTCGCTTAACCATTTCAGACTCTCTCATCATGGCAGTCTGGAATTAAATAACTTTTCTTGAAAAGCAACTGAAGCCTACTTTTAACTGCATTTATGCTTCCTTGCATTAAATGCAATGTTATAGAGTGATTTACAAATGAAAACACACTTATTGCCCAGAAAAAAATGGTTTAAGACAATTTGCTTAACTACAGACCTGTATTTATACAACAATTAAAAAAGAAAGATAATTATCCGGTGTGTGTGTGTTGTGGTTTGGTGTTGAGACATGTTCACTTCCTGTCTCTTTCTCTCTCTCTCTCTCTCTCTTCTGTATTTTTCTCTCTTTCTCTTCTTTCCTTTTTCTTTTTTCTCTCTCTCTCACTTTCTCTCTCTTGCCCACTCTCTTTCTTTCTCTTGCTCTCTGGTGGAGAAACCAGATCCGGGTTCTGTGTGGACGCTGTTTCTCTAAAGTAGCCCCGCCACACTTCTCTGCATGCTTTTAAGACTTTCATAAAAGCCGCCTTATTGACAAAACAATCCATCCCTGAGGTTTAAACACCATCTTTAAGGGCATTATTAAATTCCGCCAGGAAGGGAGGACTGGACACGGCGAAACCCGATGACCCGCCCATTGATTTCACATCAGCGCTCTTTATGGAGCGTTCTGAGAGCAAACACTCGCTCTCTTATCATCAGAGACTAAAACTCCCTTTTTCTTTCTCCGCCTTGCCTTCTCCCTTTATCTGAGGGAGTACTGTAGTACTGCAGTTTGTGCTTTCCATATCGGAATGCTGCATTTCAGTAAATCAACCTGATCGCAGCCGCTGAAAATAGATCTTGTAGTCAATCCACATTCTCCACTCACCGCCCGACTCTCTTCAGCCCAGCAATGTGCGCTCATGCGTGCCCTGTGTGTGCGTGTTTCTGTGCTCATATGAGCATAAGGCTGTGCACATGGGTGTGACTAAAACTATGTCTGCCCATGTGTTCTTATCTATGTGCTTTTTTTTATTCTGATTTTAAACACCCACAGCACAAAACAGCCAAAATGTTGCACAGTGGTTTAACAATGCATGTGTGTGAGTGCAGATTTATTTATTTTTTTTGAATATGAAAATCCAGATTGGAAGCGTTCCCTCGCACTGTGTTTTGTGCCAATAATTCATGAGCGATCTGCACCCTGTGCGCCCTTTAGCATTTTTATTTAATCTCCAGCCCGCCGATTTGCAGTGCCCTCATCAATAATAAAGGCCTACATGTGTGTTAACAAGCCGGCAGGAGCATGAGTTTTTAAGAATGGCCATCATCCCCCTAGATGATGGGTTCTTTACCCCCATATGGTCACAATTCTTTTGAATTAGATCACAACCATATGACTTAATAGAGGACGATAATGAATGTGTTGTTGGTAAAGAGGTATTTTGTAGCTTAGTTTATTGATTTAGACAGATATGTATTACGTGGTGGTTTTCAAGTGATGCAGACCAAAAGATAAGTAAATATAATGTGAGTGTTTGTACAGGAGAGATATCATTGGTTTTATCTGGAGAAGCTGCCGTTGCTCACTCTATTGGATGAATTTCATCACTCCGTTTTCTGCTGCTCCAAGCCGTGTTGGCCCTGTGTTTTGACTTGCCTGATAAATAGAATCACAGCTCAGGATATTGCCTCTTAAAATCAGTGGGTCAGGAGGTAACATCACCAGGGGTTGCTATGGAGACACCCAATGGTGAACGTCCAACAGAGCACAGCAGGCCTATGAAGCAACAGATCCCACTTGCTAACCCCTGATGAGTCTCTCGGTCGCTCGCTCCCTCCCTCTTTCTTTCTCCTTCTCTCTCTCTCTCTCTCTCTCCATCCCTCTTCGGACACTAGCCACGTTCCCTCTGTTCTCTTGGCCGCACACATGCAGACGCTCACATACATGCACCGGAGCACAATATGTGAGGGGGCAGAAAGATCTCAGCAAGCAGGGTTTAACAGCTAATACCCCTTAGATTAACCACCCCCGTCTCATCATTCACACACGCACGCGCAAAAGCACACACACTTGGTTTGAGCTGCTATTGTTCCACCATCAGCCAAGCCCTTCCATAAAGCCATCCGGTGCGGTGACCATAGGGATAGGGTTAAAACAGGGCGTGTGGTCATGTGACTGCCCGTGCGTCCTGCCTGCTCTCCGGTGCCTAATGTGGCTGAAAGAATTGATCTCCCATGGGTTGTTGTGAGGTCACAGAAATTGATAACCCCAACAATACTCCCTTGTGTCGTTCTGGCTGTGCCCTGCCCATAGAGCACTTGTGTAAATTAATCCTCCAAAGGCAAATATATTGTGAACAGGCCATTGTCTCTAAGGCACCAAATTGAACAATGGCAGAGATTATGTTGTCAGAAATTACATTTGGTGTAATGGCCGTTAATACATCTTCCATCTCTCTAGTCTAGGCTCTGTTGTCCACAGCCAGTGAAGGTTTGTTACATGTATGTGCAGCCTACATCAGGCCCAATTTATTCAGCAAAACGAATTAGGGCATGTAATCAAAACCTTAGCAATATTAATCTCTGCCACTCATAAAATAAAGACTGAAAGCGTTCACACAGGCTGGGGAGGGACTTTCATGTTGGTCTCTGGCAACCTTGTGGAAAATAAATGTGTGGCATAGGTTTTTACAAGGCTGACATCAAAAGCACTGCCTGGACTCGGTTTCAGTGGCCTACCCACATCTCTCACAGGCCATTCATTAGACACGGCTAATAACGATAAGTACGTGCTGATAGCGGTCTCTGCTAACATGCGAACCCAGGGCAAAAGCTCACCCCAAAGTTTATGGTGCTCCAGTGGTGGGAACCGCGGGAATCAAAGGAGCTAGTTAGCAAGAAACGAGTTTGCAACAAACAAGTTAGCAAGAAAGAGTTATGTGCATTATGTGATAGCACAAGAAACATGAAGCAACCTGGCTTTGGCCAAAATCAAGTACTAGATGCTACACATGTATTCACAACAGTAGTTGCTTACTTAGAATGGGGAACCGTTCCCAGACAGACCACAACAGACAGGTACTATTTGAAATTATGAGACTGATGTGTCCTGTATTGACATAAATTGTCTGGATGTGGTATGGCAATGATTTTGTCTACTGCTTGATGAATATTATGGTTTTCAAAAAATTCATGTTTCTGGAGCATTATTTTGCCATGTGTTTTCAGTCACAGCTTAACTAGAAGAGAATTTGAAGAGACGCACAAAACTTGCTTCTCTCGTGGGATTTCCTATTAGATTCATACAGTGGGTGGAAAAATCCTAGCGGCGCTTTGGGTGGATTGATTTGGAGGCAGATGAGGCGGTAAGTGGGAGAGAAAAGGGAGGGGAGGTCAGGCGACGAGGGTGGGGGTGTGTGTTCATTCAAATCATTAGAAGCTGCTTGCCACAGGCGAGGCTATTGATTGTATGTAAACACAAAAGGTACAATTGACTTACCAGTTGTTCACTTGTAGTATAGTAAGACCGGTGTCTTGTGCCAGTTGCTTTTTCTGTTCCTCTGATGGGTAGGGGTGCTGCAGAAAAAAGAGACCAAATATCGTAAATAAATCAATTAATGATGAATGTGTTTGTTGGCGAGAGGCTGAGATGCAGGATGGAGGCACTGCTCACACATTTGAGAGGCAAAAGTGGCAAAGTAGTTGTTAATTAGTGTGAAAAAGCGAGGTGTGTCTCTTTCTTAGAGTCATTAATGGAATATGAAATCGTGTAATTAATGGCAGCGAAAAAGGCAAGCCAATTATAAAGTTAAGTGAAGTGTAGAAACAGAAACATTAATTAGAGTGCTGTGCTGTACAAGCTCGCTCCAATTTATTCCAACCGCCTCCCCCCAGCTGCGCTGTCATGAATACGTGATGGAGGAGGGATATCTAATGCCATTTTTGACAGAACACAGACCAGCCAATCTGAAGGCTCAGTTTGTTCCAAAACCTTCTATCCATCTATCTGTGAAGAGAATGTATTTAACAGTCCTGATGTGGTGGATGGGATCTCTTTGAATGTCATCAGCGTGAATAAAAACAGTCTGTCTAAAACTGTTACTGTGTTGAGAAATTAGGACTTGATTTGGCCTGAGCCTCCAATTCAGATACATGTGAAACATTTGAACTGATTTATATTAGAAGTAAGGCATCACTTGGTGTGGACCTGGTTGCTGGAAGGCTAAACAATGTGCAGGTCATGAATAAGGCAAGACGGCCTGTTCCAAGGGCCCAGCCTTGTAAAATGGTAGGAGCAGAGGACAGAGCATGCTGTGCACAGCGCAGTTATACTAAACAGAGAGAGAGAGAGAGAGAGAGAGAGAGAGAGAGAGAGAGAGATCTATGCAGCATCACTTATTCCAATTTTGGCCCCTTTAGTGTCCTCCAGTAATACACCCATCAACTACATAAGCTAATTATGCTGCCACTATTAAGCTAAATTGGGTATTTTTTAGCAGAGAAAATGTAAAATGCAATGGGCAGGGGCTCTCCAGTACCGAGATTTAGGAGCCACTGACCTACAGAAAGCAGGGCACAAGGATGACCCCCTCTACATTTTCCTCATTCTGCTCTTTTCACACAATAAAAATGGAGGACTCAAAGACCTTTAGCCCTGAGCGGGTCAGTGGGCAGCCCCATGCTGTGCTGGCAGATCCAGTACTCCTAAAACCATTACCAGGGACCTAGCCTGCCATGGATTAACCCACACTGAGAGCTTAGAACTGGCCAGAAGATGCAGAATCATCAACTCAAACATGGAGACAGCAAGCACTTCAAACAACCACAATGTATCGCTGAGCAGCCAGAGCCCTACTGAAACATTCTAGCCTGTTTCATACAACACAACATGCCTTTATTTTATATGTTGTGCCAACGATCAATTGAACTGTTTATTTGGACTGATAAACTAATAATGATGCCTTAAAATTACTTTTGAAGAAAGTTCAGAAATAAAACCTTATCTAATAGATCTAGCTCGGCACAAATATTATGATTCCAAAGATAGCCATGTAAAAGGATCTGGTGAACCAAAAAAGTAAAATTAAATAAGCATGGAGGGCTAAAAGACAAGAAAGAAGCCCTCTGATGAAGCAAAAGACAGAAACATTTTGGTGCCACGACTTCTTCGCGAGTGTAATAAATTGGAATGTCTTTTATGTCGCTCCATGCATGTTTGTTTAATAGGAATCCTGGAGAAAGGGAGCTGTTTTCTTATTGCTCTCTGTCATTTCCATGTGATCTGATTGTAGGTAATTGGAAGAAACTGTGGCTAATTTCATGCAGAAAGTTATAATTGTGGCGTCGCCTCCAGCCACTTTTTCAGTGGCTTTTTTTGAGTGTTTATATCCGGGGACCTGGCTAATTCTATCAAATCACAATATGAGCTCTGTGTTAAACTGTGGCCTGGGTAAAGTATGTGAGAAAACAGCATTCATCCAGTCATCTGATCTCTAATGTTCCAACAGGAGGACATTCACTTTATGACACTCATATAACACTGTGGTGTCCCGCAAAGGTTGTGAAGTTATCTTATTGGGAGTCCAGGTTGAAGTTGGGACTTTGTTTAGTCAGCCTAGTGGGATGATAGTAGTTATGTGCTGTTAAAGAAGACTCTGACTCTTAGAGCTGTGGTTTGCGGCTGGGTCAGCACCGTTACGTGTAGGGGCCGAACCATACTTCAGCAGACGGCAGCGGTAGGAGCAGGGGGCCTCGTGACCAAGCTCGGAAAAGGCCATGCCAGAGGCTAAAAGACAGCACAAATACGGCCTGTTCTGCAGCCACGCTGGCCCATATAAGCTCCAGCTTCAGAGCTGGACTGGCGCCATTGCTGCAGACAGCCCAGATTGCAGAGTGAGAAACGACACTCTTTTTCTTGGGAACATCCGATTCATCTCCAGATCTCATGATAGCTTTTATGTAGGTTGTCATTCTCATGATAAGTTTGCTTAGTGCTTGTGTCTTCAGAATAGTAAACTCCTCGGCTTTTATAAATCAGCTACTACAAGGTCCAGTGAAAGAGAAACTTTACAGGGAAAAACTAAGGAAGCCACATCACACATGGGTGATAGCAGAATTTACTGACTGAAGTATGAGTGAAGGTAATTTCAGGATTTCAGGGAAACCAGGGGAATTCAGTCCATAGATGTTTCTTAAGCTGACCAAGCAGCGGTGACAGCCACAAACAATAGCCACAAAGTCTGGCTAACTCATGTTGAGAATGTTCTTGCGATTTGAATGCCCATTAGAAACCTCTCCTATAGCATCATGAGTGCCTGACTTTTGTTGGCACAATGACTTCAAGATAACTACACCAACAGTGCCTTGGTGCTTCTGTCACGAGGCTCGGTAGGCCAGGATATTTAAGGGAGGGGAGGGACTGCACTACACAACTCAATAACAGCACTCATTAGGCCCTGATTACCCACGCTCCCCAAGGTGCTTTGATGCCTTTGTTCCAAACAAGCTCTCCTTGCTACTCACACCTCTAGATTTCTCTTTTCACTCATTGCATCCACAAAACTTCTCCATACTCTTCCCAACCCCCCCCCCCCGCCCCCCAACACAAACTCAATTGTATGCCCGCTGACGTATTCAATTATATCAAAGCATTCATGAAATATGGGTGCATTTGTTTTTGTCCTTGCTACAAATGCGAAATGATCGCTAGCTGTCAAAAGCAGCGTGATTTAAATTCTGGTTAAACGGAGACCGACCAAAAAGATTTTTTTTATTACAGCCTGAGAAAGGCTGAGTATTTTTAATCCTCTTGGCAAGCAATACTGGGTGAGAAGTGTTTTCTCAGGCCTTGCCGCTGTTTTTGTGAGAACGCAATAATAGCGGCCGAAGAACAGATGGAAAATTTCGACGCATCCTCCCTACTTTCCCTCCGCCTATCTTAATGATATGTCTTGTCCAAATATACTACTCCTTTCATCAGAATTTCCAGCCCGTCTGCAGCCACGCATGCCAGTAGAGTTGTGTCCTCCCTGTGCATTTTTGTACTGTCATGAATCTTATCTTTATATGTGTGTGTGTGTGTGTGTGTGTGAGAGAGAGAGAGAGAGAGTGTGTGTGTGTGTATGCATATGTGTGAGAGAGGGGGAGGGGGGAAGAGAGAAAGAAAGTGAAAGAGAGAGAAAGCGAGAGAGAGACAAAAAGAGAGAGAGAGAGAGAGAGAGAGAGAGAGTAGGAGAGCTCCAATAGGGCTCTCAAAGCCTGTTTCCTCTATGGCCTCTCCATCCAGAACAGGCTGGGGTGGAGTGTGGAGTCCAGGCCCTATCAGAGAGATAAGACACCTGTCCCCTCCTCTTTTCTGTGAACAGCAGACTGAAGCTGCACACACAACTCAGATATAAACCTTGCTCCTCTCTGACCCCTGCCTGCTCCCATGCCCCTTACCCACAATGCCATGCTGCACAATAAAGTATGCTTCTGAATGTAGGTCAGATACAAAGCAGAGCTGAAGGATATTTCTACGGGAAAGAGCAGGGCAAGTCAACTACTTGTTCAATGAATAGATTTAAGAGATAACAGTAGGATAACATGAACATGATACTGCAAACACAAATGTATTCTTAGCGCCATTATTTTGAGTATATGTGGATGTAACTGGATAGAACTGTGTATGCTGGGAAGAAGGAGGAGGTCAGGACCAGCTCCAGTCTTGCTTCTTATTGTGTAAACATATGAAATCCTCTGATTCCATCGGAGAGGCGAGATTCTTCTTGTGTCCCATTATGCACACAAGCCTGGTGCGTTACTTTATGGGTCAACACGTACTATTGGCTGGGCCTGATGGAATGAAGACGCCTTCCCTAGAGCTGATAGTGGACAACCCTTTTTGTGTTCCATTTAACCAGTTAATTATAATCAGCTACAACCCACCCAGCCCTCTTTCATACCCCAGACTGGGGTCTTCATTATATGCTTTAGTGTTATCATTTTTCTATTTAAAGGAACATGTCTCTGTATCTTGGATTTGGATTAAAGAGGCTTTTTGCACAAGATTAACGTAATAAATTGAAGAGGTTCTAACTCTGCTGCTTATGATCCTCTCAGAGAGCCAAAATATGCAATGTGAGTAACGCTTGTTCAACTTTAGCATCTCTGATCCAAGAGAAAAAGAAGTTGATGTCCTCCTGCTTAACGACATTGGGCTCAGTTCATTGAGCTTGGGTGTTCCTGAAGATGGCGTCCAGTCAGCACCTCCATTAAATGCCTGCACTGCCAAGAAACTGTAACGTGGAATTGTTTTCTAGTTGGGCAGTTTGTGGACAGCCAAGGTCACAGGGAAGGTCCTTTCAGCATGGCTGTGCAATGAGTTTGTTTCAGCTAGATCTCCTGCTGCTGCCTCACCTCTGTATTCTATGGGCCTAATCCCCATGGAAACCGAGCTGCCCCTCAGGAATGCCCAAGGCTAGATCCGCAGGCCTTTTTGGCCAGGGTGTCCTCAGAGTATCATATCAACAGCCCATCTCGGAGGCGGTCCCTCTCCGGGAAAAGGCATAGGCTCCCTCCTGCCTGCGGTATGGGCTCCTGAATAAACAGGATTAGGGCTGAAGTTTACTGTTCCTCTACCAGCAACTCGGCCAGTGTTAATTCTGTGCTCGCCAGGCTCAGAGCTGCGGATAGCACCGCCTACGACAGGCTGGCCAGGGGGAGTGGAGATTACCTCCAACAACTGCATATGGACTCATCGTTCTATCAGGAGAATCATGTGATTAGTGTAGCCTTAGTCACAGAGAAATCGTTGCATGGTACCATGACTCTACTGTCGAGCGTTTCACTTTCAGAGAAGTGGCCATATTTAGTTACTATCAAGTCTTCTGAGATATCCCTCGGAGACCAAAGCCACCGCAGATTCCTTTTTGTGTAGGTGGCATAAATGCACAGTCCTGGCCCTCGTTAGAGAGCAACAAAACAGGCTTTGAAAGGGGGGGGAGTAAGGAGTAAGGAGAAAGAAAATAACAGCACAAAGCTTTTGTAACCCAATTTCTTCCTAAGATCCTGGTACGAATGAGAAAACAACAAAAGTGTCTGTGTGGCTGAGGGGGGGGGTGTAATCTAAAATTCAGAAAACAACTGGAGGCTAGGGTTTAAGATGCCCTGACGGGGTGGTGCAAGCTGCCTGGCTGGCTCATAGCGAGTGGGAATGCAGAAGAGTATCTTTCATAGGAGAGCGACACAAGGTTCACAACCAGCTAAATCAACACAAAGCCAGCACATGAATAATTCACAGCCACTGTTTTTAGAAAGCCTTGTTTTACAACGAAAAAAAAAAAACTGGAGAAATTTCACCCATGGAAGCACTTTTTTGTCATTTAATCTGTCCTAGAGATAAAAAGAGAGATGTGTCAAATCTGGTCTTCAGTGGTTTAATTACTTTCTTTTGTTGGTTTAAGGACGAGGGGAAGCAGTGGCGCCTATGGGGAGGGAATACATCTACTCGATTTGGACTCATTTGGGGAAAATATGTCAACAATTAAAGCACTGGTGTGGGCTGGATTATACATCATGAGTTTCAACTGTACCAGAGTAAACCTCTAAGTCTTCAGTGATTGGATAAGCCTTTTGAAAATACTACACCATCAAATATATACCTGCAGTATATGACCCACATAACATGCAAAATGTGACAGGCAGAAAATAACAAAAGATTAGAGCAGCAGGAGAGCTGAGGACCACTTCATTTGAAGGTAGTAAGGAATATTTGAATGATTTTTACATATCACTGAGCAGATGTATATTTTGTAAGGTGGTGGCTCTGTGAATTCCAGCAAAGGTAATGAGGTTTGTATTGTGTTGTTTATCACTAACCTGAGATCACCCAAAACTGATAGTGTGGGCAAAGAGCCTGCCTGCTCTTCAGTGTCACTGCATCCCAGCGATGGGTTAGGAAGCCTGTGTTTAAGGGGGATGCTTGTTGCTCCACACCTGCTGCTCACAGTCACAGGCTAATAAGAAGGGGCTGTGTTGCAAATACCGACTGAAAGCTCGCTGGACTACGGCTGATGAGCCTGGGCTAATTCAGGGGGGTGATTATGTAGTTTACTGGACCACTAAACCTCTTTAAGCTCGTAATTACAGCCTATTTGAGCAGGGGAACATTCAAAAGCAATTCAGGCAGGCCACACCATAGCTGGAGGTGGGCTTCCGGACGCTAATATCATGGCTACAGGTTATCTATGCTCAGTGAAGGCAGGTGGCACCAGAGGTGGGTCACAGCCACGCTACTACAGTCAGTCCCACATCTCTGAAGAGAGGGAGAGAGACAGAAAGGAAAGCAGTCACAGAACAATTTGTCTGAATATGCAAAAGCTAGGCTTGCGTTGTCTCATGGTGAAGAAAAACAAATTGTTGTTTTGGCTACTGTCAAGAGGACTGAGAGAGAAATGCAAAGCAGGGCTACAAAGGTCTATTAAGGCACGGGTGGGTACACAGAGGCTCTCTTCCCCGCCTCTCCCTGCCAAAATCAGGCTTGAAGCAGGGTGCAGGCAAGTGCTGGTGAGGTGCAGGAACTCATGGTGCGTTAAATGGTAACAGAATCGGGTTACCGTATTGCACCATGACCACGAAGCCCAGTGCTTTTACTTTCAAGGAAATCATTCTTTAGCTAATGCCTCTGAAATGTGATATTCAAAGGAAGGGGGTGAAAGGGGTGAGGTGGGGAGGGGGGCAAACTCTAATAACCCAACGATATTATGTTATTATCATAATTACCCTTTTGCCCTCACAATTTTAATTAATGTTCACAGGAGAGCCTGCAGGGAAAGAGAAACCTGGCCATGGCTGCAGAAGAGTTAAAAGTAGGTACGGGTATTTTATAATTGCTCCCGTATGCCAAAAGGAAAAAGCAGAAGGAAAAAGGACAGGCTGGGGAGACAGTGGATGAAAACAGCAACATCTCCTTCCCTTTTCCTCTCCCCCTGTCTGCGTTTCTTCTCTTTCCATCCCCCACCACAATCTCTCTCTCTCCATAAACTGGAGAGAAGACCTTCCCCATCAGTGCACAGCTTTTACAAATCGATGACTTAATCTGTCGTAACAAACAAGTGAGCATCGCCTTGCTTCTGTGCTCTTCATCTTCCATTGCTGCTAAAACACTCTGCTGATAACAGAGAGGAGCAGAAGAAAAAAGAGCCTACCAACCATCTTTCTTACTCACTCTTTTTACACACACATACACACCCAAAAACACATTACCTGGTAGGGCTTTTACCCATACTGTTAGTCAATGTGGGGATTTAATCAGATTAAACAGAAATACGTCTCACGTGAGGCACATGCCATGCATATACCCTCACACACCACATGGCACACAGCATGGACAGATCCCTGTGCCACTGTCTGTATCTCCATGGGGATGACAGGGATCAGCAGGTGCTCTGAATGTAGTGCCCATGCAGCCATGCATCCCGTATTGCTCTATGCACGGTGCTGTAGGAAAGGACAAAATTTACTGTCTACTGTTAAAGAGAGATTCCTCCTCAAAAGCCTTGATGTGCACCAGCTCTTGGGTGAAGTCAGGGCAAATGAGTCAAATCTGGCAGTGTAAAGTGTCTTAGAATGCTTCCATCCATTGTTCTCTTCCTTGAGAAATCAATGGCAGCGAAGGCACTGGCGGTTTTAAAAGGGGTCTCGGCTCCGACGCTCGGGCCATGCTGGGTCCATTAAACAATTTATGCACTTACAGACGATGGCATAAAATCATTTAATTTATCTCTCGGCCAAGATAGCATGGCTAACGACTGACCTATAAAATTCCCTGCATGGATCTCGCCTGACCACTCTTTCAAAAAGTGACTGGACGGCACTGGTCTGGGTGGGCCTGATATCGCTTAGAAAAGCATAGAAGCTTTTTCTGATGAACTGCCAATTTTGCCAGTTGCCAGTGCTGTTGCTTTTCTCCAAGAGACAGAGACAGAGAGAGAAAGAGAGAGAGAGAGAGAGAGAGAGAGAGAGAGAGAGAGAGAGAGAGAGAGA
>JBBPCZ010000156.1:7261579-7273439 GCA_037974445.1 Brycinus macrolepidotus | reverse complement strand
AGAGAGAGAGAGAGAGAGAGAGAGAGAGAGAGAGAGAGAGAGAGAGAGAGATGGCAATGGCTCCTCCTGAAGTGGTGGGTATTTGTGGATAAAAAAGCACAATGAGTTCACAGCAGCACACATGACTGAGATTACAAGAATGAGGAACCGAATTGATGAATTAGTGCAGCAAATGTGCAAACTGATTACCACATCTCTGCCACCATTTAATCCATCAGGCATACACACACACACACACACACACACACACACACATACACACATACAAACACACACACACACACAGAGACTGAGGGAGCTGAGTGTATCTGGGGCAGACTGCTGGAGCAGTGCTCTGTGGGGGAATGAGCTGCAGCTGCTGTAAGTAAAATGTATTGAGCTGCTGACTACAGGCGGAAAGATCCCCAAGCACTGCAGACTGCTGTATAGACCAGGAAAAACGGCCTGTATGCAGAGGGGCTGTGTCCACTCTGGATTATGAGAAATGTATCATGTTCATCTACAGGTCTCTACTCTTTTCTGAACGGGTGAGCATTCTCAACTCAAGCCCTTCTGTAAGAATACTTATAGCTCACTTTGATGCAGTGTTTTAAGGCTTTCCTTCCTCTTTACTACCTGGTTATTAGCAGCTGCCTAATGAATATATACACATGGTATAAATGTAAAATGTGCACTGCGGGGGCATTCCAGGTTAAGGACTGGGAACCACTACACTAAAGGAGGCAAGGCTGAGCCTCAATCCCTCCTTTACCTAGGTTTTTCTTCCTGGATAACCCTGTGTCCTCATCTGCCCCTTAAATGAGGCTCAATCACTTGCCATAATCTGCGATTAACAATGCCCCATAAGCCTGTCTCAATGACAACATGTTTCAACAGTGCTTCAGGACCTTAATACACCAAGACTACAGAGGATGGGTACTCAATTCTCTTCTAGCACAGTTTTGTTATTTCCTAGCCCATATTTACCTACAAAACCTGGTAATTAGCCTTTTAAAGTGGTGGGTCCATACTTTCTTTCTTCACATTCGTTACCACATAATTTCCATATGGGTTTCATGGCAATTATTGAATTACTGGATAATAAGCCATTCAGTTATTTATAACTGAATACTAAGTGTAGTTTAAGAAAATCTAAATTATGCTGGGCCTGAGGTGTTATAGAGTACTCCCCTCACAGAACACAAGGGTAGAACTGGGATGGTTCCAGGACCATGGCTCACTGTCTCAGCAGGATGTGCTATGCTGGCTCTGGTGAGTTGTGGAGGTGTGGTGAGGAAACTCCACACCTGGCCTCTGAGCCGCCCCTTGGGAGCACATGCTGACTGGGCCTTTCATTGCGTTCTGCAAAGAAATCAGAACTGACCAGCACGGGGTGAGCCAGAGCGGTCTCCAACACCCAGCCTGGCCTGCTTGGTATGCTAGGAACAAGCCAAGCGAGGTTACTCCAATCTTACACGCAAAAGCCAGTGGCCGCCCTCTCGGCCCCACTGACTTTTCACACGCCGCCGATAGTGAAACCCAATAGCAGGACCAGCAGAGAACATTAACAAGCCGAAAGGGTGAATTTCAGTAAAGCCCACCTGGACAGTCAAGGGAAAAAGAGTGGAGGAAAACTGGCCTCTTGCTGTGGCTTGGCAGCAATGGTGGCCGACCCTTTCTGCATTATAAAGTTGTCAGATTTTGAGGAGTGTTGAGGGCAGGGAACAGCCATAGACACCACACTTTTGTCCGGGCCCAACAGTTCTCCCGTAGTTCAGAGGTTATGTGAATTAAAACTTAACTGTCCTTGAGGGATGCTAAAGACAAAGGGCAAAGCTAGTGCACCAGAAAAGGACAGAGAGATAGAGTGATAGACAGAAAGAGAAAGAGAAAGAGAAAGAAGGAGAGGGATGTAATATTTTTAATCATCAGCCTGATAGTGTTTAATGTTCATGTGCAGCTGATGTTTGGGACATTGTAGTTGAAGCAGAGAAAAGCCTCAGCAGTGCCTCGCTCATCAATCATGGCACAGATGGCCGGAGAAAAGCCCCGTCACCGGTGACAGGGAGGCGTCCATCGGCCGCTGCTGGCCCATGCGGGGCCTGCCAATTCAGCCCATTCTTCAAAAGACACGCCAGTGCCTTTAGCTTGTCAGCCTGGAAGGCTTGCCAATGATGGATACACACCGTTTTCTCGCTCTCTCCCTCTCCAGGGGGGGCTAGGGGGAGGAAGGGGCGTCCATCCACAAAGAACAGCCCCAAAGAACTGCCTGCCCCACATCCCAGGGGCCTGTCAGTGGGGTAATTGATGATGTTTTCATTACAAGGTGTGGGAGGTGGGGGGACACCCATTCTCAATGGGCTGCCCTTATCCCAAAACTGACTTGGCTGCTTCTTCTTTGACATAAAGTCATCAAGTTGCTTCCAGAACAAAAAAAAAAAACACAACTGAGGGCAGAGGCTCGGTTGACTGCAACAAACAGTAAAAACACAAGCAATAAAGCAAGTCAGCACAGAGGTACAGCAAAGGGGGAAAAAATAAAACACAGAACGAAGAAGGCCTATTGTCAATCCGTTCCTCCTTGTCTGAGAAATTCCTTGAAGCTTTTAATTTGGTGGCGCCCCTAGTACTGACTGGGTCCTTAGATGAAATTAAAAAATAACCAGAGACCTTAGGTTGCTAAATTCAATTTACAAATATTAATCCAAACAGGCTCTTGTTATAAATGAATGCAGGAAAAAACAACACAAGCTCACAACTCCATTTTTAGGCCATTTTTTTAATGGAGGGTGACTATGATCTTTTCAGTGTCATTTCTCCCAGGTCTCCTGAGGTCTGGAAGTCTGGCCTGGCAGAATATAGTGGTAAGACTGAGAGCAGAAGAGAATAAGGCTCCCTGCCAGGCCAGAGGCTGTATGGCGTGCCGGGGTTGCCGTGGGTGACCAGAGCGCTGACATCTTTGGGCTCCAGCAATAAACAACCAATGACTAATGGCACCTGAGGCCTGGTTGATCTTTGACCCTTAATGGTCGGGGAAGCTTTTTTTGTTTTTGGACAAGGCCACTCCAAGACGTTTCTGGCTAACTGCTCCCATGCCTGAACTCTGTTTACGAGGACTTCCGTCTTCCTGATATAGAGGAGCCAGTCAGGAGCCGCATTGCCGGAGACATTATCAGGAGCCATGTTTGAGGCAAAAGAATGCAAACAGACGGCAGCAGAGCTTTACTTTTCAGAGTAGTGTTTCATCCACTTTTCATTATTTTACTGCATCGAGTACTTCATACATAAAACAACATACAATTGAGCAAATACAGCATGAATAAACCAATGTTTCTGTCATTCCTTGTTGTAAGTGATTAGAATTGTACTAAACTATGAAATATTCATTACATAACTTATTAGAATGTTATTTACATGACTCAGTGTTTCATGTCCAGTATATCTATATCGTTTAACATACATATGAAAGGTTTTTTACATTCTGCATAGTATGTGAAACATACAGCATTTGTTTGTATTCTACGTTTGACATTATTTGATTAATATGTGATCCTTAAGAGCAAATCAGAAAGTACTGAAAGTAGGAAACTTCACCGCACTGTGCCAAACTGACTTGCTGCCAGTGTTATTCTAAGGCAAAATGGAGAAATCCAGCTTTCTCAAAAACCCTACTGTACTTTCCAAGGCTTAATTCTCAGGGAGGTCATATGCTGAACATCTGTAATTCTGCCCAGCAAACGTAGAAAATCATCACCAGGCAGGGCGCAAAGCTCTACTGCTCTCCATCCCCCCACCACTCTGACTCAAGCTGCAAGGGGGGAACAAATTTGCCCCCAAACTCCCTAAAGAGGGCATAGCCCTGTTCCCCTCCTGCTGGTCCAGCCATGGGCCCAAGGCCCTCCACAAGGCTCTGGTTCAGCCACTGAAGAGATGAATTACAGTACTTTTCACACCTGGTTCTGGTAAAAAAAAAAAAAAAATGCAGTGCTGTCAAGGTTATTTGGTGAAACGTGCTATAGGCCAGGGGAAAAAGCCCCTTCCTTCACCGACACTGTTTCATTTGTGTTCACAGGGTGCTAAATTAGGACCTAATAGCATTAGCAGGAAAGGATTATTGCTTTCCAGCTTCATTCCTACTAAGAACAAGTGTTAAAAATTTGGGAGGAGAGAATGTGTGGTGCGCAGCGGTTTGGCTTTTTTTACGAGCTGCGATGTAGGCTCCCTCCTGTTTGCCAGCTCTGTGTACAAATAAGTGGAAGCTTGGAGTTTTGAGTGCCAGTCTAACTCTGCCTGTGTTCAGAGCCAGCGTTTCGTTGCGCCTGCGTGGCAACCATCTGAAGCCTGGCTTCCATCTAATTACTCTATCACATAATTTCGCAAATTGCCTTTTCATTGGGGAGGCTGAGTGCAAAACCGCAGGCGCTCTGGGATTTTGGGTCGGCAGCTCCCATTTGCTGCTCGTTTCTGGTTAAATTAAACAAGAAAGTACAGCTTGCAAGAAAGAGTGGGGAACAAGGCGCAAAGAAGGAGGAGCATGCAAAGGAAAACTAGGTACAGGAAGAAGAAGACAGGACAGAGTGGCTGGCTTTTTTCCCTAGGACGTCTGGCACAATCGATAAACAGAACAAACAGCTGTTGGAAAAGGGACAAAACAACAACAGTGGGGGAGTTTTTAGGGCTTTTTGTTTTGCTTTCTGAGCCACAAAGTTTACTGGAATGTGTTCACACTTGGGCTTTACAGAGTAATAAAACACTCAGGAGCGACCAGTAATTAGCTTAGATTCTTCTATTTCTTGTGTAGAAACTTTTTTTTCTTTGTAAAAGACTTAAAAGGAATTGAATAAAATGGAAGTTTCATAATAGACACTGTAAACAAAACTGCAGTCAATCAACCAAGAAATGTTTCTGAAGTCTGCTTCTTTTATTTTGCACTGTCGATACAATACTAATGTAGCTAACATGCAATGGAATCTTATTCTCCACCAATTAGCACTGTGCGGCATGCGCAAATGATCAGATGCATCAGACCTTGTCGAGTTGTGTCTCTAAAATGGACAAAAGTATGTAGGCTTCAAAATTTTTACTGCTACTGTTTTTAGCCATGTGTCCCGCTTTTTTCCATTTTTATAGATAACGGTATTTCACGCAGCATCCTGTCCGATTGATTACATTTGGGATAAGGGGTGAATCATGTTTCGTGGAACTGTCCACAAGCAGCAGACCCATTAAACGCTTCTCTCTGCTCTCGATATCTAACCATGTCCTTTCTGTTTCACTTGTCTTTCTCTTTCGTCTCCACAGCCTGGCAGTGTAATCTCGCCCAGCCACCCACCTTACGTTTCCAGCTTCGTACAATAGCTTCACTGCTAGACTCCTCTGACACAGAGAATGCCTTCTCATTGCTGTGGAAATGGGGCTGGCAGCACACTGTGTATCTACAGTACCGGCTTGTGGACATCTCTTCTTGCTTCCTGACAGCTCTGCTTGGGAATCAACATGTCAGTAAGCTGGGCCCAAACACAGAGAACCATCATAAAGCTGCATTGTTTGTGAGGCCTGTTAATTGCTGCTGGCTTTATCTCCAAAAAGCAGACCCTTTCACGTGCTGAATCAGTTAGATGTCCAACGAGGGCTTCTCTCATGCATTTTGTGCAGTCACACTCTTCTCTCTTTTTATGTTGAAACCGCTAATATCACTCCCACTGGAAGCAGACAAGGACAGAAGGCGAGTGGACCACATTGTCCGCAGGGTCAGTCAACCATAACTCACACGCTGCTTGCTGTTTAGCTTTCCGCACAAATGCTGAGCTCTCAGTGAGAAAATGTTTCTCCCAAATATGTGTGTGTGTGTGTGTGTGAGAGAGAGAGAGAGAGTGAGAGAGAGAGAGAGAGAGATAAAATGTGTGTAGTGCCATGCAGGTCTGTTTACAGTACTGTTGGTTCTCCTTTCTGCTTCAGCCCAACCCCACGCCCCCTCGCTCTCTCTGCACAGTCACCCTTTTGGCAGGCAATGCCGTTCCAGCTTATTGGGTTCTCTTTTTGCTTTTTCTCCACTGTTCCTACTCTTTCTCTCTCTCACTCTTTCTCTCTCTATGCTGGGTGCGCTGTAGGCCTCCCGTGGTTGAGGGGGCTGCTGTTGGCAGAAACACAGCTTTCCCGCAAGCAGCTCTGCATTTAGCTGCACTGCCCCTCTGCCAAGCCAGCCAGAGAGCGTGTGCGTGTACAGACACACACACAGACACACAGATAGACACAGACACAAGGCAAGCTCAATAACACAGCACTGTTCACAGTGCCAGTAAAACCAGGACAAACCGGACAGTATGCTCTTGACAATCACTTATGGCTCTAATATGTGTGTGTGTGTGTGTGTGTGTGTGTGTGTGTGTGTGTGTGTCTGTGTGTCTGTGTGTCTGTGTGCGTGCGCACGCATGTGTGTGAGTAAGTGCACCGTGTGTGAACTAGCAAATGGCATTCTTTTCACACACCTTTCTCCCGGGGCCCCTAAAGGTGATGGCTAGTGGGGGTGAGTGTGCATGTGTGTTTTCGTGTGTGTGTGTGTGTGTGTGAGAGGGTAAAAGGGGGGGCTAGGGGCAGATGAAGGTTCTTGAGCCCCTGGGGTGGTTTCTGTGGCACAGATGTGAGAATAGGGAAAGAACATGTGGGCGCTTTTGGAAATGATCAAATGGGTTCCCTTTTGACTCTAGTTTGGCTGGAAACACATTGCCTTTCAACACCTTCAAAACAATGACCAGTGGCCTTAATAGGTGAGTTGTCTGGCAATCATAAAGTCCCCTGTTTATCGTGTCTTTTCATGAAAAAAGGGAACATTTTGCTGTGTTTAGGGCCCTGAGAGTATTAGCGCCCACCGGGCCCGCAAGTGCAGCATGTTATTGGTGTGTTAAGTCAGTGGTGTTGATATGTGCAGATAAGTGTCATCCTCATAACACTGAGATTAGCTTGTGGTGAATGAAATAGAGGAACTAAAGTTCATCAAAGTCAGAGGAAGAGGATACCACATCAATGCGACATGCTTCCCTAACACTTCTCTATTGCAGGTGGGGACAGCCACAGACAGCTAACCACTGGGCCTAAAATACCAACACTGGCTGACACACACACACATGCACACACACAAACACACACACACACACAGCACAGATTATAACGTAATATAGATATATTCCACTAACTAACTGCTCCTATGGACATCTTTGTTCATGTGACCTGCATTATCAGGACTATCTCCATACTATGGAACTGTTTGATAGTTAAGACACACCAGCTACAAACATAAACACGCATACACACATTAGTTCATACACACATTTATCATGCTTCACAAATAAAGGAAAACTAGGAAGATAAATAACGTTCAATCTCTACTATCACTAGCTTTAGGGTGTGTTTTTCTCCTTGGCTTGAAAACCTGTCCAAGAGTGGTGACGTTTGGGGGAGATCAGAGCATTTTAGTGGACTGAACCAGACACAGAAGGATAACTGCAGTCCACTCACCGTCAAGTGCTGGAAGAGCCATGCCCGCATGATGTTGGTTGCTACTTTGGGGAAGATGCCGCGTTTTTTATTCCTCTTCTTCTCTTTGTCTGGGTCATCGTCGTCACCCGTGCTGGGGGAGGCCACACTGTTGTCTAGCCCATCGCCTGTCAAAACACACACACACACATCCACACAGTGTCAGGGGAGCCAGTTTACCTCAGCTTCTAGCCGCAAACACACAAGCACACACAGGAGTGTTCTTTTCTCCTACAAAATGGGGCAGATGAGTAACAATTTCACATCAGTAGGACTTCGAAGCACCTCTAAATACATTCATTTTTAATACTTTTATAAATAACCCTCCTTCCTCACACAAGGCTCACAAGGAACACACAGCTTAGAGCCTCGAATGGGATAGAGAGAGAAAGAGAGAAAGACAGAGAGACAGAGGAAGAAAGAGAGAGAAAGGAAGAAAAGAGAGCAGCACACAAAGGGCTTGTAAGGTCGCATTTCTTCACTGCCATCAGACTCTGGCAGTCAGAGAAGAATAGGCGCTGACAGAGAGATTTAGTCTTTATCATCCTGGGGAAATATTTACCCTGGCACTTTTTTATTTTAATAGATTTATTTACTTTTTTTTCAGGTGGAGGGGACTTACACACTAGCACAAAAGCAAGGGAGAGAAATACGGCTCCCTGTGCAACCGGCACCTTTTCAAAGCACAACATTTTAATAACAATGCAGCATGGGTGCTGACAGCAACCTGTGGGCTCTCGATAAGGCCTCCATTAAGGCCAGTTAAACAGGACCTGGGCCTGGAGAGGACTTAGGCTGCTTTGGAGCTCTACATTGCTCTGCATCTGATGAATATGGAGCTTGTGCCCATGCCGCGCTTTTATTCGCAAGTCCAATTATTGTATGTCTTCTATACAGCAGCAACAGAAGGAGAGCACACCACCCCTCCCCCCCCTTCCCCACCACTGAGACAGCTTCTTATAATTGTTATTATCATTATTCAAAAAAGTGACGCTGACAATTCAGCTATTTTAAATAATAAATAATAAATCATAAAAGAAACATGAGGGAGGTAAACAGCCTCAGAGAGCTGCAGATTTCAATAGCTGAGCTCCTTTTTTTGTGAAGACAGGTTGGACTAAAGCAGGCACAGAATTGGAGCCAGTTATTTATTAATTACGCAGAATGCATTTCCAAAAGCGCCACTCTTTTAGTAAAAGTCTCACTTAAGCCGTTCGACAGGTAAGAGCGCTGAGTTAACCCTTTTTCTGCTAGCACTACTAAGCACCTGCATGGGGCTGGCTCATTGATAATTAATGGAAATGTCCGCGGTAATGCGACTGGAGATAGCTTTCTTTCCAGCTTTGCGCATCGGTGGAATAATCAAGGGCCTAAAACAGCCTTTGCTCCCTATTACCTCGGGCAAAAGAATTCCTGAAAGCATGCCTTGCGGGCATCTGAATTATACACGCCATTAGGAGAGCAGAGGGCTTTTCTCCGCTCTTTCTAAAAAACCGCCTGGCTGGCCCCTCTCCGGCTGCCCTTGCAGCAGGAGAGAGAGAGCAGCTCCAGAAAGGCTGGGGTTTCTTAAGTGGAGACTTATGTAGATACAATAGTGCTGTCTTTTTACACAAGGGCACTTTTCCCCCCTCAGCTGCTTCCTGAGAGTCACCAGAGCTTCCTGACCTGCCCCCACAGTGAAAAGAACATAAGCTATCAAACACACACACACACACACACACACACACTCACACACACACACACACACACACACACACCCACACACATACAGTAACACATAAGGTTTGCTTGCATTATTAACTGATACAACAAACAGTCTGGCCGAAGGAGCAGTTTGTCCTCCCTACTGTTTTTAGGCAAATAGGACTTCCTTGATCTCATCTGGGAAGGGAATCGGCACTGCTGGTTTGTAATCTAAGACAAGATTTTCATTGGAAGCAAATGCTCTCAATCCGGTGTAAAGACCGGTTCGTGTTCAGCAAAGCTTAAAATAATAAACCTGGGGCTTGTCCCATGCGACTTAGCAAAACAGAAGCAAAGGCTGGATATCAGGACAGAGGCTGGAAAAGAGGATGGGAGGGGAGTGAGTGAGAGGGAAACAGACACTGTGTGATGTCTGAGGTAACTGCTGCATTCACACTCTCTTGAGCCTTCCTCCTCCTCCTCCTCCTCCTCCTCCTCCTCCACTCTGTATTATGAATTGTTTAACCTCTTTCTCCCAATATTTTTACTTAAGCCTGACCTCTGAGGACCTCAGCCTTCGAGGCAGAGAGGGAGAGAGGGAAAAAAATGCAAAAAGCAGAGTCTGTCAATTTTATTGGCATTTCCATTTTTGCTGCAATTTGATGCCAATTCACCTCGGCTAGGTCTGGGGCTAATTTCTCTCTCCTTTTTTCTTGAACATCAAGACAAGAGCCAAGCATATGGTGGCTGTAGGCCATGTTTTTTTTTTTTTTTCTCACAAAATGTCAGTGTCAGATGCTGCCACTTCCTCCTCCTCGGCTAGGGGAAGGCACACGGATGGGTGGTGAGTCCGAAAAGGTGGAAATAATCATAAAAATGATGCCGGTCCATAAACAAGCTCACAGCCTCATTAGACCAGCAGCAGGCTCCAGTGGCAGATTTATTCGCCTTTTCGCTGATGCTATGAGGAAATGCCACAGGCTAACTTTGGCCAACTGCTAATGGGTTATGACAGCGTCTTAGCAACTAGCGATGGGGTGGGGGGGCGAAGACTCACCCAGTGACAGTGAGGGGAAAAATGTCATCTCATCTGCCCATGTGTGGTGGAGTCTATGTGGCAATTAGGGAGCAGGCCAATGACTGGAGCAGGCCAGAGGCTGAGGAGGATGCCCCGCGGCTAACCAAGGAGAGAATTTTTTATGATCCCCACACACACACACACACACACACACACACACACACACAGCTGACGTCGCTTTCCTTGCCTGTCTGCCTGCTTGCCTGCCACACAAATCAGGTTAACACTTCCCCCTCAACCCGCCTTTGTCAGCCAAGTCTACTGAATGGCTCACCCCACCACTCTCAAGCTCACCTTTTCTTCTTTATGCTCTCGCTCTTTCTCTCAATCCTCAGTTCTTTCACTCCTTCTGTTTGTTTCCTTCCCTTGCTCTCTCTCTCTTTCTCGCTCTCTTTCTCTCTCTCTCTCTCTCTCTTCCTCTCTCTCTCTCGCTCTCTCTCATTTTCTCTCCCTCTCCCTCTCTCTCCCTCTGACTCAAGGCATTTCCTGACATTATCAGAGGAATCTAGGGTAATCTGTTATGATCTGATTACTCAAAAAGGCCACTTTAATTGGCACTACCTGTTCCTTTGCTGGCTCGTGCACATCACAGAGGTGTCAGTCATTTTTCTGCTGATTTACAAATTAGCAACATGGCACATCCCATCCATCAAGCGTGCTCACATCACATAAGATGTCCACTTAAGCAATGTGGGGAAAAACACAAATGTCTTTTTCTCACAAAGCAGGCTTTTAATGAAAAAAAAACAAAAAAAACAAAACGCTATCAGTGTCAGTTTTCAAGCCAAGAGTTATAAGTCAGTCTGTCATAGCACAGAGCACAGCTGCTTGCCCTTTCAAATCATTTTAAGAAGTGTTTTGACAAAATTTTATAGGCCATGCTCTGCTGGATTGAGCCAAGCTATGAATACAGATTTTAAGTTTTTTTTTATTTTTTTTTACACCACATTTAGTCCATGGGCGATTTATAGCTCACCTCTGGCCTCTGACTGTGCAGAGACTGGTACAACCTGTGCGTCTCCATTACGCTCTGCTCCAAGCATCTCTCTCTCTCTCTCTCTCTCACACACACACACACACACACACACATTCGCACACATATATGCAAGTGTTGTAATGCACAAAACTAGTTTTGACTCTGCAGTCTTGATATGGTCTCAGTGAAGGAAGAACTCATATGTGTTGTCTGGTAAATGAATACAGTGATAGTATCATGCCACCATAACCACATGCTTTTGTTTTGGTTTTATTTACATAGTATAGCATACTTCAGAATATATATTCTGAAAAGGGTCTTAGACTTAACTTGGTCTTCCCACAAAAAGTCTCGGTTTTGACTTTGGTCTTGACAACAATTTTAACACAAACTCTGCAAACTCTACATTGCAAAATCAAAGGCCTGCAGTCTACCTCCTTTTACCAACTCACACACTCCTGTCTTTCTGTCAAATACACATGGGGCTACAGAATTTGGTGAGCAAAGGGAAAGGGAGAGAGAGAAAGAGAGAGAGAGAGAGAGAGAGAGAGAGAGAGAGAGAGAGAGAAAGAGAGAGAGAGAGAGGAAGAGAGAGAGAGAGAGAGAGAGAG
>JBBPCZ010000156.1:7196473-7253134 GCA_037974445.1 Brycinus macrolepidotus | reverse complement strand
CCAACATCATGCAAGAATTAAATAAAACACCCCCTCTCTCCAACAGATGGGGACATTTAATGCGACCGAGTATTGGGTAAGAAGCCCATATTTGAATCTGAGTCTGAATCTCTTGCATCATTCTTATAGAACTTACAGTATATTGATCTGTTTGCTGCATGGTTGAATCGCCACGTTAATCAATAATAATTGTAGTTGAGTTTGTTGTCTTGGCTTTATGAAATTTCTTAAGAGTGGAACATGTGGGCTAAGTTTCAGTCTGTAGCTCTGCATGTAAATTTATGCAGACAATAACAAGAGCCTCCCAGGAACTATTTGACTTGGCACGCTTGGGGGGGGGGGGGGCTTCTGCAAATGGGTCCTGGTAATTGCTGATACGTATCGGACTCCTGTAGTCATCACCTCGGCCCTGTGCTCTCTGAAGAGGTGGAGGAAACCCTAAGCTTTTCAAAACACTCAGCATGCTCTGTCTGAGTGCATGTGTGTGTTCTCTCTTTGAGCCCAGACCCTTCCTGGTAGGGTTAAATTTTTTATCCCTCCTCTCCTCTCTCTGGCCCAAGGGTGTTCTTTTTAATCTGGGCGGGTTTTGGCCTTGCCAAGATCCCTCGCTGCTATTTGGTCGAGAAATAGGAGGCCCGCAATAATGATTTGTTTTCTTTTACTCTCTAAGGCTCACGAATGCTCACTAAAATAAGTGGGATCCCAGATACAATACCACAACAAGTCCCCTGAGAGGGCAGCAGTCAAACAAAGGCAGGCATGTATGTGCTCCGGAGAGCCACCTGCGCTAATAAACAGACTCTAATTCAAGAATGGGTAAGTGGGGTCTCGGCTGGACTCCTTTAAAGAGGAGGGACGTTTGTGAGAGCTACATAATCAAACATGAACGGTGTAAGAAAAGAATCCAGCATTCTTTCTACCATTTGGACAAGGTGCTTCATAAGGTCTCAGAACCACAGAGTGGTTAGGATGCCATAAACACAATCATATGTAATCACAACAAGTGATCACTGAAGGCACAATATGAGTAATATCCACTGTTAATTGTCAATGTTTAAATGGTCATACTCTTAAAAATAAAAAATTAAATGGCATAGAACAAGGCAATCCAAAATGTGTCCAGCAGGTCAAAGTTTGGCCCATGAGGACATTCAATTTGGCCTGAAAGTTACTCTAACCTTATCTCTATACCCAACAAACTATTTTTTTAAATTATATGTATAATTTATGACTTACAATAGTTCAGGAACCCCTAAATTATTGGAAGTTCTTTAAAATTCAAAAGGTTGGCACCGTTAAGAGTATATCATAAATAACTACATTACTATGTTAATATATTAACTATAATAACTATATTAATATTCTCTTGGTTATGTACAGTTATGCAATTGTAATAAGCTTATTTTTGATGCACTTTGCTGACACTTGTGGTTGAAGCATATATGGTGTAGATGTTGGATTTTCCAAGCTTCTGTACATGAGAGCCAAGTGCAAGAGCACTTCTTTAGCCCATGCTGCCTCGGAAGATGGACATGGAGATGTTTATTAGGTGCACGCAGGCACAAAGAGTAACTCACTGACGTGTGTGGTGAAAGGAAGCGGGAGAACAGAGAAGGATGGAAAAGGTCAGCAAGGAAACAATCTATGAGAGAGAGAGAGAGAGACAGACAGAGAGAGAGATAGAGAGAGAGAGAGAGAGAGAGAGAGAGAGGGAGGGAGGGAGAGAGATGGAGGAAGGCAGGGAGGGAAAGAGAGGCCATCTGGGACAAGGAAAATGGGCATGAGTGTGAGGATAGTAGTGTGCTTATTGGGATTATGAAGTGACTCCTTACAGAACATGCTAATACGGTTAATACGGCTTCTTTCCACAATCAGTAATTAACCCACATTAGCATAATGCCCCCTACAGAACAGCTTTAAGCTACACATATGAAGTGCCACACTGCTTGAGCTAGGCTTGACACCTTCCACTGTGCACACACATACAAACACATGCACGCAATGGCTATGCATTTAGCTCTGGCCGTGTTTTCTGCCACTAGAAAAATAACAAAGTAAACACACGGCCTCAAGTGTGGTGTAAGCAGAGGGATTGGAGAAGGTTGGGGAAAGGGGGGAGGGTGACATTAAAGGCCCAGCTATAATTGGAAGTATGTGAAAAATGAAGTGTCAGTTTGGTCAATAAAGAGCAAAGGTCAGCGGCAAGCGGGAGCTCCAAGCCCGCACAAAATGTGCTCATTAAGCGGCCCAATCAGAGTGCGGCGTGCCGCCCGGACCATTAGTCATCGGCCATCTGACCGCCACTCTCCTCTTATCGCCCTCCTTCTCCGGCTTGGGGAGGAGGGGGAAAAAAAAAAGAAGAAGAAAAGAAAAGCACAGACCAAGACTGGTATAGAAATCGCTGCTCAGTCATCTGGAACGTAACGCGGCCCTTTCTGCTTCCCGCTCTACTCTGCCTGCCGGCTGCCCAGGCCTTCGGACTACTGCCCTGACACAAGCTTCAATAATAAATGAAGTTGCTTTTTGCCTACAGAAGCCAGACTTTCTGCTCTTTGCTCAGACGTGTCTCATCTACACACAGGAAGGTGGGACTCTTACTAACCCTCTAAACTGAAGGCAAGATGTAGGCTTACTGCAACAGTTACTCTTGTTATTCAGTAACTAATATATGTTATATCTCCTAAGTTTGTTATGTAGTTATGAGAGTAAGGGACTGAGGTGTGGGCTTTTAGGGGTTAAAGAATGCAGCTACCCAGCCATGACACACATCAGCCAATAAGGCTCCCACTTTCATTTACTTTTTGTGAGCTACATTGATGTGCGAAAGAAAAGCCAGACATAGCTATTATTCAGCTTTAGATTTAAACTGTAACGTGTAGCTGGATGAGGGTAAAGAGATTTGCAGTGTCTATAACCGCTTTTCATATTGCCGCTGTCTGGATAGAAACATTCCAAAGGCTCCGGCTGGAATAAAAACAGGGAGTAAATAAAACCCTGTGATTGAGGAGCTCTTTGCTTGGACTGTCATCGCCAACGGCTCAGTTGGAAGAGGCCCGTGACTCAGGGCCTGGAAGAAGCCTCATTAGTGCATGCAGACTTATCACAACCAGCTGATAGGCTCAAGCGAAGCCCCCTGCAAAAGGAAGAAGCCGTACTGTCCTCCGCAACATCTGCTTCAGGTCTCACTCTTCTCATCCACTATCAAAAAGCTCAGATCCAGTTCCAGAATCATTAGGGGGACAGTAGTGGAATGGCGAAAAAGCAAGTGGCATTGCAAATTCTGCTTCTGGAGAACCTCTCACATAAACGTACTTATACACAGGAACAAAACATGTTTTTTTGGAGAAGCCTTACCCTGTTCACTGCTGTTGTCACCACTGTGTGATGTATGTCCACCGCTGGAGGGTCCTGGCGTGCCCCCGGAGCGTGTGGACGCTGTGTCGTCATGATCTCTGTTCCATGAGGTCTGCGCGGAGGGAGGGAGAGAGAGAGAGAGAGAGAGAGAGAGAGGGAGCAGGAGGGAGGGAGGGAGAGAGAATTGAGTGTACAGTTAGGCATCAGTCTGCTGGGACTCAGCACATAGATAAGAACCCACTGCACTCCCACATCACAAAAGACAGCCAGCGCTATCAGATGTTCCTCATTTAGCTGTTTTACAGTAGAAAATACTCTTCCCAGGCTCTGCCTAAAACCCAGGACCACTCACAACAACTCTCACTACAACTACAACTTACGAGCCTGAGATGAAGTTTTGGTAATAATTACTTCTAATAAGAGTTTCTCAAAATTTAGTGGATGAAAAAATACACTAAATAATTAAACTGAAGATATCACCAATATCAATTTTTTTCAGCCCCAACAGATACTACGAGCCATACAAAAGCTAAATAGAGACAAACCAAAAAAGGTAAATAACGATATTTACCAAAGGCAAAAGATCCATAGTCCCAAATGGAAAACGCACCGCTAAGCAGAGAGAAAGAGAGACAGAGTGCAGCTGTCTGAGTGGCCTCTGCTGGGCCTGCACCTCCACACACACTGGCAAACTGTGCAGCAGTGAGTGAGGAAAGGACTGGCCAGTCACTTCTCTTATATCTCAGGCAGAGGGAGTGTGTGCGTGTGGGCAAGCGAGAATTGTGTGTGTGTGTGTGTGTCTGTGTGTCTGTGTGTATGTGTGCGTGCATGTATTGAGGCCTTCTGAATCGAAACAAAATCAAATAAGAGTCTCAGCTCTCCTTGTAAGGTGGAATAGCATGGAGGGGAAAAAAGATGAAGAAATCTTATTGACAATTCCGCTTAGGTGTATAATGGGTGAGGAGTGTCAGCTGTTGGGCGGATGCGATGTGGCAAATGGATGAGACACCAGGATAAAGAGTAAGAGGCCTGGACAATAGTGAGCCGGGGGCCTGTAAGCCCTCAGCCCCATGCAGGGCTTCCTTGCCCCATACAAAACACAACAGATGTTGCCTCTTATCACCGGCCGTCTTGGCTAAAAGTAACATCGGTGTAGGAGGAAAACAAGCATGGAAAAGAAGGACACATAGAAAAGATCTTCTGTGGGCTGGCGGGAGGACTGTCCAAACAGCTGATGTTGCCAATAAATACGCTAATGTGTTGTGCACACACGCTGTAGTGTTGCGGGGTAAAATATGCTGGGTTTAAAATGTACAGTCATGGATGCATTCGTACAATATACACACAAAGGAAGTGGAATATGTTCTTGAAAATGACAGAAGCAAAGGCCTTCGAAATGTAACTCAATATAATGAAACTCAAAAGGTGCTCTGCAACTAATGTTGCTAATAGGTTTGTTTTGTCAGATTAAGACAGAAAAAAAAACGTGAGAAACGCACTTAGATTGAAAGTATCTGTTCAACAATGCGGTCAAATTATTGAATAATCAAGACTGGCTCTGATCTTTTCATTTTTCTTCAGTGCTCCTACTCTGAGCAAAATGTGTAATGTAAATATTTTTCCTCCATCTCCAATAAAACCTGATGCTCATGCCAGCCGCTCACAATGTATTAGAGCAGAAAAGAAAATGCTGTTAAAAAAAAAAAACAGTCAAAAGAAAAAATGGTGTATTCTGCAGCATACCAAAAGTATGCTGTAAGAGGTAATTTAGAACATATGCTCGAAGAGCAAACTGTTAAAGCAGAAATTGCCAGCCTCTACAACTCCGGCTTCAAAAAAGAAAGAGAATGAGAGTGAGAGAGAGAGAGGGAGGGAGAGAGAGAGAGAGAGAGAGAGAGAGAGAGAGAATGGAGAGACGAAGAGGGGGAGAGGGAGAGAGAGAGGGAAAAATGGAGGGAACTTGTTTATTCAGTGCTTTGTGGAAAAGAATAGTACAGCACCCTGGGGATGGAGAATGCCAGGCTCTGAAACCCCAGCACCTCACCGTGTAAAAAGATGTTGCTGTTGTTTTTTTTTATACGCAACAAATCCCACTTGAAAATATAATTAGAAGGAGAAAATGGCAAACTATTGCATTAACTGTAATTGAACAAAAGAGCAGTGGGGCTTGCGGGAGGTTTGCTGCGGGGGCCCCTGGGAACGGGGGAGGGGCTTCGATGTGAGTGAGTGACATCTCTAGGGTACACTCCAGTCTATTTATAACTGGCTGGTCACTCCTGGCCACAACTGATCTAACGGCTAATTAATAGAAAACGCCCGGATCACACAGCAGTAAAACGCACGGGAGCACTCCGTCAGGCCACCCAGAACAAACCCAGCAGGAGCTGTAGGAGCAGGGTGCCATATGTAAGCCCATGAAAACATCTCAGAGAGATGTGTGCGACGGTGTGTGGATGCAGTGCTAGAGAGAATGCACTGCCAGTGCAAAGAACAACACGTTTGATATATTCACTGTCCTTCTAATGAGCTGGCTAGGATTTATTCAGTTGTTTTCCCTTCCTTCCCCTCCCCCTCTCTTGCCCCTCTCTCCCAGTCCTTCGCTCTCCTGTGCAGGATGTAGATTAATTCAATGCTTAATTGTTTAGTAAATTCAATTTTCCACATTCTATTCTGCGTAGCTTTAGCTAAAGTTCTTAAATCTGCAGCGCGTAGCCCAGGGAGCAGCGTTTGTCATCTGTGCCTGCCTCTTTTTTTTTTTTTTTTCATTACCATTTTCTTCCTCCGCCACTTAATTCGCCATGAAAAGATTTTCCTTGCTGGAAATTCTGATTCCGCTATGATCGGTGAGGCATTCCAATTCATTGCATTTTCATTGTGTTGGGACTTAGACGCCAGGGCAGCCTTTTCTCACAGTGCACCCTGCATTTATACCACCACTCAAGCAAAGAATGCTTGGGCTCCCAATTCATTTATAACAATAAAGAAAAGCTGAACGCTGTCTTGCTTATATATTTACATGTGACTTTACAGGGTTAAAAACTGCATGCATGTGTTTACATTTTCATGCATTCTGACATGCCACAGAGCATGGGTGCTATTTTTTTCCCCTTTATCCAGCCCTTACAAGACAGCACTCAACTAATGAAGATTTTTTTGCAACCCCCCACCCCATTCCCTTAAAAAAAAAAAAAAAAAAAGCACCGAAAGAGATTTGCAAGGGTGCTTGAGCAAACTGACTAACACTGGCTCCCCTTTGAGTCTCTGCAGCAGCTTGGGATTCACACATGAGCTGAATGGATGGCGACCAAGAAAGCAAATCTGTGCTAGATGCTCGCTTGTTTGTTTATTTGTTTACTTCCGTATGTTGATAAGAGCAGGATCCTGCGAGCTGATAGCAGAGCATGTGGCAGCTAGCTTGGGCCTGGTGACAACTCACCACATGCTGAAATATTAGAGGAACCTTTGAAAATAAAAGGATTTTGATAATGGTATGCACAGCCACAGAAAAAAAAAAAGAAAACCAGAGGCACAGAGAGAGAGAGAGAGAGAGAGAGAGAGAGAGAGAGAGAGAAAGAGAGAGAGCCTAGAACAATCCCCTCCCCCGTACACCTACTCCTTCCCTAAATCTCACAATGCAAAAGGGAGAAAGAAGGGGAAAGAGAGAGGAGGGAGGGGAGAAAGGGGGAAAAACTTGATAATTGCTGAAGAAATCTGGTTGGTTTCGGTCTCTGGAGAGAGAAAAATATCGCTGCATGGCCTGTGGGTGATATCTAGTTTTAGAACAAGTAGAATCACTCTTAATGGCACTAGAGGATAATCACACGTCTTGGTTAATTACAATAGCTTTCACGTCCCAACACAAGCAGGCGTTGCTTGAGGAATCTCAAAGCTCCATTTCTTGAAAAACATCCAACACGGAAAGCCAGGGTATAGACGAGAAAAATCAAGAAAAAAAAAAGAGTCACGTTTAACTGCACTAAATATGTAAATATTTGATGCGTTTTCCAGCTGCATTATCTGCATTGCACTATGGAACATGCTGGGTGACTGTAAACAGTCGTATGCAAAGGTTTAGGCACCCCGGTCAAATTATGTTTGTAAAGAAATGAAAATAAGCACACAACCTCTACAAGGAAAACACTTCAGCAACCTAATTTAACATATCAGGAAAAATAGAAAACATAAAATGTGGTTTGTGCAAATGGCACATTTTGAATTCAAGTGATTTTTTTTTTCCCTAATGTGTTAAACAAATAAATAGAAATTGTGCATTAAAAGCTGAAGGAAAAAAACAACACATTTCAGTCTGTTCCCTGTCGAGAATATGTACTTCTTTTTGCTTCAAAAAATGAACAAAACATGTAATCTGACCATGAGGGTTCAAACTTTTGCCTACGACTGTACAGAAAAAATCATATGCTTTCCATATTAACCCAGAGCCAGCAGGCTTTTAAAAAAAGCCTGTTTTGAATTTGACTCATCAGAGAAACCACCATTTGAAATTCCCATGCCTCTTTCAAGCGGAAGCGCACAACAAAAAAAAAAGTCACAAGCTTATCTCTTTGTATCACTTGTTGAATCCTCGACAGCGACCTACATTTGTCCACAGAAAGAGAGAGGGATCACAACCTCTAATTTCTGCCACAAAGCCTATGATTATTCACAATCACTGTAATGGTTCAAACATTGCACAAGGTCTATAAAAGCAGCAGAGCACAGCTACGAAATGAAGAGAATCACCAAAGATCAGAGTGTGCAAATGCAAGCCAACCAACAGATATTGATTATGGAAAGCACTTCACTGGTAAAGGGCGTAAAAGCCGTTTTTAATGTATCATACAAGTATATAGTGAAACCACAAACACAACAAGAACCACAAAACAGGGAAATAAGAACATTAGTAATAGTACTAGAGAGGACTTGTCCTTGGATACAGCACAGTTTCAACACACAGTTATACAGTAGGCAATTATACAAAAGTAGCTCTGGCCTGGGGCAGATTCTGCAACTGAGTAGATTTTTGCTATATGTGGAGGGACACAGTTGCAGTAAAACTGTAAACAAAGCTCACCATTTTATTACAGACAAAGAATAAAACTGTGAAAAAAAAAATTATTTGAAACTTTCTTCGGCTTGTTTGGAATAATCTAAAGGGCCATGGACCAGCTGCTGAAGTCGTAAGCAACTATTGCAGCGCTCTAGAGTCTGTTTTTAAGGCTCTGAGTTCATTAGCAAATGGCGGAGGCGCTCCTTGTGCTCTCTGTGCAATTACAGGCAACTGTGCAAACGCTGCAGCCCATGCAAATGTCTTCACGTTCTTTACTTAACTTTCCAGAGTAAGCATCAGCACAGAACAAATGGCCCACACTGTAAACACATTACCAAGAACCACCAACCCTAATCTCAACCACAACAAAAAAAAAAAAACAATACTTCAGGATATGGCAACACAGATAAGAGTACAGCCAGTTATAGTTTTTTTGTCATGGTTCATATCAGTGTCAACTAATCAGTTGCATCATCTGTGTATAGTTTGTCAAAGAAGGACTGTTTTAGAAACGAGCAAAAAACAAGTTCAGCTTGCTGAAATGCATAAGGAGTGAAAGGAGTGAAGGAGAATTGCTAATCAGTCCCTCCACTCACACAGCACCTGACGGGGGCCAGTGCCTTTATCAGCGAGGTCTGAAGTGCAAAACGTAAAGTCCAAAACTGGCTCAGCGGCATTCACAGGCAGAGAAGATCTGACTTCTTCACCTCTAAGCTCTGCTCTGCTCTTTCTCTTTTTTTTTTTTTGCTGGGAGGCGCCTGTCGTCTTTTGCCAGTCTCTCACTACTCACAGGGCGTGCAAAACAATGGTGAGTTGGAGCTGAAGACATTATTGATACGATGCTTGGGTGCACAGAAAACGAAAAGCCAGCCGAGAGCCGGACCAAAGAGTTTAATAAATTCTATGTATATTCCGAAACCCCCCCCCCCCCTCCCCTACTACTGGAGTCTTCTTGCTGGAATAAATTGGTTTATGAATAAATGAGCCACCCTTCTCCCTCTTGTTAACATTTGTGGAGAATTTGCACAAAGAACATTTTTTTTTTCCAGTCCAATTCAACTTTATGCCCGAGGGCATATATTAAAAATACATATGGAATGAGATAATGCACACAATGCAAATTCGTTAAGGACGTCGCCGACTAACAAACCCAGTCTGAAGTTGCACAAAAACATATAGGGTAAAAAAAAAAAAAAAAGAAACGTGGTTAGAGTTGCAGAACTAGTCAACCAAAAACGCCTTCACAGCGTATAGGCCAGCTTGAAGCTCCAACATTATCTTAAGAAAAAAACCTATGCCAATAACTCATGTGAGGCCTAAGTGTTAAAATTTAGTCTTTTAACTTTGGGGAATTCAGTATTTCATTAAAAGTGTGTAAACATAACACCAGCCCTTGATATTTAGTGTGAAACCATCATCCAGGAGAATATAGGACATGTCTTAATCCTAAAGTCAATTAAAGATCTGAATCCATGCCCCCAAGCACAGTGTAAATTGCTCTTATCAAGTTATATACCTAGATCCTCATGGGGCTTCATATAGGCCTCAGCTATTTCTATCTCTGAAAATTCATCATCTCTCAAACATTTAAGCAGCTCAAGACTCTTGACAACCCCCTCCACCCCCAGACCCCCCCCCCTCCCAGCACAGACATAATTTTGCTCAAAAGAAACAGTCAAGAGCACAATTGGCATTACCTTATTTAATTCTCCCTTTGAATTACACGAAGTAATATGTGCGCGAATGTGCTCATTAACATTATGGCTAATAGAGCTGAGATGGGGCTGTGGCCAGAGGTCGCTTTAGCCCCAGTCTCGCTCTGTAATGAATGGCACAGTTCAACAGGGGCTTCCTCACACATAAAGCAGTGCGGCACCGACGGCTGAGCTACGACTGCTCAGGGCTTTTATCCGAGCTTTCAGCCATATGGAGCTTCATAGATCTGAATGGTTCGGCCTAATCGCTTCATTCCGTTTTTTATACTGTGGAGGTGAACTAATCTCGCGGACCCTCACCTCCCCCTGTCTGCTGTCTAAAACTAGCAGTTAGAAAAACAGCGCATCGTGCGTAAATGAGAGATAAATCCCCATCACGAGTGTAAAACTTTGAGTAACACCAACAGAGGCGGTGCGTAATTACGCGTCTGGTTACCAGCGCGGCTCCAAAACCCCATTTATTAAAGCGGGGAAATCTCTCAATCCATCAGAGCAGCTCAGAGAAGAGGCGTGAGCTCGAGTCCGCGCCAAAAAAGCAGCGACAAGCCGGCTAATGAAGCGTGAACGGCGGCTGAAAATCCAAGACACCTCGGCGCTCTGGTTGTACTGAATCGCCTTAACGCTCTCTGGAGATTTGCTCTCTCTCTCTCTCTCTTCTCTCTCTCTCTCTCTCTCTCTCTCTCTCTCTCACACACACACACACACACACACACATACACGCACAGCGCCCTCCACTCGGTTATGTGATAATAGATAAGCGCTATGAATGCCGTTAAACAAAGAGAAAGAAAGACAGAGGGAAAAAAGGAGAAGCGCGATGGGAGAGGACTAAATTAAAATGGACACGAAGCAGGTCAAGTTTATGGCAGCGCGCTCGGAGGCTTAATCTCCTCGGGTCGGATCCGGGATCAGCCCCTTAATGAAGCGCTAATGGCTACATTACTCCAAAAAAACATTCCCATTCCAGCGGAGGCTGAAGGCCCTTAATCGTATGGAAATAAGAGGAGGAGGAGGAGGAGGAGGAGGAAGAGGAGGAGGCGCGTACCTGATCGAGCGGCCCTGAGGATCTGCTGATCTCCTCGCTGTCCGACTTGGATCCTCCTTCTCTCTCGTCGATCACCAGGTCGATGGGCATTTTGCCCTTCAAGCAGCTGATGTAGCGGTGACAGAAGTTGTCGCAGAGCTCGTGCACCTAGACGTGAAAAAGAGAATTGTAAAAATGTGTGTGTGTGTGTGTGTGTGTGTGTGTGTGTGCGTTTGTGTGTGTGTGTCTGTATGGGGGTGTTACAGGAGTGCAGTCGTTTTGACGTGGCGAGAAAAGGAAGGATAACTTTATTCACCAGCAAAATAGAGAGATCGCCCACAATTGAGAGTGACGGGAGGAGTCCCGGGCTGCACAGCCATCAGCAGCGTGTTAAATCCACACACGCACACACACACACACACCGCACGGCCTGCAGCAACCTACATTCGTTCACCTCCACCACTTCTTTCATTTGGGCCTCTGTGGACCCAGTGAAAGGAGCAGCGACACACAAAACAAAAGACCCGTCAGTGAGAGACAGAGGGTCCGCCTGCATGTTCAGTACAGTTCAGAACTGTCGCCTGGATGTTCAGGACAGTTCAGAACGGTCGCCTGGATGTTTAGTACAGTTCAGAACGGTCGCCTCGATGTTCAGTACAGTTCAGAACGGTCGCCTCGATGTTCAGTACAGTTCAGAACGGTCGCCTGGATGTTCAGGACAGTTCAGAACTGTCGCCTGGATGTTCAGTACAGTTCAGAACCGTCCCCTGGATGTTCAGGACAGTTCAGAACGGTCGCCTGGATGTTCAGGACAGTTCAGAACGGTCGCCTGGATGTTCAGTACAGTTCGGAACCGTCGCCTGGATGTTCAGTACAGTTCAGAACCGTCCCCTGGATGTTCAGTACAGTTCAGAACGGTCGCCTGGATGTTCAGTACAGTTCAGAACCGGAGCTGAACGGACTCGTCTCAGTCTAAAACTAGAACAGTCTGGCTACGACTATTATTGACAGTGTGACTCGGCTGAACGGGCCTCGGGTCTTTTAATTAAACTATCAGAAAAGGAGCATGACACGAATTGCAAAGGGAGTGTGAGAATATATATATATATTTATGTAAATGAAGGACATCAGTTTAAAAAACCTACTAATTAAACTAAATGGAAAAGTTGACTTTACCTTTTCCAGCTCCAAAAGATGAAAACGTAAAACTTGAATGGCTTGAATCATCTGAGGAAAAAAATACAAATAAGACAAAAGTAAGATAAAACATTTTAACGCGAGATCCAAGAGACGCAACGTGCTGAAAAATAATAACTGCGTCTTCCTTCAGCACCAAGTCAAACGCGGTCAATAACGGGAACACTTAAAGATCCGCTCCACTTTTAGAAATAGCCAAAAGATTTAAAAGTCAGAAACTACAAGAAACTTTCAATTATATTTCTCGGTCAAAACTGTGGGACACAAATGTGGAGAAGTCAGAGATTTTTTTTTTACCTATAAAAAAAACTTAAATAAATAAATAAATCAGAGTTTATCTCCATTACTAAATCAGCAACAGTCCAAGATTCTTCGCATGAATGTTTCAATAACTGTAAAAGTCGTATGGGAAGCTTTATTCCCACCAGGCATTAAGAGTGAAATAAAAAGAAAGAAAATAACTTATTTGCACTTACCAAATTATCCAGCTCGGGATTTGATGAGAATAATGGCTTTTCTGCTCTGATCTGAGAGTGAAATAAATATGTATGAGTTACAGTGGCGTAAAACAGGCCTAAAACAAATCTGTGCACGCTTTATTATTAAAGAAGAAGGGGGGGGGAGGGGGCAGTGTATATGGGCTGCGGGTTGCAGAATTGCTAACAGGGCGAGAAATCGCATAATTAGCGAACAGTGCAGGTAAATGCAGCCTTTTTTCTGCTTCTTCTGGTGTCTGACCTGTTTTGCAAACACTGCTATGTCTTCATTGAAGGACTCTGAGGAACACACGTCCCCTCCCGCCACCCCGGGCTCTCTGGGGGTGCACGTCGCTAATTCACATTTCTCAAAAATCAGTGCTAGCAGTGGAAACAGGGGATGCCTGAAAAGAAACACACAAATACATGAGCAAATAAATAAATTAATTAAATAAATAATAAAGTAATAATAACTTTCATATGGGGGAGGGAAGTCAACAAACAACAGTTCAGTGTGTGTGATCTCGCCTGTTAACAGTAACTTAAACAGCCCACTAAACACCAGCACGCGCTGGAGGATTCACCACGAACACACACACACACACACAGACTGTTAATAACAGTCATACTAAGCATTAATACAGTAATACACAGTAACATGCGTTTTTACGCAGCTGAGCTTTATTGTTAATTGTGTATGACGAGAATAAAAAAGTATAGAAAGTTAAACAACGTGTAAAAAAAAAGTCCAGCAAAACACGCGCGCCAGGCCTCGAGCTCATCTAACACACACTGGTCCGTATGCACAGGTCAAGCGAGCGTTTTGATTTTATTCGCAATTAAAAGGAATGCTTTCAACTGGCGCCTGTTACTTCTAACGTACTTTCACAGTCAACATCACTCAAAACATGATAAAAACGTGCTTCAGAAATCTGCGTGTCCTGTTATAGCATACTGTGTGCATTATTGTTATTTTAGATTATAAACTGTATTAAACGTAAGCAATAGAGGTTATAATAAGAGGCGGGTAAATCTGGCATGACGCGTCAAAGCTGATCCAGTCTGAAGTGAATAAGGAGAATTAATTCCACAATCAAATTAGACAAACAAGAAAACAAAACAAGCTCAGAACTAAAAATCTGCCAAACCTCAGCTGAGAGCGAAGGAAAGTGACAGAAATAAACTACTCGAAAGTTCAAAATATATTTGAGTTACTTCGAAAAACACCGAGGGTCCCAAAAAAACCCAGGCGACAGTAAAGCAGACGAAACAAGCAACAAGTTAGACGGCTTGCTCAGAAGTTAGAAGAGCAAAGTGCTGGAAAAAAAGGGGTACTGACAAAAACGAAAGAAAGAAAAATATAGTCGGTGTACTTAAAGACATGAAGGGACAGTTTAGAGAGGTTTTTTTTCATTTTCGACCTTGGGGCACAAAATAACGGCGGACTGGTGAAGAGTCCGAGTGTGTTGTTGGCCGTGTGTGTGTGTGTATGTTACTGGCCGTGTGTGTGTTATTGGCCGTGTGTGTGTGTGCGTGTGTGTGTTTTGAGCTGTATGTGTGTTTTGGGCTGTTTGTGTATGAGTGTGTGTTTTGGGCTGTGTGTATATGTGTGTGTGTGTGTGTGTGTGTGTGTGTATCGTACCCGTAAATGGCGTCCTTGTCCCTCTTCAGCGCGTCGTTCACGGAGCTGCCCATGCCGGGCGCCATGGCGTTGGGGTGCGCCGCGTGCGCGTACTGGTGCGCGTGCAGCTGCGCGCCGTGGTTCAGGTGCACCGCCTGCATGGAGCGCGCGCCGTGGGGGTCCCCGTACATGGTGGTGGGGATCCCTACCCCGTCCATGCCGTAGTGGGGCAGGTCTTCGTACTGAGAACAGCAAAACACACGCAGCAGCAGTTCAGACCCACTGGCTTCAGCTCAAACAAACAACAACAACAACAAAGAGAGCATCCACACAACCGTTTAAAAAGACATCAGCGAGACTTAAATAGCACGAATTAACACCAGAACCTAAAAAAGAAAGAAAACAGCATCAAACTAACAGTTTAAAAAGCAACACACACATCAGCGAGACTCGCACACCGGCATTAAAAAAGAAAGAAAAACACAAGAGACTGATTTCTCTCAAGAGTTCAAAATAAAAGAGGCCAAAATAATACAACAGTAAAAAAAGAAAAAGTGAGATTTACTAAAATTCTCTCTCTCTCTCTCTCTCGAACTTCATCAATTCAAAGAGAAAAAAAGCAGAAAAACAGAAAAGAAGAAAAAGAAGAGAACAAACAGCTACGATCTATCAAGAGAAACAGGACCACTCGACTTGAGAAAACGTGCATTTTATAAAAGGATTTCTCTCCACAGGCGTTTTAACAGTGTAGTAAATAGTTTACTAACAGTCTGTGCTTTAAACTCTCAGGACCTGTTTGTTGTGATTACTCACGTCTCAGCGCTGAACCTATTTAGTGCCACATTTTTACTTTAGATGAGTCCATAAAATGGGAAAATAGTTTATTAAATAGCAACATAGTGCATAAACGTTCACGGACTGTCCCAGGATAATGTGCCTAATCCAGTCCTATTTTAATAACATCATTAATATAAATGCAAATGAAAGAATACTACAGTGACGTCTGGTTTATTTCTTTTTTTTTAGAATAAAATAAAATGAAATGAAATAGAACGTGCAATTTAAAACTTGCTATAAAAGTCAAATGTCCATGTGTTTGGTAAAAGACGCGGTGTAAATACTTTCTGGGGTATTTGAGCTAAAATATAAAATATAGAAATATAAAGCAATAATAATAATAATAATAATAATAATAATAATAATAATTTTTATTAATAATAATAATAAAGGCTGTTAATTTATTTGGAGAAATCTGGTCCTGTTGCATTTGGCCACTTTATGATCCAGTCTAATGTAAATTATTCATCGTGCTGGCTGAGAGTGACAGGCTAACTGCAGGGAAAGTGGGCCGAATAGGAATGAACACATCCACAGGCTGAACGTGTGGAGGTGCAAACAGACAGCCCGCTGCTCCCACAGCACAACCGTACTGGGAGAAAAGTGTGTGAGCTCTCTGCTTTCTGACAGTTTCCAGTCTGACTCTCTAAACACTGAGCGCCATAAACGGCTTACAGTAAAGTTTGCACTAAAATAATGCGCTATGAAAGAAAGACGTTTGGAGTTTATTACTAAGGACGCACTGAAAAAAAAAATAGAATAAAAAATGACATTTTCTATCCTTCTGATTAGATCTGCAGTTGGATGCTTTTGCTTTTCTATCGCTATCATTAGATCTGCAGTTAGGTTCTAATAAAATGTGACTAAATGAGAGCGTGATTTTATGAAGGGCCTCACTAAAACTTCATAACAAATTGGCCTTGTGAGGAGATCAAAGTAACAGACACACACCACACACACACACACTCTCTCTCTCTCTCTCAGACACACACACACACAGAGGGGCTCTTTTACGTTCACTGTGCACGAATACGTGTGGCAGCGAGCGAGGTGGCCTGTTTTTGATCCAGGACTTTTAAAAAAAGGAGAGGAGCGCACGGGTAGCGCGGAGGAAGAAGTGAGGGAGGGAGAAAACACACACACACACACACCACACCACACAGAGACAGGGATAGAGAGAGAAAGAGAGGTGGAAATGAAAAAGAGAAGGCGAGAAAAAAGTTTCAGCCGAGCGCGCCTGTCAGGGGTCGCGTTGGAGAAACTTTTTCGTCTGGGGGTCCCAGGATTTACGTACCCGCTGCGCCATCGCCCTCTCGCCCTCGCGCTCCCTCACACTCGATCGAGGAGAGATATAATCCCTAAGAGGCCAGCGTGGAGAAGAAACGACACACGCCAAATCCAAAAAAAACGGAGAGGAAACAAGAAGGAGGGGGATGAAGAAAGAAGAAGAAAAGCAAAGAAAAAGCAAAAAAAAAAAAATCCAATTGCTTCTTGAAGTCAGTCAGTCTCAGTCAGTCCTTCAACTCGGGCCAGTAAAACCTCCCCGCGCCGACAGAGCCTCTCGAACCGGCGCGACGTGGAGACGGAGCCTCAGACCAAACTGGCGAGTCCCATGGCTTGCTTTCTTTTCTTACACGCACGCACGCACACACTCCTTCTCTCCTCTTCTTCCCTCTCTCTCCGCTCCGGCTGTCAGTCAAAAAGAAAAAAAGAGAGCGAAGCTTGTCAAAGTGCTGAATGAATGATGAAGACGATGAAGAAGATGATGATGAAGATCCTCCGCCGGTTCGCACACGCCGCGCGAGAACCGCTCAAATGCTCACGAGCACGACGCGCTCTCCACCTCTCTCTCTCTCTCTCTCTCTCTCCTATCTCTCTCTCTCTCTCTCTCTCTCTCTCTCTCTCTCTCTCTCTCTCTCTCCCTCTCTCCCTCTCTCTCTCTCCTTCTTCTTCTTTATGCAAAAAAAGAAAAGGCGTCTAAATGAGATCGAGAGCAGGAGGTGGAGTGATAATTCTGGCTTTAGTTTTTTTTTCTTTCTTTCTTTCTTAAAGGAGCCACGATCGATGCTGCAAGCGAAAGAGCCGCCTGTGCGCGAGTGTGCGCGCGCTCCTGAGAGTGTGTGCGTGTGTGAGTGTGTGTGTGTGTGTGTGTGAAGCTGGATCGGACTGCTGAAACCCGGAAGTAGTGGTGGCCATAACAGGTCGCGTCTTACACAACGTGGAGGGGGGGACACGGGGGGGGGGCACGGGGGGCTACACTGTATCAAACACCAGAGAAATGACCACACGAGGGGTTATCCGAGACCACAACACGAGCTCAGTCTCATCTACTCAACCAATAACGCCCTGAGAATGTTTTTTTTCCATCCTATACTTTGCACCGATGCAACGCCAGAAGCCCACCACGAGTGTTAACTGGGGGGCTCGGAGAGACCCTCAGAACGATCACGTCTCCATAAAGAGACCCGGTTTGAAAACGGACACTTGACATCCAGAAATGCAACTAAACACCTCGATCTGTTTCAGTTTTACGTGGGCAAGTTCATGAGTTTCAGTCCTGCACTGACATGTTTACAGCCAACCACGTGACCTGCGTGGATCTGTTGGGTTGCAAAATCGCCTGAATGGGTCTTGCAGACAGACACAGGAGGGGAAAAAAGATCTGTGAGACATGTAGCTTTTCACACACAGCCTCCATCGCTCAGAGCTGCAGAGGAAGGTGAAGCGAGGCACAGCCCCCTGCTCCACTGTAAACTCCCCCCGTCCGCCAGAGAATGGGCTCATCCAGACACTGGAGGATCCCACAGTTTGGCACAGCAGCCAATCAGAGAGAGGCAGAGAGACACTGTCTCTTTATTGGTCCTAAAAATGATCCATCAGTAAGTGATCGGACTGTTTGAGGCCAAATATAAGAAACAAACAAAAAAAGGAATATTACAAACTCAGGAAAACACACTCTTTTGTGTTCTGTAGATTAGATTTACCCATCTCTCTCTCTCTCTCTCTCTCTCTCTCTCTCTCTCTCCTTCTCGCTATTTATTCGTACTTTTTAATCGGATCATCACTAATTAATAACTTTGCCTCAAATTCAAAGGCTCTTCACCATCTACAACAACAACAACAACAATAATAATAACAATAACAATAACAACAACAACAAATATGAACTAGTACACACATTATTATTGTTTTATCCATTAATTATATTTTAAAAAATGACAAAAAGTGTCAAACCCAGCATAAGTGTTTATTTACTGTACATATTTAAATCTGTTCTGTGATCTCTATCACTCTTGTTATAATTTGTTTTGGATTTCCTTTAGAGTGCACATTTAATGTTGTATGTACATGTAAACTTAGTTAAAATGTGAAGCGACGAGACTGTGTTGAGACTGGGACGAGCTGGTTCTGGTGTGGGAGTCAGACTGGGACATGCTGGTTCTGGTGTGGGAGTTGAGATTGGGACATGCTGGTTCTGGTGTGGGAGTTGAGACTGGGACATGCTGGTTCTGGTGTGGGAGTCAGACTGGGACATGCTGGTTCTGGTGTGGGAGTTGAGACTGGGATATGCTGGCTCTGGTGTGGGAGTTGAGACTGGGACGTGCTGGTTCTGGTGTGGGAGTCAGACTGGGACGTGCTGGTTCTGGTGTGGGAGTTGAGACTGGGACATGCTGGTTCTGGTGTGGGAGTTGAGACTGGGACGTGCTGGTTCTGGTGTGGGAGTTGAGACTGGGACATGCTGGTTCTGGTGTGGGAGTTGAGACTGGGACGTGCTGGTTCTGGTGTGGGAGTTGAGACTGGGACGTGCTGGTTCTGGTGTGGGAGTTCAGGTTGGAGCTGTGAAAGTAAGTCTGTCATCGATCCTCCGGGGCTCGTGGCAGCAGCAGCGCGCGGAGCAGGTCGAGCGGCTGATCCCGGTGAGGAGCGCGCGGCGCGGGGAGCGCGGGAGCCTCGGCCGGGAGGTCCGGGGGGAGAGAGAGAGAACTCAGAGACCCAGGGGGCTTCTAGCACACACCGCTGTCAGAGCCTGCGGGACGTGCTTTTGCGTGGAGTGAGTACACGTCCTTTTTTCCGAACTGCTGTTTAGCGCGCGTGGGAGATTATTCCGCGTGTCAGAGCATTTGCCCCCCGCTCTGAGGGGTTTTTAAAATTGGACATGCTGAAGTCTCAAATTGTGGATGAGGCTAACTTGCTCAAATTACACGCTTTTTTAGGGCTGTGCGTTTCTCGGACGCTGCCCTGTTTTCCCCGCGTGTGTAAGATTGTGGAATATCAGGCTGCTCCTGTCTAAGGTGGGCTCGGTAAACCCCCCACTGCACCCAAACAGTATTATAAAGTAATTAAGCTGCTTCAATTAGCACCTCTGAAAGGAGTCTGAGGAGCACAAAGGAGGCCGAGATCTTCACCCTAACTTTTTGTTTTTAGTGAAGGGGCAGCAGATCGAAATACGCCTCACTGACTAAATACCCTCATTTAACTGGAATTGTTTTTGGTTTGTTCTTTTTTTTTCTTTTTTCTTTTTTTCCGGGGGTCCCTTTAGGACTGAGTGTGCAAATGACAATGCGAGCTAGAAAAAAAAACAAAAACAAAATCTGCTACTACACTGCAGGTGATATATTTTCTTATTATGCCTTTATCTGCATTCCTTCATTGCTTTTTTCCTCAAATGTAGATTGATGGAGATTGGGAGAATACATCCACACTTCTGTTTTTTTTTGCTAAGGAAATCTGCACCACTAGGTTAATAAATTACTAGCTGACTCCTAAAGTGCTGCTTCACCCCAAAAGTGTGTTTTATTATTTTTCTCAATACAATTTTATTTAGGAACCAAATTGCTAATTATCTGCTGTGTTGTTTATTAGTTTAAATATCCCGGAGGATCACTATGGCTTAAAATAACACGAAGACATTCAGTTCTCTTTAAAGCTGTGCTTTTTCAGAGATTTTTTCATTTTGAAATTCTTTAATAGGTCCTCCAGTCGTTATGTGTGTGTGTGTGTGTGTGTGCGCGCGCGCGCCGCTTCATTTTCCTGCAGCTATGAGTGTGTTTTAAAGGCTGCTTCATGTGCCTGACGAGTCAAACGGAGGTCAGTGTTGGGATCCTGCAGCAGGGTGGGATCAGAACTTGTGGAAAAAGAGCCAAAAACCTAAAGAGGGCAGAATCTTTAATAACCAGGCATTTACAGTGTGGGTCGTGTGTGTTATTGGGACGCAGCTCGAACACACACGTGTTGGTGAATTTACTGTGATCTTGTATTTTTCTAAATAAACCTTTAACTGTGATCTACTGAGAGCTTCAGAAAAAACCATGTAGTTTGGATTAATAACCAACAAGCTAAAGAGTAAATCACTTTTTTATTATTTATTATATTTTATTTCTAATTAAGAACGTGAGTATAAAGGTGGTCGAGCAGGTAAAAGAAACGTTCAGCTAAACAAAGCATTACACTAAACGAAGAAGCTTTATGTTTAAACACACGACACAAACACACGTGACTCATTCATTTCTGTCCAATTTATTTGAGGTGAACTAACGCTACGAATTAAAGAGGGAAGGTATTTGTGGTGGGCCTGATTGTGAAAAATAATTTTGAAGAGATCCTTGAAAAAAACGAGATAAAAAATAAGACACATTTTATGTACGAGCACATTTTAGAAAACATATAGTAGACATAATAAAAAAATAAGCGATTACATTTGCAGCGTGAAGTAAATAAAGAGAGAGAGAGAGAGAGAGTCTTGAAGGGATAAACTGCTGGAGTGAGAGTGAATCGCAGTGCTGGATCAGTACCGCCTCCTACTGGGCACGTAAAGAACTGCACCTGCAGCTTTAAAGCGCACAGAATTTAAATAAAAAAAAACTATAAAACGCGACGATATACACCAGTGGACACGTTTAGCTATAAAACAAGACTGAACTGAAATACATTTCTGTTACTGATAAAGTGATGAAGTGATGAAGAACAATCAGTGCAGAGCAAATATATTTTCTTATTATGGCTTTATCTGCATTCCTTCATTGCTTTTTTCCACAAATGGTCAAATGTAGACTAATGGAGATTGGGAGAGTAAAGTCGAGCTATAAGATGATCTGTTCAGAGTGTGTGAAAAAAAAGGAGCAAAGAATGTCTTGTCTGTATAATGTCTTGTGTGCGCATTTAAGAACCGGGCATTCTGCTTTAAAACATCTTTTTTTCTGCTCTAACATTCACATCATATTGTCCAAATACAGCTTTAAATAGGCTATTTTACATTTTCAACATCATTTCAGCAGGAGGGGAAAGCTGATTTCTCGTTTAGACAGGAGTTTCTTACAGTCTGGAGTTCAGTGTTCAGTCCAAGTAACAACATTCATTTTAAAGCCCTATTTCTCTTCCTTTATAGTGCAATCATAACAGCACTCTCTGGGAAATTTCTGTGTGTTGTATCTGTATTATATTTTGTGTAATAAAACATCTGTGTCTATTAAATGTTGAATTAATTTTTATTTATATTACTATTTTTTAGAAAACAGATTTGAAATTTTCATGACAGAAGAGCGGTCTCCAAGCAGCAAAAAATGTTCAGTTCCTGAAAAAAGAAATATTTTTAAATTGTTCATACACTGCAGGCTGTCCTTTCAAAAGTTTATCACAATCATTTGTTTACAAAAGTCAATGTAATTATAAAAATGTACAAAAATGAATGTTCAAATTCATGACTTCAATAAGCATGAAAAGCAAGTATTTCCCAGTACGTTTCTGTTCTGTTCGGTTCTTTCTTTCTTTCTTTTAACATAACTACCATTCCCAAGATTTTTCTGTTCTTTCTTTTCTTTTCTTTCTTTCTTTCTTTCTTTCTTTCTTTCTTTCTTTCTTTTCATTAACATAACTACCATTCCCAAGATTTTTCTGTTCTTTCTTTCTTTCTTTCTTTCTTTTATTCTTTCTTGCTTTCTTTCCCTTAAGATAACTACCATTTTCACGTAGCACAAGTGACCATACTACTAAATTGAAGGTTTACAGTGTTTGTAATGTAATTGCGAGTTGAAAATAGCTAAATCTCTGGGTGCCTAGTATTTCTCCCTCTCCCACATTTCTCCCTCTCTCTCTCTTTCTCTCGCCCTCTGTCTCTCAGCTATAAGCGCCAAAACATTTGTCACTTGAGGTATTATTTCAGGTGTGCTAATGGGATCACAGCCACAAGAGAGGAGAGAGAGCGAGGAGACAGAGGGAAAGAGGGAGGGAGTGAAAGAGAGAGAGAGAGAGAAAGGGAGAGAGAGAAAGAGAGAGAATGGATGTTGGATTAGTGTGAGTTCATTTGACTTGGGTCCTGGCTGCATATGTGGTGTGCAAAAGTGCAGGCTGGCAAGAAGGTGAAAAGAAGAGACCATTGCCCTGGATAACAGATAGAGACAGAAAGGAGGTGGTGGGATGGGGGGGTCAGTGGGGAGGTGCATGACAGCACCGCAGAGGGCCGGCGACGCCTAGGCCAATCACAAAGTGCAGGGACGAGTCTCACACCTCCCAAGGAGGCTGTGAATTGATCAGCACCTTAGAGAGCGGCGGAGAAGAAGAGAAGGCGGAGGGAGAGAAAGATAGAGAGAGAGAGAGAGAGAGAGAGAGAAAGAGAGAGAAGTGAGCACAAGAATGAAGAAGCAAAAGAGTCCTTTTGCACTGGATGTGTGAAGATCTGCATTTCCCTGCAAGGACACAAGAAGAAGTGACTTAGTAATGATCCCAACCAACATGTCTAGATTTCTGAAATGACTTATCTACTGCTGACTGAGCCCACCTCCTATCCATCAAGACCAGAGGCCCTCCCTCTGCTGAAGCTGCTTGTATAAATTGTCATAAATATGTAATCATTTATCTTAGGTTATGCTATACTTAAGAAATAAATTGGCCAAAGCTAAGGGATATTTTGCCTTTTTCCAAACCATCTGAAGCCCAAGCTTAGGTGTTTTACACCACTCTATATTTTTGCAGCTGTTAAAACCATGCAATGACACCTGAACATATGATCTAAGGACTTTTTTTGTCACGTTCTATTTAATTATATCTCTTAATATATAATATTTGTCTTGTTGGGTCTTTTTTTTTTTTAAGCAGCTCACTTAAGGCTGTGTAAGTGAAAACGTAAAGCCAAAATTCACTGGGTGTTTGCATGTATGTGAGTGAGCAGCCACAGGCCCGTCCACCAGTCAGCCAGGTGAAACACGGTCACGGACTCTGGAATTAGAGTTTGGTTCTAGGATAAACATAAAGCTCCGCTGACACCTGCTCATGGAGCAAACGACCTTGCGGGGGGCTGGATGTGCCGCTTCTGGCACCAAAGGCCGAGGGTGCCACTCTAATACCCCCAAATAAACATGCAGAGGGAGGGCTAATGAAGCCGTGAGAATGTTGCTTAATTCGCCAGGAGGTGTGAGCTGAAGAGAATACCCTGCACAAATGAACCCCTCTGTCACCTCTATGAGAACAGCAGGGAGTGGCGAAGTGGTCATATAGACCGACTGCCTGTCAAATGTTTTAGGACATATAGCTTTCTAAAATGCTTTTATGACAAGTGTGTCTCCTTTTTTTGGTTTTTTAGTAATTTTAAGGAAAACAATTCCACACTTCTAAGTATTTGTGATCATATTTATGACAGTGAGAATTTGGGAATAATGTCATGTCCATCCCATTTTATCCTCTTGTTGAAATCCTAATCTACACTAAACCTTGTATCTGTTTAAACCAAAAGGTTTTTAATATGTTCTTTTGAAGATATACGTTATTATTAAAAATGCTTTTCATACCAAGGAATACGCTTTGATGAATATGAAGCTGAGTGTTGCAAAGTAAACACAAAATCAGCTCAAAATGACAGTGAGAACATTCAACTTTCAAAGGAAGAAAGATGTCCCCAAACTTTTGTTCTAGCAAGTGTGGTATCGTCCTTTCATACACTGTCAGATATAACACTATAAGAATGCCATTAAAGGGGGTTAAAAACAAATATGTGTCAAAAATCGCCTTCAAGACAACTGAAGCAGAATGTCTTGGAGGATATCAGCAAAAGTCATATTAGTGAGCGTGAAGCTCATTTAGTGAGTGTGATCGAGTTTTAATTGCACCGGTCTATGAATAGTGCGGCCGGGGTGGGGGGCCGCAGAGTCAGAGTTCCCTGGGGGCCACACTGGTGCCCTAGGGTAGGCCACAATCACAGGACTCCTGACCCAAACACTCCACACTTTGATTGCAGACCCTCACGTTTAACAATAGCCTGAATGGGATCTGACGCTGAGGGTCTCATTGAGTCCCTAAAGGAAACTTAAACCAGAAAGAAAGAGAGAGGGGCTTCTATCAGAGAAGCAGGCCACTGTGACACAAACAGAAGGGAATACCCTCACTCACTTCTTGTAACTCTGGAACATGCTCTGAAACAGCCTGAGTGTAACGTGAATTTTAAAATGTCAAATTCAGACATATGACATTTCATGCAAGAACTTAAAATTATAGTATCAAAACAATGTCTGAAATGAAATTTCTCTTATTAAAACACTTAAACAAAGGTCATGTTTTTTTTTTTCTCGAGATTATTTAAGTTCTGAAAAATTTGGAAACAACAATAATCTACTCCTTTTGCCGTCAGTGTGGGTGTGTTCAGCATTCAAACAATCATCGCTGCAAATAATGCTTTGAGAAACACTGGCGGCATAGAGATCTTAACAGCAATAGAATTTACACCCTCCATACAGTGGGAAAGAAGGATAACTTAACGAGACAAATGGTTCTGGGGGCTGGAGGCAATAGCACAGTACTGAGGCAATGCTTCACACTAAGGCAACGGCTATTAGAAAGGTGAACACTGTGGGCACTAGTTGCAGCCTGTTAAATCAGTTAAAAGCTAACAATGCAATGAAAAGGCCATCAGATCAGGTGATAACAAAGACATGGTAATGCCATGCCACCCCCAAAACACCACACAAACACTCTGGGCAAAGAGGCCAAGATCCTTTTGATAGTTGGGCTGTAATAACAAACAAAGACCAGCCCTTTCAAATACACATCCTTCCACTGGCATATCCTAGTGATTCAAAGCAGCTGGCGCTTCGTTATTTAAGGCATCATGTCATATGCAATTGCATAAGCTAACCTAGAGAGCATACTGGATCACTTTTGAGGGGAATGGGGGTTCAGAAACAGGCCACTGGTCCATGTATGACTGAATTTAATTACTGTCTTCTCTGTGGAGCGGCATCAGTTACCCCAGCACTGCCTCTAGCTCTTCAGTGGAGTTGGGAAAGGCTAAGGGCAACTAGAGGTCAGGTTTTATGGAGGATCTTCCATCGTCTCTTAGCAGTAATAAACAAAGCACAGGATGAAACTTCTGGATTATCAGCTCCCCTTAATGCACTCTGGTTTGCGTCCATACTGTGACCCAGATTTTAATCTTATTCCACTCTGGGCTGCTTGGACACCAACCGCACCCAACGCACGTGCTCAGAATACGTAGGTCCTATGATACCTTTAACATCAAGTCTTCCATTTACCCCCAACAACAAAAGTTTTTTTCCAAGATCCATTTTTCAAACAGGCTAATGACTTCAGGTGTGCTGCCCCCCCCCCCTCTTATTCCTTCCTTTCATGCTAACACCTGGTCTTGAAAAGCACAATGCACTGGTGTCCTTGCGCTCGGCTAATTGAACTGTAAGCCCATGTGCCTCTGTTCATTTGGCCCTGGCTCCCAGCAGCTGATTTATCGGCTTTGGGGGGGCATGGCTGTGCGCATCAGCTAAAAGCCATCCTGTAAATCACGGGCCTTCTCCCTCAACGCTTTCATCACTTCATTAATTTAAGATATCATTGCAGCCACTGGTGACATAACTCTGAACAATGGTACACGCTTAAGATATTAATCTGCACCCTGCAACAAAGAGCCCCTCTGTCTCCGGCTGCTTAGGCCACTTGCTCAGTTCCCATCACTGATTTACATTACGAGAGCGAGGCTTTCCTTGATTTAGGACCTGCCGTTTAAAAGATAACAGTCTGTCACCGTTACACACAGCCATGCGTCGCTCTATTTACACTTCACACCAAGGATATGGCTCTGTAGGTAAAAATAAGATACAGAATATTCATTTTGTTGGAGCCCCTCAAGGAAAATTCCCAGTGGATGTTTTTTTTTTTTTTCTCTGCAGTGAATAAAGGTGCATGTCAATATCGATTTGTACTTGCAGCTGATTAGGGCAAGTTACTTTAAATCCTATAAACGTAACCATCCAGAGCAAATCCACTAATATTGTTAAGACCCTATCACATGTATCAGACCTATATTACTGCTCAAAGGCTACATTACTGGGAAAGGCTATGACCTACTAGCAGCCGTGCTATTTATGTAAAAGAAAAGCCAAAATGTCATTTGCAATGGCAGAGTTTATAATCATCTAAAATCGAATAATGACCCTTCATTTCTGCTCGTATTCTGAGTAATTTTAGGCAAAGTGGCGGAGCCGTAACTGCTCGGCTAACTGCAGCGGGAGCAGCAGTTGATCTTGACCATCAGAGACAGTGTTTCATAAACATGCCCCGGCGCTCCCTGCGAGTTCAAGCCTGTGACAACAAAAATACACATTTGGAGTCGTTTTTAAATTCAGGGTTCAGACCCAAATAGTCCAGGGGGTTTTGACATTGCTGGACAGCACATAAACATTTTAGAGATTGACCCCTGACCCCTGGGTGCTGGCGTAATGCCCAGAGTGGGTGTGTGCCTCAAAGGCTCAGTGGGGCTCTGTGTCTCGGTCTCGAGACCGGGATTGGTGCAACCCAAGATTGCTTAATAAAGACTCGTACTGCATTTACGGCACAGTTAAGCTATGCTCTTGTTGTCCCACCAATTTACTGCACCGTAATTGCACTTGAACTGCACATGCTTTTCATTTGGTTGCCCAACAAACATGAAAGCAAAATCACACAGGCTTTATAATAAGGGATAGGTGTAGGTGGGAGCATGTGATCAAGTCTGAGCAAGAGTGTGTATGTGAGGATGTTGAGTAGGTTTGAAACACACAAAATAAGATATATGATTATAGTATTTTAAAACAAGAACAGCGTTACCTCAGTGCATGTTTACAGAAGCTTTAGCTGAGGAGGAGAACCTCTCATGCACATGACACCACCCAGCACACTAGAACCACACAACACCAAACAAATACTGAACGCTTCTGAAAACGTTACATTTCAAATTACAGAGAAAAAGTAAAGTCGTGGCACGGCAGTGGAAGAAAGTAATAAAGTAAATCTACTTCACTACTTGCCCTAATTTGTGTTCTGTACTGTTTGGAAGATTTGCTTTATATGCCACGACATTTCCTTTCATATTAAGTGCTTTAGCATTTTGTAAAATAAAACCACAAAATATATTGACAAAAACTAACCTTAAATAAGTGGACCTGTATTTATGCAATCTTTCCACTAACTAATAAAATATTCTGTACAGGCTAGTCTCATATAACTGAGTATTAAGGAATTTATCTCTATCTGCCATTTTAAGCAGTAACTTTAAAATTGTCTGTGTAGAGTAAAATACAGAGCACAGACTATAAAGCAGTTTGACTTCATATGAACCTTAGATGCACCTAAACTCTATTAAGGGTAGTATTTTCACTATCCAGCTCTTGATAAGTATAATGAGCATTTTAAATGGATAAATGTGTCGATGCATACAATATTACATCTTTTTCTTTTATCTTTAAACCTTAAACCTGTACATCATATTATATATTACCAAATACCCATCATTTCCATTATATTAATTCTAAATTGAATGGTTTCTCTCCCTGGACAGTGGTAGAGAGTCTGTCTACTTTAAAAACAAATCTAAAATAAAATTGTAAAACAACTTAAACAAGGAATACATGTCAAAGATAAAATATAAAATCTAAATTAGAGTATTTTAAAGTTTAAGTTATAAATGTAGCAATAATCTGGCAGATTTACATATACAATGTACATATATACAATCCTGATTTTAGTTCTAGCTGTGTGTAAATAAGCTCACACAGACAAGCTTTTTCTTCTTGTGGAAAATATTCCTGAGAAGAAACAGGCCAGCTGAGCAGTGAGGACCCTTCCATGTCCTTCCATCTCCCAGAACAGGCCCTGCTAATAAGCCCTGGCAACCTGCTTCTCCTAGAGTGCTTCTCACTGCACTCCAAATTAAAATAGCAAGGCCTATTGAGCAGTGCTCCCTAATAGCCCCATCCTTCAAACCTCTCATGTCGTGAGAAGTCTTCTTCAAGCATGTGCTGTAGTTAAACCAGAACATGTCTTAATGATAGTGAGCCAACAATGCTATGCTGCTAGCAACAGTTTGGACAACATGTGGCAGTGAAATGGTAAAGAACCCAATAAGGCAGGAAGGAAAAGATTCATTAATAGCACTTCATTAGAGGTTTGAAATAGGTTCAGACTGACGGAGAATGGGAACTAGAAGGGCTGAAGAGAGGATGAGAGGCTCTCTTTCGGACTCTCTTGACCAAAACTTAGCCGTGTCTATTCGGGATCAACAAAGGCTGTTATAGGGAAAGCTGGACTCAGGCTTCACGACTTCAGATTAGGTAGAGTGATAGGATTAGTCTTTAATGACTTGGACTTTGAAGACAAAGGGAGTCTCAGCAAAGAGGCTTAGATATGGAAGAATTAACAGTGCCCTCTCCACTGCCCTCCTCCTTCTCCTTTCACTCTTTTTCTCTTTTTGCCTCTCATCTTCTCTCTTATCCTCTGCTGTGCCTTTTCTGAGCAGTACAGGTGTAGGCAAGGGGGACAGAGTGTTAAAAATAATTCACAAACTCCACTGATATATTGCAGCTAGATTTTTAAATATATTGAAAATATACTGCAGGGTTTAATGTTCATATGACGAACGTATATCCTACTGCCGTGACAGGGCTGTTTGTAAACACGTCTGGGAGTTTCACAATCCAACACATGAATTATGTGGTCTAATTAATGAAATTAGGCAATTCAATCATTTTTCAATGATAAATGCAAAGCGTTTAGTCATTCGTACTGGGGTGGCAATCTTGACGCTTTACAGTTCTTAATGCATCCCCACATTACAGTTTTTCCACTGTTTGTCATTCAACACAAGTACAATTAACTTGCTGAATTTGAATATAGCCTGCATATGATGTATCTGTGGCCTGTCCAACATCTTTATGTTTCACCTTCTAATAGGTTTCATTTATGTTTTATTATTTATGTTTTATTTTTCAGACATATCACAAATTGAGTAACACTGAAAACATTTTACTGGCAAAATGAAAACATGAAAAACATTTTGTTATTTTTGATATTTTATTTGTCAGAAGTACAGTACTAAAGAGGCAGCTCGGGGAATAAAGTTCCATTCAAAGGCTGCTATTAGCAGGCACATGTTACCATTACTGCCAAAAAATAAAAACAGCTACAAACAAAATGGGTTAGGATCGCCCTTTTTGTCAGATAGAATCATTTCATTTAAGAATGGGTTTTTGGGACAAATCAAAGGATGTCAAAAACTGTTTTACCTGGGTCATTCTCTTTATAAAGTGTTTGGCATTAAATAGTAATGTTCTGTCCAGGAAATGTAAGACGTGTACTAGTCCATAACTCCACATCTCATCATTTACCACTTTATTTCATCTCATCTGACTATACCCAAGATTAGTTATTGATTAGAGCGGACATAAATTATTCTAAAGTGAGAGCCAGACAACACAGTCATTATGGATCGGCTATTGACCAGGAACAACGTTTCATTCCATTTGCCTTGCTGCATGACGACCCAGGATAGAGCGACTTTTACACTCTCTCACTGACCTTCCACACTCTCTCGATGACCTTTCAGCTAACTAAAATATATAATACACACATCGATCGCAAACCTTCTCCATTTCAAGACCGAATGTGCAATAATTGCTGATGACACTCTGTAGTAGCTGGACAGTGAACTTTATTCCAACATTACTGACCTTGTGCAGATTATCCTCGTTCTCTGTGGGACACCCAAATGTTATTCATAATTAAATAAATTACAAAAAGTAAAATTAAAAATACACTTACTAGTGGAAAAAGTGGCTTTTGTTATTAAGTTACAAAATATTGTTGGACATCCCTTCTCTGAAGTAGTGGTGGATAGTGATGTTTTTTTTTTTTTCTTTTAATAGGGCAAGAGCAGCCCTGAGAGGGCTGAGTTAAGGGTTTTAGCAGCTGCAGTGGCAGTGAGCCTCGGGTGAGTTTAGCAAAGTGTAAAATGCTTAAACCACCAGGGCAACACAATCCATGGTGCTTAGCGTATAAATCACCATATATTCTTATTTAGGGGGCTATGGCTAAGCCCTTGTTATGAGTAAATACATCCGGCGGCAGTGATTGTATCTGGGTTCATGGGAGACTAAGAAGAGTGGAAAGTATGGAGTTTGTGAATGTGTTGTGTGTGTGTGTGCATGTGTGTGTGTGTGTGTGTGTGTGTGTGAGTGTGTGTGTGTGTGAAAAACACTCAGAGGAAAGGATCAGGGGAACAAGAGAAGCTGAATACAATGCCGCTTAAGCATTTATGTAAACAGTGAAGCATGCCCCATACTGTTATAAAAAGCACAATTGTGCCTCCTTATAGTAATTTTCCTAATCTGAGTAATCAGATTCCGTAATGTGAAACAAAACTAGCTGCAGCTACAGCTGTTTATGATTTCCTTAACATTAAAACCTTTTAATGTCAGTTCGTTCAACAGTAGCCTCTCCAAAAAGGATATAACTCCTCACTAAACACTCAACAAAACTGTAAAGTGCTAGTTTTCATTTCAAATTAAATTATTTGCTGCTTTACATTGAGTCCATTTCATGGAAGTAGTGGTGGTGGGGGGTTTTGGAAGGGGGGTAGTTGCATATTTCTTAAAACCTCAAACTTTTGGCAAACAGAGCAAAAGAGAAGTTGGCCTTAATTCCATCTCACGCTGAAGACTTTGCATTTTAACTTTAGTGAGCTCGGCTGGCTGAAGTCCTTGTGCCCGTAAATTGGATATTAGAGGACAATATAAAAGGGGCTATGTGTGCGCTTCTAGCAGGGAATTATTGCATCCAATATCCCATCCGCCTGAGCACAGCCTCATCTAATAAAGGCAGAACTATATTGGTCCTCAACTTTATGAAGCCCTATATTCACATGCACACAATGGGATTTGCCTAGGTCTCTCAAGCAGGGGTTATGACAATGCAGATATCACTGCATTCGTCTGGCCTCCAAAGCCCCTCCACTTCCAATCTGCATACAAGCATCCAAATAGTAAAGTGGCATTTCTTCTTTTCTGCATGTTTTCAGCTCTGCAGAGAGCTTCAGAACAGCTCCCTCGCTCTACTTTTGCATCCAAAAGACTTCGGTGCCCTCCCCCTCTTCACACACACACACACACACATACACACGCTGGCCAGCCTCAGTAATCCTGACAGGGGGCAACGCCATCAGAGAGTGTGAAATTAAATACATTACAGCATTAGGGATTAAAGTGTTTTATAGGCAGTCGCTCATCCACATCAAACTTTAGCTTTTTAAACCCTAACATTTGATCTGGGTTAGGAACCAATGGCTGAGAAAGGGATTGGACCATTTGCAGGGCCAAAAGAGAAGAGAGGGAGTGTGTGTGTGTGTGTGTGTGTGAGGGGGGGGGCAGTGCACACTCTTGGGAAGAGAAGAGTATTTAAGGCTGATCCCATTGATGGTGAAAAACAGCAAAACTGACAGAATCTCTTGCAGGAGGCAGGCCCTGGTAAAAGAAGGCGCTCTATGTGGACAAAGCTAGGGATAAATTTGCTCGCTGGAGTTTTAGAAAACCATGCAGGTTCATTTAAATCATTGAAAACTAATAAGAGAGGAGAAATATAAGCAGCAATGAATTCATTTATTATTCATATAATTCATATAATCTATCAGTGCTTTTTGTTATGCTATATTAAGCACGTGTTATATAGGGCATGTTTTAACAATTCCAACCCCTACACAGTCCTTATTCACAAATACTGACAGATTCATCTGAATCAAAAAGCCTTAAAGAAATCAACATCATGCTAAGAAAAACCAAAAATGCTCTATTAGTTTATAGAGCGGTTTTAGTTGCTTTTCTTGTAAATGTCATCTTTTGCTGACACACATAGACACACCAGTAGAGGCAATGACAAGATAAGATCAGGGCCGTTATTTAGAAAGTAATCAGAAATTCAGTGAAACAACAGCATTTCTTCAAGGAATTTAAAATTTTAGTCTGTGCCTCCTAGTCTAAAGCTTTAGATTACAGTGCACCGAAAGTTTAGGCCTAGCCACAAGACATACTGATGCTCCTGTCTTCTGGAAGAACATTCTGCTTCAAGCAGATCTGACATTAGTCAAATCAAAACCTGTCCCCTCATGAACGACCACTGTCAAATTACCGCCAATCACGCATCTTCCCCAGGAAGGATGACATTTGTCTCTGCTTGACAGAGCTATAAACACATAGCATAGTGAATGTGTAAACATTACCTCTGCCATTTGGCTGACTGGGTAATGGTCACGAAACATCTAATGTATTTCTTCACAAACTCTAGGAACATCCCGTCAAAAGTACATTTTAGTGGCAATAAGTTGACATGGTTTGTTTTACATGATGAAACAAGCTGCAGGACTGGCTGTTGTGTTAAAAGCGCCAGATATCTTGAGGGGGCTGGGAGGAATCCAGAGGAGAGGAAAGGCAGAGCAGCTGCTGCTGGAGTTTCTGCAGTTCCTTAATGAAGCTCCTGGGACTCAGTTTTTAACTCCATTAATTAGAGTTGGCTTTCTTAGCTCAAAACACTCGTTTCAGAGGCCTGCACGAATGGCCACATTGTTTGCTTTGATCATCAGTGTCAATTTACCAAGCATACACCATGGGATCAACTTATAAAGAGGCGAAGCATTGTGCTTAGCATTGGTGTAATCATTTAGCATGTTGAAAGTTTACATTTCTAAGCTTTTTGTTCATTGTGTGCCTAGCACTGGAAGAAATAAAACCACATACACAACACCTGAAAAAATTAACTGTTTCATTCGTCTTCAGAAATAGTCCATAGAAAGTATAATCAACTTTGGATTTCTCGGATGACTCAGTTTACGCCCACCACCAAACCAAGGAAAATTTCCAACAATAAGCAAAAAAAACCAAGGGGGATGTGATGCTAGGATGGCAGCCACATCACATCACACAGTTCTCAGTCTACAAAACAAAAATAATTCTGGTCAATTCTGTGAGTATTATTCAAAATAGTTATTGTTGCTAATTTAAATCTTAATACATGATTTTCTTGCAGACAGTGTTTCAAGAAACTTGATCTTGATCTACTATATTTAGACAGGTATATGGTACATAGTACAAGTATATTCGTATCCATAGTGGGATAGATGGAAAAGAAGAAAAAGATGGGCCTTTCATCTTTGCTCACTAATTTTCTGTTTGAAACAACAGTATTCAGTTTCACCTTCAGTAGACAAAAGAGTGTCCCAGTCACTGTAAGCCCAGGAGCCAGGGTGCAGAAGCGGGGCCACCCACTCAAGTAGAAAGGCTTTGGGAAATTGCGTAGAAGGGAAGGCTTGGATACCTATCCCTCAGGAGGACTGCAGGCAGTGGAAAAGGCCTTGGCTGAGGGACTGAATCTGGTTGGAGCCCAGCCCAGGCTTGTGGTGCAGAGTAAAGGATGAATGATCCACCAAGAGTCCATGTCGTGTGAACTTAAACCACTCAGCTCCTCTCTCCTTCCCTCATGCCTGGCCTCAAAGACAGACATTTTTTTTGCTTTCTCCCAGATTCTGAGCTTTCGTTGTTTAGTCTGTGACGGTGCACCAAATTAGACCAAGGTAAGAAATACACAAATGCAACTGTGCAAACTTTACATAGCAATAGTTGTCAGACAGAACATGATGTCCCCCAGTTGTCCCAGTGTTAACCAGTGCCAATCAGTGCTGGTCAATGAAGACCACTTAAACACAGTAAGCAATGTGCAGGCTGAGAGGGTCTACTGCTCTAAGGGCTAGAAAGTGCAAACAGGGTGAGTCCCTGAGGATTAGCCTGATTCCCCAGCTGAACAGGATTATGGCAGGGGCGCTCCAGCATTTTACTGCTTTCACCTGACTGATGCAGTAACCCAGCAGCATGCACGTACATTGCCAAGCACCTCTGCAGACAGCATCTTGCAGACTTAAATCCATAAGCAGGTTTCTGCAGGTGACAAGTCAATTATTCTCTTCGACTGTAAATGGAGGCGACTGAGGGAGCTGACACACACTCATAATTGAACATGTCAGGTATGCAAACAACAACACAAAAAGCAGATAAATAAAACATCAACAAACAAGAAGAAGAGCGGCCCTTGGCAGAGACTGCTGGCGAATCCGAAAAGAGACTGTATAATGTGGGCCTTCATGGGCTTCATCCATAGCCTTCCCCTTCACGTCCCCTTTCTTCCTGTTCAAATTGAGGGATTATGGGGAGGAAGTGCTTTGATTAAATACAATGGGCATCTATCCACTGTTGATTTGACGGATTCGAGAAGCAAATCCCTGACAAAACCCGATACAGAGACCAAAAGTGCCGGAGATGGAAGGGGGGTGAAGTGTATGGGGGGCTGCAGCAGAGTTAAGATGCTCATTTGAGATACGCTCGCTCATTTGGCTGTGTATCTGTACAGACAAGAAAGAGAGAATCCTATTCGATCCTCCCTTTGGACTTAAAGCGTCACACACTCAAGTGCCAAGTGGACTTAATTAGGTAATTTCCCCAGATGCATGTTAAATCTTGGATTGATTTAGCTATCAGAGATATAATTGGAAACGAATGGTTATGTTTCCGCGCACGAACCTGTTCTGGGGAATTATGGTGCTTTTGATTACGTCTTCAGAGGGTCAGTGATGCAGATTTGGGGAAATAATCTAACCATTGAAAAATGCCTTGTTTCTTTGGAAGAAAGAGCTAAAAGCAAACTGTTTTCTGAAAGGAAAGTGCTGCTTAAGTTATTGTAAGATTGTAAGGTTTACTTGAGTAGCTTGACTATTTTAGGAATATAATGTTTCGGCCAAAACTGCTCCAGAGGTCTGTGCTCGTCTCTGACAAAATGTGTACATATCTGCAAGTAGTAGGACAAAATTGTGCTTTGAAAATGTTGCTTATGACTTGCTCAAAAAATGTTTACAAGAAAATGAATATTTGGTTTGGAGAGCTGTTGCTCTTGGACATTTTCACCTTATTTATTTCATTTCTGTCATCCTTTGGAAGTAACACCGGAAAAAGCACTTCAGTCGACCACCCATCTTTTTCCACAGTCTCTCTCCGTCTCCCTCAGCCCAGTGGAGGAGGTAAATAATGAGAATAAAAGCCAATTATTTCATACCGGTTACCTCATGTCCTCATTAAAGCACTCTGAGGTGGCTCATTTTTTTTAGGCCCTCTCAGGCTCAGGTTACCAACTTTTCAAACAGTGACCTGGGCCCTGCCTTGTCAAGCCCCTTTATCCCAAATGAATCATGAGGTCTTGTAAACAGTGCTGTGATCCACTTTCTGGAGGGAGCGGAGCTGTAAAGGAGGAAGAAAGCAGGGGGTGGGTGCTGGGGATTTGCAGTGGATTTACACATATACAGTTTCAGCTAAGTTCCCCAAGGTCGGTCCGAGAGACCTTCACCCGTCAGTGCCTCAAATGGGGTGTCTGCCATCCAGCACTGAGGCAGACCACGGTGCATTTGGCGGGCCAGGAAGAGGGGGTAGTTGGTGGGGGGGGCAGACCAGGACATCAAACGCGGGCTCTAATTTAAATTCCTCCGCGCGGGCCATGGGATTTCATTTAATGAGCTGAGAAGCGCTGGGAGACAGCTGACTCCTGCATCGTCCGTCCAGAGAGAGACACCGGCAGACGTCTCCTGCCTTGGAGGCCCTCCCAGAAGAACGGGCACACATATACAGACAGATGCACAGGTACACAGGAGCAATATGCAGAACACATCAAGGCAGGAGCATGCATTTCCCCGGGTGGGTATAATACAGGAAGATCTAAATCCACTAGGCAAGACAAGTACAGGGATGCACATGTTAGAGTCATTCATTCTCATATTGGTAAATGGAGACGTCTCCGGAGGACAGTCAGAGACTGTCTCTCAGCAGGGATCTGCCACTGATGTGTTTAGAGTAGTGTTTCTCAACCCTTGGGGCCCAACTGACAGTCCACATTTTTGCTCTATCCCAGCTCTCAACACACCTGAACCAAGGCCTGGTATGGGTTTACTGGAAACTAGGTTTGATCAAAAACATAAATTGTCTAGTGGGCCCCGAGGACTATGCTGGGAAACACTGCTTTATAGGGTTACCATGCTAGTTGTGCTAACTGCTTCTCAGCTCCTGTTTCATGCATTTGCTGCATCAACACACTTGATCCAGCTATTTCAGTCAATGAATCAGGCAATGAAATGAGCTGGGTGAACCATTGTACTAGCATCTTACTAGCTGCAGACATCAGGCAGTGCACTACATAGGAAGCTATGCTGAGTGAACCCCTGTGTTAGCATGCTGCTAGCACTAGACTTCAGGCAATGTGGTGTATAAGGAGCTAAGCTGAGTGAAGCAGAGAGGAGAGGAATGGAGAGGAGAAGAGAGGACAGAAGAGAAGACAGGCAGGGTTTCTGCTGGCTAGGTGAGCACAAAGAGGCTCTTCTGTTCCTGTGGATCGTAGCCCTCTGCCAGGGCACTTTGGCAGCATGGCGCTTCCCAGGGGCCGAAAACCAGAGCCTGCCCAGTCTCCCCCTACCACAGCAGCTGCCAATTCCTGGCCTCACACACACACATACACATATACACGCAAACACACACTCTTCATGGCAGCTCTGGTTCCCCCTTCATGCACATTCAGACTAACTCCTCAAATCTGAAAACTCTGTTTCCTGAGTTTGACACCACTAAGCCTCCCTTTGGCGAGTGCATTTTTTCCTGCACTGTTTTCTTTCGCTGTTGTTCTTTTTCTCTCCCCTCTTCACGGACGTCATCTCTCTGCAGGAAACGATACACCACATCTTGACTGTTTGGCGCCAAACAGAACGGCGCAACAGAAGGGGGTGGGGGGGTGTGGGGGGTAGAAGAAAAAGAGCTGCGTCTGAAAGAATCATCTCTCTTTCATTATCTCTGCATGTCGCTGTCTTTTTTTCCCCTCTCCACACACACAGAAGAAATGCAGTCTGTCAATGAAGGGAATTCCACTAAAGCAAGCAATACTGTGCCCCCCTTTAAAAAATGAATGGCAAAAAAAAGCTAATTCTTTAACAGCAGCTCCTTTGCTCTTTTTAATATTTGTAGAATTCACCTTTACCTATAATTGTGTGATGCACTGAAAAGGAGGTGTCTGCATTAGCCTGCAGAATCCACACAGCAGTCCATAAGCTTCATTTTGGAATATGACACTGGTGTTAATCTCCTCCCCACAGGGGTGAAACACATACACGGAGGTTCCATTAAAGACTATTCATTAGATCCCAGTGCGCCTCATCCTGAATGGGGGATTACCGTCCATCGGATTCAACCGGTGATCTGTACCACTCCCTTAAGCCAAGCGGCATTGATCTCGCCATCAGATACGGAAGCCTAAATACTTACATGTCAAATCATTTCTTGGCACACCATAGAAATCTCTGGTCATTCAGACTCTCTGGTCATTCTGCTTTAATGAACCCCAATTGAGCGAAATTAAACGTATCATCAACAGATGTGATGGCTGAGATGAGGGCACACATCCCAGGGTGCACTGTGTGGGTGGAGCCAGAGCTGGCAGCTGGAATGCTTCCATTTCAGGTCGGTGTGTGTGTGTCTATGTGTTTGCAGCATGTCTGATATTGCTGATAGAGGGACATCTCTATTGGTCCACTCTGTCATGCACCTGCTAAACAGCTTTCTGGCAAAGCCAGCACAGATTCCTCAGCGATTACACCCGAACAAGAAGCTGTGGCATGACATCAGGCTACAATTTAGATCAAAATTAGAATCAGATGAAAAAAAGAGATCAAGAGGGAGGTTTTGCTTTCTCTGTGCCTGCACTAGAGTGCCGTGCAGGGAAATTTCACATAACTGCCAAAACAAGTGGCCCGGTTATCTGCACTGATGACCCGCTTTGATGGTTTGATGGCAAATATTTAAGAGCCACACCAGTCAGAAAAAAAAGTGAAATTAGGAAGGAGGAAATAGTGCGAATCGGTGCTGTTTTTGAAAGGCACTCTTGATTGAACTTGGATTAGGATCACTCATAAATTCTTACATCATTCTTACATCACAACATGCATGACAACAAGTCACTGTGCACAAATCATAAACATAGCAACAAAGTATAAAACTGACTACTATATCCTTATGCTCTAATTCAAATATAAAGTAGTTAGTAATTTTAAATCACCAAAGCTCAGATTTATTATCTACTACTACTAATACAGTCAGCGCCAGAGGAACACTCCTTTGGTGTGCAGTCACTGTTGCTCTTTGAATCTGAAAAGTTTCATTCCCCTTCCAGCTTGGCCCCAAGCCTCCATCCTGGCTCCCTCTGGTGGTTAATACAAATTAGTCATGAAGGATTCTGTAATCCTGAATTTCTCTTTAAAACCCCAAACACAATATTTCGATGAAATCTCATTGCTGATTTTCAGCAAAATAAACTTGAATTAAGCCAAGTCAAACATATAAGCTAATGACACACAGAAGAAGCTCAAAGCTCAAAGTTTAGCTAAATCACGGTCAATATGTACGCTGACAACATCCATCTAGCCATATATTTCATATCGGCATAGCTTAAAACTGCATGCTACAGCATGGCCCTCTTTTGAAGCTGACCACCCCTATTACTCAATTCTTTTTTTAAATAATTGACACTGTCTCAAAGCAACTTTGGAGAAATCTGGATCCAGACACCAAATGAGCAATTCAAAGGTGTCTGTCGCACGAAAAAAAACCCTCATGAAAAACACTGAGAGGAATGAAGACTGAAATATTCTATTCTCCTTGACTCCTCATTAAATCATCAAACAATATACTGTATTTGAATGATAATACATCCGTCCAATTATACATACAGATGAGCCACAGATTATGAATATACTGTTGGTCCTAATATGCTGTTGTAAGGTGGAGCAGCCTCAGAACAAACTTGCTGTATCGGTACATGCCATGGACACTCAATCAGATTGAGACATGGAGATATTTAAAAGCCTGACTAATACCTCAAACTCTTCGTCATGCTCCTCAAACCATTACTGAACAATGTCGCATGTGGCAGGGCACACTATCCAGTTGAAAGAAGCCACTGCCATCAGGGAGTACCATTGCCATGAAGTGTGTAGCTGTTCTGCACCAGTGTTACACAATAGTTTGGGCCCTGGGTTTCCCAGCAGAACATTGCTCAGAGCATCACACTGCCTCCACCATCTTGCCTTCTTCCTAATGTGCATGCTAGTGTCATATCTTACCCAGGTAAACTGTGCATGTGTACTCGGCCATCTATGTAACGCAAAAGAAAACGGGACCAGTTGACCGTCTTCTATTGCACCGAGATCAAGTTCCAACACTTGCATATAGGTGTAGCTGTAGGTGTTTTTGATGGAGGACAGTAGTTAGCATGTGCACTTTGACCAGTCTGCAGCTACGCAACCCCGTACTTAGCAAGGTGTGATGCATTGTGTGTTGTGAGACATTCCTCCTGTAACCAGTGCTACAAAATTTGGTGGCTTCTGGCAAAGTAGTCTATCAGTTTGGACCAGACAGTACAGCCTTTGTTACTCAGTGGTTACTCATCACTGCTGATCGGGAGCACCCCACAAGCCTTGTGGTTTCAGAGATGCTCCAACCCAGTCACGTGGCCATAACAATATGGCCTTTGAGAAAGTTGCTCAGGTCTTTACACCTACATATTTGTCCTGGAACTACACTTTGACCGTACAACTGTCTAATAGAGTGGATACAGAAAAGAATCACCACCTCCAAAATTCACACAATACATATAATATCATCCAAGTGATGGATGTGATAGCAACAGTTCAGAAAAAATAAAAATAAAAACCAGAATCACTGAGATGGATAAAGGATTGCCCCCCGTGTCAGTACAGAGAAACACCCCCACAACAGGAGGCTGCCATGCTGTACTGTAGGTATGGTGTTCTTTGCCTGGTGAACTGTATTTGCTTTCTGCCATATGTACCATTTTGTGTTCAGGCCAGTTTGATTTTGGTATTATCTGACCACAACACCTTTTTCCACTTGGCCTCAGAATCTTCAAGGTGCATTTTGGGGAACCTCAATTGAGACTTGATGTGGCCTTTCTTGAGTAGTGGCTTTTTTCTTGTAACCCTCCCATACAAGCCACATTTATGGAGCACTTTTGTTGTCACATGGACACAATGGCCACTCTTTGTCATAAATTCCTGTAACTGCTTCAAAGTAGCCATAGGCCTCTTGGTAGCCTCTCTGACCAGTTTCCTTCTCACTCTTCCCTCCAGTTTGGAGGAACAGCCTGATCCGGAGAGGGTCTTTGAATTTCTTTTTTTTTTTTTTCCAGACTTGTGCCTGTTCACTTTATATCTTAGATCTTTTGACAATGCTTTCCAACCCATAGCTGATTATTTGCTTTCAGTTGCATTACCAAGTGCTGAAATGCTCCAAGAATAGCTGTTTTTTATGCCGAACTAATGAAAACGATTACAACTGATCAGAGGTGGAAGCCAAATAGCTTGGTGTGCAATGGAGAAGGTGATTCATGACATCTGACTGAGTTCACAAGTATTTTTAGGAGGGGGAGGGGGTGATCTCAGTGACTGTTTATTTATTTATTTTTTCTGAACCATTGCTGTCATATCTTTCACCCGGATGCTATAAGTTATACTGAGTAAATACAGCTGGAAATTTTATTTTGTATGTGTTTTCATTTCAGGCTACAAAGCCACAAAATGTGCACATTTGAAGGGGGTGATTCTTTTCTATACCCACTGAATATGTCTACTATATGTATATATAATCTATAATATATCCTACACTATGACGTGTGCAATTGTAATAAAATAATCACCACTGTTCATTTCATCAGTGAATGTTTATATTGTTTTGGCTCATGTTTCTTCTTAACATTGATATTTTTAATGTCAACATTAACAGGAAAAAAAACCCCCATATTTTCAGTTACACTTTGTGCCTTTCATGTTCACATCCAAGTCTAATTGTTCAGTTTTGATTCTCAGATCCTATCATTCTGTCTTGATGGTTCATATCATTTATATTCTTGAGTTTACACAGCGCTTAAAACATAATATTTGTGTCACATTACATAATATGTGTCACATCAACCTGACGAATGTAGCCTAGAACATTCCAGTTATGTGATAATGTAATTTCCGAACAGCCAGATAAGATCTATGTGACCTTTATGCCCAAGTCTGTTCATTTTAATTTTATAATTAAAGTCATAATATTATAATTAATCTTCCTCTTTCACATTCTTGTCCTGATGACATGTTTGCCAGTTTGCAGTCAGTTTCCGCTGACCATCAACATCAACATTATGCTAGTGATTGTGAGTTAGCCTCCGTTTTGTTTGTTTATTTCTGGATGATCATGCTGACTGTAGCATTGTTCTTTTGGCAGGTCAGGACAGGAGTGTGACCTGTTCAGTGTAGGCCACATTAAGAATAATGTGAACAACCAAATTTAAAAAAAAAATCAGATTTATGCATTATATTAGAACATCAGGAAGAACCACTGATACCAACCAAGACTCAAACAGAGACTTATAGTGGAGTTATGATACCAGTAGTGCAACTTTAGAAGAATGATTAAAGATCCATAAGCCAGTGACTGATGTAAAAAGCAGGTTTTTAAATACTTGAGATGTACTGTGTTCCGTTAATTCTACCCAAGTAGAACCACAGAGAGGTTGAATGAGTTGAACTAAACACATTCTAAAGGTGCTGCTGGGCTGCAACCTCTAGCCACACATGCGCACACACACATGCGCATACACACATGCACACACTTCCTGCATCATTCAGGGCTCTCTAGATTCAAATGCCTAGTGACTGGACCTCAAGTGAGCCACACAGCACCCGGGCCACAGCCGAGCAGATCACAGGGAGGAAACACATGTTCACTGTCAGCCCCCAAGCCCAAGAGGAGGCACTGACAACCTTTTAACCCTTCTCCCCATGAAACATACACACACACACACACACACACACACACACACACAGAGCAGGCCACCCAGCCACACCAACCTACACTGGTTTATTCATGACAAAACATGTTTATTAAATCATGAGTATTGGCATCTGGGACCAACATTGTTTTATGCCTCTTAAAGAGAGTAACACCAATATATGCTGATTTACTGCGCATACCAGTGGAAAAGTACTATGTACAAACACGCAGACAAACAGACAGTTAGACAGACAGGGTGGTGTATACGTTGACTATGCACTTGTGGAAAAACAGGTCATACCAAAAATATGAAAAATGTTTATGCACTGCAACACTGCATCTGACATTCTGCACTTCAGCTTTAAAGCGGTGGATTGCAAAGTCAAAATGACAAAAATCAGTCTTGCTACGCTCCACCCACAAAGGCGTTCTTTCCAAGCTACTGTTGCAAGTTCAAACAAGGATAAAAATCTCAGCCAGCCTAATGACGTATTGTTGCACATAACTTTTTTTTTCAAAACATCTGAAGATAAAGCCAGCAAAATAGCATTTTACAGGATAAATTATTAAAGGGCCCATATCCCACATTATTCTTGGATGTAATATGTGGTTTTATGTACCAGAGAAGTCATAACAAGCATTTTCCAACATCTCTTTATCCCTAAGAGTTAAATAGGCTGCTTTTTTGTTACTGTGCCTTTAAAACTTGGCTGCTATGGATGGATATATCTAAATGTGTTGGTGTGCAGCTTAGTTTCCATATATGCCCTGGGGAGTGAGTATTTACATAATACAAGCTATTTAAAACAAGAAATTCCCCCTGATATCAGTCCTTCAACAATACAATTAACACTGTAAATGCATTTACCTAGTTTGACCCTTGGAGCCACCATCTGCAGTGTTTGATTCTTTAAAGCTGTTCCAACTTCACAACAGCTACTTCAGAAGAGCAATTGTGGGCGGACCCTAGAAAGATTAATTGTGTTACTGTCCAGTTACTTCCAGACTGCACAGTATATTGTGAGTTGGCCAAATCAGCTTTATTGCGCTGTGCATCATTAAAATATCCCCAAAAAGAGTGCAGCTTGATGGCATGGCACTAGTGGTCCATATGTTTAACACAGCACAATGCAAAACAAACTGCTCAGGTGCTTTAATCCAGTCATGTTCTGTGTCAATCACTTTGAATGGCAGGCATATGTCACAGAGAGAGAGAGAGAGAGAGAGAGGAGAGTAGAGAGGAGAGAAGAGAGAGGCCCAATGCTGAGGCATGGCCTATTTTAATATTTCATCTAGCTGGAGAGAAAAGACTCTCTCGCCCCATAGTTTAAATTCTAATCTTGTTATGGCAGAGGTGCATGTAGTCTGCAGGCAGCAGCGTCAAGCTGCTCTAATTCCCTCTGTTTCTCTCCCCGGCTAAACAAATTATTAGAAATTCCATTATTTTTCCATTATGCATATATGTTTTGGTGGCTGGCCTCTGCCGCCGAGCACTGGCCAATAAGTGATCTGGCTTTCGCTCATCAAAGGCCAATCCTTCTGGCCCTAACCACAGCTGGGTCCTGTAGGACTGCCATCATTAAGCAATCATTCCCTTGCTTTTCTTTCACTAATGTGGAGTTATATCTAATAATGGCATCTCTGCCTCCCTTTCCCTTTCCCCCAGTTCGGCGGAAGCAGCTTGCGACTGCGGCCGCACCGTTTCTTTTTTTGATCTCTTGGACTTTTTAACAGCAGATATTTCATAGCTTTCGTCCCTCGTAATAGATAATATTTGGAATATATATCCGTGCCCCAAAATTTTCCACCAGCATGAAAGATATACAGAGAAATATCCATCAGCCTAATCGATGGAGCACATTTTCAACTTGGACAGCAGGCCATGCTGAGTTATTTCTGGCAGGCAGAGCTTCTGTTTTCATACGTTTAATAGGCAGCATATTTAAATGTCATGATTTCATTTTTACTGCCTCTTGCCGACTTCCTCTTCCATAAATCCCGAAGCCAGTCCATAATGCAGATCAGTTCATAACTCTATGAGCATTACACTGTTTGCACTCTGGGTTTTTGGGCCTTGTCAAAGTATAAACACCTCTCACAAGAAAAAAAAAAGGGAAAGCCAAACGAATGAAGTCTTCATTGGCTTGGCCAGGTTTTGAGGACTCTATTGTCTCTGCAGAATCTAGTCATCAGAATTTTTTAGATATGGGCAGCGTGGTCTTAAACGGGTAACGAAAACAAGAGGGGGAGCGCTGCAAGTCATACAACAACATCAATCACGCTTTTGAGATCATTCGTTCAGCGGTGTAATTGAGTTTGGCAAAGGGAAAAAGTGCTAGCTCATGTCAGTGAGAATGTGTTGATGTTAGGCTGGGTCTTTCTCTCTCTCCCTTTCGCTCCTGGCAGCTGTGTCCTGCAATGCCAGGAAAGTGGCCTGGTTGTCTCTCATGCCTTTGATTGCTTCCTCCTAATGCAGACAATCGCTGATAACTGACAGAGTCCTTTATTCGTACAACAATGCACCATGTAATCCTGAAAAAAAAAGTTCTGTAAATCACCAGCCAGCACAACAAATCCATGTGTGTGAGAGAAGGCTCTTTGTGTGTATGAGTGAACGGATGGGATGTGTTTGTGAGAGACACATACAAGACATACCAATTACCTCATTTTCTGCCAAGCAGCACACTGTGCTTTGCGACTCGTGTGTTTGTTAAACTCTCTGCTGTGTCCTCCTTCTGTTTAACTGAAGGTTCAAGAGCATCTGGGTCAATGAGACACAAACAAACCTGCAGCTCTCAGAGGACGGCATCAGAAGGACACATATACACACACACACACACACACACACACAAACAAACACGCGCACAGACACGCACAGACACGCACACACACACACACACAAAAGCTATGCAAAGGCTTCATTTAGTATTAATTACTCTCTCGCTCATCCGCTGTCCATTCAGCAGCACTGTGGGCAAAATGTCACCACCGAAAATTAGTCTCAGAGCCGGGCAATTTTCGCAGCTAAATTGCTAAATAAGTATCGCTCAGTAATAGGTAGCAATCTGGGGTAATATGATGAGATCATTTGGAAAAAGTCAGAGGGGCTGATCAAAAGCCCGCATTATCCGGGCCGATGTGGCTGACCGGGGGAACATGTGGACACAGCTGTAGTGTCATGTGACGTGCGCGCGCAGGGGGAGAGCAGGTGCCAGCTGGCAGCGGCACAAAGCGTGCAAGCGGCCGAACAATTACTGTTATTCATAACAGAGGCAGCGCACGGGGCCCTGTGCTACACTCACACACACATAGGGGCCAGTTTCATGGCACAGCTCTGCATTTAAACTTATCCAAACTGCAGAAATGCTCTTAATTACCTGTCAATCCACGTTTGTTATAAATACACATGCGGAGAGCCTTGACAGATAAAAAAAAAAAAATTATAAAGAAAAGACATGCTCTGTTGTTTCCAGGAAGCTCTCTACTCTCTGATTATCTTCCTGCCGTTTATTAATATTCATATGAAAGGGAAGACGGAAAAATGTTTCGGAAAGTGTCACTTAGTTTGAGGTACTGTGTGCAAAACTTCCCAACAGTTAAGGTGATAGCTTAGCAAAAAAAAAAATCCATCTTATTGTTCACCCATGCATTGTTATACAAAATAGTATGTCATACAGCATCAGAAACCACATAAGTATTGTTCAATAGTCTTGCTTAACAACAACGCAGTCTGGGGACAGTTAGCCATGCTAACTGATATACAGAAGGCACAGAAAAGAATCACCCCCTTCAAAATATTCACAAAATATTCACAACTGTATTTACTCAATGCAACTTCTAATATGATATGATGGCAACAGTTCAGAAAAAGAAGATAAAAAAAAACAGAATCAATGAGATGGGTAAGTCAGTACTTCGTGGGACCACCTTTTGCTTTAATAACTACGATAAGTCTGCTAAGATACTTCTTTACCACATCTAAACTGTGCAATATCTGCCCACTCTTCTTTACAGAACTGCTCAAGCTCAGTCAAACTGGATGGTGGCCGTTGATGGACTGCAATCTTCAAGTCATTCAACAGGTTTTCAATAGGTTTTAATTCTCAACTCTGACTAGGCCACGCAAGGACTTTCACCTTTTTCTCCTTCAGCCACTGTGTGGTCAGTTTTACTGTGGTTTAGGTCATTGTCACGATGGAAGGTGAACCTTCTTCCCATTGCCAGCTTTCTGGCAGAGTGCAGCAGGTTTTCCTCAAGAATTCGACAGTTTTTTGCCCCATCCATTTTCCTTCTATCCTGACAAGTGCCCCAGTCCCTCCTGCCATGTGCAATAAAGTTAACAGATAAATTCAATTAAAGAGAAATTTGAAAAGACTAAGGTAATAAAATATGTAGAAAAAAATATATATTCCAAATAAGCGAACATTACAATTAGAAACAAGAGAACAAGGTGCAAGTGTAAGAGAATAGTACATCTATGTACTGTGAAGTGCAGTGTGTCCTAAGTGACAGACGGCAGGTGCAATACAGTGAAGTAGAGTTCAGTTTGTGTTATAATGGACAGTTTAAAGTGGTGGTGTTGTGTCCTGCTTAAGAAGTCTTTTGACCTGAAGGTAGAAGCTCCTCCTGAGCTTTTCTGTTTTGGCCATAGTACTCCTGAAGCGTTTGCCTGATTTCAGCAGGTCAAACAGACAGTTACTGGCTGAGACGACGATCCTGGTTCCTCTGGTCCTGCATGTCATGGTATAAATGAGCTGAGCTGGTGCAGCGTTCTGCTGCCCTGATCACTTTCTGTAGTCCCTTAATGTCCGGTTCAGAGCTGTTCCCAAACCAGGAGGTGAAGTCAGGACACTTTCTACAGCACCAGAGTAAAAAGTCCTTAGGATCACTGGAGAGACCCGAAACTTCCTCAGCTTCCTCAAAAAACAAAGATGCTGTCTTGCCTTTTTGAGCTGGGCTTGAATATGTCCAGGCCATGCCAAATCCTCAGAGATGTGAATGCCCAGATATTTGGAGCTGCTCACCCTATTTTGAGGGGGGTAATTCTTTTCTGTACCCACTGTTCCTTTACTTGTGAGTAGCACTGACCTTGTATATAGATCTAGTGCAAAATTATAGGAGCTTTAGGAACTCTGATACCATACATGATTTGGTGCTTTAAGGGTTTTCTAGTAGGGCTTTCTTTGTTTCAGGCGTGTAAGAGAAAGCTCTCTCTAGGCCTTCATTACTCCCTAACCTACTTTTAGTTGGAGTAATTGTTATTACAAGATTGAAAATGGGATTGTTCGAGGAAGTGACTCGTGCTACTAGCCTGGTGTGTAATTAACATTTCACACAGCATCTCATTAAAGTAGACAAGGCCAGTTTTGCTGCTGAGCAGAGGGAGATGAATTAAGATTTCACCGGGATATGATCCGACTTTCTGTCATTAAAGAATAATGTGAACCTTCAAGTGTTTTGGTAATGTTTTGCGGATCTGTGGAGTAATGGCAGGGTTGTTAAAGCTCTATCTTTGGTCTTTGCTGCATCTCTTCTTACAGCAAAGAATGGTTAAAGTCTGAATGGTAGGATGAGGGTCACAACCATGCTGGCTTTGATGGCGAACATGACTCACTACAGTACAGTTTGTAAAATGTGAATATATAATATGTAAATATGTGTGTGCGCACATGCATCAGTTTGGTTTGAAAAGGGCTGGAGACTACTCGTTGTTTTATCTGACAAGGGGGGACATGGGAGGTTTTTTTTTTTTTAATAAACTTTAAAAAGTCCTCTAAATAAAGTTTATTTATTTAATGAATGGAATAAATACTGTTGCATGTTATATTAACCCATGCATTACTGTGTAAAAAACAAATGCCTATAGAAAATGCTCTTTTCTTCATTGACAGGACAGCAAAGCGCTGTGGAGCAGTGCAGGCTCACAAACACGAGCATGGAAACAGCACAAACACGGGAAACGGTTTTATGGACAGTAGGTCATGACCAATCAGTGCTCGGAAAATGGTGGTCATCATCTTCGAGCTGGCGTTCTCCACCAATGCCATGGCCATGGGGGTCCTGATTAGCCACGGACACAAAGCCAAACTCTCCCTGATCAACTCCTCAACTTCATGTTGTTTAACTAGCTGCTCCTGACCTTCACCATGCAGTCCAGGGAAAAGGTATTCAGACACAAATTAATAAGATTAGCACTTTGTTGCAAAGTTGTTGATGGCAGTTATGGCCTTAGGAGCTAATTAGATTTCTGCAGCATTGTGGTTTCATTTTGGCCCATTCTTCTTGGAAAATCATCTGCAATTCCCCAAGATGAAAAGGGCCTTCTGTTAGACTTGCTATTTCAAAATCGTACATTCATTTTCAATAGGATTCAAGTGAGGAATTTTTTTGGTCATGCAAGCACCTTCGCCTTTTTATAGAAACCATTCTTGAGTTATTTTGGCTGTATGTTTGGAGTTTTTTCTCTCTGGCCAATAAAGATGAAATTCTACTCTAATATCTCCTGGTATGTCATTCTGTTCATGCTTTCTTCAATGATGACATGTTACACCTATTTGCAGAGAAGCAGTTCCATATCAGGATGCTCTCATCTCCATCCTTCAATGTGAGTATTGCATTTTTTGGATCATACATGCAATCCTTTTTCTATAAACATTCTGAATGAATTATCTCCTGAGAGTTTTTTTTTTTTGTCTGACCAAAGCACATTGTTCCAAAACAGTTCTGATTTTCCTTCGCTGTGTTTCTTCAGGATGCTAGAGTAAGGAGAAAAACAGGGACAAATGATTTCAGAGAAAGGTAAGAAGACAAAAAGAAAGGCAGAGAAAGCAAGGCGGGGGACAGATCCAGTTTCATTAAAACACACTGATTCAAGTTGAATTCAAATGGATGTTGAACTGCTGCTCTGCCACAGTAAAGGCAGTAGAGGCAGGGCTCGAGACTTGACTTGTCCATTAGGCACGAGGCTGCAGGCCTCAGAGGGACTGGGTCCATGGCAGGCAGGCATGCCAGGAAGTGTTGATGGTGGCAGACAGTCAGAGAAGAGGCTCTGAGATATGTGTCAAATTAGTCATGGCGTTCAGGGGCTGTGCTTAGCTTTAATGCTCACTCCCTACCCCCCATCCCCAGGCCCCCACACCCATGCAGTGGGACTAGAGGGGTGAGAGTGCTTTGATTCGCCCTCCGCCTGTGGGACGGACAGCTCCTCTGCAGCTGGAGTCATGTGTGAGACATTACAATAGGGCTGAGAGCATGACAAACATAGCAAAGGAAGCAGAGTGTGAGACCAGCAGTATAGCATTTTTACATTCCATATGTATCCACTGAGTGCATTTTATATGTACCAAAGAAAATGGAAGTGAGTGCCAAACTGATCACAACTACAGGATATTGGCCATAATGTATGTTTCTGGTGTGTATTTCAAGGAAATGAAGAAAAACTGACTGGCTGAGAACACTACAGACATATTACACTGCCTATCAATACCATGCCTTCCTTCACATAAAAAAAAAACAAAACATAAATGTTACCCTCTAGAAAACTTCATTACAAACATATGCAATTGAAGAATACATGAAAGCTTTTTTAAAAGCATGGTAACCAACTGTACACCACAGATGTGGCAGACAGAGATAAGGTTGAAATGCTACAATATTCTTTTAATATAAAACTATACTATATATTGTAACACTCAGCTTTATGTTCCTCAAATTCCCTTCATTGGTATGAAGGCCAGGTTTGCCCCAAATAATGATCTGACAGTTTTTTTCTACACTATTGTTAAAAGCTCAAAAGTGGTTTAAACCCACTACATTTCTTACAAAATAATCGTGGTTAGTGTTTAATATGTCATTGTGAACCAATACAGAAAACATGCTAATTTGTGTCTAGAATATTTTGGAAAGCTAGGTATGATCAAACTTTTGATGGGCAGTGTATGAGAAGGAGGCCCCATTGAAATTATGGCTAATAATTCAGAGAGGCTGGATTTTTTCACTTCTCCGGATGAGCTGCAGCGCATCCTTTGGGGAGAGATTAGCGGGATGGCTCTCACACATCGGAGCCCATCATCTGTTTTATTTTGCTCGGCGCTGAGGCCCCTTAACGAGCTGGCGTGGCCGTACACGAGCGAGATTTTTCATTATTGCCGCACACAGATGGCCATTAGTTAGACGCTGCCTCAGCCAGACACGGGCTGTCTCTGTCCTACTGAGAAATATTACTCACACTGTCTGCAGCCACCCTCCAGCCTGCCACAGTTGCAGGCTCTCCTCTACACTAACATGACATGAGCCATTGTCAGGAAGTAGTGAATATGCTGTGGTGGAAGGGTGCGCTTACCGTTTTGCAGAGGACGCCTTTTATTATACCATACACCTCCATATCAATTTCAAAAATACAGGTTATAATTAAAATAGAAATAGGTGGTGCAAAAAGCAAAGTTTAAGCAGTATTATGCGCAGACTGACTTAGTATATGTTCAAGTGATAAAGTATGCATCTTCATTACTTTATTTAATGTATTTGTTTATCTATCTGTCTATCTATTTGTCTATCTATCTATCTATCTATCTATCTGTCAATCTATCTATCTATCTATCTACCTATCTATCTAGAATTTGAAGCTGCCATTCAGATTGTGGTGCATTTTTAGGATGAATGAAGAAATATCAATGATCCCAATGATCCCAAAGTTACTATTTTGGAAGAATGAGGTTTTGTTGTGACACTGACGACTTATTCTCTTTGCTATATTTGCACTCCTCAGCTCCGACAGCAGTAGTTTACAGTTATTTGTGTGTTGCACTGTTATCTTAACTCCATTTTTATAAAAAAATGTGGTTTTCTAGTCTCTGTCTGTTTTGCACCTATAGTTTTATGTGTTGCACTTTGCTTACTTCACTGTTAATTGTAGGCATATGCACATAGAACCTGTATGGCAATGAAGATCTGTCTGTCTGCACTAGTCATACAGAACCTGCTGCATATTTCATTGGTGGATTCATATGATCAAACTGACATTATTTTCAGTGCCAACCTGTCAGTTTCTATGCCTGTGTTTCATGCACTGTAAAGCAGCTGCTGGTAAATTAAACACAGACAATGCAGTTAAACTGCCTGAGTGCTTCCTAACAATTTACCAGCTATTGCACACGCAGTAAAAACAGCATAGCACTCTGAAACCTGATATCGAAAAGTCTGAAAATGTGTAAAACTGTACTGAGAGGTATCAGTAAAACTATTTCTACAGGGTTTTAAACACCATAGCCAGAGACCAGTAATGAAGAACGCAGCATCAGTTGCAAATGCTCTACGAGTTCATTGATGTGACATTTTAAACGTCCAGCTTTGACATAATAATTAATGCTGTACTTAAGAACTTAATATCTCACTCTCTCTCTCTCTCTGCCTCCCTGTTTCTTTTTTCACATACACACACACACACACACACACCGGTGGGCCAAGGTTCTGGTTTCACTGATCATTTATTTACTGCGTTGGCTCTTTGATAATGTGTTTATGGGTACTGGCAGGCAGGCCAGGGTCAGGGCAGGAGAGGGCATATGCTTATCCTCTTTCACCAAACACACATTCAGACATATATATCTGTGTGTGTGTGTGTGTGTGTGTGTGTATACAGAGAGAGAGAGAGAGAGAGAGAGAAGAAAAAGAAAACCTTGCAAATTCAAATCACCATTAAAATTGTTTTATGTGTAAGTAAGATTCAGTGAACTCCTTTATTTTCCTCCACTATTTGCTTGAATAATTTAAGGAAGATAGCTGAATTATGGATAAAGTGTACAGTTTGAAGAAAAGGTTCATGCACAGCCCCGGGCTAGAGCCGACCCTTAATGATGTCTGGAGTTGGTTTGAGGAGAACTCGTTAGCTCGAGAGTAATTTTCCAACGGATTAAAAAGCATTTTAAAAGCAGCAGGGCAGGCTGTCGGAATGCCTGCATCAGGGAAATAATCAAAAAATTACAGCTTGTCACATTCGGGAGGATAGAAAACACTGCGATCTTCTCACTTTCATCTTCCGGGCTATTCATCATTTAGTTAATTGTTAGTGTGGATGTATTACAAAATGGCACCTTAATGTTGCTGTTAAATTGTTACTGAACTCTTTGAATATACACCTGTTCTCTAAACATTTTTGTCAGTTTTTGTAATTGAAGGAGAAATGATTTGAAGCTTTTGTCAGCTTTACAGTGATTAAGCGTACAAGAAGATTAGAAAAGACTTGATTACACTGCAGCCTCAGTGCATCTCCCTGCACCTCAAGCCTTAAACTGCCGGTTTGAGTTCAGATCCAGAGAGGTTTTCAAACTTCCTTACATGTGTTTTCCCACCTTATCTAGAACTGTAAGGGCATATGGTCATAGTCAAAACCATAACAAAACCATGTACCTCTTTTGATTTTGATTTTTCAACATCGTTTGAGTCCACCCTTCTCATTGTGTGACCATTTGATAACAAATGAAGCAATAGAGCGATAGCAATAGAAAAATAAAATTACTTGGAATAAAATCTCTGATAGGACAAAGATCAGCATTTGTAAGTCTACAGCAGAGGTCCCCAACCACTGGGCCATGGACCAGTACAGGTCCGTGAGTCATTTGGTACCAGGCCGCACAGAAAGACAAAATAAAAAATATTTTATCGATTATGAAAAGACTGAAAGATCTTTTATTTTGAAAAAACGCTCATCTCGGTCCTCGGCTCGTAGAAGGGAAAGAAGCGCAGGGCTCCTACTAATTCAGCGGAATAGTGAGTTGTATTTTTACGCACTTTGTTTTTAGTCGTATCTATACCGGTCCATGAAAATATTGTTTTACATGATGCCAGTCCGTGGCATAAACCTACATAAACAGTTATAAGTGCTTTTTCATATTTCAAGCACCCATTTTCATAAAGACTGCTGTGTCTGTTTTAATGTTATTTCTCCTCAGAAAGTATTATTTGAATACACCTTTACATGTCATGAAAGGCCTATGTAGTTGTCATGTAGCCTCATGAGTACTGACCATTAGTGAAGTGTTAATGAATCTCAGTTCATGAACATTAGAAATGACTTTCTTGTTTTCTTTTTTATGACAGCAATGATACTGTAAGAGTCACTGCTATTTGAGTAAACTAAAATGCTATTGTTATTATTATTTAAATTCATTTGCAAGTAAAGGTAAGCGTCCTCTCATATTTTCAACAAAATCTAAACAACCAAGACATTTTGTAACCTTCTCCCTTTCTTAATTTTAACTGAAACTGACAATATTTTTCTATCAGCATAGTATTCATTTTAAAAATTGTTTAGCACAGACTTAATGTATACTCAAAACCTCCATTCTTAATGTAAAGTTAAATGAATAAATAAAATATTGAAATTACAGAAACAAAAATTTTACTGCCTCCTCTAATTCTGGACAATTTACATGGCTATCCTGAGAAGGTTACATTTACCCAGGCACACACAGGCACATAGACATAAACAGCCTTGCACTGCCGGTGGGGGGACTTCCTGCTCCTAAACCACTAACCACCACCATAAAGCCAGGAGAGAAATCCCCAATTATGCACATTTGTCTAATTATCCAATCCTAAAGTCATTATCAGTTTTGCACTTTATTAACGCAGCCTGGCTCTGCCTGGCCCGTTAGGCCTGTGCTGAGAGCTGGAGACAGCGAGCTGATAATAATCACCTCAGTCAGCTCCATCATTAGCCCTGGGCTGAAGGACACGGGCACAGCTGCTGCTGCCGGAGGGGCTCGGCAACTACACGCTAGCTTACAGAGAGCTCGGGCAGGTACACTGCCACGAAAACCTCTACAGAAAACTTCATGACCTTGGGCATGGCGCGCAGAGGACAGTAGTAGCCTCTTTACAACAGCAGAGCCAATCAGTCAGTGCATAGATAATTTTAAATACTGCCAATATTTCACTGACTTTTACGCTGTCCGTGTTTCTTAACAGAACATTTGTAGTACCAACCACTGCATCTATACCTGTATATTTCACTGGATTTTTCTGTGGAAAACAGGCTAGTGACAGGCTAACATAAGAAATATCTCCATTAAGCGTTAAGAGAATTACTATCATGTAAATAGCAACTGATTCTACACCTGTAGAAAACATTCAGGTTGAGTCAGGTTGAGTCAGTATTTTTGGAAGTAACATCCACTGGTGCTGTACATATACCAGTCAGGTGCCAGTAGCCCCTGCTCTGGAAAACAAGCAAGTACAGTAGCCTCTTATAATCCCGCACCACACCACAGCATATAGTGTAAACAATGTGAAATTCTTTCTCTGCATTTAACCCATTCACCAAGTGAAGCAGCGGGCAGCCAATGGCACAGCACCCAGGGAGCAGTGTGTGCTCAACGGTACCTCAGTAGTGCCACCAGGAGTCCTGGGATTCAAACCCACAACCTTCCAATCACAGGGGCAACTCCCTAACCACCAGGCCACCAGCTGCCCCTAACACAAGAAATACTCTTGCTAGTATTTAGTACATTAAAATCACAAAATTAGTGACTGATTCTAGATCTCCAGAGAACACTCAGGTCATTTCAGCTTGACCTGTTAAATGTGTTTGGCAGTACCAACCATTTGTATACTTGTCAAGCCTCAGCAGCCCTTGCTGTTGAAAACAGACCAGCATTGGACTAATACAAGAAATACCCATACTAGCTTTTAGCAGATTAATATTATGAAAGAAGCAATGTGACCCATTACAAATGCTGCACAATGAGAGGTAAATACCAACCAATATCAACAACAGTGCTATACCTGAACCAATCAAGCCCCAGTGCCCCCTGCTGTAAAAAACAAGATGGCGAAACAAATGCCCACGGTAATATTTAGCTCTTTAATATAATGAAAGTAGCAATTGATTGTACAGAGCTCAAGGGAACATACAGGTCCCACTTAAGGTTGAGTTATTAATCATTTTGGGATTGAACATAAGAAATAACCATGCTAGTATTTAGTGCATTAATATTACTATAATATTATCTTGGGAACGTTGAGGTCCCACTTCACATTGACCTATTAAGGAATTCAGAGAGCTGAAAACTAGAGGAGGTAAGGAGGGGAAAGAAGAGAGTGTAATCTCAGCAGATTTATAATAGATAAACTCAGGCTCCCAGGGGGTGAGGGATGCAACAGAAGTTCCAGATTGTTCTCTCTCTTCTTGCTGGCCGTCACAGGGCCGCGCGGAGATAGGAGGGAGCGGTGCGCAAGCAGGAGCCGCGGTGCACAGATGTTACTGCATCTGTGTTAGTGTGGGAGATGGGCTTACTCTCCTCACATACACCCACACATACCAGCAGCATGATGTAGACAGCAAAGAAGACAGAGGACAAAAATGCTGAATTCACCTCACACATAAAGGGCACAAAGTCAAAAACACACAGCCAGTGGTGCACCAAGTCAAGCTCAGTAAAACTCCTTCTTCAAAATGAAAGATGGCCCCTGGAAAAGATGCAAGATAATTTATGAGCTAATGTTATGACATACCTAAAGAAATATGAACTTTGAAATCAAACAAAACTTCATAAATAACATTTACTTCATGTGAATTCTCTTCCTCATTCCATTATGGCGTTGGCTGCATGACATCTTCTCAAACACATTTGCTCTAACTACTTCATTCTTGCCAAAGTCCTTCATCCTTTCCATCTTTCATCCATTGTCAAACTCTTCATTTTTTTGTTCGACACAGATGAAGGTGACTGAGGATAATGGGCCTTTATCCTCCATATGTGCAGTCAAGGTATAGAAGACAATCAGCCAGTCTACATAAAGACACACAGCTGTCCCCCAGTACAATTAAAGCTGCACCACTTGACAGTGGGCAAAGAACATCTCTTTTGTTTCAGCTGACAAGAACAGATTGAGTTCCGATTGTTGTTGCATCTTCATAAAGATTTGTCTCCTTTGAAACAGGGCTTTTTCTTGTTTTTCCCTAACCTTTGTGACTTATTTTCCTGCTGAAACAATGGTGGCTTTTCTATTGTTTTCAGAGTTTCCAAAGAGCCTGCACCATCTGCACCAAGTCAATGGAGAAAGAATAAAAAAAAAGAGACAGTTTATAAAACTGTTAGAATAGACTAGGATTGACAGCCCTATAGAAGAGTCTCATTGCACCACAAATACACCTTTTTACACAAAAGTTTATGAACACTTATATAT
>JBBPCZ010000156.1:7152235-7173071 GCA_037974445.1 Brycinus macrolepidotus | reverse complement strand
AGATTGTTGATGTAGCACTTCTACTTTTACTTGAGTACATATTTTGCAGGATACTTGTACTTTTACTTAAGTACTAATGTTCAGTACTTCCTCCACCACTGATTATGTGCGAATAAATTCTTCAGACAATTACATATTTTACTGAATCCAAAACACAGACAATTGTTAGTCAGTGGAATATCAGCTCAAGAGTAATTTTTTATGTGAAGGACTAGATGTTCAATTATAGTGAGACTAAGGGCAGAAGGAGATTAACCCCTTAAACCTTCATGCATTTTTCACATTGCACAGTGTGGACAGTAACAAACTATATACTTCATTAATGTACCTAATGTACTTTCTTCAAGCATCTGTGTTTTATTACAGTATTCACATTTTGCCTTCACTACACTACATTTAAATGTACAATACTCTACTTTTTACTCTAGTCATTTCTTCATAAATGTTTCATTGCTCATTATTCTCCAATGGGATAAAATCTTAATCATATTATGTGCTTTTAAAATGAAATAAACCAATCATAACCCACCCCTAAATACTGATTATATAATTATAGCATAGCAGATTTAACCAGACCCAGACACCTCTGACAGGTTTTTAGAGCTTATGCAGAGTAGTGTTGTTTGGGGTTTTAATTTAAAATCCAAATTGAAAGACCTTGGAGGGAGAAGAGAAATTTTATTCAAAGACATAAGAGGAGAAGAGCAAGATGAAGATTAAACAGCGCAGGTGAATGCATTGCCACCAAAATAAAAATCACACAACAGCACATATGCATGAAGGTATGGAGCATTTTGCAGCATTATGAACGAGCCCCAATTTCTGGTATGTCATAATCCTAGAAGTATATAGTCATACTTTTACTTGTATCTGTACATGCAGTACAGAAACACTCCTGCTCACTGCTGCACTCAACAGAAACCCATATAGAAAGCCGTACACCTACAACGTCACAGAAAAATGTCAGACAAGTGTGATGTTACATTGTTGTGGAGACTGGGCTTGTATATCAGGTATTAATCGCTTTATAGATAGAGTTCCTAAAGATTTACATTTTTTTAGCTTAGAAGAATATGCTATAGCACTCTGTATGGTGAATTATACATTGCATACATCAATGGCCTTAATTTACTCCTTTTCTAAACCAAAAACAAGAGAAACCATCACCAATTAAACCCATCAAAAATGAAAGGTATCTTGTTTTCTCATGATTTACTGTATGCTTTTGATGTATGGCTTTGTGATAAAACTCTGGCATGCCACTGCTGTACATTTTTCTTTCAAATTATCATTGCTTCCCATCAGAATTTTAAGTATGTCCCCCCCACTCATTTGAATAAAAGTCAAACAAGTCTTAGAAACTGTTAATCAAAGTAATAATACATAAAAATAAAAGGGTCAGACAGTGTTGTTCACATGAAGCCATAGAAGTACCAGTGCAAGTGTGTAGAAGTTCATTGAACCTTAAATTGGTCAAGAACCCCTACATTATACATCATACATCTCATTTACAAAATGGTTCTTTAGGCAACTAAAAAAGCACTTCTGTTTTATTGTTCAAAACACTTTGTGACACCTTTTTTAAGAGTGTAAAGTTATTTTATAATAGCTAAAGTACCCCACGGTACTTTCAACTGAATATTAAAAGACATTTAAAAGCAAGTACTTAAATTCAAGTAGAAAGGATTTCGATTTTACTTCACTATAATGGAAGCCTGGAGCCATTTATTTTATTTGTGTATTTGTACACAAGAAGATTCGTTTTATAACGAGTGGTGTTAATATGTAATATTTCCAGATTTTTAATTTTTGCTTCCATCTCCAGTTAAACAAAATGAAGAAAAGGTATATGTCCCTCTAACTCACCTGCAGGGGCTGTGTTCTTCTTTATGTGGAAGAAGGATGAAGGTCTCCGTCCCTGTACAGATTACATAGGCCTCAATCAAATCATGTTCAAGGACCAATATCCATTACCCATCATGACCTCAGCCTTTGAGGCATTGTTGCAGCCCTCAGTTTTCACTAAGGTGTACCTGTGCAGTTCTGGACCTCATGCACATGAGGCAGGGCATAAATGGAAGATGGCGTTCACCGTGCATTATGAATATGAATGCACCAGCAATCTTTTCCTCAATGAGGACTTGAGGGAGGCCTTTAACTGCTGAGAGTTCGTTTACCTGGGTGACATACCCATGTACAATAAGATCATAAATGAACCCATAGCCTGAGTGAGGAGGGCTCCCAGCTACTTTTAAAGAATCACCTCTTCCTTAAGCTGGAGAAGTCCCTCTTCTATGCTCAGATCAGTGGCTTTTCTGAGCTTTGTGGTTTCCAAAAGTTGACTGACCATAGACCCCAAAAAGATTTTGTGACTTTGTGCATAATTTAAGCACGATAACACCCCATAAAACCATAGGAATTTGGTTTATATCAATCAGGCCAAGTGTATTAATCCCTGCCAGATAGGCATTATTTTTTGCCAAGTTCAGTTTTCTCTTGTCATATTGACCAGGGCCCAAGAATACTCAGCCCCGTGCCCTCTGTGCTGGTGAGAACCTCCCTCTCCAGAGATGCCTCCAGAGCCTATAATGCCCATGATGTGTACCACAGCCCTTATGCTTTGGGGGATAGACAGTGCACAATTTTTCTGGTGGTGGTGGACTGATTCTCCAAGCCTGGCAGGTTTATTACTCTGCCTAAACTGCCATCAGGATAAAGGGGACTGCACAGCTATTGCTCCAACATGTCATCCACATCCACTTCCACAACCAAGGCGTACCAGTGCAAGTCGGTGTCAGACAGGGACCACCAGTTTACCAGCCTTTTTTGGAAGGCATTCTGTAAATCTCTGGTGGCCAAAGCCAGTCTCTCATCAGGGTTTAACCCTGAATTCAATGGCAGACCAAAAGGGTTAATCAAGTCATAGAAAGGACCTGTAGCTATATCTAAGTGAAATGTTAAAAACTTCTGCATACCATGTACTGTTTATATTATTTTGTCCAGGGTCTGTATATGGGCCCAGGGTTTGATTGAGCACCAAGAAACTCATTGCCGTGGATCACACTTTGAATGTGTATTCTTCATTTTATACTTAACTGTCAAATAATCTTTTAACAAGGATAGAAAGTATATGTTATGTGTCTGACTGCTACACACAATTTAGTGTGCATTCATCTAAAATGCAAGGTATACCCTCATCATGAATGTTATCATAGGAGGTGTTAGTGATATGAAGCAGAAGATGAGCAAGGTTTGATGTTATGTTTGGCAGGAGCACGGCGGTCTTTTGTCTTTATGAGGGTAGTTCACAAGTTGCTGCAGGTACAGATTAGTAGCCCTGTTGATCGAGTGAGTCTCCAGATACTGTGGGACTTTCCTTAGTCCAACTGAAGACAAATTAATCCTCCTTTTCAGCTCTTTTGTTTTCTAGCCACTGATGCTTTATTAGATTGTCATCCGTCTCTAAAATTATTCTATAATACAACATCAGCTCTTTCTGATTGGACCATGGCTGAGGTGGCACTGGAGCTTCAGTGCAGGGTCCATTTAAGATGAATACACATTTATTACATAAAACAGCTTTTAAATTTGAAATGTGAGCCTATGAGACATTGTTTGTTACTCAGTTATGAGATGTTGTCTGTTATTCAGTAAATATCTATCAGTAGTAGTATGTAAGTAACGTTATTTATGATAAAAGAGGTGCATGACAGGCTATACAGTTAACCCGCTGTTTCTTTGCAATGTTTGTAGATTTATGGCCGATATTATTGAGGATTGTGATTGGCAACAGAACAAGCTAAAAAAGTAGAGACTGTACCATGTAAAGACAACATAGTGGAGATTTTTATTATTATTAAAGTCAAGCGTGGTGAATTGAAGTATACAAGCATTACAGCACACTGTCTACCAGTACCACCTATAAGCCAATAAAAGAAGTTATCAGTATATAACACTACAGCACATTGACCATATTGTTTTGAATATAACTCTTCATTCAGTGTGGTTTAAACTCTACACACAGCCAGACAGCAAGTGATGAAAATCTCATATTTAAAGTATAATAAATTGTAGAACTCTGTAGAACACTGTGTGAAAATTTCTCACCAATCCAACCTACAAAAATGGATCACTCTTTACTTATACTTAAAGTCTCATTCCTTTAACTTACACTCAGCAATTAGACATAATTATTAATAAACTCAAACAAGATGTTAAAAAAAACAATTTCAACCTCTGAACAGATATTTACCATATTTACCATTTCACTATACTATGTACTGTATTGTATTAGATATTGTGAGATCATTAACAATGTATACAGAGATGGCATTGATCCAGTACCAAATATTACTATTGGGCTTATATCGGAAGAAAATCCTGAAACAGTAATCAAAGGTACAAAAAAGGTAAAAAAAAAAAAAATTAATTAATTAAAAAAGTGAAAATGACAATTTTTTTTACTTGAAAAAGGGATGTTTTTTGTCTGCCTTAATATGTTAACTAATCGTTTAATAGTAAGAGGCCATAATAAAATGAAAATGTGTGTTTTTACTCTGCTATTGTTATTATATATTATTATACATTGTTACACATTCTCATTATCTGAGATTCACTGAACTCAAAATTTTAAGGTAGCCCAGATACAATTTTTTTCTATGATAAAACACCATTTGTTTTACAGCGTAATGCTGTTCTTATATGCTCATCTAGTAAAGTGATGAACTCCAATTAAAAATAGCCCATTTTAAAGCTTTTTTTAAAAGTCCGATCAGTGCTGGCAGAGACCTAAGGTTTCGAAAAAAAGGTGGTCTACTCTCTACTAACGTAATGTTACTAGCCGTGGGTCATGCTGCTAAGATTGTCTGGAGGGTGCTGTGTTGGTAAGCACAGAAAAGCAAAGATGTTGTGTACCTGCAACAGTGACATATTCTGAATGAGAAAGAGGGTGTGAAAATGATTAAGGAATCAGAAGTTAGACTGTGGGAGAGAGCTGCTCAATTATTCCTGTGTGTTTTGCCGGTGTTTACATTTTCCTCTCAGTCCAGTAACAGCAGGCAATATGGAGGCAATTTATAGGCTTCTCTCCCTCTGCTACAAAAATATTGTCTTGCGTTTGGTCTAGATTCAGGTCAACACTTTTCACCAATTTGCCTGTCATTACAGAGATATTTTTATACACGGCCTGCAACGTTAAACCAATCCCTGATTGTGATTGCTCCCAGTAGAAATCTCTACTCCAAGATGAGGCTCTTGAAGCTGAGCTGCAATTATGATACTTTAAATAATTTTACAAAAGTAGAGCCACCATTAAATAATTTACAGGCTCTGGCCTTGTCAGGAGCACCCCGAAATGGTAACATCACTCAGGCTAAATGTTTTTCAGCAGCTTGCTCATGAGTTCAAGAAAGAAATGTTCAAACATTGGCCATTGTTATCTTTTCTCTTTTTTATTTTAATTTACCAGCCTGAATCATCACAGTGAAGGCGTGACCTAAGCTGTACAAGTTCATGCAGCCCTGGGATAGTCTACCATAACTGTATGCAGCTCACATTGCCATCTGCAGGACACTGTGTTATTCTCCACATTTATATGTGTAATCAAAAGAACTGGATATTCAAAATAGAGCTGCCCTTTATACTTACTAACGCAGCCAGAATTGATGTACATAAACAAATGCTGAATATTTGATGACTGTTTGCTAAAAAGTAACACCCTAAGAGTAGAGCATATCATTAATAACTAAGTCTCATCGGACTGTAATGGCCCATATCATATATAAAACATTGTATAAATGGGCCTGAAGGCAGCCTTACTTTGCGAGCGCTGAAGACTTTGAGGGGGTTGGGGATTCTTGCTCTTAAGGTGGCACTCTTGGAAGCCAACTGAAGTCCAGAATACATCAATTGACATGTAGGATATCTACACCAGCCATTTCACTCATGTTTTATAAATACTAAAGAGCAATTCATGGCTGTTACCCACTGGAATGTTTTAAGATTGGGATATGGTATGGGGGTGCTAATCTCTAATGTGCAAAACTGTCTGCTGAGGGATGAGCTTACCAGTGCAGTTTCAAAACAGCAGATGTAGAGCTGCAGTGCATGATGTGTTGCTTTACTGTAGGTTTCATTCAGACAAAAGACAGATACAGCTTTCAAACAAAACTGCACAGAATAGTACATGTACCTTAAATGTGACTTATTGCTGGTGTTTTGGTATATTATTTAAATATATCTACACAAATAAGTGAATAAACTTGTTAAAAATAAATGCTCAAAACATGTTTTTTGAGTAAAGCCACGAAGGAAGCACATATGGCACCTGAAAGAATCTTGTGATTGATTTGTTCTCTGATGAACCCTTTTTGTTTGAAAACAAAATAATTTGATGTCATATATCAACACTAAAAAGTCTAAAAACATCTATTCACTCCTCAGCCCATGTGATGCTTATATATGGATATCATATATCAACTCATTTATGTATAACCTCCTACTGCGCATACAGCTGTTTAACCCCATTCACACAAACAGCGTTTCAACCCGGGCTGCTTTCTGAGCGGGTGCTAATCAGAATTATTTACCGTATATATCAGTTTCAAAGACACCATTAATGTTTCACTCTAAGGGATAAAGAGAAGCAGGAAAAATGAAAGTATTGTTGCTACATAAACCAAAACAAATATGATAAAAGGATGTGGGCCCTTTAAAGTTTAAAAAGTCTCTACGTTATATTAAGACTCTATACTTTTTTTAAAATAAAGGTGTCAAAAGGCTTCTTTGCATGAAGCCAACTGGTTCTTTAAAGATGTGGTAGGATCTTTTAAAAATTTGAAGAACCTCCACATTATGAAAAAAGTTCCAGGACAAAAAGTTTACAACAAATAAAAACATGTTTTTTTTTTTTTATGTAACCAAAAATTGGTCTTCCATGGCATCATTTTAACAACGATTCGCGGTAGCATTTTTGTTATAAAAGAGTGTAGCAATTCCAGATTTTTCAATCTGTCTAAGCCATTTAGAAACATATTTTCAAAAGAGTAGTTAAAAACACAAAGAATTACATCGAAATTTGATTTACATTTTATACCAACAGGGTTGAGTTTGAGGCTTGTTTTGATGTCAGTGAATGTCAAACACTCCTCCTCTACTTATGAACGCAGAATCGGATTTTTCTGTAAAACATTAAGAATCAATTACTCTACACAGTAGCAATAGTTAGCTCTAAATGGTAAATACTGAGAAAGCCTGTTCAGTGTTAATGAGTGGTGGATGTGCAGAGTGTAATGCATGGTCTGTTTCTGGCCCAGCCTGCTGAGCTGTGGTTATAATCATGAATAAATTGCAGATCTTCCAAACAGCCCAGAGCATCCGCAGTGTCACGCTACCGGCACATCTCTCCAGAGACACCACTGCTGCGGATTAATTCACCTAAACATTTCACATGTCATCGAGAATTTGCACGTCCCAGTTTCAAAACACCTCCATAATCAAGGCCAGGTCCACACAAATATGCCAATCTCGGTTCTACCACACTGCATCTTTAACCTTGAAGATGTAACACGTTTGACAATCATTGGACGTAATTTGTGCTGTGACTGAGATTGCATGTGACGGGGTAAATGCCTGTGTTACTGTATCTCTGCTCTGACTGTGTGTTTGTGCGGTGGCCCTGTCAAACAGTGTGCATGGGCCAGAGCAGAGTGGATCAGTAGAGAGAGAGGGAGAGAGGGAGAGAGAGGCTGGCCACAGAGGTGTAAATATTGAGACGGGTGACTTGGAGAGGTTGGAGATTGGGTGGTATCGTGAGCTGTGAAATGGACATGCTGGCGTCCTGCGCTGGAGGGGCACACACTGCTCCCTCACCCGAGTGGGCTCCAGCTGGCACAAGGAGGGTAGGGCCCGCGAATGACTGTCCGTTTCGCCTCTGGCAGAGTGGGTGTACTAATGCAAGCACTGATACTGCACAGGCACTCAGGAACTCGTCTGGATCCTTACAGAAAGACACAGCTGTTCCTTCTGCTTGTTCTTGTAAATTGAAACGCAACCGATTTATGATAACCGCTTGTAACAGTATAAACATTGGACACAAAATTTATCTATCCTGTGCCCACAAAGGCTACCTGTATCTAGTGTTGCAACATATATTTATATTGTGTATACGCACTTTTTTTTTGGGGGGGGGGGGTCTGAAGGATAAGCATCAAATTAATAGATTAAATTTATACATTTATAGGAAGTTATCTTTGAACTTTCTGCTTTGCCTATCAATCAGTAGCTTAGCCCTAAAATTCCTGATAATGTAAAAACAAAACTACACCTAATTTACTCAGTGTGACAGACATACAAAATGAAAAATCACTTCTTATTTTGACAAAAACTGATGTATGCAATGTAATTTATTATGAAGTTTAATGGGATCCTGTAAGGCCTGTCCAGCCTCACAACATTAACTACAATGAAATGCATTTGTGGGAGGAGCTTGAACAGTTGACTAATTTGAATATCAGCTGGTTTATCTACATTTAACAGAAGCTTCTAGAATAGTTGCCCAGCAAAAAAAAATTACAACTATGCTTAGGATTTGCTGTATGACCAATTTTCACAGAACACAGAAAATCATAAAGAATGCAAATCAAATCATTCAGGCCTTTCACAATAATGCACAATTAGTGTACAGATCTATCCAGTAAAATGAAAATGCTGATGTTTGAATCTGGATTTCCATGTAGCAGGTCCAAAACCAGAGGTTTATCCCATGAATATTTGATAAAGAGATCCATTAATTTGGTTGTTATCATCCTTTATGTATAGCTTGCTTTTTATAACTCGTTCCCAGCCCTATCGTGCTTTATTGCATTTCCTCAGCATTCAGTGAAATCAAAAACTGCTTGGAGTAAAATGCACTTAAACTGGGGGCAACATCATCTGCTATTCACTTTTTCCATGTACTGTATTGGCCATGCTTCAGAGATGAAGCACTCGTCTTTTTCTGTGTTTGCTTTCTGTTTCTTCCATTTCCTCCAGAGATCTCTGTTCTTCATGTCCTATTAATTATGCATAATGTGGAAGCCTTATATAAAAAAGCCATACAATGGAAGAATCATTGTGAACAGACAACTCTAATTTCTCACATGACCAAGCTCATCCAGAAAAACAGTGACAGTCAGCTTAATAATCTAAAATTAAAGTCAAAATAGTGCCTTTAGCAAACAGCACACATCAAGGCCACATTACCACTGGAGAAAACCAGCCTACTGCAAGAACATCAGGTCCACCTTTCATTCATATATACCATCGGTCAGCATTCCTAACAAGAAATACACTATGTGACACACAGTACAGACCACACAGTACAACCAAAAGAATGGAGGCAAGCAGTGTATAATGACTGGGTTGAGGCAGGATGTATGTGCAATATCTCAAACATTTAATAAACAAACAAACATAAAACACAAACAATAACAAAGGGTCCAGGGTCAAACAGAAACACAGTATAATCCAAATCGGTTAATAAAAAGACTTGGCAAGGCACAACAACTGAGGCTACTCACAGTATTGTTAACAGTAACAGACGGTCCACAAACACAGACTGAAACACAGGGGTAGATATGGACGAAAGTATTGGGACGCCTGACCATCACACCAACAGGGACTTCAATGACATTGCATTCAAATACATAGACTATAATATGGAGTTGGTCCCCCTTTCCACTCTTCTTAGAAGGCTGTCCACAAGATGTTGGAGTGTTTCTGTGGGAATTTGTGTCCATTCATTCTGTAGAGCATTTATGAGGTCAGGCATTGATGCTGGACGAGAAGGCCTGGTTCGCAATCTCCGTTGCAGTTCATCCCAAAGGTGTTGGATGGGGTTGAGGTCAGGGCTCTGTGTGGGCCAGTCAAGTTCTTCCACACCGAACTCATCCAACCATGTCTTTATGGAGCTTGCTTTGTGCACTGGGACACTGGGACACGGTCCAGTCATGCTGGACCTTCCCCAAACTGTGTCCACAAAGTTGAGAGCATGGAGTTGTCCAAAATATCTTGGTATACTGAAGCATTAAGATAACAAGGGGGCAGGGCTAGGGTGTAGACTAAGATAACAACAACAACAACAAACACACATGGCACATGGCAAAGGTAAACAAAAACATTGTCAAAAAAAAGATACATGGTAAGGGTATATGTTACGTAGTGATAAGACTTGTTTTGTTTTTTTGTTCATTTTCTACAACACAGAATATTTTAGCATACTCTCAGCACCAGATAAAAAGTTCAATAGTAGTACCCACACTGATGTTAAAAAGAACTATTTTATTAATTAAATAACTATATACAATGTATTCTTTGTCATGAAAAGAAAACAAAATAATAGGTTTGTACAAGTTAGTGCAATTGCCTCTTGCTTGTGATGTAGGACTTTATGTGTTTGGTTATTTAAATAAGAAATTCATAATAATGCAAACATTTTAATGCCAGTTTGGCCCATTAAAGGGGCAAAGAATGTTGTTTGATGCTGAAACGTCAGCTATTTATTGCTAAAATGAATTAAAAATTTATATTAGTTAGTGTGTACTAGAGCCTTAACACTCTTTGTTTATAATAACATTTATAAACATTTATAAAAACATTATAAATGTTTCTAATAACATTGACCTTTTTTTTTTTTTTTAATTGCACATACTCCTAATCGGACAAATCTAATTCAGTTAATCAAGCCATGAGGAGCAGCAGATAATCAGGTGGACATCAGAGCTGCTAAAAAATCACCAGGAGCAAAACAGTTCACTTATTTGTCACGTTGGCTGGCCCAAGGAGTTAGGCGCAGACGCAGGTTTCCATTGCTTTACTCTATTAACTTTATTACTCCGAACGCAAGAGGGCTCGAGGGCCAAACATACAAACCAAATCCAAACTAATGCACCAAGTACGAACTAGAATAACCATGAGGGTAGGATGAGGGTGGACCGACACAAAGGCATGAACATAGGCACTCTAAATACAAACAGGACTAAGACACGAACCAATCAGTACATACAATCACTTAAACCAAAACTCTACACAGCTGTAACTAAAGACATAATGACACCACTGTCAAAATAAAAGTCCAAAGCTCGCCGGGACATGACAGAACCCCCCCTCTAAGGCGGACCTCCGGGGTGCCAGGGGCCCATCGGCCCAACAAAGGGTGGAGACGGGGTAGGTCAATGCAGCCAGGGCGGCTCGTGTGGATCCCCCGCGTCCGCTCTCCAGGGGCTTCGGTGTCCGTCGCCCCACCGTGTCCTCCAAGGCGAAGCCTCGTCATCCAGCCCCTCCATGTCCTCTGGGGCAGGGCCCCCCTCAGGGAGCCTCTCCGTATCCTCCGGGGCGGAGCTCCCTTCAGGGAGCCCCTCCGTGTCCTCTGGAGCGGAGCCCCCCCTGGGAGCCCACTTTTCCTCTCTACACCCCCCCAAAAAATCCATGGGAGACTGCAGCTTGGAGCCAGGTCCTGGGAGCCGGTGTGGGCAGGAGCCTCAGTGCCGGCGTGGGCTGGAGCCTCGGAGCCGGTGTGGGTTGGAGGCTTGTACTCGGGGCTGGTGTGGGAGCCAGTCTGTCTTCCTGTTGGGGTGTTGGCGGTGCAGGCCTGGGCGCCAGCTGCTGTGCGTTCTCCTGGGCGTCTACTGGACACCTTGGCGCTGGTACGGGCTGGGGCATTGACGCTGGTATGGGTTGGAGCTTTGGCGCTGGTACGGGCTGGAGCTTTGGCGCTGGTACAGGTGAAGCCTTTGCGCTGGTACTGGCTGGAGCTTTGGCGCTGGTACGGGCTGGAGCCTCGGAGCTGGCGTGGGTGCCAGCGTGGGGACCGAAAGAGCACCAGGGGCCCAGTCCCTCGAGGTCGGCTTGGGAGCCGGTGTGCTCCGTGCGGGCCTCCTAGTCCACGAGGGGACAGTCTGTTAGCCAATGAGGGGGCCGTCTCCTTCGCCCCAAGCGGAACTCCCACCTCGGCAAATTGCGAGTCCCAGTGGAAGGCCATCCGTGGCCGGGCCGGAGGCGAGGGGGCTCACCAACATCTCTGGAGGTGAGATTGTCGGCGCGTCCACTGACCAGCCGCCCCGGACATCCCCTTCCTCCTCGTCCTCCAAACTGATCCAACCCACTAACTCCTTGGGGGATAAATTGACTCATCCGGGTCAGCTCCGCCCTGGGTCCAGCGGGTCCCACTCCTTGACTTTGCCAGGGGTTCCCACAAGCCCGTGGTTAATCCTGCTGCATCTCATAGGTTGGTCGGTCCATCTGTCATGTCGGGTGGCCCAAGGAGTGAGGCGCAGATGTAGGTTTCCATTGCTTTACTCTATTAACTTTATTACTTTGAACTCAAGAAGGCTCGAGGGCCAAACATACAAACCAAATCCAAACTAATGCACCAAGTACGAACTAGAATAACCATGAGGGTGGGATGAAGGTGGACCAACACAAAGGCATGAACATAGTCACTCTAAATACAAACAGGACTAAGACACGAACCAATCAGAACTTACAATCACTTAAACCAAAACTCTACACAGCTGTAACTAAAGACATAATGACACCACTGTCAAAATAAAAGTCCAAAACAATGGCAGCCTCTAGCGGCCGTTCGCCGGGACATGACATTATTCGGACACTGTTTCTACAGTTAAAATAGATTACTGTCCATTTACAAAATTTTAATGCCTATTTCCACAAATTTACAGTTGTTTCCAAACTTTTGACCTATGGTGTATGTTCAAAAAGTTTTGCTGCAAGGTAATTCCTCTCATGATCTTACACCCAGGAGCAGTGCAGGTATGAGATATGCTTGCATGCGTGCAGTATTCATGCAGTGTGAAACATGGGACGAGGCAGCATGCTTTGTGTGTTTGTTCTGAGCAGTATGAACAGGCTGCAGCTTGCTCCCCAGGCCCCAGGGCAGGCTGTTTGATGTGAGCCTATAAAGTGGATTATCTGGTGGCAGAAGGGTGAATGGTAGAGCTGCTCCAGGCAGGCTTCTCACCACTCAGTGGCTAGCCATCAGGGAGCAGGCCACCCCGGAGGACAACGCAGCCCACACTGGGGTCCTGCCTTAATGCTCACTTTGTCACCCAAACAGGCCAGGAAGGATAATCAATACCCTTTGATAGCCACTATTAGGATTTTAACAAGCTTTTCCTCACGCTATGCTGCTCCCAAGAAGAGAAAAGAGCACCTGGCCGTATCTCTCGTCTCCTCTCTCCTTCACTTTCTCCCTTTCTCTTTCTCCTTCACTCTCTCATTCCGGTCAGTGTTTTATGTTCTTCTAAAAAACCCTCACTGAAACAACCACCAATGCCGAAATATTTATGCCAAAGCACTTTACCCACTTACTTAGCCAATGTACCATGGTAATGTTTGTAAGGTGTTTATATTTTCCACAGTTTTCTTGCACCCAGCAGTTTTATTGGGGAAAGTGCGGCCCCTCCAAAGAGCAATTCTCTTCGCTCAAACCCTTTGTGGTACTTTCAGCTCCTTCAGAACTGTGCATTGCAGAGGTAATTTGCCGTTCTGTTAACTCAGACCAGAAGTTCTGATTACTCTTAGCCTAAGTGCAAATTTGTCATACAATAACACTGTAATCTAGTTAGAGACCTAGGACATCGTAGCATTTTAGCGAAATGATGACATAGATTTTGTTCTTTGTTACACAGTATGGACATAAAGTACAATGTCCAGTTCTGTTCTATGATAATGTTGGCATTTGTCCTTTTTATGTGAAATGTGATAAATTATGATAAATGGCTTTACTTTTAGTTCATTCAATTAAAATGTTTTAAAGTATTTTCTAATTTCTTAAAATTAAAGTTTTTAAAGTTGTTGAAGATATATAGTAAAAATAATATTATGCATATCATCACTGTCCAAAAATAACAAGTATCGCTATGTTTTCAACATCCTTTGAACGCAGCACCTGCACTTCACATTGTGTGAAGCTTTTACAGTAAATGAATCAATAGAAACACTCTGAAATTACTTGGAATAGAAACCTTTTACATTAACTTAAATTAGAAGTAAAGGACATTTTTGCCTCCTCCTGTAAAATTACCACTTTGGAGACAGAATTTCTGATTCTCCATTCAGCATTGTGCAGTGTAAAATAAAAAAATAAAACAATTCTAAAAATAACAAATATTAACAGTTGCTCACAGCACAACTGTAAGTATAAATACTTTATTATAAGGCTATGAGTAAAAGTCAGCATTTCTCTTAAAATGATTTTTCATGCAGCCTTTTTCTTTACTATGGATTCTTGAAAATCTAATATTCTGTTACACGATTTTCATTTTCCATCTTTAGAATGAAAAGAAATTTCAATATGTGAACAAAATAGTCAGGTCAAAAAATCACAAGGTGGAAAGATGTATGGAGTATGGAGTGACTTTCTCTTCTCCTCATGAAAGCTCCAGACATCATGTAGCGCTCACATAAGCAATTTAAAATTTGTTTGAGTGAAACTTGGCATGAGCGATTGGAGGCAGATTCCAATCACAGCACCAACTGCAAGCTCCTACCTGCTTATATACCTCAGACCAGGCACTCACTGTACCAGTATAGTTAAAAATACTACTTTCTCTCCTGTACAATTACTCACCCTAATAGTAGACATCAACTCTTAACAAATAATTTAATTGAAAGGTCTAAAAAAAAAGAAGCAAGCTCCATTACACAGTCCTGGAACCTTTCCACTTTCAAGTTCACAGCTCTTCAATAATTTGTGTCTCCCACTGTTTCACATGTGAAGCTGTGAGGAACACAAGTTCTCCTGCTCATGGCAGAGACGTTTGCAGCTCCACACGCTACCACTAACAGCTTCCTCGCTGCCACCAGTAGGCGAGCAGCAACTTAAATCTAATTTACAACATCTGCGTTTGTAAGATCATTAAAATAATTGCTCCCCTTTCAGCTGTTTCCTGGCTGTTTTCTATCAGTTTCCTCAAAAACCAAACGTTCTGTTCATCTTAAACGCTCATCTGAGCTTTTTTTTTTTTTTGTCCTTGCAAAATTATGCGTTCACTTAGAACACATAATGCTAATGACAATAATTAACTAAAAATGGAGTCTAAATAATTATAGGCAGCGATGGGACTGCTCATTCGCAAGTTGATAGATTCAGCTTTCATTCAGAGGCATGATCAAGGCGTATTGTGTTTCAGTACCAGCACACCTTGGCAGCTCCAACGTGGACCTTCCCAAAGGTTAAGCTTGATAGCTGTGAGGGCTCTTCAAAAAGTGAAACAGACTACAGGAAAACTTGTTGCCTTACTTAGTTCCTGCAAAATGCGATGTTTTTGAATGTGGTGTTGCTTTTGTGGTCGTATATAAACTCCATGATATGTTCTGTGACCTTGACAGTAACAAAGCGAGAATTAGGAGGTGGTGTTGACGTCAGTCATTCCCTGCTGTGTAAACAGGGCAGTGCCAGGGCTGGCCAAGAGAACTTTAGAGTCCCGTAGCGGTGACCCAGGTGGGTTTAATCTCCCCCACACAGAGATTCAATAAGGCCTCATTACCGCACCATGGATCTGGATTCATTTGAGAACGTCACAGTTAACAATGTTATACAGTGCCCAGATGAAGGTAATGTAGTCTGAGCCACTCGCCCCACAATTCTAAATATTTCTTCACCTGAAATCTTCAAGTGTGTCTTCACACTACACTCGAGAGGCATTCAGGCATATTCTGTTTTTGCTATATCTGTATTTGAAGACAACTCGTCTTCCTGGGCAATTACTTTTACCTTATGTTTTGACGGCCATGGTGTAGAGCTAGGATAGTGTACCTGTGTCCTTACTGACCTAGACTTTAACTTTTGATGTCCATCTCTTCTCATATCAGGCCTGGCAGACAGGCCATCGCTGCCATGTGCTGAAAGAGAGAAGGCAAAACAGACAGGCATTAATGGAATCTTCTCTCTCCTTCCATCTCCTCTCTCTTTTGCAAAAGTCTCCCTCTCCATCTTCCTTTTCCTCCCTCTCCTCCCAGATCTTAATCTTATCGCACAACAATAAAAACCTGGCGATGGAGGCTTGGAGGAGGTGGGTGGTGCTGGCTGGGATTTTATGGAGTTTACTGTAATGCACTGCGGGTGAAATTATTCTGAGCCAAGTTTAATTATTTCCTCCTATCAATAGAGCCGGCCTACGTAACATCCTTGTTTATCTGATTAGAGAAATATTAAATTCTGTTGAGCCTGAGCAAATTGACTTTAGTGGCAAGGTCTTGACAAGAAGCAGACATGGAGCTTCATGCATCAGTAGGAGTGTAACTGCATTACACATGCACACTGCTTCCTTTAGCAAGGAACGAGGAGTGGGCTGCTCACAATAAAGACTAACAGATGAGACGGACGGAAGACGTGCAGGTAGGCACTCCTTAATTGCAGCCATCTTGCAGCCTGATTTCTGGGTTATAATCCATCAGCCCCTCAAACAACAGAGCAAGCCAAGGAGATATGACAGGAGAAATAAAGAAGGAGAGAAATATATAGGTTAGGACAATTATGAAGCACTGCTGATGGGGACTGGTGAAATATATGTCATCCTGCCCTCTGGACTGAACTATTCACTTGTGCCCATGAACAGGTGTTTTCCACCCCACTTATGGTCCTGATTAAACCCTACCATGCTCATGTTCACCTTGTCAAAAGGGGGATTATTCAGATCCATATCAGTGTTTAAGAGACAGCAAGTAATTATTCATTACACTCTCAATGCAACGCTTGTGCTGATGAACCCACCTTGTCCACCCGTCCCCTCTTTTTGCCTGTGTTTCCTGCACTGGTTTGCATTACAGGTCAGATGAGTGAGCTCAGTACAGAGCATGAGATGTGCGTTAGTATGGGGTTAGACACATGTAAAGCAACCCAAATTGCTTCAGCATGCTTCTCCTGCGACATGCATCATCAGTATCATGTACAATGTAGGTGTGGACGTTACTTCAATACTGCCAAGACAAAAAGATCACAGCAAAAAATAGGGATTACAATATGTACTTAAAGGTGCATTGCATTTCTAGTAGTTATTTAATATATGTAAAGAAATGGTGCGCATCTACACAATGTTCCCCTGACTCCAAACATAGTAGATCGGCCACGACATGTTTCATGTGAGAAGTTTGCTACTTTAGGTTTGCACAAGATTAATGTATGTCACCAGTTAGCCTCTGGCAAACTGTACACCTAAATCATTTTACACTTGCCTCATCTATTTGTTAAGTAATCTCAGTGTCAGTAGCATCTGTAATTTGTAAGCCAGAATGCTACTTGTACTTTATTGGTAGCTACATTACCTTTATAGCAGACATCAGAGACCAAATGTGTCTTGGCTGATCAACCACATACGGGATAAATGAAGAGGTGTGTTGAATTAACTTAAAATGATGAGGATCCTTTGAGTGAAGTGGTGGTGAAACTTCGAACCCATGGCTTTAATGATTTTTCTGGTGATATAGAGAGACAAAGGGTCTGCTAGATAATGTTTCCTCCCATGGTTTAACCTGTTCGTACACAGGGAAACGATCAGAGCAGGAGCAGGCACTAATGAGGGCCAGCTGTCCAGACAGGGCCTGAAGGAGCCACACAGGCATCGTTCCCAGCCTTGAACACTTCACAGAGAGACAGTCTGCTCTCTCTCTCTCTCTCTCTCACACACACACACACGCACACATGCACACACACACACACACAAACACACACACATGGGTGTTGAGTCATGCAAACATTTCTTAGATCTGTGAACCCAAAACATGAGGCCACAAACAAGACTAGCACATGGAAATGAGCTGCTGCACAGTGCCATTGGAGAGGTATGATTTACCGATGTAATTAAGTTTAATCTTCACAAAAATGTTTTTTTTTTTTATTGGTGGAAGAGACTTTTTGGAGCATAAAAATTCTTAAAAAGTCTCCATAAAAAGAGATGATACAATGAGATGACCAGAGGGTCTTTCTGGATCTGGTTCACAGAGAGAAGAAGAAGGGGGAGGGGGGATGCTGAGAGACAGACAGAGGGAGATGGGGAGATATCAAGAGAAAGAGAGAGAGAGAGAGAGAGAGAAAGACAGTAAGAGAAAGAGAGGTGCACAAGGTACGTGCTGAAGGAGAGGGGAAGGAACGCTGAGAGAAGAGCAGAGAATGAGATGCAGAGAGAGAGAGAGAAACGTGGCATGTCCGAGTCTCTACAGATGGCTCTCACCACTCATAACTCCACACTGCACAGTGAAAGCATACAGGAAAACAACACACAGTGGTACACACCATTTCCCCTCCAGCTGCAAACACTGCTATGGCCTAATTAAGAGAACAATTAAGACTCAGGCAATCAGTGGAGTATCCTTCAGAGCCTTTCCCTGCTTAGAGCAAAGGCATCCCCCCATTGGATCAAGGCCTACTCATTCACTCAGAAAATGGTAAGAGAAAGCTCACGCTTTATGTCCCCATAGGAGAAAAAAGGCAGGCTGGCTGTGTTTTAATAAACGATACGCCCAGGAGGGACAGGGATAGATGTGCCAAAGTCAAACCACTGGACAAGATACAGCCTTCACAAGAAATGGATACAGCAAAATCCATTTTTGTCAATTCAAGCATCTTAAAACACAGAAGCTATTGTGTACCATATCAAAGCCTATATTACAACAGCCATGCAAATGCATGGATCATTGACAACCATGCAAACTCCTTGCTTGTGCATTAGTAGAGGTGAAATATAGGAGAGTCATCAAACACGACTGCCTCTCTTTATCTTAGCATTTTAGCAAATGTTGTTTACATGTATAAAGCCAGAAGAATTTTAGGTCTTATATCCACTTTATCCTTTTCTTCACCCTAACAATGCCAGCATTATTTCAGGCCTAGAAAACAGAAGTTGAATCAAACAAAGGCAAAGCAGAAATCAAAATACCTGCTGGCCCAAAACTGGCTCTCCATCTGCCCATCTCTTGGACTCGACGCTCATGCAGGCTGTGTGTTCCTGCAACGAGAATCTCCCAGCCACGCTTCATTGGGGATAACCAAGCAAAAGTAATTTTGGCCTACTTTCCCTGCCTGGAGCAGGACGCCGACAACGGCGCGCCAGAAAAAGGAGAAAGGAAAAAAGGAGGGGAAAAAAAATTAAAAGATGGAGAGAGAGAGAGGTTGGTCTCCATTTGCATGATTGCATTAAAGTAAATCTGAGGTTATTAGGATGGAGGGCCAATTTGAATGCATTGGAATGACCACATAATTAGTATTGCGGGTCGGAAAGTAAGGACCCTCCATCAAAATATTTGGAATGATTCGCCTAATCCCCCTTCAGCGCCGGGCTTATGGGTAGTCTCCAGCCGCTAACATCTGGCCATCTGACTGTGTGTCATGCAGGAGGTGCCAAGACGGCCTGGGAGATGTTGAGTTCTAATGAAAAGCAGTGACAGTGTGCGTTCCTGCCAAACCTTTGGGACAAAGAAGACCGGCTGCTGTTCTTAAAATAAGCGCATTAGTTAATGCCGCTTCCTGCGCAATCAGGTTTCCCCGTGGCCTGCGCCAAAACCCTCGACCCATGCTGTGGAATATTTTCATGCCACATGCTCTTACTGACAGGATGAAAAATGATACCTGGAATATGTAAATAAATCATCAAAATCACACATGAGCGATCAGGCAGATATGCCCATTTGTCTGTTGGTCTTCAACATGATATTTTCCTCAGTTCTCTTTCCATTTTGCAGTCCCATCCGTGCTCAGAATCCAAGTTCTATCAAAATCTGATTCTTTATCACCTGCAGAGTTTCCTTAAGATTCAATCTGTCTCAAAGACAGATGTGGTCCAATAGACTTTTAAGGCTGAATCATCATAGATTAAATAAAACAGTCTGATTCATGCTTTAGCTAATAACAGTCTTACTCATTGTAAAGGGACTCATCAAAGTGTGAATCATGGAGATGGCACAGAGAGTTCTGACCCATGGTCACAGGGAGGCGTCTGATTATGTTCATTAAGATGTGACGGACGGGGGTGTCCTTGGACAGTCAAACCCCCTGGGCCGGTTCTCCTCTCAGGAGTAACTATGGATTAGACTGGACCACTAGAAGGAGGAGGAGGGTGGGCAATTCTTCAGGTCAGCCCTCGCTGTCAAACATGAAAGGTGTGTCTCCACTCAAGGGTCATTTGTCTCGGGCATCTCTCTGGACGCCTCATTGGACAAAGTGAGGACCTTCATCTCTTACCATCACAGGACCTCACCCAAGACCCTGTGACAGATGACCCATAATTTAGGTCAGCGTCACGTTAATGTCCTTGACTTGTCCGAGGTAATGGAACTCTGTGCATCTCAATGATAGAGAGCCAATGAGTTACAGAAACAGTAGTCATTGACTTAGCACAGACTGCAGTCTCTGGTAAGCCAGACAGCAATTTTAGTCCATTTTTGCTTGCCTTATAATTCTTTACTTACATATTTGGAGGAAAATCGATTACCGAATCTCCTTCATGTTTCACAAAAAACATGGATTTCTAGTCATATACCATAACTGATTTTGATAACCTGTAAAGGTATACGCTGAAGCCGAATGGACACTACACAACTTTCAAAATCTCAGAATCACTACAAGGTAAGGTAAGATAAGATAAACCTTCACGTTTACGTTTACGGCATTTAGTAGACGCTCTTATCCAGAGCAAAGTACATCAGTGCTTTAGGAATCCACATCTGTTCATCCATACCTGTAAAGCTATACTTAAATCAACATCTATTTTTAACCAAGTTACTGCTAGCTAAGTTACACACCTTAACAAACCCTGTCAAAGAGAAAAAACAAGTCAGAGGTTAA
>JBBPCZ010000156.1:7121824-7136319 GCA_037974445.1 Brycinus macrolepidotus | reverse complement strand
CACATACAAGGAATTTGATTCCGGTAGATGGTGTCTCTCAAGTACAGTGTAAAAACAACAACAATATGTAAAGATACGCCTCCTTATATACTGACACCTCCCCCTTCTGCCCTGTCTTTCGCCCTTCATTCCTTCACTTGGCTATTGCACATCACTGACTCCACCTTGATCAGTGTGCACTGATAAATGACACCAAACAGGTGAAAAAGAAATATGACAGCAAAGGCCCAGGCCCGCTCATCAGGCCAGCCAGGCCCCTGCACAAAGGCCCCAGGCTACTCAGTAAGAAATGAGAAACGGGCTCCCTTTTTTTTCTGCTACTGATGTTTATTGATTGGCGAGTTCATAGAGTCTCTTAATGTTCCGCTTTCATGTCCTGGCTTTGTTGCCTGGGTGCTGAACAGAATATTGCAAATTGATCCGTCTCCCTGGTGCCTTTTGTTTGTCGGAGAGTGAACTACTATCACGTTAGTCCTGATACCGTCATGTCCTGACAATCTTCGCTTTGCGAGAGACATGGTCTCTCTGCCTATGGCTCTGCTGGATAGAAAAAACCATGGCTAAATACTAGTCAGTGAGGTAATTAATTTCCTACACGGTTCAGAGGTTTGGCTGATGAGCTGGTCGTTTGATGATCTGTGCAATAAATGGGCACTTTTGATTACCCGACCCATACACCCTGTCTGTGCCTGACAGCTGGCTAAGTTCTTGTTAAACACGTAAACACAAAACACATCCATGCAATGTGCTTCAATAAACCACAGCTAAAGTTAAGCTGGAAAGCCTGAAGTAAAGTTACAACCATTAGAGATTATTTAGCATTTTGTCATGAAGTGAGAAGAGCTGAGGAGTACCAGCTGAAAACCGCAAGCTATTCATCTCCCACAACGCAATGTTTGTGAAGAAAGTTGTGAAGAAAGTAAGAACTCCTCTCTATTCTGATTGGGCCTCAATTCTCTCAGCAAAATCAGTGAAGCAGCCTACCATCCCAGCCATAATTACACACAAAACACTCTCCTACCTACGTGGGATTACTGTAATTAAGATGGGATGCTCGGACGGCCCTAAGTCTCAGCTCTTTTGTCATGGTGTGAAGGCGGCTGAAAGACGCCGGTTGGCGAGGGTCTGCCATCATCTCAATTCCTTCCACTGAGTGATTATGCAGCCATGCTAATTGCTAGCAGAGGGATCTTTAATAAATATTTCACTCAGCGTAGCATCATTACTGCCTAATGCTGCTATTAATCTCTACCGGTAATTTCTATTCAGAAGGAAATGCTCTTTTGTGAAGAAACCAACGTTGCCTGAGAATGAGAGAAGCAGGGCATGAGTTACTTAGCCGTAAAATTACATTTAGTTGTTAACACTGTCTCCCCTCATAGGCTACCATTTCACAGTGAGTGGCCCTATCTGAGTGGGAACCATGTAGCGTCTCTAATCAATGTCCCTATTAAAAATAGACCTTCTCCGAATGTTTTAAAATGTGGGGGACTAAACCTTTCCTTATAATTAAATATCTTTCCTGTTGTTGTATAGTCAGCCAGTGCAAATTAAAATGTCATAAGCACACTCCCACCAAATGAACGTGAGAGGGGTACCCTTGAGCATCTCATGTGCTGTGTAAACAATCATCTTTCCTGGTCCTGTAGTTAAAAAGGCCATGAAAAAAAGGCATGGAAATGGCAATATTCTAAGCCCAACATGAAAAGGAAAGCCCTACTGGGTGGCAGGCATCACCTCCTGTGGTGTCGATGGTTCTCCTATCATCTAAAAGGGAGGTTTGTTCAATCACATTTGCCACTTTTATTGCTGTCCTACCAATATAGAATACGAGATAATACAGAAATACCACTTAAATTGTGCATCAAATTTCAAACTTGAAAAAATTTTTAATAAGGTGCCAAATAAGAAGCTAACCTCAGCTTTATGTTTAAAAATGACTTCATATAGTTAAAGTCATGCTCTCCAGTGTTTTCACTGTAACATTTCACTGAAGGCCAGTACTTATAAGGCTATAACTACATACATAAACCTTTCATTACAACTGACAAACCTACACAAACACTATAAAGGTTTATTCCAACAAGCGTTACTTGTCATAACATTTTCTGAGGTGAAATAACATCAAAACTAAAGAAAAATAGCCTTATGACAACTGACACTTGTTTATGCAGGTTTATGTCTGTTATTAAAAGGTTTCTACACATGCCATGTAGCCATAAATACAGGCCTTAAATGAAGTGTTTCTGTTTTCACTACTCTGTCTCTATACTGTGCACAGTATTACCAGGAAGCATCACAAAGGAAGAGCAGCCCTCTCACTCTATACCATTCCAGCTGAACCAAGGTGGAACATTTCTCTGAGAACGAAGTTGTGTACTCCCAATTACCTGTCAGGGGTGACAGATGGTCTCAATAATATATTCACATTACGGCTGTGGATCAATTTTTAATCAAGCCCAGAACTATAGAGGAAGTGAGCTAAAATGACCCGCGAGGAACAGCTCTAATTCTCCACCAATCAAATTACTGCCTCTCACAATAAGACATAATCATGCCCGCCAGTGGAGCCTGAGCTAATGGCTGTAGCCTGAGCATCATGTAAAACAAAACAAAAAAAAAGGGTCAAAGGTCACAGGAAAGTCGACATCAAGGAGGCATTAAGGTTCAATGAAAAAGTGATTTGTTATTGTTTGTAAAGTCTACTTTCTTTTGGTAAAACCATGGTGGGGGGTTGGCCTCCATTAAGGCTACTTTACATTCTTTATCAGTGTGGGGCAATAAGCAGTGAAAGCGTTTCCATTTGTAATAAACTAACAGAGTCATAACTAACACCTTTAGAGGATAAGCACTGCCTCAGTGGCTAAGGCAGGAAAAAAAATCATTTGTAAAATGAATATGTGTAAAGGTAATTGCACACCACAAAAATAAAATTACCAATAAAGCCGCCCCTGCCCTGTATTAAACCCACTGGCCTTGAAGTTCTCCGCCGTTTAATGGATTTCACATAAGTACACAACCTCAATAAGTCCTTTCCCCAGTGTGAGCTCGCATTACACCAAGCTGGGCACTAGTTTATCACAAACAAACTCATTTAGGGATCAGAGAGTGAGCTCTCGGTGTTCAGGAAAAGAAATGAGGATTTGCATTAGAGTCGCATTAGCACCAGCAATGTGTTTAATTGGAAACGCAGGATACAATGGTTTAGGGTTCCATACCTGGGTCTGTATAATACATGACTGAAGGCTGCATTCCAATGAACGGGATTACAGTGCCCCCCTGGCACTTCCCCAAAAGGCCTTTGATAGAATCAGTCCCTTTAACTGATGGTGAACCTGACGTTCTGGCATTTAGACAGGGGGTTCCCCTGTGTCTCTTCTTATCAGGCCTCCAAACAAGACCTGAATGACCCCGCCTTTCAAAAGGGGAAGCTGATAACTTGCTTTAGGCAAAACAATGGCAGACCCCTCAGACCTGGCCCCTGAAATCATTTCAAAGGTTCACTGGGGTATAATGGAATTAAAAGGAGGCAGGATCTTTAGATTTGGTTATACTCAAATTGCTGCTGCGACCTCACTCGACAAGCCTTTAAACTAATGTCGTTAGTGAATGGGCCAGGAGATTATATGTGATTAGGCCCAGTTGCTCTTGGATATAAATGAGAGCGAATGGGTTTCAGAACAAGTTTAGCTGCTCCAATTGGAAATCTGAGAGACAGAGAGAGAGAGAGAGAGAGAGAGAGGAAGGGAGAGAATAACAGAGAAAGATAAATACAGGGAGACAGAGAGAGAGACAGAAGGAATGCAACATCTTTAAACCTCTGTATAACAGTGATGAATTCAAGGCATTCTTAATATGCTGGGCATAAACTACATGATTGATTGCTTGATTTTAGTCCCATATTCTGACAAATTTTCACTATCAGAAGCCATTTTCCAGGTCAGGATATTGACTGGGAGAGACTGACAATGCAGATGATCTGGTAGTGTGAGAAGGGAAGAGAATCTATTGCTTTCCAGTCGAGCCCTTACGAGATTTTCAAACTTCTGAGATGATCAGCGACATAACGACATATAATGTTTATAATGTATAGAATAGGAAAGTCGTTTATTGTGCAGTTTTAAGTCTGCTCACCAGTGAAATTGGTCTCCAGCTCTCGCTTCAGAATAGAGTGACGTCCACGTTTCCCAATCACATACTCATCCACAGGTTTCATTTTTGAGATTAAGGAATGCTTGTTCACAAAAATACCCACTCAGGCTAGAATGTGTGGCTGCCACAACAAGAAGACTTGAAATTCAGCAAAAGATGCTCTCCGTTTTAAAAATTTGTTTTTAAAAGTCGTGTAGTATAGGTCCAGCTTTATACATTTCTAAGGCAACTCTCAGATTCAAACTGATAAAGATATTTAACTGAGATTTAACTGTTTTTTGTTGTTGATCTTTTGTTTTTGTTTTTTTTAAACCACAGTCAAACCACTTTGCAGTAAAGGACAGAAGCATGGAGCAATAAAACAAACACCCTTGCTCCCAGGGGAGAGAATGGCGGGTTGGGGGTGTGCTGTTCATCAAAAGCCACAGAGCGCTAGAGCATGACAAAAGTCCTCCAGTAACCAGGAACATCCCACAGGGTCGGTGGCTCTCCTCCGGCCTTCCAAGCACTGTTGCTTCAGTGGCATTCAGATTCAGTCAAACTCAATCACTCACATTATGCTCTATTCAAGCTATGAAAATACAAGAATCACACTTTGATGGCAGAGGAGTTTCTTAAGTTTCTTAATGAAATAATAAATGCTAAAACTACAAATATAACCAGTGTAACACCACAAGTGGACAACAAGACAACAAATAAGACAAAACAAGATTAAAATAAGATTAAATACCATTAAAATGAAATTAGGGTCCACTGGCCACAATTACTAGCACAAAAAGTCAACATTTGTGCATTTAACAGATTGTTATATAAATCTGTAAAACAGGCTCTTCAGACCTAACAGCATGGGAAGCACCAGGGCTGGGCTTACATTAATTAAGCTCTAGACGTTTCAAGATATGTTAAGATGCATTTTCTTTTTACCCTACTCTCATTTATTACTTGCTAGCAAGCATTATCTTATCAAATTTAGTAAGTGACTGAATGGTAGGAAGAAGAATGACAGCCAAAAACACTAAAACAAAAAACAAATACTTACACAGACCTTCTTTTCTGGTCTGCTTTCCTTGGCTCTGAATGATCAGTAACTTATGGCCTCACTAAACATGTTGGCAAAAGCTGATTAGAATCTGCATGACCACCAGATACTTACATAGGGAAGGACGTTTCATACAGCTACTCAGTCATAAAGTGCTGGTTACTCTTTCGTAACTTTAGGAATTCTTTGCTGTTCATGTTACACTGACACAGACATTTTCCTCACAGTGTATTTGGTTAATCAGTTTCCTCATAGATGGATACAGGCCATATACTTGCTTAAATGGATCACTACGGATGTCAAATGGTACTGGCAAATGTTACACAGTCAACCCTTAGCTCTCTACCTAACTGAAATGTGACTAAAGTTAAAATTTAATTCAAAGTTCAATCACAGACAAACTGGAGCATGTTGCTGAAAGTAGGCAATAGGCTACTACAAGAAAATTTAATGGAAGGGAATGTATTATAGGTTAGAAATTATCCAGCACAGGACTGCTGTCATGTGCGACACGGGGAAGGAGCACACAGATGCAGGAGTACTAGAAAACACAAAGAGTTTAATCCAAAACGAGGTGCGAGGGAGATCACACGCTTGACTGCTGGAAAGGCTGGGTTAAATGCAGAAGGACAAACACACAAGAACCAATAGAAAGACACAACCAATCTAAACTAACAATGCAGTAAACTCAAACTAATCAGAATTAAAGAGAACACACCTGCACTAATGAGCGGGTGCCTAGCAACCCAATCAGGAGGGAGCGCGGAGGCTCACTCCGCTGCAGGTGGGTTGCCAGGCACCACACCCAAACAGAAACAAACCAGCACGTGGAAGAGGAGGTGTGACAGGACTCCTCAGCTCAGAAGACTGGCTTAGAAGACTTCAACTTAGCCCTTAGGGGAAAGCTGTAATAATGCAATTAAAAAAACTCTTCTCTAAGGCTTGTGATTCATTATCTCAGGTGGAGGTTATTTAAAGAGAACAAAATACTAAGCTTGTCAAAGAAACCAAAGGAGACAAAGGAAAACAAAGAGAGGAAGTACAAGCACTAACAGCAACAACTCGCTGGCCAAAATTTATGGAACCACCAGTGAGCCCCAAAACTCACACCCAGACGAACAGTATATTGTCGCCAAAGACTTCAACCACGCAAATCTCAAGTCAGTTCTCCTTAAATTCTATCAATGTGTGGACTTTCCTACAAAGGGAGTGAACATGCTGAATTGTGTTCACACAAACATTGCTGGCGCATATTGCACTGAGCCCGGTCCCCACATCCGCTACTCCAAACATACCTCAGTAATCCTGATCCCAGCATACAGACCGCTCATCAAACATGGCAAGCCCTTTCTGTAGCAGATGAAAATCTGGCCCCCAGGTGCCATCTCTGCTCTTCCGGGCATTTTTGAGCACACTGACTGGGACATGTTTAGATAGGCTGCAACTGTACCAACCTTGAGGAGTCCACAACATAATTGACCGCCTACATCAGCACGTGCATCAGTGAAGTTACTGTTTCCAAGACCATCACCACACGCCCCAACCAGAAGCTGTAGATGACTGTGGAGGTGCACACGCTGCCCTGAGAACAGCAAGGGCCAGCCTGTCCAGGGCCATCAGAGCGCTGAAACACACACATGCTCAGAAAATCCACAGCACTGTTCCAGGACACTGGGGATGTACAGCACATGCGGCAGGGCATTCAGGCCTTCACCAACACTACCTGCCTCCTTTCCACCCGCATCTCCACCAGGACACCCTTCCAGATGTGCCAAATCACTTCTACGCACAATTTGAAGCACAAAATGCCATGGCAGAGAGGAAGATCACCCGGTCCCCCAATGACAAGGTGTTCTGTCTGACCATGGTAGATGTGAGGAAAAACACTGCTTAGAGACAACCCACAGAAGGCTGCCAGACCAGACAACATTCCTGGTAGTGTGCTCAGAGGATGTGCAGACCAGCTGGCTGATGTTCTCACAGACATCTTCAATATCTCTCTGAGCGCTACCGTCATTCCAACATGCTTCAAAGCCACCACTATCATCCCCATGCCAAAGAAGACACTTATATTAGAATGCTGATCAGCATTAAACACCATCATTCCTTAGCATCTGACAGGAAAGTTGAGACTGCTGGGCCTGAACACCTCCCTCTGCAACTGGATCCTGGACTTCATGACTGTGAGACCTTAGTCAGTCAGGATCGCAAGCAACATCTCCAGTGCCACCACACTGAGCACAGGGACCCCCTAGAACTGTGTGCTCAACCTTCTACTGTCCATCCTGATGATGCACAACTGTGCAGCAATGCACAGTTCTAAGCCACATGATTAAGTTTGCTGATGACATGGCGGTGGTGAGTTTTATCAGTGGGAATCATGAGGTGGCATATAGAGAGGAAGTGCAACGGCTAACGGACTAGTGCAGAGCCAAAAACTGTATCTGAATGTGGACAAGACAAAAGAGATGTTTGTTGACTTCAGGAGGGCAGGACATGATCACTCTCCACTGAACTCTCCTTCAGTGGAGAACCTCATATGGACCCTCAACACCAGTTCCATCACCAAGAAGACCCAGCAGCATCTCTACTTCCACAGCATTCTACAGAGGGACTAAAGAGAGCATTCATTTTAGCTGGATCCTGGAATTGTACAGAAATTGTGCTGCATCAGATCACAAGACCCTACAGAGGATAGTAAGAACTGCTGATCATCAGTGTCTCTCTCTTCTCTATTGCATACATTTACACCACACGCTGCATCTGGAAAGCCACCAGCATTGTGGATAACCCCACACACCCCTCCCACACCTTCTTTACCCTCCTTCCACCTGGCAAAAGATTTTTCAGTATCCAGGCCTTCACTGCCGGAATGGGAAACAGTTTCTTATCCCAGGCCATCAGACTCCTAAATCAGAACTGAATATCAAACTGTACATCACACACACACACACACACACACACACACACACACACACACACACTCTGAACTTAACTGCTTCCTTTCTCCCAATCATACTGCAGACACACACTCAACTGTTCTGCCATAAAGAAATAAAACCTACTCCCCAACTGCCACTATAAATACCCTGTGTTTATTTATATACTGTACATTTTTTTCTAATCCTGTTGCTGCTACTTGCTATTTTTGCACAATTATTTAGTGCTGTCTACTTCAATCGTTGCATTCCTTCACATTTTTTGCACACTTAATGCTGCTAGAACACAGGTCATAATACTGTATTCATTCACACTAGTGCTCCTACTGCTCCTGTTGACTGCACTGTATGTTGTCTCGTCCTGTGGATTATTGTACTGTTACTCATGTTTTTTGCACTTTCTCTTTAGTCCTGTGTTGCACTTCTGTGGTCTGGTGGTGTTCTGTTTTTGTTCTTTGTGTTGCCTCATTGTCCTGGAGAAACTTTGTCCACTGTCCCTAGCACTGCCACAGACCAACAAGTGGAACAAATGGAAAAATAGTGAGCTTGGAAGATTAATTACCCTTCGTAAATAATCATAGCATTGCTCGTACTTTATATTCTTCCTTCATCATGATGTAAGTGAGGTTTACACATCGAAAAACTGAAGACTCTTTACAGGAGATACTGTAGGCAAAATGGTACTGAGGAGGAGAGTGGGTATGAAGAACACAGCGTGCTTGGATGCTGGTATGCTGGGTAATCGGAGCATACTTCTCCAGACTAATTACGGTGTGAGGAGCAGGCGAGCCACATGCCCCAGTCCTCTGATGTGTTTTTCATGTTAACACTTCCCACTGCCTCAGGTACATTACCCACTACCAGCCCCACAAAGCCCATCTTCGATGTTTTATGGGAATGACATAGTTTTATTTTTTGATTAAAGTTTTATACTTTTGTATCCCCCACCCTCATCTTTTCCATTTGGCTTGCTTTTTTTCTTTTATTTTTGTCTTCCTCCCTCTCCTTTTTTCATGCAAAACTAACAAAGCAAGGAGAACAATCCCAGAATTCTGGTGTATTTCTTAAGCTTTAGGGCACTCCAACCTAAAAAGGTATGGCATAATGGAGAATATGAGACACTGATAAATATTTTAAAGGGATAAAAATTCAGATAACTGATATAATGTTAGATTTCATATTTATAGTTTGCATTTTTGTTTAAACTCCAAAAATGATATACTGAAGGACACGATTGACAGTGGTTTACAGTGATTTTCTTTATATCAGAAGCACATTAAAATATAAGATGAGCTACCAATCATCAGTGGGAATTTTGGTGGTAAAAATAAATATGGGGTATATTAATATTGTTAGATTTTACTGGCTAACCCAGATAGGTCCCTTCAACTACTAAGTCTGTTAGTAAAACAGGCAGTTTTCCGACTCTGATACGTTAGAATAGGGTGGATATGTAGGGCTGAGCTGTTTTGTAGTCCTTTACTGGAGCAGTGAGTGGCTGGTGAATGTGTGCAGTGGCTGCAGTGGACGAAAGATGGGGTGGCTATGCTGGATGACCCTGTTGTCAGTTCAGGTGTAATTAATGCCTTAGCATGCAGCTTCAGGGGAAGTGAGAGGAGAGTGGGCAGTGGAGTGTTCCCCTGAGCCCAGCACAGGCTGCCCTCAACCAGCCACCAGCTACACAGCCTCAGGTGCCTGCGTTACAGCCACACACACACACTCATTCAGCTGGCTCTCCTCTGGCAGAGCCTACAGCCTGTGACCACTTCAGCTGTTTAGAAGAATAGATCGACTAAACACACTAACACAACTAACCATGAATGGAAGATAGTAGCAATTTGCATGAAGCTACGTACCTATGTAGCCTTTTGCTTTCATTGATTATTAACACTATCAGCTTGTATAACTTAACTGCTCCTTTAAGGGAGCAGCATGGCTATTGCTAAAATAAAAGCCAGTGGAGAACTAATTCAGCAAGTATATGCTTATCATTCACTGGTCTTTACTAGTTTACATTCATTTGTGATGTTGGAGATAATTTACCTGGATTATTCGTTTAATAGAAAACAGAAATGGACTCTGCTGCTTTGCTAGCACTTTGCTACTTTTTCAAACTCATATCTGTTCAGAGCGTGCCGAGGAAAGAAACATGTTCCAGCTCAGGCTCCACAACAGTTGTGATCACTGCGTGGTGCCAATTTCTCAGCATCTCATTGGTTGCCTTGGGATAGCCAGCACCATGGCGAGTTTGGTGCTCAAAGCAGATGTCTGAGGGCTACACAGGTGAGAGAGGGAGCAAACTGGCATTCAGCCGGTATCCTCTGCAACATAATGAGTGTCTTAAATACAGGAAAGCAGGGAAAAAACACACTGATGCCATCACACACTCAAGGCTGGCACAAAGTGTACAAAAGGACATCAAAATGCAATATGTTTTGGCTATTTATTTATACAAATGTATAAATGTAAACTAGTGTATTGTTGCTTATTGTTTTGACAAAACCTCAGTCTTTTTTTAAACAAAAATGATCACATAAACAGCACAGAAACCCAGAATGTGATATAAATGAACAAATAAAGTCAGTAGCTGCACACATCTTCTGGTGTCTGTGGGTCTATTGCTGACCGGTGTAAGAACTTTGATGAATCAGCAACGTGACCTCTAATCAACCCCTATAGTTCTGACTCACACAATGACACATCGCATCCGACACCCCAAAGCTCGAGGTATTGATCCCCCTATTGATCTCAAGTGGATCTGAGGGGGGTAAAGGGATAAAGATGCTTTTTTATATTTTCCTTTGCTTCTCATCTTTAAGAATCAATGGCCTCACACCCCAGGCTAATTATCAATGCTAGGTCATACAATATGAGTTTCTCTCTCTCTCTCTCTCTACCTCTCTCTCTCTCTCTCTCTCTCTCTCTCTGTGTGTGTGTGTGTGTGTGTGTGACATGCATGTCTATCTATTTTAAAGCTGTCATAATTACTCAATTACACTTGATTACTCAGTAAAATAACTAAATTAAAATTCACCTTTTCGATAAATCAACGATGATTAGTTGACAATTTGTTCAATAATAATGCGCAATTTTAATTCTCTTACTGAGTCTCTTACTAGCCTAATTGGACACACACATTTATAAGGGTCTTTTGGTGCATGATTTTGTATCTTTTAAGGTATTTTTAAATCTTTGAAAGTCTGTGCATGATTTTTTTTTCATTTTGCATTGTTTGGCCTTTCTTTAAAGTTGACATTTTAAGTCTTTTTTAATAATCTCTAACACAGTTGCTGTAGACTATTAACAACCTTTCCTCACAGCCAAATAAAGGAAATGCTTTGTGCATTGCTACATAGCCAAATAAGCACTGGGGAAGCTGACAGCTTGGAGCTTTCTGGGTACATTTCAATAAGCCTAAAACAGAAACTCACTCACATACCGCACATCTACCCCCACACACACAACCACCCATACTAACTCGGTGAAGTTGTTAAAATATACATCATAAAAGACCTGGGATATTTCTGTTCTGCTTAAACAGAGAGAGCCCTACAGGTAAGTGGGTGAACGTCTGCAGGGATGAAATATTGATACAGTCCGGCGAGACATCTAAAAGTATTATGAAGTCATGTAAGCCCCCCACCCCATATATACATAGAACAGCCTAATAAGAACACAACTTTCTCCATAACTTGTACAATACCATAGAGCATCCAGTGCAGGTCCTAGCTTTGCACTGCAGAGTTTTATTGTTTTACTACCAGTCAAGCTATAAGGGAAATAAGAGTTCTAAGACTTGTTAGCTGATGATGTATGCTCCTGCTTTACTAAAATGAAAACCTGCAGCCATACCAGTCCTTTGAATGAAGTGCAATGATTTTGGTTACATACTCCAACACAGTAAATTCAGGCCTAATTATGCTCTCTTTGCCGTGCTTTATGCAGTTGGTCAGTGTTTTTTTAAGTGGTGACCACATCTACTATATGTTCAGAAAAGCATATTGTGGTGTAATTTACCAAGATGACAATACATATTGTTAATAAATAAATACTGCTCACGCCTAGTTTAGCTTAATAATTCTCACTCAGTTTGTCAATAGTGCAGACCGCAAACTCTGAATCAGCACCATATTTGTATTAGTAAATTACTGTTCTGAGACATTTTATGATTTAAGTTTGATGAAAAATTAATGTTCTGAGTACAGTACTGTTTTGCATGGAAGAAAGTATTTGTCATATTTCAGCAACAAAAACAGTGTGCAATGCAAACGCAACCATATTAACACAGAATGTATACTGAATGTAAATGTAATTTACTTAGTATAAAAACAAGAGATTACGTAACTATATCTGAGTAGCACAGCAAAACAGAAGTATTCTTGACGTCTGAGGTCTTAACCTGAGGAGATAAAGCGATTTTTTTTTTTTATGGAAGGTATACACTGTGCATTTTTGGCTGTCTAAGACAAAAGACAAGTAAAGTGAAAGAAACGTGGTGGTATCTTTGGTCATGGCTCCAAAGCGGGGGTCCTATGTAGCACTATGGGAGAGGTTCAAAGATGGCAGTTGTCACAGTCTTGTGACCAAAGATGGCCTGGGACAGTGTCAGAGATTTAGGATAAGATAAGATAAGATAAGATAAACCTTTATTAGTCCCACAGGTGGGAAATTTGCATTGTCATGGCAGAAAGTGGACAGTACAAAGGTAAGAGCACCAAAAACAATAGAATAAAAACTATACCAACAGTACAGTACAATATAAAAAGTACACTATACAAATAATCTAAAAATATAATTATGGACGTGTGTATTGAAAAATATATATGTGTATATATATGTATTTGTAGACCTAGATAAGTATATGTATGTATATACACATTGAGTATATGTATGTATATATGTACAGAGTGGATACCACTGCTGAATTATCACTGCTTGTATTCTTGCTCCAAGACCAAGAATGAGACGCTTTAAGGTATATGCTGTTTCACATTATGTCAAATACTATAGCAGAGTTTTAGGAAGCTGTCCACACACTGTACTAAACTTTAATCTTGAACACGATGGGGTCATCATCACATGCTTTTTTGACACCCCCTCTTTCCCTGTGTTTCCTGCGAACTGGCATTCCAGTCGCTAACAGGCAGCACTTTGGTATGACTAAAGTCTAAATATAGGCCTAAGTAAAAGCTTGACAGCGGCGCAGGTTTGTAAATGGTGTCTGTGTGTTGCAGTGATGATGTGTGTCCTGTGAGGACGACCTTGCAGGGAGAATGCACGTTTGGCTTGTGAATGGAGAGAGAGGTGTGAATAGGATCGCATCACAGAGACCTGGCGGCTTTATAGACGCAATGATGCAGACTTCTCTCAGACGACCCTTCCTCTGACCTGTGAGACCACTACAAAAGTCGCCACCAGAGACCAGCTGGGAACACCTCCACTGTGAAAACACTACATCAGTTCGCATTCAGTTACACTGTCTCTAAATACGGTCGCAATCAAACCTCACATTCTACACTCTCTGTATGTCTCTATGTCTTTTTCACTGTTCCCTTTAAAGTGACTTGGTGTCAAACAACTGATGACCCGCAGATGTGGAAAGCTTCATAAAAAACTTTTCTGTTCCACATTTGAAATGTATGTGTCCCTATTGCTTTTATATAGATATTATACTCTGTTATACTAAGATATTGTACTAAGAAGATGAAATATCAGCTTATCTGGGATGTAAAAGTTGACTGTAAAAAATTTTTTAAAAAGTGTGTGTGTGTGTGTGTGTGTGTGTGTGTGTGTGTGTGTGTGTGTGTGTTTGCGCGCTCTTCTTAAAAGAGATCGGAATACCTGCTTCAGCTAATGCCCTTCATCAAATTAAACTGGAATTCGACAAACATAATGTTCTTCTAACCACAATACAAACCACAAAAGTTCTACTAATAACAAAAGTTCAAAACTATATTATGCCTGTCAAACTGTCTTTGGCATATTGAGGAGATTAAATTATAGAAACGAGAACAGCATTCAGCACCACTAGTATACTAATCACCGGCCTGATCATCTATAATCATCTGCACTTGTTTCTCCACTGGTTCAGGCCTTAAATTAGATGTGCTTTTTTATGCTTGAATGATTCATACACAGGTCACTGTGTGGCTTAACAGACAAACAAAAAGGTAAGCGTTCTGGTACAGGGACTGGACTGAAAATGAAAGCCCAAAACTTTGAAAGTCCTTCAGAGAACAGGAAGAAAATATTCCTCAAGATTATTAAAATAATACAATAAAATCCGGCTCTTTGGAAGCAAAATATGAAGAAATGTGGGGTGTATTTATATAAGAGAAGGGGAAAAAATCGATTCAGTTATGTAT
>JBBPCZ010000156.1:7091903-7115693 GCA_037974445.1 Brycinus macrolepidotus | reverse complement strand
TATTAATTATGTTACCTAATGCCTGTGGTGGGCTGGCACCTCACCCAGGCTAAGTCCCTCCCTCGCGCCCATTGGGCTCCGGGTACCCGCGACCCTACTGCATTGCTAGAACAACAAAGTCTGCAAATGACCAGCAACCTTCTCCTACTCTTTTAAAACTTATTTATGCAGATACAGTGCCAAAAAGCATGATCTCTCATTTGTTTACCTGTTTACTACCGCTAATACATTTGAATATTATAACAGACATTCAAGTGACATATTCTTGGATGTTACAGTTTGGGTGTCGACTCCTTAAGTAAAGATTTGAACTTAAAGCTTGTCTCTTAATATTAGAGACTGATACTCTAGTGAGGAATTTGGTCCCGTTATCCCACAGTTGGTTTGTGAACATCAATGAAAAGGAGTCTGCTGAAATATATATCGCATATATATGAATGTAATGTGTGCCACATGTGAATTTACATTACACTTTTACCCACCTGTTCATTGAGGACATCTGTGTGTGAAATGTCAGCTATAGCAGTGAAGGCTGGCTGAGCGAGTGTGGTTATTAGATCAGGTCAGGATGAAGTAGCATCGATCAGCAAATCCTAACAGCCTGTAGAATCACATGTTTTCTCTGAAAGGGAAATATGTCGCAATAACAGAGACCTCCTATTTCATAATTTCTCAGATGGTTGAAACAACAACAGGTTAAGTGTATGTGAACTGGCAAAGAAATGCAGTTTTGTTAATTATTTGGCTTTTAATACCCAAAAGTAATGGTCAAATGTTCACAAAAGGCAATGCTATGAACATCTTGTTATTGTGAAAAAGAATTTTAATATTGAAAACATTAAAAGTAACCTATTGATGTCTAGTTTATAATAGTTACATTTGCATTAGTTATGGGTGTGTATAAGCATTCTTACATTTAACAAAAATGGCTAATCTGACAACTGATTTCAAACTTTTGAATGCTAATGTATAAGGCCTGCACCCTGCAATTACAGCCATAGAACCACCAGAGCCACACAGGTCCATGACAGCCTTCTGCCTAAAGGGTCTTCTGTGCAAAGGGGTGGGGGAGGGTCATGACCTCCAGCAGCAGCGCGTCACCGTGGCAAACGGCTCTTTAAGCCACTCGTCTCCTCCGGCAAACGGCCTTGTCATCGTGATCGCACCGCAGGAAGACAGATATGTTTTGACATGCTGACCGAGGCACTTCCAGACAGCGTGACATGGACAGGAAATGACACGGGCCGATAAGCCATGCCAGGCGCTGCATGATATCATGAGCGGCTGTGACAGAACGTGTGGGCCAGAATGCCAGAGGAACCTAGAGGAGAAGAAAGTCTCCTTAACTATACAGTTCTGCAAGCAGATGCAGAACATAAAATGCAAGAGTGTCAGCCAAGAGCCAAATGGCAGATGCACAGTATAAACCTCCCCTCCAAAATCACTCCTTATGATGAAATACCACAGGGATGAAGCAGAAGAATTTGTATAAAACTGGATATATAAAGTACAGCACAGTGCAAATCAATAAATCATATTAAGTATCATTTCCTCATACAGCAGGACAGAGATGGTAGTGAATATAGGGATCCAACCCTAAGAAAATCTGAATCTTTATTTTATGTTACCTCCTCTAACTGTGGACTTATTATTCAATAATTAATCTCAATTCTTACTTTGCAACAACTACTAGGATTAATTAACTACTATGAACTAATGTGTAAGCTTTGTAGTTACAAGAGTGAAGAAGTGAATTGTAGGCCCACATGCAAGCCCTTAGGATTTAGAGTTTAATGCAGTGCCACCATCATAAGAACACGCAGATGGCATCATATTCATGCCGCATTCACTATAACATAGAACTAATTAGTAAGATGTACATGATTCAAAATATTTTCAGAATAACAAATTGTGAATCCAGTGCACTGAACAATGGAGGCTGCCTATAAGATAATCAAATAATAATGACCAATACAACAGCATAATAATGACCAATACAACTGCATTTAAGCTGTTACCCATTTGCCACAACATTTAAACCACTGACAGGTGAAGTAAATAACATTGATTATCTTGTCAACGCTATCTTGTTGGCACCTGTCAAAGGGGTGAGATATATTAGGCAGCAAGAGAACAGTCAGTTCTTGAAGTTGATGTGTTGGAAGCAGGAAAAATGGGCACAGATCTGAGCGACTTTGACAAGGGCCAGATTGTGACGGTTAGATGACTGGGACGGAGCATCTCCAAAACGACAGGTCTTGTGGAATATTCCTGGTATGCAGTGGTTAGTACCTACCAAAAGTGCAAGGACAAACTTCTGAACCAGCGACGGGGTCATGAGCGGCCAAGGCTCACTGTTGCTTATGGGGAGTAAAGACTAGCCTGTCTGGTCTGATCCCACAGCAGAGTTATTGCAGCACAAATTGATGAAAAAGTTAATGCTGGGTATAATCAAAAGGTTTTAAAACACACAAAGCAACACAGCTTGCTGTGTATGGGGCTGTGTAGTGACCATGCTGACACCTGTCCTTCACTCAAAAGAACCTTACTTGGACAATAGAGCAAAGGAAGAAGATTGCCTGGTTTAATGAATCACATTTTCTTTTACATCATGTGGCCTAGCAGGGTGTGTGTGGTCACGTACCTAGAGAAAATATGCCTCTATGTCAGTAATAAAACTGTACTGAGAATAATCCACCACTTACATAATACCTGCTCACTTGTGGTCCTGTGGGAATCTTGACCATTGATGAAAGTGGTAAAGAGAGCTTATAAAGGATCCAGAGAAAGAGATGGACTGCAGGCTGTAACTGTAAATTAAAAAGATCACCAATATGTTAAGAGGAGCTGATAAAATTGACAGTATGTGGATACAAGGTGGGTGTGCGCAATGTTAATCAGTGTATTTAGATAATTTGACCACATAAACTTAAAGTCTGTTGCTACTTGTTTCCATTATCATCTTCTCACTATTATCTACAATGTTTATGGCTAGTTTACTGTCAATTATGTTGTTATTTTCTGCTGTGAGTCTTTTGAAATTATTTTTCTGTCATTTTCTTATGTCTGATTTGAGTTGGAAGGGACTATATTTGGTGTGATGCCAATGCAGTGTTGACTGATAACATTAGCTTCTGCGACTTCTGTTTCAGAAATGTGGTCCAGCAAATAGCTAGTTAACAAGGCTGAAGCTTCTTATTCACAGTTTCCTATCCATCTTAAAATGCCGCAGTAAAATAAAAGGAGTCATCAGTCCTGACTGAGATTTATGGTCAAGATGAGATGTTGCACTTGCAATAGGACTGAAATTACGGCACCAAGATAGCAATGGAACTTGGCTCTCCACTCATTAAAGCAGCTAAAGTCACTATGAAAAATATTTACATCTTTAACTCCAGTCACTCATCTGTCTCTTTATCTAACATAACATTACCTCACACCTGTCTTTGGCCCCTTTGAAAAATATGTAAAACTATTTGTTACACATGAAACACTGGAATATTTGAATAAAAACAAACTGAGGAACAAACAAAGGAACGGTTACACCTACAAGTTTGACAAAATCAGAGTATGCGTTTGAAATAGCGCACTGTGTACTGTATAGTCCATACTGCACCAGTATGTACTGTAAACTATAGTGTTCACAGGAGTAAACAAAGCTGTGTGCCAAAAAAAACTGTGTGCCAAAAGCTGTGTGCTGTGTGCCATATCAACATCAGGCCAACATCGAGGTCTAATAACTCCTTCAAGACCATAGCTTGCCACTTGTCAGGTTTTCTGCAGCACACGTAGATACATTTGGTTTAAAAAATGCTCCGTGTTACTTATACAAGTATAAAAAAGAGAACTGTTTCCTACTAGCCCCAAGCCAAAAGTAAACTTTTGAAACATCAGCTTTGAATTTGTAAGAGTGGTAAACCTGTGTGGTTTCCAAAGACACGTACGTTTTCTTACGTTTGTGAAAGGACATTTTCAACACATTGATATTTGTGAATTTGAGCTAATTTGCCTGAATAAGAAACAATTCCACACACGGACAGTTCGGCCAAGACTATCTCTAGTAAATGATACTATTTTAACTATGCCATACGCTAAGACTAAATTAGCAAACCCACGTCAAGTCCAGGAGGGATAGCTGGTGGGGCTTCAGCATTTCAGAGCGCAATAGTCTGTGGACAAATTTCTTTATTTTGTCATCATTTATCCATATTTCTGAATACAGGGCTGCTAAAAATGTTCTGGGTTGATCAGGCTGTTACGTCAGTGGTTACATCCTCTTGAAATGACAAAAAATTTAAACATCTAATGTTTTCTCAGTGCAAGTTAAGAGTAAACAGCATTGCAATGACAGAGGGGATGTACTCCTATCCCACAAACAGCATGGGGGTGGGGTGCCAAGGTACATGCGTTGTGGGGGCGAGCCAGGAGAGGGGTGTCGAGCCAGGAGAGGGGTGTCATTGCCGTGAGGAAATCTCATTAGTATGTGCTATGCCAATAAACAGAGTAGAGCATAAACTATCAAAGTGTGTGAATATAATGTGAGTGGCTGTCCCTAAGAAGAAAATCTGCGTGACATGTATTCGGCCTCACTCAGAAGAGCCGCCTGGTAAAGCTGGGGGTGATGGGGGAGGGAGGGGTCTAAGCTATTCTGGAGGAGAGGAGAACAGAAATAGCTCGCCTTGGATGAATAAGGAAGTAAGAAATGTGAAGGAGTCACTTTGGGATCTAATAACATTTTTCCTCCTGATGCATCTTACATCTTTTGTTTTGGGTATTTTTTTATGTGAGGGATTTCACTGAGGAATAGCACATTTGGTTAAGAGAGGTAGCATCTTTGAGGTAAAGCTGATTAGACTGTAGTGCCACACAGAGCCCATTTAGAAGTACAGAAGCATGACAGGAAGGGCCTAAAATGAGTCTCTTTCTTGAGGAAGACTTTCATTTATCTACCTCAGTTTCCTTCTCACATGCCAATGCAAAAACACAGCACGGTTTAAAGTTAACTGCCCACTATAGTTTGATATGTCCATGGGGGCAATTATGTGATGAGATTTTGTTCAGGAGGTCAGAGAACCACAACCCATTTTCAGCATTTTCAGATAAGATGTTTAGCTCTCACCTCCCTCCCAGGATAACTTGCTGATATTCTGAATTTCCTGTGCTAATTTGCCCTCTTTGTATACTTCTCAGGGGAAATTTGGCTTCACCAAACATGGCTGTTTATTTTACTTAAATGGGGCACTAATTCACCCGGTTTGTGTAATTAAAACGACGCACACAACAGAGTGGCATTTTATTTAGCAACTAATTGTGCTGACACCAGGGAACAGGATGTTTTATGTATTCACTTTCCAAGAGCTTGGGGTGGGAAAAAAAAACAGGATCTCTGTTCCTTCTTAATTTGTAGCTTGAATTTTAAACAGGCCAGAGTTAATCAGGCCACGCTCTGCAGGGGAATATCAAGTTACCTTTTAACATCATAGATGTGTGTATAATTACACCATGGATTCCCCATTCTATCAGACATAATCATGCTCTTGTTTACCAACAGGTGTTTTTAATGTGAACAAATCAATTAAGCAATTTACGCTTAGCTACACCCGGTAAACACTCCATTGTCTTGATAGTGTGATTAACTGCCATAGGTTCATTACGTTGGCTGATGACACAAACAGACAAATGTCGGAAATAAATGGAATCTTTCACTTGGTGAGGTTTCATATGAATTAGGTATAAATTTGCATAAATTAATTTGTCAGGTTTTATTCTAAATACCATTGGCCCATTGGCTTCGGCTAAATATAGTATCCAGCAGCAATCTAGCATCGTAGTTATTAGCTGAAACAAAATCCATTTATTTAATACAGTTTTTTTTGTTTGTTTTGGAAAAGTGCAGATTCCAAATCTTTAAAAGGCTTGGAAGATGTACCAACAGTTATCAGAATTCAGATCAAATAATCCATCTGGCTTTGAAAGTAGGATCTTAACTTTCACTATCCTCCATAGCCAAGGGAGCGATTGAGACACAGAAAAACCCGAGCGGAGGGCCAGATTTCATTTTATGACTATCACCGATCCAGCTGGCAAAGGGAGCGTATTTATCTTGTGTGAAAAGGAATCTCCTTTGCCTGTGTTTATTGTGAAAAGGGGTGAGAAGTACTTACACATTAGGACTGCTACCCAATCTGGGTCGCGCCGCTTGAAATCATAACCATTTATCCCGAGGCCTAGCTTTTCTCCCTGAACCCCTCGCTGCTGGGGATCCGCCAAGCCGAGCGCAGAGAAATTGGATAGAGAGCTACATCAGTGATAGCGGAACATCTTGCTGACACTTCGACTAAACGTATCCGAGGTCTCTATTATTCTAATGACCTCATGACATTTTGCTTTAACCACCATTACAATTACATTTGACTTTTGGTCACAGATTGAGGCTTGTATACCCCCAGGGAAAGAGAGAATTGCTCAATTTGAGCTGCTTTTTAAGCAGCATGGAGGAAATCAAGCTACTACTGCGCTTGGAGAATGTTCAAGCTTCTAGCATAAAACAGGCAAATTTGCTTCCCTTTCATCACGACAATAAATCACACTATTCAGCTTTTGTTTTATAGGCTGTATACCATATGCAACCATTGCTCCCAATTAGGCAGAGCGAGAGACAACCTCTTCTATATGTTGCTTCCTCTCTTCCTGAGCAGAGAGGAGGGAAGGCTGAGGTAAGTGTGAGGCAAGCAGTGACTCTGAGAAACCCTGCCCAAATTACCTTTTCACACATTATCAGAGCCTGACAGTCTGCTGGAGCAAAAGTATTTTATCATCCAATTTCAACAGTTTTGTAGCCAAAATGTGAGAAATTAGAGGGACATGACAACGAGTAGGGAAAGGATTTCCATTAAAGCTAAATCTCACATAAAAAGAAGCTGGTCAAGAATTTACCCTTATTAAGTTTAGCTCTCCACTTTTTTCATATATATCACCTCCACTGAAGGACGGTTATTTGTCTCTGGAAGCTGTTTGCTCAGTGGACTGAGAGAGTCTCATTTCAGCTGAGAAACACACACAAACACCTGGGCTGTAAACCCCATTTAAGTTCAATCTCAAAAACAACGGCCACAAACACTCCCTCAAACCATTTCAAATGAGGCGTCAGAGGCCAGAACTGACCTACCTGAGATGTCCTACCCACAAAATAATACATGTATAGAATTGGTGGGGGAGTTTTATTTGGTTTATAAAAATGTGTCTCCCACATACATCATAGCAGTTGGAGGGATTATATAGTACAGTAGTACATTTTTCTTCCTCATAAAGGTTAGAGTTTTCCATCATAAAGGTTAGGCTAGGGTATATTTGAAGAGTGCTATTCCAAAATGCTGTACATCCATTTGGAACAATTTTGGATGTAGCAAGTTTTAAAATAGAATAACAGCTGATGTGCAATGAAACCATTTTTATTTATCAAATAAGATATTCAAATAAGACATTCTGGAATGACAAATACTAATTTTTAACCATGGAAAACTTAGTTAGTTTTTTGTACATTTGGAGTAAATACATAACTTTTACTTAAATTATTAACAATCAAATATATTTCACCATTGTGTAGTGTCCTAGCCTCCAGTGCATGCTCTATTCTTGCTCCCCTCTACATCATCATCCCTCCAGTTCCTCTCTCTGCTCTAAAGCATATATGCACTTGACGTAAAATGTCATGACTAACGTTGACTAGCTACCAACAACAAACCCATACATTGGCTAGCTAACCTTAGTTAACATTGCTGAAATGTGGTAGTTTAGTCTGGCAACTCCCTAACCAGTAGACCACCAGCTGTTTGATTTCGGGGGAGGTTAACTTGGTCCTGTGAAATGGCTAGCTAGCTAGCTAGCTACAGCTAATGACACAAACGTCTCAATACGACCTTCACAGTGACCATTTTCTACATGTAGCATGGGGTGTGTAAGACTTGGGTCTTCGCTTACTTCCTATTTCACATGGTATTCACATTGGTGAGTCTATGTGTGACAGAACACTGTAGCATAGTGCTGTCCAGCTGGCTAACCAGATCAGAGAAAAGCAGTTTCTGTCAAAGTAAATCCCGCGGTGTATGATTTGATTGGCTGAGTGACACAGCTCCACATCATCAGGTGTCTTGTTTAAGAATGTGATTAAATAAATCTTTCATAGATGCACAAATAGACTAACTGAACTGAGCAAAATGGAAGCAATTTAATCATTAGCTCATGAACAGTAATAACCTGTTAATTTTTTATCATAGAATACACTATAACAATAGCAGATAATGATTCAGCTTCAGTCCAATGCATGCATGCATGAATTACTAAAACAGGTACTAATGGTGTCCTTGGTGGAGACTAGGCATTAAAGTAGTAGACAAAACATTCCGTAAGTAATCTTATATCTAATTTTTCTTCACATAAAAACACATGAGCAGTGAAAAGCCTGTTTGTTGGGTTCATATTTTATAGTGTATTGGGGGAAATGTCCTTACAGTCATTGGAGCATATTAAAATTTAGATTTTTGAGGTTCTCATAGAGAATGTAGAAGAAGAATGGATTGCAAAATTCAATGTTCTCTTAAAAAATAAAAGCTTTGTTTTAGTTATTGAGATGAATGTGAAGGTTAGGTTTGATGGAGGCACAGCAGCATTTAGGTATAACAGTAAATAGACCAACCCCACCTCCCCCCAATAAAAACAATAATACAAGTGTGTGTGCGCTCCTGCTTGTAAGTGGACAGTTCAGATGTATGAGTCGGAGTCACAGATTTCCCAGGCGTCCGCAGATGAACAGCCATGTAAGTAAACGCAGGCCATTTGGAAGCGGAAAGCTGGAGTCTCCTCTCCGGCAAAGGAGCGCACAGACTAAACAAGGCTGACCCTCCTCTTGACCTGGCCAGTCGCCATGGTGCTTTTGCCCCTGTGGCCCCACCAGACCCCACCAGTCAACCCCACCCTGATAATGAACTCCAAAGGTAACCCCTGTCTGCACACTCAAGTCCCACACAACCTTGTGTACATGAGCACAGTTCACTCAAGAGAGAGGCCTTTATGCTCACAGAAGTGTTTGACCTACAGCTGTGAAACCCTCACTACACAGCTCCTTCATTCACGACAACCAAGAAAACAGTACCCCCAAAAATGTATTTTTGTACTGTATCTTCTCATTTCACCATAGTTTCAGTATACAATGATCATCTCCTCACTTCATTACAGTGCACTATCACACTCATCAACTGGCAGGGGTGGGTGGGGGGTGTGGTGCAACCCTGAAGAAGTGTTGTAAAGTATTTTCACCAGTCAAAACCAAGATAGTGTTCATTTCCATCCTATGAAAATATAAAGAGTAAATATAAAGTAAACCTAATCTGTGCTGATTTTAATGTATTTTCACAATTTTGTACATTTTTTTGCATAATTCAATCACTGAGAAAATAAAGTCATTCAGTTTTTAAGATTTTTACAGTTTGTATGTAATGTTGATATTAAATAAAACACAAAATAAGCAAAATTACATTTTTTGGCAGGGGGTACTGTTTTGTCAACACGAGGCATGTACCCCCACCCCACTCCCCCCCACCCCAGTATGCACCCCCATCAAAGCACTCTGAATGACCTTTGTATACAATATGGAATTCCCCTTTAATCAGTCAGTCCACTGTCTGCAAGCAAGCAATGACAAACTCATTACATCCTCTTAATAGCAGCTTAGTCACAATGAATGATTGGTATAAAACAAAAGATGCCTGTCCCCACTTAACAAAAATATATTCCCTTGTCCTTAATCACACTCACAAGTTCATAAGGATCAACTACCATAAGATATTGTATCTGAGACGCCTCACTTTACTACACAGAGCAAAGTGAGGCACACATATATACTGCCGTTAAAGGTGAAGAGATCGTAGAGCCATCACAGACTGTGATCATCAAGAGATCAGCCATCACAGACTGTGTTAACCCCAAGCTATATCTGATCTCCAAGGTTCAAACCACAGAAGACCACTAGAAACACCTACTCCGCTCCCACAGGGACAGATTAGCAGGGCCTGCTTTTTGTCAAACACAGATTCTCACGCCTGCCATGTTTGAGTGCAAGCTGTTGGAAAAACAAACTCAATGTTGCCCACCTGCGATTTCCCACTTAACTGGAATTTGTTAAACTGGATTTGGCTTTCTTTTGCATTTGTCTTTCTTTTCAAGATTCAAGTTCATACATACTGTATTACTGCTTAAACTCACACGCAGTCAAGGTTTACTTCAGATCCCTTACACAACATCCAGACAGTCTTTAACCACACTTCTCAAACCAGCCTTCACGCTGGATCAGATTTGAAGCCCGACCCGAGGGCATGTCAATAATCGTGTCACATATATCGCAGAATCACAATTTCTAATCCTGCGTGCCAAATCTGCCTCGCACGACAAATCATCTCTGATAAATTCACATAAACAAAAAAACTCAAGGCATGTTCTACCAACCTGAGCTAATCTTCACTAAAACAACAACAGAAAGGGCCCTTTATGGACCCTTTCATTGGTGCGCTGCTGGAAAACACTTCGAAGCACAAGGGAGGGTGAATTTTATCAGATTAGACGTTGGGCATGAACCATCAAAGCGAGCAGCCCTGCGGCTTTAATAGCTGCAGCACAAGTAGCCCTAAACAAGCTGGAGGCCCTTTTTCACCCAGCGGCTTCGAGCCACTGTGCCGATGGGGCTGCATTGATGTTCGGATTAAGGCACGCCTCTGTGATCAAGTGCTCAAACACTAGATAAAAACGAGAGAGACACCCTTTAATCCTCCCAAACTCCCCTTTAAATAGGATTTTAAGGCGCATCGTCTCAAGTGAGTTCTTTTTACAATGGTCGAATGTTTTGGGATTAATTCTGGTGGCATCGCAGACATGGATTTATGAACTTTTTGAAAGCTGTACCCACACCAACAGCAATTATCCCAAGGGGCTGATCAGCTGGCAGTAATGGACGGAGCTTTGGCCGAGCCCTCCCCTGACCATCCAAACGTATGTAAAGCGAGTGATGCTAGATTCTAGCAGGCCCTGTCCCTCAAATGCCCTCAGACATAGATTAAGCCTAGTCTTTGACTAAATGAATCACCGTTATTTTATCTTTTCGTCCTGGAGAAAGTGGATCTGGAATTTAATATGATTGACATAATTGTCACAAACCAGTCATACTGTGTTATCATTGACCCTATTGATATTCTTGTTGTGATTTGAAAAACTCAGTCTTTTATTGTGCAATTTTACAGTCAGGTGTCAACCACAAATATATGAAAACTAAATTCTGTGCAACTGCACAGAGATGCGATGTTTCAATAACTCACGCAAGTTTGTGAATTTTAATGTTTAGTACGTCCTCCATGACTTTTAAAAACACCTTCATGCCCCATATTTATGGATCAGATTGGTTTGGAGCACAGTTCTGGCTGAAACTGAAGATGCCAGACAAGCTTGTTCTGCAGCCAGTGAATAATTCAAAGAAGCATGTATAGCTCCCATGTAAATAAGTAAGCAGGCTAAAATTAGTATATGGTATAATCTGGCATACTACATTCGGTGCATATCCATGAATACTGCAGATCTTCTATACAATAAACCCTCCTAATAAACGCTTGTATACCTTTCAAGTTAGCTGTGCATAAGACTCTTCCGAAGGACATTACAAAAACATTTTTGGCTCATATTATTGATTGTGTGGGTTTAATGGAGGGGTCACAGAATATAAGGGAACTCACTTCTCTTAAATAGAGCTAGAATAAACTCCACAAAGGCCAAATTACACTGATCCTTTAAGCCGGGCCAAATTAGGTCACAATGTTTGTTGAACAGGGGAAACAGTGATAATACTCATTCTCGAGATGAAAGGCTTATTGATAAGTAAGCTGTAAGAGTCAGTGCTCTCAGATCAATAAGGTGGCATGTGATGAATTGAAAGGTCATTGATTAAAGTAGGTGTGTTTCAGCAGAGAATCCCCAGATTGTGCCTTCCAGAATGACAAATAAATATCCTAGAATAAAGTATCTAGGAATAGTTTATAATTTTTCATTGATTATAATAGTTGATATTATTTCTAAGTCTATTACAGAGATTTGGACCCCTGCTTTATCCAGTGTGTTTAGAATCTTTAGAAAGTTTTTAAATTATATGTAATATACTGTAATGACCTGTTCAATGTTATTGCTGGTCAAGTTTGCTGCCTCATGATTTGATCCCCAGCTTTTCAAATATAAAGCATTCTTAATGTTAATATTCATTCTTAATGTAAAGTTTTGCAGCTTGTGGTGCAATTCATCAAATATAAAATGCATGAATCATTCTACCACTTCCAACAACTTTATTTCAACTTGTTTATCTCTTTGTCTGGAATCAAGAATGTGTTCTTATATATTCATTTTTAAGCCATCATGCTTTATGGTAGAATCTACTTCTTTAGTCTTTGTCTCCCCCTGTTGGACAGAATGAGTTCCTGCACTAAGCAGTTTTTCAAAGATGGGTCCTCAATCGTGTGGTTTTAGGAAACGTAGAATTTATCCTCAGTATGAACTCCTCGTAAGAATGTATGAGAAATCCATACTATCTGTGATAAGATTAATTTAATTTTATTTTATTTTCTAAAAAATCAACTCTAAATATCTATAAATATCACGGCTCTGAGAGCACACCAGAACTGAAGGAGTGTAGATGCCTCTCTCAGGCCGGGGCTCATTAATCACCTGGCTGAGTGGGCCGAGTAGTGGTATGTTGGAGGCAGGGGGCTTTGATTACGTCCTGATTAAGGCCTAGTTTGGGCCTGTGTGTGTGTGTGTATGTGTCTGTTTACCATAGTGATTACGTCCCCCCCAGCAGCCCACAACGTGGCTCCACAGCAGCTCAGAGGTGGGTTCACAGCACCACAGGAAGCCACAGAAAAGCTCTTTTTGAGTGTGTCACTGAGGGAACTGAATGGAGCTGTTTATGCAGAGGTCATGCAGAGGAAGAGGCGCAGATGCTGAACGCAAAACACACACTGTCCTGCATCCTTATCATTACACACCGTTCAAAACCATGCACACTGCTTGAGCACCCTACATGCATACTGTACATTAAAAGTTAGGAATGTTTTCAACAAAATATAGAACCAGCTTTATTGCAGACACATGCATAACATGGTTTGATAGTACTGATCCTTTACAAATTCACATAATGACTGTAAAATATATAAATACATATTGTTTGTGTCTAGAATGATGAACAGAGATGTAGATGATTCTAAAATAATTCAGAAATCACTGAGAATAAATATCCAGAGTGCTTCATATTCTGGCAGAAAGGTGATGATTAAAGCTTAAGGCAGGAAATATACAACTACAGCCTATTGTTGAACTTACTGTTGTTCCCAAAATACATCATATATATATATTTATTATATATATATAATAAATTTAGGTGTGTAATTTATAACTTCTGACCCAAATACACAGACAGCTTGTATAATCTGCACAGAAAAACTCTTCAAATAGAAAGGGACACTCTGTAGCGGCCGCACACGAGTATGAAGTCATCATGCCCAAAGGCAAGCACTAAGTTGAGGGGTTTAAAGCCCACCAGCAGTGGCCTGTGAAACAGTGGACCTGCGTTCTCTGTAGCGATGAAACAACTACAGAATAGTTTAAGGATGAGTTGCAGTGAAATTCTCACAGCAATTTTCAAAGTCTTCCCTTAGTTGTCTTTAAGGGTTCTCTACTGAAGACAATGGTTGTGTGGTTAAATGGATCTTCTCTGTCTGGTTGGATGGTTCTTCTGTGATGCAGAACCTATATGGTATCTTATATAGTATATGGTTCCTTAAAGCACCTTTTAAAATGGTTCTGTATAGCAGTGTTCCTCAGGTATTCCTAGACAGTCCATTTTTTTGCTCTATCCGTAGGTGTTACACTGGGGTTGCAGTGATCATCTGGGGACCAGTATGAGAACCACTGCACCAAAAAGAGTTCCACTATTGTTATACAACTACATAAAATCTTTTCAGCTAAGAGTGTAGAAGCTGTTACTGCGTCTCTCTATTAATGCTGTCGATTTCAGAAGAAACTCTGGATGAGGAGGTGTCTACTTTTGGACATCTAGCGCATTTAAATTTACACTGTGTAGGTTTTACTTATTCTTAATTTAAACTCTAGTGTATGTGACTATAAACTTTCCTATTTACACTACTCACTGTTCCATATGCTGTCACGCACGTCAGGACTTCTATCATAAATAGCAGTAACCACATATACAGTGTTTTCTTTTATTTTTTTCATACTGTCTGCAACGGTGTATGAAAGGCCTACCACAGTATATTAAACTCTGCTAGGCCCTTTTGCGGTTAGTGGCAGTCAGCTGTAAACAAGGTCAAAGCTCCCTTCGCCTTGATCCTGCAGTCATCCTTTTCCAGTACATGAATCGCATGCACTGAGGACCAAATTGAATTTCCACGCCACCCCCACTGCTCCCCACCAAGTCCATAAACAACGGCGGACAGCATCTGGGGCAATTTATGCGCATTTCAATGGAGCCTCCCATGGCTAAGAGTGGCACCTTGTAATTGTCACAAACATTTGAGCACGGTCAAGGTGACATCTCTGTTGTGGTCCGCACAGATCCGGCTCACTTTTAAAACACACCTACTCAATCTATTCTTTCTGTTTTAGGGGGGTTGGGGCTCAGTAGGTCTGCTCCGTATTAAAATCTGGAAAGATTTGGGCCAACTCCAGGGGTCCACCATTCCAACTGCCGTTCAGACTGAGTCATATTAATGATTGATGGGATGAAATATCCATTATCTATTGATTAAGTGCTTTGTAGTGAGATGTATACTAGTCTGTTCCTGATTAGTCGTGAGTTAAGATCGTGCTTTGTTGAGGTCCCATTTGCCTTGTCACTGAAATACAGTCTCCGCAAACAGAGATAAGCCTCAGAATCACCTCACACACCCTGTGCTCCTTCTGTTGTTTATTTAAGTGACCTTTGAACTTAAATAACATTACAACTCTCTGATTGCGATGGATAGGGCCTTAATCCGCACGAATGGACACTACGAGTCTACGACTACCACTTATGCTATTCAATTTGACTAAAAATGTAAAATTGTCTTCTCAAGAGCCAGTGGAAGAACATGGACACAAGTGTCTTGAACGTGTTTCTGCATTGCGAGGAAGAAAGACTTAGTACGTGTGACGGAAACTGGAAAGTCGAAAGGTTAGATCTGGTCTTAAAGGTTACTGTTACTGTTCAACCCATTACTCTTGTGTAATGAAGTCCTCCTCCATGTGACACCAAGCTAGGACTTCTGGCTACTCCGCACTCAAAGCAGCTTTCTGTGGTGCCGTCAAAGGGCCTAAACAAAAAACGTGTCCTCCCTGACCCAGTTGTTACCATGGGACCAGTCAAACTACATATTTCCGCCCACTCTGTGTAACCCGAGGGCAGTGCTGAGTGTAATTATACATCAGGCACACGGCCTGCCCCCGGTCCTCATATAACAGCCTCGGCCTCATAGCTATTCCAGCACTCATTCTCAACATGCTCCTTTTATTTAACCCCGTGCTGTTTTTTCCTCAAATCATTTTGCTTATTTAAACCTTAGCCAATCTGTGATACTGTAGTTTGACTGTGAAATAGCCTGCGGTTGACTTTAAACATCTGATATTTAACATACTGCATTATTTGTGGAATTAAGGTGGTTACTAGAACAATGCTGTAAAACAGTTCAAATAATAACCACTTCCCACTGGTGCTAAAATGTCTCCCCCTATTGAGAGCTTGAAGAATACTTTGCACCCCCAAATCCCACCACCCAACACCACCACTAAAGTCACCCATGTTGTGAATATGACCTTCATAACAATATTTTGTATCATTGCATTCCATAAAAACCCTTAATAAGTCATTTTTTTATATGGTCATGGCTGAAAAATGTTACAGTAAAAATCACTGGATACTGGATATCTATGGTGCTGATGTACTAAATCATGTATGATAAGCTTCTGGAATTGTACTTTCTAAACTACTGACTTCATATGAACTAAAACACATTACAAGAGAAAAGAATCTCACTCAGCTCTGCATGTCTAAAGGAGCTTTAATGGCATCTTACCTTCCCTTAATTTATTCTTTGCTATTATGCCTGCAGTTTCACTAGGTTAATGGTAAGTCTGACCTGTTGCCTATATACATATAAAATATCACAGATAATATGCTAAGTAACTGGGTCTTGATCGTTTGTGTCTATTTTTGTTACTTCCTCAGCCATCCACAAGATGGCGATGCATTTAAGGGTTTGTTTTTGTGGAAACTCCATTTTAGGCATGTGTAGCGCTGGAAGAATGTGGAAAGGATTTAGCAGACTGCCACTAATAACTCATGATATTTTACAATATCAGCATTGCATGTGTCTCAGTCATACACAGGGGCGTTACTGGTGTCCTTTCCTTTGATAATGAATGTGTAAGATGAATGTAATGAATGGGAGGTGGCAGTAGATGAGTGCAGAGAGTTGGGTTTCTGGAGGCCCCTGTCAGACTGTGCTGGGCTTTGAAGCTCCAATCACCGCGGAAGTGCAGTGAATTCCTCACACATGCTGCTGCATTCTCCTCAGCAACTGCGGAGTGGAACCAGTCACCCAAGGACAACTGAATGTTGCCCTAAATATATAATGAGAGAAGGAATTTGTCAAATAGATGACTCTATACGCTCTTAAAAATAAAGGTGCCAAAAAGAGTGAAGCTTTTGAAGAACCACTTTTAGTTCCCAGAAGAACATTTCAATGGATGAGATGTGGCAGTTAACCTGAAAGACCTTTTACATAATAGAAAGGTTTTACACTTATTCTTAAGGTTCTTCCTGGAACCTTTACACTATTTGGAGGTAATTTAACTTCTTCACCGTCATGCACAAAACAGTTCTTTAAAGAACCATCTGTTGAAAGATTTTGTTCTTCTATGGCATCGTACCAAAGAGCTTTTTTGGCACGTTTACTATCAAGACAACGCATAAAAATCAAGAGAAGCAAAAAAGATTTCTGTAGAATGCCAAAAATGTCAACTTACAGCAATAACAGAAACCTTTTGGTGTGATATAGAACCATTTCAAAAGGTTATAAAACAGGTTTTGCTTTATACATCCCTAAAAAATAGCTCAAGGTTTCCTTAGTAAAGACAAAGGTTATATACAGGTCTATGAACACTCCAGGAACATCTTGAATGTGTAATTGGATCTTTCCATGGTTAAATGGTTCCCTATGAAGGAGAAATTGCTGTAAATAATTCTTTAAAGTGATTTTAAAGTGGCTCCATATAGAACTCAAAATGGTTCCAGTATTGTTATGAGTTTACGAACCTTTTTGGGACCATATAGAACCTTTTACTGACCATTTAAACCATATGGTTTCATATGGTTCTTTGTTCTCTTACAGTTCTAAGGATAACCATTGCTTTTACTAAAGAACCCTTAAAGAACCAGGTTAAGGGTTTAGATTACCACATGTTCCTGTGTGTGCGTGTGTGTGTGTCTGTGTATGTGTGTGTGTGTGTGTATGTTTGTAAAATGTGGTGCTTCAAATGCACTTTGCTTCAAGGAATGGTGAAGCTGAAGTTACCATTACACTACAAAACTATAATATACTCCTGTTCCAAGAAGTATATCTGTATCTATTACACATACAAAAGAATAAATAAAAGACACACAAGGTGGTGTACTGTGTATTTTCCATGTCTAATGTCCTTGTGACCTTAAATCTTTGTAGGCAAGTTTAAAAGATGTTAACAACATTTGAAAAGTCATACCAGTCACTTTGATCCAAAGATAAGACAGCAGTTGGGAAACTGCACTTTTTGGGAAAGAAAAAGGTGGCATGCAGACTGCAGCGAACGTGCCTGAAGTTGGAGCAGGGGGCGGCGGGGGGCGTAATTACATGCTAGACTGTCAACCACACCTCCCCCAGGCCTCCAGGGGACTGCTTGTAAAGGAAGGAAGGAAGTCATTTTTGGAGCATAAACAGAGAAAGCCTCAGCAAGAAAAAAAAAGAAGGGAGAAAGAAAGAGAGGGAGTTTAGGAGGGAAAAAAAGACCAAAGGCAGATGGACAAAGAATAAGGAAATGTAAATGTGGCATGGAAGAGTGGAACCAGCAGAGGAAGAGGCACAGTTTCCGTGCCTGGAATAGTAGAAGAGTGGCGAGGATGAGGTGGAAGAGTGCCTTTATAGCTGCTTGTCACACAATGCCTGCCTGGCCTTCAACCATGACCGTCTCAATACCAGAGCAATGGGGGGTGAACTATCCCAACCCAGCACAGAGCTCTTCCTATTGTCCAGAATCACCAGCAACATCTCATATACTGCAGTCTGACTCCCATTTAGAGGTGAAGGAGCAATGTCCAAGATTAAAGCTATACATGTTCCCTTCCAGAGTCTTTCATTATTATTGACGATGTAACGTAAATCATATTTCACGCTACAGAGCCACATTTTGGTGTGTGTGTGTGTGTGTGTCATGGGACAGTTTACAAAACCCAGCTTTTGACCAATGAAACTAAGTGGTTCTTTGGGTTTTGTACAACTCAGATATCAAACACCTTTTTGATTTTTGATATCAGGTTATATGGACAAATAAAGACTTTGTGACAAAGACATTTTTGTCTGTGAAAAAATCTTTTGGTAAACCAAAAAACCCTTTCTCCACTGGGTCTTCTGTATTACGAGATAATTAAGTAGTCAAAATATAAATATTGCTACATACATGCTACAAGAAAGCTAACACTCCTGCACGTTGAACTGAGGTCATTAAGTTACATAAACATGATGATGCTACTATAATTATGCATTCGACAATTTTATACCACAACATCAAGCTACTCCAATTAGCCCTCTATTGCAAAAACCACTTCTCTACCACACTTGACAGCTTGCTGGCTTGTGCAGGGTGTTTTGATGATGTTGCCAGTTTTATGATGTCAATTAAATGTGCAGGTGTTAGCTTACATGCAGCATATATGTGTAGTAGTATTAATATTTCAACTACTTAATGACCACATGACATGATTTTTTTTGTTTGCTGAAACACCATTCGGTTTTTTTTTCCCATAGATATGAAAACAGCTTAGACCCAGTGCTCAACCAGATGGTAGTGGTGAGATGACATGGCCTCAGAATGTCATTTCTCAGTACCAGAGCCATAGGGAGTAAAACCCTACACTAAAACCCAGTGTAGTCTGGGAAGGCTGGGTTTTGACATTTGTCAGGCCTTCAGGAATCTGGAGCTTTGTCAGAGTTTAAGGGTTAATGGTGACATTGTCAATGAATGAGATCTAAAGATCTAAAGATCTAAAGATCATGCTGTTTCATATTTACTTAAATTCAACTGAAACGCCTATAAGAATCACTTAGTGAAAGGTAGATATATGTAGATAATTCCAGAGTTTTTGATTCTGATTGACCATAAGCTAAGGATCTTGTAAATGTAATTTTAGTCTGAACACCTGACACTCAATGGAGGCTATAAAACCCAGTGTTCAATGGATTCAACCCAATAATAAGTTGCACCCAATAACTGTCTATATCCTTTTCCACTGAATCTGAAGTGAATTTTGTGTGTTTGTGTGTGTGTGTGTGTGTATGTGTGGGTGGGTGGTCCTAATAAAAGCTAACGAGCTTCAACAAATCTCACTGTTTGTTGCATTCAGTCCACTGATATTTGGCCTTTGGCAAAGCTCAAAGTCAATATGAATCAGAAATCATAACGCATTTTCCTTCCATACTGTGCTTTCAAGAAATCATCAGGAAAGATCTCTAAGCTAGAATTTTGCTTGATGACTGGAAGGTGAACCATGATATGAGGGGCCAAGCACAAGGTGTAGGCACCTATTGTAATTGTTAAGAGTTTTTCAGTATCATTATACTTTCTCCCATGAGGGTCTATGGCAGCCCACTGAGTCCTTCGGTGGATGAAATTGTGCACACTGATAGAGGACAATCCAAAGTATCCAGACACCAAATCTGGGGTCAATTCATCCATCTCTCTAATACCATCAACAGGCCACATTTTTGTTTATGACATTTGAACCGTTTGTTCTAGACTTGTGGGCTCTAAAGACTATTTGCCAATCGAAAAACTCAGCAACTGTCTGATGTATCAAAACCAGACTTGGTACATGGACTTGGGACACCATTCTGAGAAAGAACAAAAAGTATGCGTCATTCACCCACTAGAGTGATTTTCTTCTATTTAGATTTTTTTTTGAAAACACTCATTTTGTGAACTAGCCCAAGACCGTTGACCATATAACCACCAAATTTGGCATGAATCATCAAGACAGGGTTCTGACAGAGGATGTCAAAGTGTCCGTTCACCCTGTGGTGCACTGGAATTCTTGTTCAGGGGTTGTTCCGATTAGATGTTCTCTGTGGTGGTGCTTGGGCCCTTCATTGCTGCTTGCAGCTATTTTTTTTATGGGTTATATTTTACGAACATGAAGCTGAGCTAACAATTTAAGGTCAGTTGTGATTTTAGGTTGACTTAAAGCACTGAATGTTATTTAGAGTTAACAAATAAAGGACCTACAAAGCACAGGTGTAACTTGGAGAGCCTTGTGTCGTGCTTTGGTGAAATGTGGGTCCAAAGGAATGGCTAATCTGTTCACAAATAGAGACCCCTTAAAACGATACATGGACATAGCTGTCCTCCCTGAGATTGTTTAGACAACATGAGATGGTTTTAGCCTTCTGGGCACTGTTCACTGTATACAGAGTGATGAATAGGGGTCAGGGTCAGAAAGAGTCAATGGCCTGTTATATAAAGCTTCGCTTAGGAAGAGCGTTTGGAGTTAATGGTGGTGTTGTGTTTGTTGGTTGTTTTTGATGAGGAGAGCACTGAAGAGAGGAGGGGGAAGTGAGCATGCACGTGCACAAACACGCATACACTCACACACACACATATAGCCTAAATCCTAACAGCAAGGCAGTGTATGGAGCTGTGCAGGGGACAGAGGGGTATCATGTTCACATTTGTTTCAGATTTCAGCCATGTAAACAAAGGGAGGCAGCCAGACACGCCGGGGCCCGTTTAAATTAGGCCCCAATAAGATCTGTCAAATCTACCCAAACCTCCACCCCCCCACACACACACTTCAGCCCAGAGCATTTCGCAAAGTCCAAATCCAATCAAAAGCAGGCCTTCGATGGGCTTCGGGTTTGATCCCGCCAACAATTATTTTCGTTTTCATAATTATTCCCTGGTTTGGGCTGGAAGACACGGCGGGAGGAAGGGAATGGAACCCTGCTCTCACTCCCTCACACACATATGCAGGGGGAAAGGAGGAGACGTAGCAGAGCTCCTCCATTAGGCCTTCTTACGCCCAGAAATGATATCATCCGTTCAAGGGGGTGTGTGGGAGAAAGCACAGAGCTCTGGAGCGCAAGCTGCATCTTCCCTTTCTAATTTCAGCTGGCCTCAAACAGGCCAAATCCACACGCACATCCATTAAGATAAACCATTCGGTGTAGAACAGTTAGTATGCTTTAGCTAAACATCTTGAACCCTTGGCTTATTATTAAACTACACTAAACTCATATAGGTGAATTACTGGTGATATATAGATTAAATCCAAAATTGAAATACAGCTAAATGTAACCTCACAATTGCATATTTAACTGCAGTTATATACAGTTGATTGACATTCTGTATCGACAGATTCAGGTCAGCACTTATTTTTCCATTTGTTTTCATGTCAACAGATGACACATGGTAAAAAGTAAGGGGTGCAATCTTTTCTTTACACAAAACAAGACTGTATGCACAAGTTTTGTATCTAATTCAAATTGATAGAATAGCTCGTATATAAAATATCTCGTCTTGTAGAGATGAGCACAAATGTGGTTAGAATGTGCCGAGAATCATCACTCGTCAGAATTTTTTTGCTTGTTTCAAAGAGCGGCGGATGAGAAATAATTCATATCACATAGCAACATGCTTTTGTTATGGCTGTGACTTCTAAGCCTGAATCTTTTTATTATTAGATTTAGATAATAAAAGATTTACATTTTAGATTTATTATTCAGTGATTACAATGAATTATTTAGTCACTATGAAACTACTATAAGTAATGTTGTTACAAGAGTGAGAAACTGAAGAGTGGAGCCATTTGTGGAGTCTTCGGATTTAAAAAGGTTGAAGTGCAGAAAGTTTGCCTCCAAGAGAGTGAGTGAGAGATTAAGCAAAACAAGTGATTCTTGGCATTCATGTTATTGAAAGAAAAAGTGCGCGGAGTCCAGCTCCTCTCCCTGCGGGCCCGCATTGAGCTGCAAGGTCTGTAGGCTCTTTTGCTCCAAACTGAGTCAGCTGCAAACTGGCTGGAGCAGGCCTGAGCAGTCTTTGCCGCTTCACGCACAGCAACGAAGAATAAGCAGCACAGATGAAACCAGACGTTGTTCTAGTTTCTGAAAGCTGCTCTGGTGGGGGGGGAACCAAAGTGGCCTTTGAATGGCGGAGGGCAAAATAGAGGGCGTTTTGTATGGCATGGTCAGCCATGGATGTCCAGCCAGACTCGGACAAGAGTCAAAGCCTCTTAACCCCCCACCCCCCGTACTCTCTCTCTCTCTGTCTCTCGGTCTCTGTATGTCCCCCTCTGTGTGTGTGTGTCCATCCAGTGCGTGCCACCGTGCCCGCGGGTGGACAGTGATGGGCTGATAACGCAGGCGGGGGTGTGGTGGCCTCGGCTGACCACTGTGGGAAAGTGGCGGCTCCTCCCTGTCCAGGCAGAGGATGTGGGGGCCCGAGACTGTTATCTTTGCGCAATAACATCCTGCTACGTGTTGTGTACTACAGTGTTCCCTCACAGGGAAGCAGGACACAAGCAACAGCAGCGTGAAGGAGGGGGCAGGCGGGTCAACCGGAGGAGAAGACACACATCAGATGTGAATTCAGGGATGCTGTGTGCTCTCTCACCAAGCATATCTAACTGCATCTGATCTATTGTGGATAAACTGCAGTTACAGGCACTGAATTATGGGCCCACTTTGCGATAAGACTACCCTAAAAAAAGCGTTATTTGTGTATTCATTAGGTCATAAATACCTTCAGATTATTAATAAGCAGTTATAATGTAAATGAAAAGGGCACCAGTGAGATGTTAAATCTGATTAATAATTGCTGAAGAGGATGAGATCTAAGCTGTAATGAGATTTAAACTTCACAGATGGATGTGGGCAAGAATCATTTGGCAAACAAGAAGTTACTGTTTATCTTTTCATGTGGTGTTACTGTTTATTAAGGATTTCAAGGAGTTTATAACCTGTTAAATAGCCAGTAATAATTTAATACATTTAAACCACACATAAACTCTTTATAAGGAGTCTTATTATACAGTGATACCAAATGGACTCCAGTAAATACCTTAAACCTCACAAATGTATCCACACTTTAATAATCTCCTAATTACATAACTTGCTTATTAATTGCATAGTCATTACTGAATAATTCAGATCCGTTACTGAATGTTTTAAGATTAATAACTGAAATATAAGATGACGATTCAAGCACTTAAACCTATTATCAGGCTAAATATGGTCTGTTTTTCCAGAATGTTAATTGTGTTATGAATTACATATCCCAAGACTGCTAGTGGCACCTCTGAGGTTCCCTTGAGCAAGGTACCGTCCCCCTGCACTGCTCCCCGGACGCTGTGTTCCTGGCTGCCCGCTGCTTCACTTGGTGAATGGGTTAAATACAGAGGAAGAATTT
>JBBPCZ010000156.1:7070670-7091803 GCA_037974445.1 Brycinus macrolepidotus | reverse complement strand
AGGAAGAATTTCGTGCTGTTCACACTGTGTGCTGTGGTGTGTTCACGTATGACAGAATGGTCACTTTACACTTTACACTTTATGGACTTTATTTAATTTTGCCCTATTATTTAGTCCCCTATTGATTATCTACAGTTTGATTGTTAACAAAGCTCCTGCTTTTAGGTTCAGGGTTTGGTTTGAAGCAAAGGTTAGGGTTAGATTTAGGTTTAGGGCTAGATTTAACACTCAATCGCACTAATAAGCTGAATGTTAATTAAAGACAAGATAAGCACAATGATAAGACTTTGATGTGTTACCCAATTTCTGTCCATATTGACAGTGTTCTTTTTTCAATCAAAAAATGGTAACATGGCATCTGCAAAGCAAGCTAATACAAAAACAATAACTCGTCTTTATATTCTAGTTGCAAAATATCTTTTCTTCATAATGCGATCGATTACAAAAATTAGACTGCTCTTTTCAACAATTTCTCCACTTGTTCAGATTATATTACTCCAGTTCTAGATTGAGTAAAACACACTGTCCCCCACACCGAACATGTGGATTGCAGAAATAACTACTACTCTACAGCTAGAACGTATCAGGTATATTCTCATAGATAAATACTGTACCAACAATTACTGAATGTATGGTCTCCATTTATCACAACTCTTAAACATACAACTTTTCTTTTTTGGATTTGTTTCATGTATAATATAAACATGGGGGAAATATATCTTACCGAATGTAATGTCTTTACAACGCTCAATAAAAAATATTTGGAATAAGAAGTGACAACTGCTACATCTGAGACTATTTAGGCAACTTAGAGCTAAAGTGAGCGCTTATAATTGAATAATTGAATGATTTTACTGTGTATCAAGAGGAAGATGATGGAGCACATGGTGTAAGCTGAAACTGCTGGTTAAGAGGTCTCCCTAGCAGGTCAAGAGGTCCACTGGTCAGGCAGTGGACCGTGAACTCTGACCTATAAGACCCGGACAGTGCAGCAGGACCTGACCGGACACTCAACCCCCCTCCCAACAACACACCACCCGCTGCAGGACGTAAACAACAGGTGGAGAAGCAGCCCAAACAGGCAAACAGGAAGGCGGCTCAGACAGCTGTCTCACACTCCCACCAGACAGGAAATCTGGGGCCAAAGCAACATCTTTAGGTCTGCCTTGATGTGCTGCTTTCCAAAGCATTGTAGTCAGAGAGAAGGGTTGGGGGGGGGGGACACAGTGGGTTACTGGCTCTTCCGACCGTTTGTGAACATTCATCACCTGCTTGCGTGATTCAAATCCAGGCTTTGATAAACAGGAGCCACACTCTTAAAAAAAAAAAAGAAGTTCCTAAATCATTCTTGGTCCGGTGGTATTGTTCTAAGACAAGCCTTTAATTGGTATTTTATGTTATGCAAATGTTCTTTTAACATTAAAAAAAGGGTCTTCACACTTGCACATCTCTTTTAGGAAAATGGCTCCATCCACCGAAAGATTATTTAGGGAATCCAACTGGTTTGCTCTGGTTTGTTAAGAGTATGTTATAGGTGTCATGCATAGGCCTGAAAAGACTCCCATAACAACTCTCCATGACCTGAATTCTTAAAAAATCCATTCTGAGATGGAAGCAGAAAGGCTTTCAGAAGAAATAAGGAATAGCTTCCTTTCTTTAAAGCAAGAGAAGCGAGAAGGAGGGAAAAAAGTGACCTCATTACGAGAAAATACATCTTAAATGTTTGCACATGTGGAGTTTGATGCTATTTGCAGTCACCGAGCAGCAGAGCAGGCCAAGCCTTTGGGGACATTCTTCCCCACTCAGACCCCCAACCCCCACCCACTCCCCTTTTTTTCTTCCCCCCTTTCCCTGATAATGATCCATATGCTTTTCCAGAAACATCCTGAGTGAAACAGCTTCATGTCCTCTATGGCTTTCACATGGCTGGGCTGAGGTAAAGAGGCCCATTTGGGGCAAAGCCATCTCTGTACACCCCCCACCCACCACCCCTTTTATTGATTAACATTTTACTGAAAGATACCAGCCCTTTGGGAGAAGTGAATTAAATGTATAGTCTGGAAAAAAACTTTCACGATCACATATAACCGATCAACTAAGGCATGTTTGGTGGACAAAATTTGCACAGCTGAAAAACAGTAATAGCAGCCATCTTTTTTGGTACATTTGTTCTTGGTTTGACTGTCTACTGATAAATAACAGTGGACCACAGTGCCAAGAAACGCATAAGCAAGTCTGTCTGAGATTATGTTTCAGCTCAACATAGTCTGAGGCATGATTTAAGCAGGTAGTTTGCACTGTTTGCTGATTGGCGAGGTAAGAGCTGCATTAATATTTTAATACAGTTTAACTAAAGACCATAACTTCACCACACCTCTTTTCTGATGGAATACATGTGGGACAACGGTAAAATTGTGTACATTTCTTTTTTCCAGACTATTCTTTTAATTACTATTCCACCAATAAGTGTAAACAGTTCTAACAACTCACCAACACAGCACGAACACAGGCCAGATTGGGTTTCTCCTGTTTTTTTTTCTTGTTTTGTATTTTGTTTTTTATTGGGAGCTAGGACACACATGTAGAACTACTTACTGGCCAGGCCACGCTTCTGGTAGTTCTGATATGATCTACCGCTATTTACAAAGTACTTTCTTTCTTTCCATCCTTTCTTCAAAGCAAAGAGCTACATCGATCATACATGTTAGAAACGATTAAAAAAAAATAAAAATAAAAATGTACATCATACACTTGATATAGATTTTTTTTTTTTTGCTTTTTACAGAGGTAAAAATTCTTATTGTAAAAAACAAAATTAATCAATACAATAGGGTTTATTTAATGTTTTTTTGTTTGTTTGTTGGTTTTTAGTATACAAGGAGATAGATTAACAATACGCTTCAGGCACTTTTTTAAACAGGTAAAATGTGTGTAGTAGAGCGACGCTGCACCAAGACAGACATATAGACAGAATGCTTTTGGTTAACTTTTCCACTTTTTTTTCTCTTTTTTTTTTTTTTTAAACCACAGGTAAACCGGGCTCTTGGGTGAAGAAGGTGATGCCAGTATTGCAGAAACCAATGGAGAGCCAGGAAGGACCAACGGTGGACGAAGGGCGCGGTGACACCTGACACCTCTCTGCGGACAACCCTCCTCCATCACCTCAGACACACACCGACAGAGACGCTTCATCTTTTCACACTCAAACACAGCAGTGCAGGTACACACCGCCCATCCAAATGTGGGGACACCCTGTCTACTTTACACTTTTAGGAAAGAAATACAGCATTTTCTAGTAACATAAAACAGCTATTTATTGATACTTTGGGTGTATTTTGCTCCACTCAGCTTCATGTTCATCAAAACGTCTTCCTTGACAGGAAGAGTGGGTTTTGCCTACTAAATAATTAGAGTTTTTCCTTCCAGAGCTTTTTGAAGCACAAATTAAAAACAGTAAAAATCAAAGGCTGAGAAATTGTTTAAATGCAACAAATATAATGTGCATTAATCTGAGGTTACTATGTTAACATATGTCATTTTGAAAAACAATCTGAAAAGCTAGGGGTCCCCAAACTTTCAGTGGGCCGTGTATAGTTCTGATTGTTTTGTGTTTTTTTGGCACACCTCAGCATACTGTCCTGGTCATCACTCTAAGGGACGCCTCCGTCAGCACGTTTCTGAGGTGGATTTCAGTGCTGAATGTTTACGTATTAAGCACAGATGTTACACCCGTGTACTGTACATTCACTGACAGGGAATCGTGCACATACAACTCTACTAGCTAAACCAAGTAGTATTTTGTCGTTGGATGGTTCACGTAAGCTGACATAAACAAAGCCCGGTGGTGGGGAAGCTGAACGGATGACTGCAGTGTCACTCGTGGGGCAGGCGGGTCCGAGTGTCCCAATACAGACTATACACACGTACCAGAGCTGCCTCCCGGATTGTACGATGCTGTTTTTTTTATTTATTATTATTATTTTACCACTATCTCCTTCTACATTTAAACACATTCTCTTGATTAAAAAAGGCTCATTGAATGGGAGTCTCCACTTTTTTTAATAAATTAGAAAAATATTCATCACTTTCTCTTGATTATTTAAAAGAACGCACAGGAACGCGTGTCTGTCCTACGAGCGAATGTGTTCACGAGTCGAACCCAGTGTCGCACTCAGAAGCGTTTACTGGTGACGCTACTATCACGTCGTTTTCACCGAAATTAAGGCTTTGAGTAATATTATAGTGATGAAGAAACCGGAGATTTTGGCAAACGGCCCACTATTAAGCACCCTACGTGCGAGCTTATTTACTTTTTTTTTGTTTCCAACATCCTCTGTCCTTTTTGTGGCTTCCTACAGAATAGGACCAGCTTTGGAAACGATTCAAGGAGAAAACGTCTTCCACTCCTTTTACAAGTGTTATGAGTCATATGTCAGAGAAGGAAAAGCAGACACTAGTTTTGCACCTTCCCTCTAAGCGTGTTCCGAAGGAATCTACACGGCTCCAGCTGAGAGATCCTTCTCCTCTCTCATATGACTTGGGCTTCTCCAGCAAAAGCCAAACTACGCGTCCTCGCTTCCGTCCCTTTGGCTGGTGATTCAACTGACGGAGAAAATAAATATGACAAAAAAAAATAATCTTTGGATATTAATCGTGGTGATTCAAAAAGACCTCCTCATCCGTCGTTCTTATCAACAGAAAGGAAAATGTCCATTGTCTGCGGAACAAAGGTGGCTGTGATAATAATAATTAATTTGAAACATATACATATGAGTATACAGTATTTACATATACTCACAATGCAGCTTATGTAAATTTGGCTTAAATACAATAACAATACTATGCTGTGATACAATGTTCTCATTCCTTTACAACGCACATGCAAGCTTCAGCGAGCGCACACACACACACACACACACAAGCACACACTCACACACACACACGCGCACACACACACACACACCCCAACAGACTTGTCCCACTCAAGCACACTGTCAACCTCACTACAGGTTTAGTGTCTCAGGCTAATCTCAATGTTATTGTTCTGTATGTTTAGAGGGCTTCAGATAGATCACACTACTTCATCTAGAGACTCTTCCCTTCGCTGGCCATGGCAAACCCCCAGATTCTCAAATCCCAGCACACGTAACGTTAACAACAAACAATTCAAGTTCTCGAAACGTAAAATCAGTGTAAAAATATAAAGTACCTGCATAAGTAATGCATGAGACGTAGGCTCCAAAGGGCCATCTGAAAAAGAGCCATTTCTTTTTTCTTTCACAAAGAACTGAGGAGAAACATCCAGAAGAAGAGAAAAGAAAAGGGACGTACACAGAAACACGCATACACACTCGCAAACACACACACACACGCACACACACATACACACACACATATATATATATCCTCCTATTATATATATATATCCTCATATTATATATATATATATATATATATATATATATATATATATATAAAATGAGAAAACAATTTTCAAGCCAGTTTAATGCACCATTTTTTTCTTTTTGTCCATCTGGAATAGGGCTGAGATTGACATGAAAGAAACAAACAAAAAAAAGCCACAAGAAGCCCCTACACGTGTCCTTCCTCCTCCTGCTTCCTCCGTGCCGGCGTCCCAAAGGGTGTATGTACTACGGATGGACATGGTAACTTCAGTTAAAGCCGTTTCCCAACTTATTTACTATTTGTTCACTGAAACAAAGTGTAGTTTGGAATAGTTTTGTGATGTTTTCATTCATAACAATATATTTCTTGTTTAAATATTCAAATGGTTTTCAAATACAGCACCCCCAGCTTTCAGGATTGTTTAACTGCAACGGCTAAAAATAATAAAATAAGATAAAATAAAAAAAAACTACATAATATACACTTATGTGTTCTTGTTGTAGGATGCAGTTTTTTGTTTTATATTTGATTTTTATATTTTCAAGATCTAAATTAGACGTGTTGCTGTTACTGACAAGATTTTCAAATTGTTTCCTCAAACTGAAATGGGCGAGGACTTGCAGTGGTGTAGTTTTCAATGATTTCAGCCCCTGACTATGGCATCAATTATTCAGTAAAATGGAGAAAAAAAAATATTTGGCATGGCATGTGGTGTAAAATCAATAAATGTTGATGTATGTAACATATTTGTTATTTGAACTTCCGGATCCCTCAGTATTTATTTAAAAATGTTGACATTTGCAAAAGTGGCTGAAATGTCCATCCATAGTATATACATATGCCTGTGTGTGTTCCACATGTAGTTTTGGGGGTTGGTGGGAGGGGGAGTTTGCAAGGGGCTACCCGACGGCCTTGTGCTTGCCACCGCAGCAGCCGCATGCCACTCCGCAGCGGTGGCATGCGTGCAGCGGCGGGTAGCAGCAGAGGCACGGAGCCAGCAGAGACAGGCCCAGCAGGGCCAGCCAGCGCAGGCAGAAGCGCTCGTCGCCTGTGTCGCATGAGCAGGGGTCCGAGTAGTCGCCCTCGGGGTCCGACATGCAGTGATAGAGCAGGCTGTCGGCACACCACATGAAGCTGACGCGGTGCACGCAGGTCCGGATGGGGTCGGGCGCGTCGTGGCACTGGCCACGCCGGTTTTCCTCATGGTTAAACATGTCCCGGCAGTAGACGCATCGCGAGCGCTCACCGTCCTCTTTCCGTCGCTTGCCCTTGGGTTTAAATGCCACCGGCTGCGTGGCCACCGCAACACCCTCTGAGCCCCCTCGCAGGCTCTTGTGGCCCAGATCTGAGTGGCTGGGTGTGTACGGGTAGTTGTAGTCATGTTTGGACGGTGGCTCGCTCTTGGCGAAGTGCACGTACGAGTCCACATCCTCAGCATGGATGAAGCGGTCACGAGCCGCTGCATGCCGATAGTCCTCGTAGCCCGTCAGCCAGGTGCGCTCACGTGGGTTGATGCGCACAATCTCTTCCTCCTCATCCAGGAAACTGACATGCCGTGGGAATTTGGGCACCGCCTGGTCAAAAGACAACAACAAAAAAGATGAGCCTAAGAAGTTGTGTCTGTTATTAAAGCAAGCAAATTCCAGACGTTCTTCTTAACTTCCAAACTTTTTCTGATTTGGAATCTTCAACTTAACCCTTCAAACTGCAATGGCAAATATGTGGACTTACTATCCAGCTCCACACTTTCTTAGCATAAACTATTTTTAAGCTTAAGAAGTGAATGATAAGATTGCATTTTAAGGGCTTAAAATTCTTCTTCTTCTAACTTTTCAAACTGAACAAAGGGTCTTCCAATTTGTTACTAATGTAGCAAACCAACTCAAAAGAAGTAACAACAGAAAAAAACAATGCTATTTAGGTGATAGTTTGGTAAAAAATCACATTTACATAATTTCCGACTTAATCCCAGATGTAGTTGGTCAGCCAAGACATGACTGGACTCAGTATTTTTAAGTTTAGCACAAGGGTAACATTTTTAAACACTAGAAGTCATTAAAAAGTCAGAATTTTTTTTTTTCTATAAAACACAACAAAACTTCTCTCAACCCGCTCAAACCACATTCAACTCTTCATCAAGGTGGCGCAGAATTGTGGATGTTGATGTGGCTTAGTATGACTTGTTTATGAGCCATAAAAATGAACAAAACCTCACCGCTATAGAGAGACATTTCAGACAACACCAGGGCTGGCGCTCACAAAGCAACTGTAACTAGGACTGATCTTGGATCAGATTCATATCTATGACGGCCATTATCACAAAGACTGCTTCTAGATCAGCACTCCTACTCCAGATGCCAGCAAGTTCGGCTACACAGCGAAGTTGAGGCAACATTCACACAATTACCGCAAAAACTGTTTAGTGACTGTCTTGGTGCTCAATGGCAAGAGTTACTTAAATGTATTGAACTTTGATCTCCCACTGTGCTGACTTATGTACATCCCCAAGTATCCAACCTATAGGGTTTGATCACTACAGTCACTATAGTGACTGTCCCACTGATAGGCCTTGACAACTGAAACAGTCAAATCTTGCTGCTGTACATTTGCCACTTTAGTCATACTGTCCTACACCACATCATCAAGTCTGTGCCACCTCAATGAAGAGCTGGATGTGGACTGAGAGAAGTTTTAAGGATGTATTATAGAGATGTAATAGTTGGTTGAACATTTACTTCTGGGGTTTGTTAGCAATATTAGCTTCATGTAAAGTGACCATTTTTATCATACATGAACACACCACAGCACACAGTGTGAACAGCACAAAATTCTTCTCTGCATTTAACCCATTCACCAAGTGAAGCAGCGGGCAGCCAGGAACACAGCACCGGGGAGCAGTGTGTGGGGACGGTACCTTGCTCAAGGGTACATCAGAGGTGCCACTAGCAGTCTTGGGAGTCTAACCCACGACTTTTTGATCACAGGGCAAAAGCCCTAACCACTAGGCCACCAGCTTCATAGTTCTGGTGCTAAACTAAACCAGCAAATTTAAACAGCAAACATGTCTTGGCTGCTCATCTTCATCTGGATAAGTGGGGAAATTGTAAAAATTTGATTTTTGGCCAAATTTATTTTTCGAGCACAGCTATACACAACATAAGTTTGTATGTGTATGTGTTTGTATTGTTGTGAATATGGCATGTGGTAGAGAGGAAAGTAAATCATCATTGGCTCTTGTCAGGACTAGAATTATGTTTTGATATCACTGCTAGGATTAGATTGATTTGTATCAATACTGGTTTTAAGATGCTAATGATAAATGACAATATTGTCTGATATAATTATATGGTCAAACTAGACTCCAGTAATAATACTTCATCTGATTGTCAGTCACTGTGGAATTGTAAGATTTCTTTTACAGGAGAACAACAACAAAAAAAACATCTTAAATTATATAAATGCTGCAGTGTTAGAGCTGGAGTTTCCCTATTGGTTTTGGTGGTTCCTGCTAATTAGCTCTAATTTTTTTTTTAATCAATTCTCTTTACATAAAAGTCACTGTCACCCACTTGGTCCAGGAAGTAGCGGTCTGAGGTCCTGTACTGCTCGTGAAAGTGACCCAGGATGCAGTGATGGCGGGGAGGCTCATAAAAGGTGGATGTGGCCAGAGGCTGTATGGCCTGCTCTTTCTTCTGGGAGGAATTGGAGGAGCTGTCGGTTGCGGTCTGTGGCAAAAAGACAAAAATACCCAGTCAAACCCATACACCTATAACATAAGGGCAGACAAACAAAAGGCAAAAAGATTTGCTGTGGTTACAGCAAAGTGCTCCGCAACACAAGCCTGATGTGTAGGAGACAGAGAGGAAAGGAAGGTGAAGGTGGATGATGTGTGGTCCAGTGTTCAAGACAAGATAAAGACAGCCAGCAGGCAGGTGCTGCATTGAGTAAGCCCAGTTTTCCATGATCTCATGGGCTGTTGGCACCGCTCCGCAGCTACACACAACAGGTCACACACACACACACACACACACACACAAACTCACACACACATCAGTGTAGTCAAACTGACGTGACGTGGCTCAACTTCAGTATGAAATTTTTAAAAAAGCCCCCAGGCCGCAGGATTTGTAGAAACCTCTCTGAAGTCTCTCTGTTATTAGAGAGGCTCTAAATGATTCCAGCCTGCTGGATTTTTGGCCATCACACACAAAACCCAAAGTGCTGGTCCATGACATCATCATTAGGCAGAGAGCTATGGAGTACCTCCTTGGTTAAAGGCATGTACTCACTATAGTCGATTCTCTTTCTGGCGGAAAAAAAAGAAGGGTCTCTGAAATTAATTAACTTTCAAGAACCCCATTAATGGGACCACAAAAAAGTGGTTATATAGTAAATCATGACAAAGGAAAAAGTTATTCATCATGCTCTCTTTGCCCTTCATTAGTTTGTCAAGCTCCAGCAAGATCCACAAGCTTGCATATGCCACCAGACAGTGATGCACCAATCCAATACACTGGATGGATATTGGGGCTGACACTAATCTTATTAATTCTATCTCACTGGCGATATGTTCAGTGACTTTGGTTTTGTCCCCACGCAGCTGTCTGTGTGCTACCTTGTTTCTTTGTCATTTCAATTAAAAAAACTGTAATAGTGCAGCTTTATAGAACAACAACATTTTAAGATACACACAATGCTAAAGAATGTATGTGTATAACTGTCTCTACTATGGTACATTAAATTCTACTGTACATCCGACACAATGCAGGTGTATTACTGTCTCTACTATGGTACATTAGTTCTACTGTACCTTCTACTACAAAATGCTTGGTATCATATTGGTACTCAATATATGGGAGACCCGGGTCCCGACATCAGTATCGGAAAAGATAAAGTTAGACTGGTGTTTCCATTCCACCATATGGGTGTCACCATAAACACTATAGAGACAGAGAGAGCGAAAGAGTGTGTATGTGTGTGTAGTCAGACAGAAAGGAAATGAGGGCGGTTTTTGCCCAGCGCCATGCCAGACGGTCCCAAAGCCAGGTAAGAGCAGAGAGGACGCCCTGAAACACTGCCCTGTTTCAGCTAGTCTGAGAGTCAATGGAGATTCGTTCTCCCTCTCTCTCTCTCTCTTTCTCTCTCACACAAACACACACACACACACACACACACGCCCTCTCTCCATCCCTCCTTCCCTCTTCAGCCTGGCTACAGGTCCACATCCAGCATGTGAACAGAAAACGAAGCCTTTCCCTCCCAGGCTGCGCTCCAATGAAAACTTTGGCGGACTCGCGAGACACAAAACATAAGAGCCGTGCAGACAGGCAGCTCCCTGTGGAGGTGGGCTGTACGGACAGACAGACACATAGGCAGGCAGGCAGACAGACAGGCAGGCATGCAGACACCCTGGCCGGATAGGACATGGCTTCAGTGATTAGTGGCTGAAAGTCTGTGTGTGCCGCTTCCTTTTGGCTGCAATGTTTCTCTCAACCACCACCGGCTCTCAAACCACCACCTACCAGGTGGACTGCAAACACAGACTCTCACATACACAGACATACACAGGCACACACTCATACACATACGCAGACACACACACACACACACATGTATGCACGCACGCAAATAAGTTAAAGGTGCTTATAGAGGAGTATTACGCATAGGTTAATAGACAAGTATTACAAATAAGTACTTTTTCATCAGCTTTTTTCAAAATTAATCCTTGAACTGGGAAAACAGAACAAACAGATTTTGAAGGTCATAAAACCACCTATAAGCTGTCAGTGCTTGAAGTGCAGACTTGTATTAGACAGGTCTAATCCACCCAGAGAGACCATAGACAGTGCGTTTGTATGCTACACGTCGTGTACTGTACTGCAGTACCATGAGAATCATGTGAACATCAATAATAAAAAAAACTTAACATTTTTTCAAACATCAATGTCATCACCTCTGACAATTAATCACTGCAGCTCTCATCGAGGGCAGGACAAAGTGCCAGCCAAACTGAGCTCTTCTAGTTTTCCAAGTGTGTGATGAGACCGAGCTGTAGCAGTGCAGGCTGAACAGGAGTCCTGGGACAGTGGCCCGAACTGGGCTCTCTCTCTCCGCAGGCTCCAGCCCCGTCCTGGACCGACCTGGCCTGTCCGGGAGCTTCCCCTACATGTTCATACAAAGCCCTCAGAACTGTGGGCCAAAAATAATACAAGATCCCTCGCAGCGCTGCACACAGCCCAAGCCAACATGATTTAAAAATATGTTTAGGAGGATAGCTGGACCAGGCATGCTGGAGATAATTAAAAACACAGACCCTTTTTCGAATGTTTACACAGCAGACCAGAAAGCGCAATGGCCCGAGAGGGAGAGAAAAAGGAGGGAAACCGAGTGGGAATGAAAAGAAGGGAGAGTACAAGAGGGCAGAGAGAGAGGAGAGAGAGAGAGAGAGAGAGAGAGAGAGAGAGCGAGGGAGAGAAAGAGGGAAAGAGAGAAAGCAGACGCAGCAAATTTAACCAAAAACGCTAACCCTCTTAAAAATCAGTCATCTTATCAAAGGGCTCTAAAGTTAGTGGCGTGGTAGAGATAAAGAGAGACTTCAAAGGCACATGTGGCCTGACTCTGATTCAAAGGCATACCTTCATAGCAAGCCCAGCGAATACAGCCTGCTTAATGACTCGCAATCAGTGGCGCAGTGGGGGAGGGCAGGGAGATAATGAGTGGGGGAGAGACAGGCAGAGAGGGAGAGGGAGCGAGAGAGAGAGAGAGAGCTGGGGGCAATGAAGTTTTTTTGGGGGGGCGGGTGGGGCGGGAGGTTTGTAGTCTTTTGGGTAATTTCACAAATGGGCCCCCTTCATTAACTTAGACCGGCCAAGGTCCCTGGCACCAAACCACACCAGACCCATCCAAATCAGACCTGCCTGAACAGCACCACATCAAACCCGTGCAAACTTGATGGGACATTACATGACCTGAAAAGACATGGGTTGGCGTGGGGCTGACAGCGGCCAAAGCAGACCAAATACAGAGGCCTAGCCAAACAGTACAAAAGAACACAACATAAATCAACACATCTAAAAGCCAAAGCACCGCAAGCAAACATTCTGCAACAAACACCAATATTTTTCCCTGACTTCCGACCCAGTTAAGCCATCACCCATTCCTCCCATAAGCTAGGACTCCCCTATCACACGACACCACCAACACTGGGAGAGTGATGACTAGAACATATGAAGCCAGTCATTGCATCTTTTAAGACTGCCACTAATGCAATGTCACTGGACAGCTTAACACATTTGGAGGAGAACACTAACTGCAAATTCTGTGACGTCAGCTAATATGAGCCCACACTGGATTACACTGAGTGATTGGAGAGAAGGAGGGCCAGCCTACACACTCAAAGAGACACCAATATTTTAATGTTTGCAACTGTCTTGAAGATGTCCAAAGAAAAAACACGCAAAAAAAACCCCTCTAGATTCAAAATACTGGGCTCACAGTTTTATATTATCACAACATTTAAGTGAGGCAAAAATGACCAGTCATATGCACTTAAACTACAGACACTGTATCAAACATTACAGTTGCATGAGGTGGCAAAATTCATAAAACGCCTGTTCTCCATGATGCATTGTCACATTTCCACAATGCTTATTGTAATGTTTTTTCACTGCGAAATCATTCATTTTGGTGGACAAATTTCCTTCTTTTCAATGCTTAAGAAAACTTTTTTTTTTATTTCCCTGTTACTTTTTCTAAATGAGTGCAAAAAACCATAAAGATTTAATTAAGATAAAGCAGATATTTACTATTACTTACTTGTAACAAACAGCTTCCAAACCACTACAACTGGGATCATCCAGCACAGTTGAATTATTTCCTGTTCAATCACACTTGAGTAATTACCAGTTAATGACCAGGTTTAGAAGTTGTGTTAGAGCAAGGAAATTGCCAAACTGTGCTGGACATTGGCCCTCCAGGACTGGAACTGATACAAAATCATATGACATAGTCATCAGCAGCTGCTAAAGAGGAGGGGGTGTCACATAAAGCTGGCTTCTCCATGCCTTAGGCGGCAAGAACAGACAGAACAAATTTCGTATTTACATATGTACCCGTTCCTCTACTGTGATTTGACACCGAACACTCAAAATACAGATGATCAACCTGAAAAAGCCAGGCAGGAGAGGGTGGAAGAAGAAAGAAGCACTGATTCCTTCTACCTTTTCCCCCCTCCTACTCTTCTTTTTCCTCCCTCGCGTCAGGACTGTTAGTCCTTCCTATCCCACTTCCTCTGTGTGTCCTCCAGGGCCTTGGCCGTCAGCGCCGCATACAGTGAGGCCCTTCCCTTGCTTGGGCTCTGCTGCAGCACAGGAAGTTGTCAATCACCCCCTCCCCCTCGTTCCCTCAGTCGACAGGCTCCCAGAGTCAGAGGCACAGCCTTTTTCTCAAACAGTCAAGTGTGTTTACCGGCTCAACCTGAATTGCTCTGTGTGTGCAGCCGTGGAACTCAAATATATAGCCCACACACAACCCAGTTCAAGGCTTACAGTAAGCAAAAGCACACCTAACGCTGCGATAGTCACAGTAACAGTTTTACACAATTCACAATCGTCAGCACTATAGGGCTGAACAGTGCTGGGCAATATGGCAAAAAATAGAATAGAATAGAATAGAATAGAATAATAATATAATATGGTACCTTACAATACAACAGTATGCTTTTTTTTTCTGACATCGAATAATTTGGAAAAGGCAAAAGCCAAGGTAAAAAAGGTGGTATTACCACAGTTTGATAAAACATTATCAAAACCATGAGTACAAATAATTTCTACTCAGCGTTTCACACATTGCACTGAATTACATCAAATTAAACAAGAATTACAAAAAATAAAACAAGAATCTTTTTTTTTTTATAATAAAACGTGCAGCTGGTCAGTGTTCTTTAAGTCCTGGCAACACTGTGAGAAAAGCATATTGCGACATATTTGTACATAATTTATCATAGTAACGACAAATATCATTTTAACCGTAGCCGAATGATTAATAAATTTTGGTGTGAAAATTCCAATTTGAAACACTGCAAAGCACAAATTGTTAGAGCTGCCACTTTAATTATATCCTACATTATTCAACATAGTTATAACCAGTTATAATGGGAGATATTTCAATGATAATGAAATTTAATAACTCTGGCAATGTGACACACGACATACATTTAAGCCTCAAGTCTGGAAAAAAAAAGAATGTTCTGGTCATCTTGGCAAAAAAACACCTGGAGCTTAATTTACAGAATATAACTGCATTTAAAGTTGTGCTTTTAAGGGTACATTTGCATTGTACCTTGGAGGACTAAAATGTCCAGTGTTTTTACAACAATGAACCGTGTCAGAAACCTTCCATTACCTACGTTGGTCCCCGCAGCTCCAGTGCAGAACCAAAGCAAACTTTTGGATGCCAAACACGTTTTGGATGATCGACCACATTTAAAAGGAAAGAGAAAATTGTGTAGACTTCAAAACTATCATTTCTCAGGAAGACATCATTGTGTCTTCAGATCAAAACACAACTCTAGCCAACATCTCATGACTCACGACAAGATCATTCAAAACAAAGACCGATCCACTAAGCTTGAGAACACCACTTATAAGTGTGACAATGTTACGTCTACAGTGCTGAACTGTCGCACATATTTTTAACGCGGGGGGGGGGGAGTACAGAGTTGTAAACAGTGTGAGAGGTGGATTGGCCTGCTCTACCAGTGAATGCACTGTAGGTGACTCAGAGCTGGCCTTAAGGAGACAGATTTGGGCTCTCTCTCTCTCTCTCTCTCTCTCTCTCTCTCTCTCTCTTGTGCATGGCAGCTCAGTGTTATGATGCAACATTGTCTTGAGAGGCATGTGTACTTAGCCATGCCCCAGCTAAGCCTAGGACAGGTTACAGAGACTTTTAACAGAATGAGGAACGAGAACTGAGACAGGTATTCATTCATTCAAAAAAAAACAAAAAAAACATTTATAACAGTGCAACGGATCTCCTCTTTGCTGCTTAACTGGAAAACAATACCCTCACCCTTTTTATTTCCAAGGAGCAGAGAACATAATCTGTTGTCGAAGCCATTCCTGTTCTAGGCTCTTACAATGTGTGCGTGTATTTAAGTGACACACCCTGTTAAATGGACGTGGTTCAGCAGCAGTCTCTGAATGACTCCTCTGCCCTGTTCTGAATGGACGAAAATAGACTGGGGTTAAGTATAGGTTAGTTCAGGAGGAATAATTTAGGAGGAATGTACACCCAGGCTGGAGCAGCCGCAGCAACAGCTCACCCCCACCACCACCAAACCCCTGCAGAAACTCTTGGAGCTGTAAATCCGGAACAGCATTTCTGCTGTCTGCGGCCACTTGCCTCCCACCAGCAATATTTGGAAAGGTCATCAGTGGCAGTCCCTGCCCTCTGCCAACTGCACCGGTTGCAGTTAAGACACAGAGGTGCAGCGCGGTTCTTTCTATGCAAAAAGGCAAAAGCATGCACTCTGCTGACTCGATAAAAGTGATGCAAAATCATATTCCATTTGAACGTACTGAAAGGAATGACCCCTTATTTCTCCTCTAAAAAAAGAATCAACTCAAGATTGTTTGGGGTGCGTGAATTCTGGGATGGAAAGAACCCGTGGCTTGAGTTTCCTTCGGCGCTCGGAGTGCCTGGCTCAGCCGTCGATTCTTTTTGGCCTGAAAGTGAGACAGACAGTGAGGGGAAGAGGAGCCATGAGGTTTCCCCTGCACGCACCCCTGCGTCTATACACACACACACACACACACACACACACACACACACACACACACACACACACAAACACACTCCCCACCAGCCCCTCCCCCTGCCCTGGGCGGCAGTAAATCAGGATGGCAGTTAGCTAGGAAGCAGCTGCTAATGATAGTTTTACTGAGGGGAGCAGGAAGTCACCTCCTGACCCCGCCTGCTGCTCCTCGTCTCCCGTGACTGGGACTGAAAAAGGGTACGGAAAAGAGAGAGAGAGAGAGAGAGAGAGAGAGAGAGAGAGAGAGAGAGACAGAGACAGAGAGAGAGAAAGACAGAAAGAGAATGGAGGACGCCAGAGTAAAAAAAGAAAAAGAAGAAAAAAAAAAAAGGAAAAAGCTACAGGAAAACTGCCCTGCGTCCTGTTATCGCTCCCACCATCTCTGCTGAAACAAAGGGCCATCTCTCCAACTGCAGCCTCTGCAGGGTAAAAATATCACAAGGACCAGTCCTTTTCTGGGATGCTTCACATACACACACACACACACACACACACACACACTTGCACACATGCACACACACACACAGAGACAGTGAAAAAACAGAGGAAAAACAGCTGGAGGGAAGAGGACTTGAGTGAACTATGTGGGTGAGAAGGTAAAATTTAGGACCTTCAATGTCATTCAATCTCTCCGTTCCACTCAATGTACACATATATACCCACATACACACAAACATCTACTCTCACACACATAAAAAACATAACACACCAGTACGCATCCAATATACTAAAGCACCACATCACTGCGTCTTGTGATTTTAGCAGGGTTAAGTGTAAGTCAAATCTTCCAAAAACTACAGCAGGATATGTTATACGGTGGGATACAGGCTATGGTACACAGTATGGTCAAAGACTGTTCTATACACACATACACAAACACACACTCACATACATGTTCAGGCATAACAGAAAAAAAAGTCACATTTAGGGAAAAAACAAAAAACAGAGTACAATGATTTTTATTAAATGTTTCCCACACTGCGCTGCACTAAATCCAATTAAACATGCTTAATTAGGTCTTCCGTCTAACGACGCATGTAGTTATTCAGTATTCAAGTACTGACAATATCCACAATACGCTCTGAAAAGTATATTGTGATGTAATGAGACATCATGACCACGATAAATACCGTCATATTGCCCAGCTCTAACTGAAACTGTGTTTTGCAACAACAAACTGGAATATCATCTTTGCATATCGTTGCACTGAAGTCTTTTCATTATGGGGAGGGCAAGCAACGTCTTCACAAATTGGAAGTGGCAAATTGGCAAGTGTTTCCTCTGAGAGATAAAAAGGCGCTTACTGTGAATACATCATCGTCGCCCAACTCTGCCTCATTCTGGAGTGTTGAAGAGGAAGTTGTGGAACCTAAAATAAAACACACACAAAGGAGACATGAGCGGACAGAACCTCACATATCCTGTCTGTTAGGGGTGGTGAGTGGGGGTGGAAAGACAGAGGAAGAGAGAGATAGCGTGCATGCAGAGTGAGGCAGACGGACAGAGAAAGAGAAGAGAAGAGAGACAGAAACAGAGTGAAACACGCACAACTGGTCACATGTGACTGCAGGATGAAACCCAACTCCGAGCAGCCATTCCAGAGCTGATCGCCAAGGTCTGTATCACATTCACATTGTCAACATGCGGCTTGTGTATTCTCTGTGCAGCTGGTTATACAGCTAGCCGCATTTAGATCCCCCACAGGCCTGTAAGTATTCTTCAGATAAGGCTGCGGCATGCCTCAGCAGTGTGCTTGCAGAATGGAACACGTACTTTTCACGATGAAAGCAAAACGATACCAAGTGTGTAAAAAAGTGTCACAATCTGACATAAAGTCCCCAGTCTTGTGCATATGAGCCCAGTATGAGTTGAAGTTCTTCTCTCAATTATCAAATGGCAAATTAAACCAATCATCCAAGACATGTTAGGTCCTATGTAACTTTTCACTAGTAAGAAAACCTTAGACTCAAACCCTCTTCATGGATTAGAGTTCAACTTTCTGCCCTATTAAGAATCAGTCAGGCTGTGTTCTGACGGGTGTATTAGCATTCCGTGTACTGATATACTGGCTAGTACAAGAGTACATGATAACATACATGATAACACTTTTTTCTTTTTTTTATTGAAACCCCGAGTACCGTCCTATACAAATCCGATACAGCATTGTCTGCTGCTATCAGGCAGATTACAACTCACTGATAAAGATATCCCATCTCTAGTTAGCACATACATAAAAGGGGCTTTATTCCATGATGTCCCATGACGTCACTCATCACACTCTAAGGATACTGAAGCAGTTTTAGACACGCTACCAATTAAAGGTCCATGCTACCAGAGAATTTACTGGCTTGATGAATAAATTTACGCAGAAGTAATGAAACTGTCATTAGTTAAAGTTTTGTGAGCTCTCATTAACTGTCACCTGATAAATTATTTTTAACGTAATTGCAGTTACAAAATCACAAATATTTTTTTCTCTTTTTATTTTCAAACAGCATATTTTCTATTATATTCCTCTTCTTCTCAGTCCAGTCATTGCTCAGACATTAAAACATCACAAGTTCTCAGGGGCCCCTCTGAGCGGTCTTGTTTGATAATAGTTCAGAGAAACAGGTAAACATAACATTATGGGTTGAGCATTAGTGAATGGAAATCTGAAGCCATAATAAGGTGAGTATATAAAACATACTCTGATGAAATATGGAACATCATAAACTACCCTATAAAAAGGTAGACAGGAGTCTAGACACCAAGTGTTCTAGTTAGCACGATTTTTGGACCATAAGATGTGCATTCCTAATTTGGAAAGCTCTCAGCTGCAGCTGCAATTACCTTCTGTTATGTCCTCTAAGGCTTTCCGCACCCCTCGGTCAAAGGCACGGGCGTCGGCGGGACTCTGGAACGTGAGGCCGCACTTTTTGTTGTCCACCTTCCAGTGGTGAAACGTGGGTGTGGCCTTGGTGTAGATCAAATCTTTCCGGACAAAACATTCCAGAATCACCTGCCAGTCAAAAACAACAAGGCCTGTCAGCAACAGACAACTAGAAACTTTAATGCCTCCGAAGACATGTCCCTGGCACAACCTCACTCTACACATTTTTTTTTTCTTCACTAAAAAACACTTCAGGTTTGTTGGACCAAGTGTGTAAGAACCAGAAAACATTAGAGAGTGTATTCCAGTACGAGCGTCTTAGGAACTGTATAGCCTAGTAAACTACAGTACAGTTAACAATGGAAAAGGGAGGATGCATGTAGCTTCTGGAGTGTTGTGTTTGTGCAGTAAACCAGGTGAAGGGACTCAGTTCAGGACAACTCCTGAGGCCTGAACAAGCCACATTACCTGCTTGTCTTTGAGGCGCTCTCCATGTATGAGGAAGTCGCTGTGGCCACTCAACTCGGGAGGCATCACCTTGCACACACCCACTCTGCTGAGTCCGCCACCCTCTTGCGCTAGCCAACCCCCACTCGAGTCATCCCTGGTCATGACCACCGCTTTGACGCGCACAATGTAACTGTCACTGGGAGGGAGAAGGACATAGACAGAGAGAAAGAGAGAGAGAGAGAGAGAGAGAGAGAGAGAGAGAGAGAGAGAGAGAGAGAGAGAGAGAGAGAAAATTTAGTCCTCTCAGTCGTTGTACATTTTCCATTCATCTGGGGTTTTGCACAAAACAAAACAGAGTATACTGCATTATGTCACACATACCAATGAAGCAATCGAGAATCAACAACTCAAGCATAACACAGACAGTGTCAATCCGAGACTCCTACAACACACTCTTTAGATGTATATGTTACTCAGGACACAAAAACTTGGAAGGAAAAAAAAATCAATGTAAAAAACTGCTTCTCTTAAAGTATTTGCACAGGAACCAGTCAAAAGCTTGGGCACAGTTTACTTTTACATTCACTCCACTTGGCAATGCAAACAGCTCAGCGAGTCTTCTCTTCCATTCTTCCTCTGTAATGCTTAGCAAGCCAGGAGTCAGCCTTATATGGTAACCTGAGTCAATGTGTTCAATAATTAACTTGGGAGGGAGAGAATGAGAGAGTGAGAGAGACAGAGAGAAAGTGAAGGCGAGAGAGAGAGAGCCGACGGGTAAGGAGGCGAGGCCACGTCTCAGGAGCAAAGAGCCACTAAATCAATACTCTCCAAGCACAAAGGAAGGCATAAAGAGTCCCCCTTTCTCTCTCTCTCTCTCTCTCTCTCTCTCTCTCTCATACACATACACACAGACACACACATGCACACAAGACATCAATCTTTTGATTCACAGATGCCTTAAGGGATGGCACACTGAAAGGGTCCAGTAAGGGCAAAACTTGTAGAGACTGGCCTCTACAAGAAAGAGGTGTGGTGACAGGAAGCAGAAAAAGGGGAGGCCCCGGCACTGGCCCTGCTCCTTCAGCATGTTTGAAGATTATTCTGCCATTTCATGACATTTGTAATTAACATACACAAAGACTTTGCCATGCCGGGATCACTCAGCATGCTGCGGTTTTACTTGTGGGGAGAGAGCGAGAGAGAGAGAGAGAGAGAGAGAGAGAGAGAGAGAGAGAGAGAGAGAGAGAGAGATAGTGTAATAAGCACTATGGGATTAGAATTAATGACTGGGGAAGTCCAAAGGGAGATGGCCTGTCTAATGTACTGGCGCTGAGAAGGAGTGAAACCAAGGAGCCTCCACATGCCAAAGTCATCGGATATCAATCTGTAATTAAAATCAAATCAAACACAAAGCCCAATAAAACGAGGTGTTCCTCATAATCACTCAAGGGGTGAGGGGCACGGGCGATCACAGTCTAATCTGCAGCTGGTGGTGTGATTAACGCAGTGTGATTAACCCCACTGTAGCTAATTTTCAGAAGAACAATGCATTAGTTTTAGCCTAGCAGGTCAAAAGAAAAGGTCAGCCAAAG
>JBBPCZ010000156.1:7013610-7031001 GCA_037974445.1 Brycinus macrolepidotus | reverse complement strand
ATGCAGGAGCCTGCCACTGAAGGAGCTGCTCAGTGCCGTCAGAGTCTCCTGCATGGGGTGGGAGATGTTATCCAACAAGGATGACAGCTTAGCCACCGTTCTCCTGTCACTCACAGCCTCCACTGGGTCCAGAGGACATCCTAGAACAGAGCTGTTTCTTTTGTTAACTAAAATAGCTGTTTTATCTGAAAAATAGATGCAGCTGATAAATATGCAATCCTTAATCCTTGTACTTGGTTTTGTTTATTTGACATTTTTTGATACACAATAATAATGCATTATTTGACACACGCAATTTTGTAATATCATAATTACATATTTTATATTACATTATTATAACGAGCATATTACACTTCTTATAATAATTATTAATAATTATTTTAATATTAGCTTTATATTATTGGTAGATAATTAAATAATGAGAATTACCTCCATGATATGACGCTCAAAACACAGAGTTTTTTCCTTTGCTAAGCAGTTTGTTTTTTACTTGTTTTGTTTTATTAAGACTACTTACTAATGCGAACTCAATCAGTTTATCAATGCAAGCTTAAAGGAATCTGATAGCTTGTTATACACTATATAGACAAAAGTATTGTGACACACCTGTTTTTCAGGGTTTGGGCTAGGCCCCTTACTTCCAGTGAAGCTCAAACTTAATGCTTCAGCAGACCAAGACATTTTGGACAACGCCATGCTTCCAACTTGTGGACACAGTTTGGGGAAGAACCTTTTCTATTCCAGCGTGACTGTGCCCCAGTGCACAAAGCAAGGTCCATAAAAACATGGTTGGATGAGTTTGGTGTGGAAGAACTTGACTGGCCTGCGCAGAGCCCTGACCTCAACCTCATCCAACACCTTTGAGATGAACTGGAACAGAGAATGCGAGCCAGGCCTTCTCGTCCAACATCAGTGCCTGACCTCATGAATGCTCTACAGAATAAACGGGCACAAATTCCCACAGAAACACTTCAACATTTTGTGGAAAGCCTTCCAAGAAGAGTGGAAGCTGTTATAGCTGCAAAGGGGAGACCAACTCCATATTAAAGTCTATGTATTTGAATGCAATGTCATTAAAGTCCCTGTTGGTGTAATAGTCAGGCGTCCCAATACTTTTGCCCATATAGTGTACCTAGTTACTTCTTAGGCGCACCCATCAGCATACCGAAGTTCGCAATGAGCGGTTCCATTTAGAACCCATTTATCATAATGAATTACATCACAAAACGTCTGACTTCTGGAGCACTGACCAACTGCTGGTTCACTCCGAAGAGAACCGAAAGAGTCCTGGTTAACTGCAGTTAGTGCAGGGAAGTGAAATGTTTGAATTAAAAGCAAAGTATTTCTAGGCATTAAGTGTTTTTTATGTGGCACTACTGATTCTTTTGGTCTTTTCCAACTTATCAGGTGTCAGACAAATTAAGTACTGTCACATAACGCGTAATTGTGTGTCATGATATTGTATTTGTGCCATATCACCCAGCCCTGGAATATAATTCTTTCTTTATAAATATACATATATTTGAATACAGTGTCATTAACGTCCCTGTTGGTGTAATGGTCAGGCGTCCCAATACTTTTGTCCTAATAGTCACTATGCCATAGTGTATTTGGATAACCCCCTCAGAAATGGGCGGAACTCTTCTTGTCTCTCCTGTTTCCAGTCGGGGTGTAGTTGTTGTAATTTTGTGTTTAACTGAAAATGGCAACTGTTGTATCACCGAGACAGTGTGACAGCAACCCTGCAACTCCTGGAGCTCAGTCTTTAAAGGTGTGTGAGAGAATTCAGGTGCATTTTGTTTAATAGTTTTCTTCAGAAAACGGCCCGAGAGTCTGAATGAGCACATCGCTGCTTTGTTTGTGTCCTAATGGAGCTATGCTAAGCTAACTAGCACAGGCTAACATTATACACATTGATTTACGAGAAATAAAATTATTTAGTGTGTCGTAATTTTTAAAGTATGCCTTCTGTTTGAAACATGGTTAGTATGTAGTTGTTAATATCAGTAAATGGTTATAATAAATCCGTTTCTTATCACAGAGTAGCCACAACAATATGGTAACCAAAACAAACAGGATGCAAAGAGTGTGGTGATACATTATAGTAAATACACAAACTATTATTGCCTCTACAGTACTTAGATGCTTTAGAAATGGTATAAAATTATATGTCTAGGCAGGTAGCTTGTGAAAACACCGTATAATTGTGTGCAAATACGTGCAAATCAAAGTGAGTGGATCATACATAGGTTCCATAGGTTTATGTATATATATGCGCGCGTGAACATCTGTTTTTATATTTTTGTTTAGTTTGTATAGTGTACTTTTTATATTATACTGTTGTGTATAGTTTTTATTCTATTGGTTATGCTGCTTCTACTTTCTTCTCTTGTTTTGTCCACCTTGCATGCCATAACAATTCAAATTTCCCACTGTGGGATTAATAAAGGGTTATCTTATCTTACCTTGTCTTATCTTATCTAAAAAAAAAACAAACTTAATATTCTTGTTTCCAAGCAAAAATGGTTGATAGCTTTGGCACTAACTGGTAGAGCAAAGATTTGGTTCCCGAATCTAAAACATTTGCAGAGTACTGCAGTTTGGGATTTGTATACATTCTTTATCATAACGTATTGTTTAAAGTTGTAGTACGTAGTAGCTATTAATGGCCATCTAGAAAATGAAGGTTTTGTTGTTTACCCTGTTTGCCCATTGTATTGGTTTGATTGTGCTCTTAGGATGACATTGAAGAGAATTCCAGTGATGGGAGCCAAGCGCCAAAGAGACAGCGAATGGGTTCAGGAGACAGTTCTAGGAGTTGCGACACAACCACTCATGAGCTTGGGTAGGAGCTTTTACCACGTAAATCTAACTCTAGTCTTTCTTTGTGGTGAATGCATTATGCTGTTTTCCTCTAAATATAATAGTCTTTTAACCTAAGCTATAACACTGATATGAATCTCACGTCTTGTTTCAGACCAACATACTTTCCTGCTGAAAATCTGACAGAGTATAAATGGCCCCCAGATGACACTGGAGAGTACTACATGTTACAAGAGCAAGTCAGCGAGTATTTAGGAGTTACCTCATTCAAGCGGAAATATCCTGGTACTAGGAATATTAATGATCATCATTCTCTCTTATGTGATGGATAGAGTTATTGTTTGCATTATGTAATGTTTAAGTGTTCTTTGGTTGGTCTAATTACTCCATCTGCCAGTTATATAACTGAACTCATGACTGTGATCTCGCTTTTTTTCTCCTAGACTTGGAAAGAAGAGACCTGTCTCACAAGGAGAAACTTTACCTGAGGGAACAAAATGTGATCACAGAGACGCAGTGTACTTTAGGTGAGCTTTAATTAACCAAAACCTTGGGGTTACTTTTGCCTACCTCAACAAGTTTTTATCCAAAGTGCACAGATAATGTGATGTGTAGCACAATTTAACCAAATAACTTGCTTGAGTAATTTCAGATATCGGTTTTCCCATGTTAGTCGTAGTATTAGTAATTGACAGGGTTAACTTAATATCTTACACCTGTATATTAATGCTTCCTTTTTATCTCTATCAGGGCTGACTGCTTTGCGGAGTGATGAGGTCATTGATTTGATGATTAAGGAATACCCAGCTAAGCATGCGGAGTACTCAGTTATCCTTCAAGAGCGGGAGCGGCAACGAATCACTAAAGAATATTCAGTAAGCACTCTCAGTGCTGTAAGTAGCAAACTTCCTCTGTGGCTTTCTAGAAAAAATCTAGAAATACGTCCGCACGTAAATATTGATCTGGGCATTATATGATTTTAAGATAGAAGTCATCAATTTATTTAGCTTTTAAATAGAGGTTTAATTTAATTTGAACAAGGACTTTATTTTTTGATTAGTATTTTTTTTATCTTGTTACCTGTTTAATTGTGGTTGTTGGAAAGGTGATCGTAAATTGTGTAAATGATGATACGTTTTTATTCTCTTCCTTAAGCATATGCAGCAGCAAAATCCTCAAAAGGTTGAAGCCAGCAAAGTTCCAGAGTACATCAAGAAAGCTGCTAAAAAAGCAGCTGAGTTTAACAGTAATTTTAACAGAGAGCGTATGGAGGAAAGAAGAGCCTACTTTGATCTTCAAACACATGTAAGACTCTATGTTGTTGGATAAAATAGTCTAATTACATTTTGTTTCCTTAACCTTTCGTTCAGACACACCAACACACTGAATGCATTAGCTAGCTTTACTGTATATTAAAGTTTTGATTAGGTATGCAAAAACCAGATTAGATGTTTTTAGTTGCTGTTTGAATTTCAGGGAAGGTGTCAGGTTGGTTTTGTAGAAAATAATATGTAATTTGATTACTTTTTCTTCTAACACGAGTGGCAATGCAAGTAGATGTTAAAATATATTTCAGTACTGAAACAGTGACTCTGTATTATGTTAGATTTCTAGTACTTCATGGCCCACCCACAAAACCTTTCCATTTTCCCTCCAGATAATTCAGGTACCTCAAGGGAAATACAAAGTCCTCCCACCCGAAAGGACCAAGACAGGGCCTTACCCAGTTGCCCTCATCCCAGGCCAATTCCAGGAATACTACAAAAGGTATGCTTGTTTAATACGTAGGTTTTTAATGGCAACTCCCGTTGGGTTTCTGTGAAAAGGAAAAAAACTTCAGTTTAATTAATGCAACCATGCAGAATTTCTCCAGTGTTCCTATGGATTTTTTAGTAAGTGATTTCTAATGTTTGCCCCATCAGGTTGTGAATTATATATTAAATAAGTTACATCATAAGTGTTGGCAGTGTGGGCAAAAAATCACATCCTCAGTTAAATGAACCTGTTGTAGGCATTCATTAACCTGTAACTGTCATCAGTTAAATTAAATATTTAAGAGGCATTTTAAGATGGGTCAAAGAAAAATATAACTTAAAAACTAATTGGAACACAGCTTTCACAATAAATATTGATTTAATTTTTTTCATGGAAGAGCAAGATGTTTTTTGGCTGTTTGTGCTTGCAGGTACTCTCCGAACGAGCTGCGCTACCTTCCTTTGAACACAGCACTGTATGAGCCTCCCCTGGACCCTGAACTGCCTGCCCTGGACAGTGACGGAGACTCAGATGATGCCGAGGAGGGCAAAGGAGAAGATGGCAAAAAAAACAAAGGCTCCTCTGTAAGATTTAAGCTTACGACTCCCAGTATTCTGATCAGTAATCAGTATTATTCTTCCTTGTGCAGTGATTTTGTTGCATTTAAATTTGATTGTCATGCTGAAAGCCGTTTCATTTTGCCTACAGGATAGTTCATCTGGAAATACCTCAGATGGAGACAGCCAGGACAGTGGGGTCCAATCCAAAGGAAAGAATAAAGACAGAGCAGGCACCCAGAGCAAAGACGCCACTCCTCGTCCTCTCCAACACAAATCTGTCCCTGGGTACAAGGTAGAAGAGAAAAGCCCCTGATATGTTTTTTTTTCTTCCCTTTTCCCCCTATTTCGCCCTCTCAGTTTTTCCAGCACTTTCACCAGAGAAACCCTCTTTTCATCTCGTCTGATCCTACTTCTCCACAACCAACACACACACTATGTGCATACACCTCTAGAGGTTACAGCTCTCTGCTGGGACTGCACTCATCAGCGGAACTTTTTTTCCTTTTTTTGATTGTGGTTCAGTGCCACTCAACCCTTTTGAATGTTTCTACAGTTTTGGAGCAATAACTTTTTCACGTGGCACTGCCGTTACTCTAAGGCTTTATTGCTGAGTTGCACACTTTTTCTTATTTACCCTTACCATATGAACATTACTCATTTTTCAAAAAATACCTCTTGACTGCCAGCCTGTCAGTTAAGCTAAAAGGTGTGCAGACATGTTTGGCTGCTAATTTATAGATCTAAAATACAAAACCATTGAAAGTAGGTTATGAATTTGAATAGGTTCTGGCCTGGAAATGGAATTCCATCCAACAATAATATTTTCCATATTTGAATCAGTTGTTTGTCGCAGATATGTCATTGATATCACCGATATTAAACTTGAAATGACCAACAAAATACATTTTTGAAGGTCATCAGAGTATTCTTCAGAAGTATTGGATTACATGTTATGTTGAGACAGGAACTAAACTGCTGTCTTGGGAGGCATGTAGCTGTAGAAAGCATGTTGTTTCCCAGAATTTTGGTTGGAAACAACTAAGAATGAGGTGAAATTATTTTTGGGTGGAATTCATCTTTAGCGCAATAACTGGTTTTAGCATGCAATTGTTATCAGACTATTGTTTGATATGAAACACGTGTTAAGCTGGATGCCGGTGATTTCGATCTGTTTGAGCGACTGGGCAGTTCATGCTTGACTTATGTTTTGGTTGCCTAATTCTTTGTGATTTTTCTTGTCAAAGCACTTTGATGGATCAACAAAAGGTATACCTTCACAAACATAACCGAGAAGAACACTATTTTTAAAGTAGATCACAACACTATTTTGTGTTTTATGGCAAAAAAAGAACATCTGCTATCTTAAGTGTTCTTTCCATATAGTAATGATTATAATTCAAAAGTCTATTTAGTAGATTATAAATAATACTTTTAGTACATTTACATTTGTACGTTTATGTTTGAAAACATATATAATATGTTTTATGTCCAAAGTGTTGCTTTTATGTAGAAAACTTCCTTGCTCCGAATCCAGATGGATTTTTTTGTTTTGCACTGTGCAGGCTTTGCCCCTAAAGTCCATCAGTTTTAATTCTACCATATCTACCTCTAAGAAAAAAAAAAAGTTTATAGAACTATACTTGAAAACTGTGTTCTTATTGGAAATCGTCTTGCCCCAAGAATATTTTAAACGTGTCCGTTTTGTACCTCAACTGATATACTAAAGAACTGTCTCTCAAAATTCAAATTTTATTCCTCAGAACTAGAGCTGGGTATGTGAAATGCAATACTTTGATGGTACTGACCGCCAGATATCAAAAAATATCAACCATATTTCAGCGCTCATAGTCAGTGAGCCTGTGAGCTTGCTTGTTCTAAAATCTACACTTGTGATCGGTTGTTGAAATTACGTTCCGCATGCATGTTATTAACATCAGCACTTCTTGATTAATAATAATCCTTTGCTGTCTGTAAATATACCTACTTCCAGTACCTCACAGTTATTTCTGGTTGATGCCACACACACTTTCTGTTTAACTAATTGTTAATTTATCTGTTGAGAGTACAATCTTAATTCAAATTAAGATTTTAATTTGAATTAAAATTCTAACATATCTGATAGTGAATCAAAATTCAGCAGAACCTTGAAGTATTTTTAAAATGGTATCAGTTCTTCAGTTTGCCATAAGAAGATTGAGATTTTGTGGTGTGCTCCTTAAAGTTAGTAGATTAGCTAATGAGTGCTTGCATTCTAATGAGTATTTGGATTTATTTGCAAATTGTAAATGATTAAATTACAGTGAAACACGTTACATTGTTTGTCGTCTAGAACGCAGTAGGTACAGCTTCTGTTGATCCCTTTCCTGTATAGGATGTTATTTTTTATCCCTTATACAATGGCTTGTGTCTTGTTAAATGAGTTGTTATAGTGTAACTGCAGTGTTTTTTGCCTATATACTGTTTCCCCTTTTAAAATGCAATTGTAATGGCATTGATTCAGTTAGAACCCCTCTTGCTGTGACAAAATGAAGGCTTATACCATCTCGTTGACTTAACTGTGAGCTTTACTAACATCTATAATTTGTCTGACTCAGAGCTTGCCACCCACTTTTCCTTTTGCTGTTTGTTTCTCAAAATGCCATCACTGCTCCTTCAAGCAGTTTTATATTAGGGCCTTTTGACATGTTAGTATTTCGAGCAAATATCACAGTTAAGCATTTGAATAAAAAGGTTTTAAAGAAATTAGATTGCACAGCGATGTTTTTTTATAATGGTGTGAGCACGAAATGGAAAAATTCAGCCTGCTCTCAGGTCGAGTGTTTCATGCCATCCATTCCTAAATGGTTTTTAATTGTGGTTGATTTACCACAGATCTGCCTGAAATGTTTTGTAGACCTTTGAAGAAAGATTGCTAAAAGGGGTGGTTAACAGTTGGGAAAGCTTGAGAAATTGCATTCCACTATTTAATGAATGACTGGTCACTGAATCCAAATATATTCAAATATATTTTATTGTGCTACTTTTCAGGACTTCTACAGTCTGTTTCTTAACGACTGTAATTGTAATGAATAGTCATGGAGAATACGTCATTTGCTTGTCTAGACATACAATGTGGGTCACTGAACTCTTATAAACTCTTGTTGCTAATTTTGACAGAAAAATGTCCCATATCTAAACCTCTGGTGATGCTTTGTGGTTGGTTAGGTTGCTTTTGACTTTCGACGTGTTGATTTGAATGAATTTCAGTTGTGAGCTCATGAGTTGTGTGGGTTTAGTAGGACCTTTGGTTGCCATGGCTTTTATAGCATTGCTTTGCCCTTGCAGCCTAAGGTCATTCCCAATGCTATATGTGGCATATGCCAGAAGGGTAAGGAGTCCAACAAGAAGGGCAAACCAGAGGCACTCATCCACTGCTCCCAGTGCCAAAACAGTGGTAAGTAAACCTCTTCAGAATGTCCTTTGATTAAAGTTTATTATTTCATTCTTAATGTTGCCAGCAGAGGGCAGCTTTCTATTAGATATCCACAAGACGGGTTTTTCAAAAGTTCTACTGAAGGTGGTGCTAAAGCACATTTTCTGGCCAGTGAACGCACAGTTCCTCCTACTTGATGTCCATGGCTCTTTACATGGTGTCTATGAGGTCATGGTAACTTTGTTTTGTAAAAGGGAAATATAAAAAGAGGGATTAGTGACCAATGTGCTTGGATTATTTCCAATCACTGTAAACTGTGAGATTTTCGACAGAGTAATTGTGCATACAGAGAATCTCTCCGCATTCAAACGTGCAGTCTCTGTAGAGGATGAGCTACTTATTTCACTTATAAAATCAGTAAAATCAGTCATTTGACCAGGTATGCCCAAACTTTTGCACACAGACTGGTCTACTAGCTTTGAAGCTACAAACGCTTGTATATTTTATGCAGCAAGGCCTTTACAACAGATTTTGGTCATTACAACAAATTGTTACAGTAGTCCATGGACTGTTGTCAGTTTGTGAGTAATCATTTCTAGCTCTGCTCCTGTTTATGCTGTCGTGAGCGCTGCAGCATTGTTGAGAGAGACACGTCTGTGTGTTCAGGTCACCCAACCTGCTTGGATATGAGTGCTGAGCTGGTGACGCTGATAAAGACCTACCCATGGCAGTGTATGGAGTGCAAGACGTGCACCGTGTGTGAGCAGCCCCACCATGAAGAGGAGATGATGTTTTGCGACAAGTGTGACCGTGGTTTCCATACATTCTGCGTGGGCATGGACTCCATTCCTCTGGGTAAGCCCTTTTCCAATTAGCCACCAGTGTCTTCGGCCAGTCAGCATTTTCTCCCTTGGTGTCCTTTGCTGTAGAAGTTACTGCATCCTTGTTGTTTTTGTGTTGCCTAAAGCTTTATGCTTTGTGGTCTTGTTGTTTTGTTACAGGCTGCTGGGTTTGTGATTGCTGCAACAAGGATTCCTCCTCACCTAAGAAAAAAGGCACAGCAAAAACGCCTAAAAAATCCAAATGAGTTTACAAGTGGAGATGTCAGTGAGCTGTAGCATTTGCGTTTAACAATGATTCCTATTTTTTAATTGTTTTTAATGACTGAACGTCTAGACATGCAATCAGCCAATAACGCTGTTTTTCTCCGAAGCTTGTCCTGTACAGCTATTAAACTATACTTGATGTTAACTGTTTTTTTTTTTTACCATTACTTTGTAAAATAAAGTGCAAAAGGCCACCTTTTAAATTGTTTTCCTTTACATTGCATTGTTCAGTTAACATTTACTCTGTCGTCAAAACTCTTACTCTGTTCCTTTGCCGCTATAAAGCATGATGCCTTTTCACAATACCATAGAACAGACGCCACGTGAGGCACCAGAAGAATACAGAAGGTAACAAAAGGTAACAAAAGTCTGCTAGTTGTTATCACCTGATAGCCAAGCGTGTGCTTTTAATGGCCACACTAGAGTGCCCCTTAGGAAAGCTACGCTTGTGTACACCCTTTCTAAAGGCTCCGGCTTCCAATTCAGCAGGTGGTGTTTGTCTCGGCCAAGTCAAGGGCGACGTCCATACGCACACCTGTCAGTCTGTGTTGTGTAACTGGAGAGGATCATCTACAGTTTACTTTTGAAAGCGTGCCTTTGGAAAACAGGCACACGTTGGCTTGGACACTTGTGAAATCTCTAGGAGCATACACTTTGTTTGTGGTTAAATTGAGTGAATTTGACATTTTAAAAAATGTTCTCTGATCTCCTATGTTTTGAATGATGGAAATGCATTTTTGCTTTATTTCCACTAGATGGAGACCAAGTGTCCCAGGTTTCTCACTGATACAATGTGTTATTTTCCAAACATATCCCAGACGTAATGCTGTATTACATTGTTTTCTCCAGATTTCCAGACTTTTATATCTTAATGTATTGCCAGGCCTGCCCTGTTAGAGATGAATAGTTCCTTTTTTTTTTTTTGTGAATGATGACTCCAAACATTTGAACTGCTTCAAGATAATTCCTTGTGAGATTTTGCAGAAGATTCGGTTGAAATGCTCTGACTTTTAAAAAGTAAGTTACAGAGTATATTAGACCAGTATAGAGTGTAGCATACCAAGGAAATGTCAGTTTGAGTACACACAGTGTGATACAGCATCAAGTACATGCAAAAAAACACACTTTAAAAGAGAAAACAGTAAATGTATGGTTTATTGTTTATAATAATACAAAAAGTACTTTTCCAAAACCAATTTGAGTAGAAGTACAAAAGTATGAGGTCAAAAATACTCGAGCTCTGAGTAACTTCGTACTGTATCCATCATCTATCAGCTTTTGATCTGAAGTTTGTTAGGATGTTTTTTTTTCCCTTTGGAATAAAAGGGATGTCAAAAGTTTGAATGATAACAAAGCAGTGCAGATGCTTTCAATAACAAGTCTAAAATAAGTCAAAAAATAGTAATTAATTGTTAATAAATGAAACGTTTGATGCATAGTAGTTTATCTTTCTCATCTTGAGTAGAAGTGAAAGTGTGATTAAGGTACTCTGTGCCTTTATTTGTCCTTTTTATCAGTTAACAGGCATGTAGAACTGATGGGACAGTTTACTTAGTTGGTAAGCGTCATGACTTCAGCTCCTTTGGTGTCTTTCCATGGTATCAGTCCCTGACTAGTGTCCAGACAAATGAGTGAGAGGAGTACAGCTGCATTGTAGATCAATTATTCAGTAGTTAAGTTCATGGAATATGAAAGCCTATTACAAGGTTGAAATGAAAGGTTTCCCTTTTCCCTGCATGTTGAGTGGAGGATTGTATAACAGCCAACACTCGGGCAAACAACCCCCCCTACCCCTGCACCCCTTTTTCATGCTGTTAAAACTGTGGCAGCAAACAGCAGTTAGGCAGTGATGGAGCTCATACATATTTGAGCAGCTCGCTCTAAGCTCAGGCACCTGCCTCACACCTGTTGCTGCAGCACAATGAGAATTCCCCAGCCTCTCTGCTAATGACATGATAATGGATCTTGGTCCATTGGGCCTAAGCACTGTTTCATCACTGTTCCCAAAAAGTGTTAGGTGGATTAACAGAAAGGGAAAAAAAAAAAAATTTACACAGTTCTTCCCTTGGCCCAGACAAAGTCAAATGGCCAAGATGTGCATGGTGCCCGAAGCTGACCTTTTGCACTGTAGCTATGAGGTTAACATAATGAACATCAGTCTCCCAGATCGATTTGAATAGCCTTGAAGCTCTAGTGCATAACTAAAGAAGCAAACTAGGACCATTGGCTATATTTGGGGTATACAGAAGATGATGGATGTGCTTTCCTGCTGGACCACCCTTTTAAGAGCGGTCGAATCAAAACCTTTTCTCTCTTTTTTCTTTGTTAAAATAGTGCCTGTTATATATTAGGCAGCAAGTAAACAGTTCTTGAAGTTGTAAGCTGGACAAATGGGCATGCTTAAGGATCTGAGCGACTTTGACAAGGGCCAAATTGTGATGGCTACATGACTAGATCACTAGATCATCTCCAAAATGCCAGGTCTTGAGTGAAAGCACTGATGTTTATGTGACTTAAGCGACCATTTGAGTTTGGATAATATTTTTGTTTGGATCAATGTAAATGTATCTCTGAACGTCAGGGTGTTGGTGGTGCCCTAGTGGGTAGGATACTTGCCTCTGGGCCAAGAGGTCATGGGCACCCAAGACTCACTGATGTTTGTGGGGAGCAAAAGCTAACTCGTCTGGTCCAATCCCACAAAAGAACTGCTGTAACACAAACTGCTGAAAAAGTTAATGCTGTCTGTGATAGAAAGATGTTAGAGCACACAGAGCATCACAGCTTGCTGTGTATAGGGCTGCAAGTGGCAGACCAGTCAGAGTGCCCATGGTGACCTCTGTCCATCACCAAAAGTGCCAACAATGGGCATGTAAGCATCAGAACTGGGCCATGAAGCTAGGCAGAAAGTGGCCTGGTTTGTTGAATCACATCTTCTTTTATGTCATGTGGATGGCTGGAGTAGATATTGCACCAGGATGTGGAAAGAAGGCAAGCTGGCAGAGGCAGTGCTCTGGGCAATGTTCTGCTGTTAAACCTTGGGTCTTGGCATTCATGTGGATGTTTATTTGACACATTGCACCTACCCAAACCTACTCTTCGTGGCTTTGGCATTCCTTAATGGCAGTAGACTCTTACAACAGGATAATGTGCTCTCTGACACTGCATAAATTGTTCAGGAATGGTTTTTAGGAACATAATGAAGAGACTTGGGCCCCCAAATTCCCCAGATCTCAATACCCCTCCAACTACCCTAGTACAAATCTGCATTTTTGCACATTTAATTACTCGGCTGCTAGAATACTGTATCTGACAATATACTGTATTCACTCACCCCTAGTATTGTTTATGATTTTTGTCAGTTGGGCCCTTTAAAGTTGAGGAGGATGATAAAATAAAGGGGTGTGCAATATGATAAAACTTATCAAACCTCAGAGAAAACATCATGAAATATCATGACGTACAGTACTGTGCAAAAGTCTTGAGCCACCTTGTTGGTGCAAAAATACTATTTTACTGTCTTATCTTTGGCATACTGAATAGATTAAATGAAAGAAATAGGAACAAATGTTTTACTGTGACAGGCTGTAAAGTGCCTAGATATAAGGTGCCTAGATAAAGATGTTCCAACTACTCAGCACTCAGCACCACCAGTATACTGATCACCGGCCTAATCATCTGGAATCATCTGCACCTGCTTCTTCACTCAGGTCTTAGGTTTATGGCTAGGTAGATGGCATTGTTATGTTTGACTGATTCATATGTAGGTCCCTGTGGGCTTAACAAACAAAAAATATTCCTCCAACACTGGCCGAGTACAGGGACTGAGAGCTTTTCAAAGTCCTTCAGGAAGCTTGGAGAACTGTTCCTCAAGACTGCGTTAGAAAATACAAGAAAGTTTGGCTCTTTGGAAGCAAAATATGAAGAAATGAGGGTTGGCTTAAGACTTTTGCACAGTACTGTTTATGGTGTATAGAGTAAATGTCTTGAAGTATTGTGATGTTATATTTAGTCGTATCGTCCACCCCTTAATAAAATGGAAACGTGAAGTCCAATGATTTGCTCTTTCTTTAGTTAAGTTACACCACCTACACCATTCACTCCAGTAAAAAAGCCATAAGCATGACTGAAACGTTGCATTAGGAGAACAATTCTGGGTAATCTCAACTCACTTGTTGTCTTCAGCTGAAAGAACATGTTTTGAGTAAAAAAATTACAGTGGTAGACAGATGTGCAATTATGGTGCCCTGCTGTTCACCAGTTCTTGTTTGGTTCAAAGTGGTACTTACCTTGAGAAACATTACAAATAAATCAGGATTATTACTCTTCTATTTCTCATCATCGTCCTCGTACAGATAACTGATACTAAAGGGTGGTCCTGATAGAGTCTGCTAGTCAGCATGCTCAGCACAAGTCAACAGCTGGCTGCAGTTGTTCTATGGTTGCACAAACACTTTGTCAAGGTTAGGCCCCGGCTGTTGGGCCATGTGACTGCTGTAGTTCCACAGCTACACTGTGGTCCAAAACAACGACCTGCAGATGCTTCACTTAATCAGGAGAGAAGTGTGTGCAAGTGCTCATTCCAGCACGGCTAGCTGCCCAAGCGTTTTTTGATTCTGGTGGCTTTGCTTGTCAACCAAACATAGGGGCCCTAGGTTGAGCCCAACAGACAGCGTGGCTGTAGCAGTTTTTTAATCTTCACAGTCCAGAGATTTAGATGAGCATATTATGGCTTGTTTCAGTCTCTTTGAAAGGCTATTTCGATGTTCCTGGCAGTTCCTGGTTTTGCCAGCAGCCTCATGGGTCTAGTGCGAAACTCACCGCACCCCTTTGAGTGAAGACAACATATGGACAATGCCCTGGCTTCCTGTTTCGAGGCAATGTTGTTCTGGCAGGGTGGACTCCTGGGAAGAGAAGCACTACCTTTGACCTCTGAGAGAACTCATTTACTCTGGCCCACAGTGAAAAGATGATGGGATCTGCAGGAAGGGATGCAGCTAGCCAGCTGTCTCTGGCAATACGCTGCAGTGCTCCGGGACACCTATGAGTGAAAGCTCCCTCTTTTGAGCACAGCAACAACAGCCTGAAACCTACGTCCATAACCACTGAGGTCACAACTGATTGCCAGCATTTAAAGCTTGAGAATGTGGAAAGGACACCCATTAATTATTATATTTGTTTTGTATCTCATTAGATCTCATACTGGCCTGAAAGTTGAGAGACCATTGACCTTTTACTCTCTGATCTTTTCTCTACTGGTTTTTCGATGGCACCATGTTCACATTTGAGAGTATGCTGTAACACTGGCTGTGCACATACGCTATATGGACAAAAGTATTAGGACGCCTGACCATTACATCAAAAGGGACTTTAATGACATTGCAATCGAGTACATGGACTGTAACATGGAGTTGGTCTCCCCTTTGCAGCTATAACAGCTTTCACTCTTCTTGGAAGACTTTCCACAAGATTTTGGAGTGTTTCTGTGGGAATTTTTGCCCATTCTTTCTGTAGAGCATTTATGAGGTCAGGCACTGATGTTGGATGAGAAGGCCTGGCTCGCAATCTCTGTTCCAGTTCATCCCAAAGGTGTTGGATGGGGTTGAGGTCAGGCCTCTGTGTGGGCCAGTTAAGTTCCAACCATGTCTTTATGGAGCTTGCTTTGTGGTCTGGGGCACAGTCATGGTGGAACAGTCATGGGCTGTCTTCAAACTGTGTCCACAAAGTTGGAAGCATGGCGTTGTCCAAAATGCCTTGGTATGCTGAAGCATTAAGATTACCTTTCAAGTAAGGAAGTAAGGGGCCTAGCCCAAACCCTGAAAAACAGGTGTGTCCCAACACTTTTGTCTATATAGTGTAGATTGTTCACAATGACAGTTTTGACCAATATAAGCCTTGACCCCGCTACTGCCATCTCTGCTCATGTATGACAGCTGTGGGTCTGACATCACTTCCCAGACTTTCATTTGATGTTGTGGTGTAATTCAAGTAGCCAGTATTTACAGACTCAGACCCATCTTACTGTTGCCTTCACAGTGCTTGCAATTGCACTTATTCTGAGAGCATGACAAAATTTAATATGTTTACATAAGACTGGCTATGAAATGTCTTAAAATCCACCTGTTGATTTTCAGTGCCCAAGTAATAATGTTAACAGTGGTAATGTTGTCAGAATCAAACTGAGTGTGACCGTCTACATCATAACTCTGTCAAATAACCTAAAGGCCAATTGTAACATGGGTTAGTGCTGCTTTCACGTAACACTGAATCTTATGTTTCCATTGTTACAGCACAAACCTCTTATGCTTCATCCCACAAATTACCCTTTTGAAGGCCCTTTTGAGCAGAAAAATATTTAGATGTATATGTTACAAATTAGCCAAAAATTGCATGATTGAATGAATTTTATTATGTTTTTGGACAATCAAATCATGTGCTGGACAAACTAGCTCGATCCATGAAGGCTCCATCTTCCAACTTACAGGACTCTACTGCTAATGTCTTGGTGTCAGATTTAACCACACACCTTCAGAGGTCTTTAGGAGTCCATGCCTCAACAAGTCAGAGCTGTTTTGGCTGCACGAGGGGGACCTACACAATGTAAGGCAGGTGGTTTTAATGCTGATCGGTGTATACTGAGTGTAGATTAACATCCATTTTTCAGCCATATAGCAGCACTTTGCAGTTTACAATTACACACTGTAGTCTTGTTCCTCTGCGTCATTTGTTAGTACCATTTATACTCTTCATCAATGTTCAGGACCCCTGCAGGACCACCAGTGAGCAGGTATTGTTTGGGTGATCATCATTCTCAGTCCAGTAGTTATACTGACATGGTGGGGTAGTGCTGCTGGAGTTTATAAATTCTGTATTCGTTGTCCATCATACTAGACATGTTACCTTGCAGATTATTGATGATAATGATGCTGCACAGTCCTCCATCAGTGATCAGTTTCTGATCACAGGACCACTACCATATCACTGTCACTGCTGTTCTGAGAATAAATCACCAAATGAGCTGTTTTGGTAGTTCACTCATTCTGGAAGTGGTTCTGAATAAGCCAAGTTAGCTAATATGTGTATTAACTTAGTAGTAACATTGCCCTTTTAGATATTCTAATAAAAAAAACACCTCTCTTTGACACAGGCAAAAGCTGATTCAGCATAACTTTGCCTACCTGGCTAATACATGTTCTGAAGTTTAATCATACTCCAGTATGATTGCATGAAACCATGCATCCATATGGATGAGACCATGGGCGCCGGAAGCATTTTTAATGTGGGGGGGGGTGCAGGGCTGTATGTCTCAGTTGTAGGTTGGTGGGGGGAAGGGTGGGCGGGGTGGCAGGGTGGCGGTGTGTGCGCTCTACGTCTCGGCTGTAGTCCGGGAGGGGAAAAGTGAGGGGGACGAAATGAAAGATTTGAAAAGTGGGGGGGGGACATGTCTCCCCCTGCTATAATGGTTCCGACGCCCATGGGCGAGACCACCCTTCAGCACTTAATGCAGGCATCGCTGCTCTTTCAGTTCATCTTCAGTTCATCTACCAACTCTGTTAGCCGTAGAGGGCCTATCTATCATTATTATTGTTCACGAAGGCCTTCTCTTGTTATTTATCCCCTTAAAGACTCTCGTTCCTTTCTCTCCGGGTCGACCCGAGGAAGATGGGTTCCCCTTTTGAGTCTTGGTTCCTCCCAAGGTTTCTTCCTCCAGCTGAGGGAGTTTTTCCTCGCCTCTGTC
>JBBPCZ010000156.1:6980602-7009307 GCA_037974445.1 Brycinus macrolepidotus | reverse complement strand
CCTGGACTCTGTAAAGCTGCTTTGTGACAACTTGGTTGTAAAAAGCGCTATATAAATAAAATTGAATTGAATTGAATCTTCTGACGTGAATTTAATTTTAATTCCTTGCCCCACTCTGAATTATCCAGTTAGTTTGAATAAAGCTCCAGTTTGGTTAAACCTTGCCTCACATGTTTCATGATGGTGATGATACAGGAAGATAATCTTAACAGCCTCTTCTTGTAAACTCATGCTTCTCTTTTGAGCAGAAACCACCAAAGGCGATTGGTTGTTGTATATGAGTTCATTTGCATATTACTCACCACATAGTTAACAGATTTCAGGCTGGCTGAGAGGAGATGCATTTAATTACCAAGTGTATTCACATGTGGCTAAAATCTGATCAAGAAACAATTCAGATACCAGTCACATAAAGTGACCAGGTGTCAGCATCTCTCATGCTCCTTTATTGTAACAGACTGAAACAGATCCATGTTTATAATATTCAAGACTGTCAAAGAAGTTAAAGAGAAAACTAACCATAGCACAATAAAAGACATGGCAACCTTTATAAAAACATTCATGCTGCAGCCCAGTTTGTTAGCAGTAGCTAGCTAGATGACTAACTAGTTTAGTATGTCTAACAGTTTACCCCATTAAATCATTAAACTGGTTTTCAGCTCTGTTGTCCTCTGGTTGATACAGCCGATTAGACGTTAAAGTCTGGTAGGTTAGAGTCTCGGTGTTAGGGACTAATTTGTTGAAGTAGATGAAGTGTTATTCTTGCCCTGTCATTGTGCTTCTCTCTTCCAGTTACATCGGTTACACTCATGTTACATCAGAGATCTGTGTGTATAAACGGCAGTGAAGAAAAGGCAAAGAGTGAGGTGGTCTTTTAACACAGTTATCAGTAATTATTTTTGTTGTTATACTACTCCCTTTCAGCCTATGAACTCCCATAAGGGGAGAAGCTTGTTGAAGTGCTTGTAATGATGCAAATGTTTCTGAGCTGAAGGGTTTTATATAAAAGTGGAAGGTTAATGAAGATCAAAGTAACTAAATAGCTCTGTTGAGAGGGAGACTAACAGTTCAGCGTATTTATGTAAATATATTCATAGTCATTTGAGGTGTTGAAGGCAAGAATGCTTTGCATATTGAGTAAGGCAACACATCCTAAAACCAACTGTGGTTCCACCCCACAGGCTGCATGAGCTGAGGGAGAGCTTGATAACAATGAAGCATCATCATCACTAACACCTAAACAAACACTACTGAATCATGAATGGGGGCCTGCTGATTTTTTATATATATACTTTACTGATTAACAATTTACTTCTCCTTTTCTCAGGGCAGAACTGCAAAATACACCTCTTTATCCCTGCTTATTTTTCTGCAAAGAATTTTGTTCAGTGCATGGTTTTGGTTTCTGTTGTCTGAATTTAGTTTAAACTCTTGGCCATTCAGTTTATCTTCTGCTAGTTCATGTGTCAGTCCAGAACACACATTATATTTCCTGTGAAGATTTACGTCAGTGTGTTAAGTCTGGTCTCAGTTGTATTGCTAGCTAGGACTGGTAGCAATAGGAAATGATAGCAAGCTGCATTCATTTAAAATTTATTTATTTTCTTATTTCATGTAGAGCTGCTGCACTACTCTTTGCTGATGCCATTGTGTGTGTCTGTTCATGTATCACCGTTTTAGTTATTTAATAAATTAAGAAATGATGATATACCATATACTACTTACAAGCTATTATTTAAATGGGCTATATTACACTGACATCATTTTGGGCTTCACTGTTTAAATGGCTTTGTTTAAATATGCTAAAAAATGCATGCTGACTTTTGTAGGACTCAAAGATAATGGCTCTGGACTAAGCTTGACACTTGCCTGTATTTGACTCAAGATTTGACTTGAGGATTGCCTGTACTGACCTGACCTGGGACTTATTCCCACCTCGAGGTGGCTTCCCAGTCTGATTAACTGACACATCCATGTGTGGAAACAATGGAGAATGCATGGATAAGCGACAGAAAATCGTACCATTTTGAACAATTGGTTTAATAACTGTGACTGGTGGCAAAAGTATGGGAATCTTCATGTTTAGTAACTAGAGGAGCTTTGCTGCCAACAACAAATGCTTTCTGTAGCTGCTGTAGCTACACAGACATTGTTTTATCCATTCTTGTATACAAAATCATTTCCTTTCATTTATAATTTTTTTTGGCTTATCTCTCCCACTCCCATACCTATGATAAACAGAAAGAACAGGATGTACACATCAGACACAGTAAATGTATCAATGCAGTATGTAAAATGTGAGTCACAGCTTTTGGACCAAGGTGTACAAGATCTTCTTGCACTACTCCTACATAAAGATTTTAGCACATAGTACTCTCCTCTGGTTCTCAAACAGTCCTGAATGTTTCCTCGTATTGTAAGTCGCTTTGGATTAAAGCGTCTGCCAAATAAATGTAATGTAATGTACAGGTACGCTCTAAGCACAATATAAGATCTTATTTAATTAATGGTTTCATTGCAGCCCTTTATTTTATTTTTTAACCAAAAGCATGGGTGACCTGATTTTGATTCATTTTGTAATTACTGGTGATTTTGTCATAAATATTGACAGTCCCAAGGACAACTATGCCAAGAAACTATACCAAGTTGTGGCATAGACTCATTTGGCCTTTCACAGAATATGATTGGGAATGTATACTGTCAAAACCATGCTCTGGATGTGGTTTTCTCAGAGGGTCTTAATATATAAGCTTCTGTTAATGATGTTGGTTCATCAAATCATAACTGTGTCTTCTTCGATATGTGGACCTCACTACCCACATCAAGACCTGACGCTTTTCCATTTCATTAACAAAATGTGCACTGCACCTTGTAAATGTTTTTCACTCAATACTCCAGATTGTAATCACCCAGCCTCGAATCAGCCATTTTTCCTAGTATATTAAAAATTGCCATGCCGGTGATCTGTGATGTCCCGCAGGGTTTGATTCTTGGCCACTTTTGTTTAATTTACACATGCTTCGCCAATGACTGCATAACAGCTATGCAGACGACATAAACATCTATGGTCCCCTCGACTCACTTTGTAAGTGCCTTGAGCTTATCATAAATTAGATGGGCCCGAACCTTCTAGTTGAATAAAGATAAACCTGAGATTATTTTATTCACTAACAGAGAGGCACAGGCTAGCTGCTCAAGAGCACTCAGATCTAAAGGACTAGCTCGTAACCTTGGCTCAATAACGGACTCCTATCTCAGTTTTAACATTTCTCCACTTTTAAATCATTACACTGGCTACCAGTTTGTAATAGAATTGATTTCAAGGTACTATTACTAGTCTATGAATAGCTTACAGGGGCAGGGCTAGTGTATTTATCTGATTATACGCTGAGCAGAACTCTCAGAAAATTAGGAATGAGTCAGTGACTCCTGACTAAGGTCAAGACTAAGCAAGGAGTGGCAGCATTTAGCTACTATGCTGCTCATTAATTTTGACAACTAACTTGAAATGTAAATATTCAGCGCCACGCAAGCACACATATATAAACTCACAGGGTTTGAATACTAATGCAAACAACATTTCAGTTAGTAATTTGTCACGTTTTTTCCATAACATGAGGTCCGACTCCGCAGTTCACCCTCGCCACCTCTGAGGGAGCTTATGATTATAACCTTGCCTCTGATGCTCCTGATTCTGGTTTTTTACTTTTGCCCTGTTTTTGGATCTTGTCTTTTGTCTTGCCTTGATGCTGATGTTTGCCCCTCTCTGACCCTGGCTGGTTTTTGGATTGCCTCTGCTACACCTGTTTACCCAATGCTGACCTTGAACTGAGTCCTCACCTGATCAGTTGTGACAGAATTCTTCGCCAACAATGAACTCAGCGGAAGCCGATTCTATGCACCAAGTTTTGGAGTGTTAGGAGCCTATGAAGTATTACTCAGACAGATCCTCAAAACGCTTCAGGAATTACATTGGGGCCCCGCCAGCACACCACCAAAGCCACGCCACTTCCTGTCGCACTACCGCTGGTTCCCGTTCCAGTACACGAACGATATGATGGTAATCCTGATAAATGCCGAGACTGTCTACTGCAGTGTTCTCAATATCTGATCCACCATGCCAAGTCTTTCCCTTCCAAGGAAGCTGAAGTAGCATTTTTGAAGACCGATTCAGAAGACACACACCAATTGCCATCGACTGCCATCAACAAAGAGTTTGGCTCTCTACCAGAAACATCACTGTGCCTACCAAGCAGGAAGTTAAGTTTTAAGTACATTGGACCATTCATGATTCTGCAACACATCAATGAAGTGACCTATTGCCTCTGACTTCCTACACATTATAGAATTCACCCTGGTTTCCATGTATCTATACATAGACCTTTTGTTTGTTCCAAAGAGTAGCATTGACAGACAAAGCATTGAAGTGGGCATCCACAATATGGAATCAGAACTATGCTGAGTTGAGAACAGTAGATGCCCTCCCTCTGGAAGGGGAGCCGGAGAACGTCTGATTGACCTGCAACAGAAAACCATTAGATAGCCAGTTTCGAACACCTGCGGCCATGAGTCGATTCTGTGAACCACCACTTAAGACTCTGTATTTTCATGGACTAAATCCAGAATTGAAAACTGAACTAGCATGCCTAGACGAAAACCTAACCTAATCTAATCTTTCAATTAGATTATGTAATCTTCAGACGGAGTGAAAATTCCAGCCACATACTCTGTGTGAAAGCCGCAAGCCTCATGAACTCAGGGAACTGAGGCAGATACGTAAGACTCGATCAGGCCCAGAGGAGAGAACACAACGACAAGTCTACCAGCTATGTTTCTATTGTGGAGCTCCTGAACATCAGTTAAACCAGTGCCCAGTTCATCACAAATCTGAACTGTCGCACTCAGTCAGTACACCCAAAGTTTTATTTAACCAAGAAGAAAGAGAGCATAGAGGGCTTTACCAGTTATGTTTTTATTTTGGTAACCCAGAGCGTCATCTTAGTAAAAGCCCCTTATGCCCGAAGACAAGAACTGAATTTTCCAAGTAGGGGAGTACACCATGAGTTTTGTACAGCATTACTGTTCATGCTACTTCCCTTGAAACCTGATGTACACCAAGCTTTAGATATTCCCCCTGATTATGGGCAGCTGTTGGCCCGATGGCTAGGAAGTTTCCCTGTGATCGGAAGGTCATGGGTTTGAATCCTTGGACTGCCAGTGGCACCACTGAGGTACTCTTGAGCAAGGTACCGTCCCCACGCACTCCCCCCTGCATCACTGGCTCCCCACTGCTTCACTCGGAGTTAAATGCAGAGGAGAATTTCACACTGTGTGCTGTGTTGTGGTGTGTTCATGCGTGCCAAAAATGGCCACTTTAGACTTTACACTTTTTAGATCTCAAAAGTGATGTCGACTCAGAAGAGACATGCCTTGACAAGTGGAGTGACGTGTTGTTTGTTTTTTTTTGGTCAAACCCACACCTGAATGGACTGAACCCATGACTCCAATTAGGGGGCAATTATCTCAGAGTTTCACATATTTTTTTGACATATTTTGCTTGTTTTGACCAATTGTTTAACGTGTGCAAAATGTGTACGCTAAATAGGTTACATTTAAAATACACATTTTGTACATAACAAGTACTGTAATTTGTAATTCAAAGGATTCATAGACATTCTCTCACAGTTGTGCATATGATCGTGCAATAATGGTGATATATAAAAAATATAGTTGTAAATAATGAGCGTACTGACAAGGGCCTCAGAGTGGTCCCAAGCGTTGTAGCATCCCTAAAATAAAGCTCTTTATATTTAGTCTCAGTCAGTGACTGTCACAGATGACTTGATCCAGTTTAGAGCTTGACGAGTAGTATTGTTGATAATTATCAAATACTGTATTGCTATTAATTATGCATGCCATAGGACATTTACATAGATTTATATACTGCACAGTCTAAAAAATTTGCTTACCGGTTATATAGTTTGAACTACCGAGTTTAGTAGCTGTCCACATAGCACCCTCTCCCTTTTTCTTTTTTTACACAGTTTATTTAACTAAATTCTTCCCCCTAAACGGTCCTCTGCAAAACAAGCGCCCATTGGCAAAGCAGTCACTTTGAACCACCAATTATCCAATTTTCTGAAGAAAGAGCAATCCATCTTCTTCACCCTGAGTTGGCAGACGTAGCTTATACACGTCAGACATAGTCTTGATAAATCGTGCCACGGGTTTCAAAAGATATCAGGCTTTTGATTTGGTGTTTTGTGAAAAAACAGACCAAAGTAATATGGCTATTTAGAAACATTGAAAACATCAAGAAAACCTCTGTCAAACAAGGGATTTTGTTATTATGGCCTCCTTTATAAAAGTAAGCCATATAAAAAGCAATATCATATTCCTGGTCACTTAAATTTTCTACATCTCTGTTAATCAAATCCAGTCTAGAGGGCCACAGCGTGGCTCAGTTTCATGTTTTCCCTGCTCGTACACACTTAGTTAAGTTCATTAGCCAATTGGCAAACTCTTTGTGTGTTTGGTTTGGAGCACAAGGAGTAGGAATAACAAAGAAAAATAAAGACCAAAACAGTATTTCTTATCATCTGATTTTTTTTTCATTTTGGAGAAAACACAGAAAGCTAACGATTGTCTTTTGTAGGTGCCGTGCTAGTTGTATTTTGATTATTAGAGTATGTAATTAAGTTATACCATGAATTACTTCATATACAGTGTGACATATCATCAGATCTTCGACCAGACTTTTTTGTAGGCTCACAACCATTTTAGCATTATTTATCATTTTAAAACAATACATCAAAATATGAAAGAAAACTTCTAAACTTTAGTTATGCTTAATATCATTTCAATCTAAACCGGCTTAAACAAGTTCATGGTGAACATAGGAATACTGGCCATCTAATCTCCAGCAGATTTGGAAGAGCTGGCCAAAAGAGGCAGACTCCCAGGCCACTGCGGGCATTGTAAAGGACCATAGACAAGAGTTGGAGACCCACTGGGAAGAGAGAAAACATTCGCTGGCCCTGTCTGACATCAGGGGTCAAGGGGTCAACCTCAGCCACTGTAGGCAGCTTAGAAGAGAGGGTGTCCCTGCTCCCCCCAGCGCCATCATTTTGAAGGCCGGGCAGCTGGCAGGTGTCAGGAGTTACAAAGGGCCATCTGTGCACAGAGAACTGTCCCCACCATTCCCTCGCTTGCTACTTCATTAAACTTTCCACTTTATAAACCCACTGAGCTGGCTCTCTCACACTGACCAGGGTGTGGGACACACTCCAAAACCCCTTTCCCCAGCATGCCCCACTTTGCCAACTACGCACATTTCTTTTTTGTACATTGCCCCATATTATAAACTTAGATAATGGAAAGAAAATGTGTTAATTGGAATAGTTTGTTGACTTTTTTGTTCAGCATGGCCCTTCTTCTCTTTCTTCCATACACAAAGGTTTTTTTTCCCACTCTCTTTCTGTTTGGTTGCCAACATTTTGAAGTCTTTTGAAAAAGGCAGAAAACAGCGGTTTACTAAAGAAATCTCTACAACGAAACCTTATAATTTCTTATACCTTCTTTTTTGGGTATACAGAACTTAGCAAAAGATCATTTGAAATGAGAAATGTGAAATCAGTGTGATTGTATAAAATATAAAGCTCAGCGTTGGCATATGTATGTATCTTTATATAAATTTGCAAAAGGCCAGCTGCTGTTTAATTATTGTGTCTTGTTGGCTCTGTAAAACATACATGCAGAATACATACTAATTTTTTATTAGTGATCATAAACAAGTTGACGAATCAGCTTATGTCACTGTATCTATTTCTTTTCTTTACTTGTTTAGTTGTTTTAACAATAATCCTAGTTTATGTACCAGATTCATAAAAAATACAGGTGTGGTCATATGAAGTAGTGCTGTTTGTTCATGCTCCAAATAGACAAGGTGACAATGACGACACAAACATCACTCACTGAAAATGAAATTTGCTTCACAAACAGTAATGGCAGACTCTCAAAACAAAAGCCATGTTATTTGATTAGTCCTACAGGTAGCTCTTCTAAAATTGCTTATAACAATAGAATTTTAATCATGAAATCACTCAGCAGAAGTTAATTGTCTACAAAGTTTCAAAAGTGATGACTAGACAGAATAGGTAGGTGGACAGAGACGACTGGGCCCTTGTGAATAAGCTGCTGGCTTTTGAGTGCTGAAAGAGTTAAGTTGGTAACTCGCTTGTATGGAAAGGGTGGGCTCAGGATATGGGAGGGAAATGGCTAGAGTAAGGAAAGGTTCATTCTTTGCACTGTCAAATAGGAAATGGGCACAGATTCCAAGGAAGCTCTCTTGTTCCTGACTAATAATTTAGACAGGCCCTCCTGTGATGGAATAATTCACTTCCAACGGTGCTCCCTGTCGGTCCTGATACATCTGTCACTTAAACAAGAAAGTCTTCCTGCACATGTTTATTGATCAGAATTGGTTGAGCCCCTTCTTGTGTTTATGAGTTGTAAGCAGTTTTGGTGTGACAACCCTCAATTTTACTTTATAAAAGTTTACTTCTATCATTAAGAGTTCCAGTAAATACACCAACACCTGCATGGGACTCAACATGTTAATTTTGTAATTAATAAATATATAAATCTGGCTTCTCCTCAGCGTGCTGCAGATGTTCTGACCTAAGTGTGGAAAATAGAGTTATAAGTGCAAAGCCTGGTCACCAGGTTAGTTGGGTTAGTGTAGCTCAGGTGGTCAGCTAACAGCAATACATAGCCAGCTGCAAAACATTTCTGACATATGTTACATTAACGTCTATTTAAAAAAAATATCTCTTCAACTCCAAACAGTGACCAATGTCATATAATAAGCTACACCCACCAGTGACCCTCCGGTTAGACTGTGGACATAAACAGTAACAAGCTGAGCTAACAAGCTAGCACTAATCCATCCGGTCACAAACATCAAACATGACATTAAGAAAACAATATGTTAACAATAATGTTACAGTTTTTAATGTAAAATAAATAACTTGATGTACTCATTTCACTAAAGAGCAAATAGTAATGTTACAGCGATCCAGACTCTAACCCGCCTAAAAACTTCCTTGCACTTACCGTAATTGATGGAACCATGAATTCTGCTCTCTACTAAAACAATCCTAGAGAATCGGTCATCAGTCCATGATCTGAAGCTCCAATGCAACATTTAGTGTGACAGATGTGCAAAGCTAGAAAAAAAAATGGAAATCATGGAATAACTTGCAAAACTTTTTCATGGCATTGTACATTTGAAAATCTTCCCTGGTGGAGGTATTGATATTATGCAAGAGTAAGGCTAGTGATTGCTCAGGGGCATGAAAATAGAAGTTTTTAGTAGCATAGGATTCATTTCAACCACTGCTCTGGCCACCTGATTCATCTTGTGATAAGATTGAACACTTCAGATTAAGTATATATAAACAAACATGTTGAACTATCAGTCTTCCTTTCACTGTTGCAAACTTAAACACTTTGTCACTAGATTTTGTGATATTTTAGACCCCTTTAGTGAAAACGCCTAGCAACAAATTGAGCAACTTACGGACAATAAATTTGCTAGATCTACTAAGCTACCTAGCTATTGTTAAAAAAAAAAAACAGGCTACTTTATTAGTCTTTTTACTCAAGGCCAGAGCGACAGCATGTGGTATATAACACGCTGGTGGTGTCTCACATCATCTCAAGCAGTCTGATTATTTTGCCTCTCTTTTGAGCGCCCTTGTTATTCTTGAAAATTAGAAAATGGAGCTGCCTCAGTCTTCTACTGTAAATGAACAAGAGATACGCTGATCGTTTGCAGGCTTCATTTCCCATAAGCCTTGTGGGTGCAGGGATGTAAAGACATGACAGAAAATATGGATTTAAATGAAAGTTAATCTTTATTATCTATCTAAAACACATTAAATGTTGAGTGGGGGGGAATTACTGGCGGGAAGTTCATCCCCCTACAAACACTAGCGGGGACACCTGCACCCCGTCAAATCCACGCCTATAAAAGTATTCCAGCATGTGTTGTAGCTGGACAGTCAGCAATGCAAAGACGATGGTCTTACAACACAGAGAATAAAACTGATGTGATGAATGTAATGAGCATTACAGAATGTCATCAACCTTACATTACATTTAACCCTCCAGCAGAAGTGATCCAGTCTGGTTTGTTTTTTTCTCTGTGGTAAGTAGGTAGAAAGCTAAACAAGTTCTGTCATTTGTTAGGACTCAAGGAGTGAACAGATCATGTTTTGATTTCCAATGGATGGATCTGGTTTTGCTGAGGAAAATCGTCACTCTAGGGCTGTGTCTGAAACAGCTTGTAATAAATCCAGTCCAGTGTGCACTAATGGATCGTTAAAGTACGTTCTTGTAGTGTGCGAGTACGCAGTGTACATGCGTCCTCAGCACACACTGCATCTGCCATCTTACCTGCGACCTCTTGTCACAAACATTTCATCATTAAAGTGTTTTTATCGCTGTGGCACGTAGCAGCATTTTATTGAGATAACAGTCACATTAATTTATATATATATATATATATGTGTGTGTGTGTGTGTGTGTGTGTGTGTGTGTGTGTGTGTGTGTGTGTATGTGTGTGTGCGCGCGTGTGTGTGTGTGTATAACAGCAGTTTTGTCACAAATGCAATAATGACAATGGACTTTGTAGTTCATTCTTGAAATTGTTTTTGGTTTCTTTCCATTCTCTCTTATCTCTTTCTGCAACTTTTCCTTTTCTTCCATCTCTTTCATCAGCTGCCAAAGGTCTGCTTCTGTTCTCCTTCTCTCTACAAGGACATCCTCACGTTCTTCCTTAACTGAGGGTGGTAAAGGTTCAGCAACACCATCCAGCATCACTTCCAGGATACCTGAGGCAGACAAATGCAGCTGTTGTTTCACCATCCTCTGTTCTCATTCTGGCTGGTGGACACAGTTTCTATAAAATTCACAAATACAATAGATCACTCACAATACAAATCACTCACAATACAATTAACATTTTTACTTATATTTTGCCACCGTAGCACCAAACCAGACCTGCTTGTTATTAAAATCTGTTCCACCACTAAGACAGTTATGAAAGATGAGCTTCGATTTAATAAAAGTATGCTTTTATTAAGTCATCAGTAAATATTGTTGGAAAAGGGTAAACACTAACATTTTGGTCTAACATAACTTTTTTTTTTTTAAGTATTGACTTGAATTCTCTGCTTGCAGCATTTCTTTTTATGGTGGATTGCTCAGCGGCTCACTGCCCTCTCACTTATCACTAGGACTTTTGCCCAACTTAAGAGGAGTTCTCTGGCTTCTTGGTAGCTAGATGTTAAGATTCATTTAAACTGCATCTGCTTGTAAACTGCCATAGACGTTATCACTTTGTATTTACCTCGGGGTTTGTAGTTCACAACAAAATTATTAGTGTTTAGAGTCAAGCATTATAATCATCTGATGAACAGTCGGAGGTCACACCACTAACCTTAACCAAATTTACTTTGATGAGAGCGCAGTTTCTAGTTGAAGTTGAAAGTTATAGAGAAATGCACTTTGTATTTCACCTTGTTAAAACTGTAAAAGACAGATCCAATGGTTTGTAGTTCACCAAGTTATGCATGTTTGGTGTTATACACAAAAAGCATGTTTTTCTCTTTGTTGTTGAAGCTACTAAGTGTCATCTTGCACTCCATCAAATGACATTTCTCCATTTTGAATGGCTTCTCAGTTCCAGTGTAATCATGGGATAGAATAGTGTGCTGTGGTCACACACTTTTAAATTTCTCCCGATGGCACATGTCATCCGGTGAAATGTCATGAATTGTTTAATGTATTTATTTTGACAATTTTTTTTTTATTGTTTTCAGTATTTTACAGACCAATAATAATCAACAAATTCAACAGTTGTTAACATCAACTCAACAGAAACAGTATTGGCACAACATAAATATTAACTTCTCAGGCTAATAGTATCTTTTTCTCTTAGATCTATCCTTGTGTTGCATTTGCATTGTGAACTGCACTGTCCTTATTCTCCGTCATCGGTGTCTTCAACAAAATCCACATCTTTAATAAAGGTCATGAATGTTCTCCATATACGTTCAAAAGCTTCTTGTCTACCCTTTAAAACATAAGAAATCTTTTCCAGAGGGAGACTTTTGTTTTGACAGCATTTGTTTTGTCCACTGAGAAATTTTAGGTCCATCTGTATTTTTCCATGATAATGCTATTGCTCTCTTTGGGCTTAACAAGCCAAGGTCCATCAAGGCCCGCTCATTCTTACTATATTTATAGTTTGCATATAGCCCAAAAAGAAACAGTTTAGGATCTAGTGGAACTGGTTTTGATACAAATCTTCCCATTGCAGTTTAATGTATTTATACACTAACTACTGTGGCGCACTGCATTCACATACTGTATGGTATGGAAATATGCCATTTCAATGCAACATAGGTTTTCTGGAAGCCCTAGATACGTCACTGACTGTGAATATGAGAAGCAGCCTAAATAGTGGGATTTTGTCAGATGGTAAATAGTGATAGCTCGATGATAGGACTCTTTTCTGAAAGAGTCACTTTTGAAATATTACATTACATTAATTACATTAATGTCTTCAGGTAAACCATATAGGATAATTTATAAGCTTCAGATATGTGATTACTTTAATATGGCCAAATGTTCACCACTGCTTTCTACTGTAAGATGTGATCTAAAATATTATTCTCTTCACTGTCAAACTACTAGTGATATTGGATATTGTACAGCATGTTTTTTTTTGCATCCATATTTTTTTTAGAAATGCTAATAAGTATATCAAAAGAAGTTGACTGTTATTTAATGAGAACATATTCTGTAGTCATATGGACTAACAGCATTATTTTTAATGGTTCTGATTAAAGCTTAAATCTTCCAGTATAAACAATGATTAATGGACATTTGACTGCACGTGAAAACATTTGGCTGTCAAGAATTTGTATTAGCTTTTGTTTTTTGTTGTTGTGAAACCAGAATCTCCTACTGCTCAACCTCCCTCCTAAAACCAGAGGGGGAAGAAAAATGCCTGAACAACTGAAACTGACTGAGCTTTTTTTCAGTGCTGACACTTCTGGCGCTCTGCTCACATGGCTGGAGCCCTCCCTGCTGTGAGACAACTTTGGATGTGGCAACTGTATGGTACAGTACCAGCAAAAAGGGAACTGAAATGCCCGGAGAGCTTTTTAGTCCTGGCTTGTCCTTTCATCATGTCAGGCATCGTGATGTTTCTTTCAGGCCGAGAGCACTAAACAGAAAAAGAAAGAACACATGATGTCATTAAAGAAAATAACAATCAATCAGCATACGGGAGTGAAAAAGTAAATACTCTCTACATTGTGTCACGTTCAATCAGACACTTTATGGCCGTGGCTGTGTTTACTTTTGCGTTTCTTTTTCCCCTTCCCTGTGCAGTAGATAGAGGGCGGATACTGGCAAGGGCTTCCTCTAGGTCTTGATGCACTTCCTCAGTAAAACTTTTGCCCAGACCTCATCAGTGTGAACAATATCAGAGGCATTCCACTGGAACAAGTGTGCGCACACACATACGCTCAAACATCCATTCTGGCTGTTTATTGGTCTTTTTGTCAATTACATGTTTTTAAAATGTCCCCATTGTACCTTTCTGTGGTTTACTCTTTAACTCTCTAACATCTCTGATAACCTATGTGAATTAAGGCTGAGCCTAACTCTTTATGGTAAGCAGCCAACGAAAATGTGCACAGCTGAAGGAATTAGAAGACAAGTGGAAAATCAAAGCCTCCCCCCACCAAAAAAAAAAAAGACATGGAACCCTGCTTAAACCCATCACTGACAATGCTGCAAGCCGAGTGGAAAGAGACGCAAAATCGATGACGCCTGCTGCAGTGTAAGCTGCCATGCGTGCAGAGTGGAAAGAAGAAAGGCGAGTGTGTCTGACGTGCGCTGAAAAAGCATGTGTGAGACGTTTAGTGAATAGAGTCCTCTGCCAGGCCGGCGCTGCGCATAGGAGGAAATGTGAGTCAGAGTGACCGGTGTTATTGATTCCAGTCAACAAATGAGTCCATGTAATCCGTCTGCCTTTGTTCCGTTCACTTGGCCGAGCGCTCTCATTAGCCCCCCGTGAATGGTCAACCTGTCAGCAGGTCGGCTCTCCAACCGACTGACCTCTGACTCCGGCTCATTCTTGGACAAATTAAATCTCATAAATGACAAATCCGGGCATGCAGCACTCCCGCCGCAGCACGCTCGCTCCAGCCCTGGTGCCCATTAGGCAGGCAGGCAGAAAGGCCTTTCAGTGGCATTTGTTAGACCTGGGAGTGCTTTAATGTTCATCCCTCTTGACAGCAAGTAGAGGTTCCAGCGAACAAATGCCTGCGTCGGGGAACGTGGCTGCCTGATCTGCTCTGACACTGTTGCTTTGTAACAGGTCTTAGAGCAAGAGCGCTCTGTTTGTTTTTGGCCCCATGGAGAATGTCACTGCAGAGAGATTGATTAATGCCTAAAAGCCCTCTCAGCTATCAGTGAGAGCTGTTTTGGTGCTTTTGCTTAGCTTTCGCTTTCACACCATGAGGTTCCAGTATCAATGTCAGTTCATTTTTAGCCATTTTCCCCCCACAAGACCTCATGTCAGGTCAAATGAGTAATGGAAGAAAACACAAATCATGTGTTAGAAAGTTAAACAACATTACTGCGAGTAATCTTTTAATCCAAATCTATCTCTTTGTTTTTACTTCTAACTGGGACTCAGGGGAGGAAGCAGGCAGAGTTTCCTGCTGTAGCAATATTGGTAGTCTGCAGGCCCTCTTCAGCATAGCCATCTTAATCAGCAGCTCTCTGTTATTCTACCTTATTGTTTGCCTTAAGTGTTGTTCCATCACCCAGAATGGCCCGAGTGCTTTGGTCTGATTATGAGTCAAACCCAAGAAGTGGTTTGCAAAGAGATTAGAGAAAGGAATTTTCTCCAAAGCTACACTGTTTGCAATTTAAAAAATGAACAAAATGTAATGAATGACAGTTGCAAGGTTGCTAGGAATTGAGAAACAATATGGTATGCAAAACACTTTGAGGCCTAAAAAAAACACTGACTTCAGTGGAGTCAGAGTTATCATCACCTTTTCATTTTAACAACAGTTTTTCTATTGTATTCCAAATTTTTCTCCTGGTATAGTCCTGGGGTGTTTCTGCTTTGGCTGGGCTCCATTCCTGTTTCGCACTGCCAGTAAAACCGATCAGGGGAAGCAAAAGCCGGCATTCACATCCTCCACCTTAGGGGCATCACTAGAGATTTATGGACAGGGGCGTTATTGTGGAGTGTGTGCGGACATGCTCTCCAAGGAGAATTGCTTTAAAGGTGCTCCCAAAATGTCTATCATGAATTTCATATAAATGATAAATGGCAAGTATTTGGTCAAGTTGATACACATGATATGTGTCTCACCATAGTTTATATTAGGAGTAAATCTAACATGACAATCACTGTCATAATATCACTGTTCATCCAACAGGCACAGACCTGATAAGCGGAGGGTCAAACATGCGTTATTCAGATACACAGATCGTAGGTTGGCACAGTCTGATTTTGCTCTGACATGTTTAATTGACATGTTTAATAACCCAGTTGACATAATTTCAAGGTCTTAGCAATAGCATTAACCTAACTTTTCTCAACGAAGTTTTGTTTATTGTTTGTTTGTGTTTTTTTTCCTATTCAATAAAACAATTATAGACAAAATGGTAACTTGCAGGAGAGGGTGAAAACATTCTTTACTTATAGTAGAAGTCATCAAGAGTTATTTTTAATTAATTAGAGTTTTACTCAAAGTAAAGGACAACTTTTTTGTTTAAATCATACAGAAAAATCAAAATGGAAAAATGTGGAGATACACAGTTTTCTTTTTGACAGTGGCGATATACTACAGGAATAATATTTCTACTACTTCAGGAATAAGTGCATATATTAAACTCAGTTAACTGTTTTTCTGTTCTTGTGCTGATCTCAGTATTAGCCTGGTCATTTTATATAAGCAAAATATTCCCGGAAACCAGGCCTAAGAAATATCTAGTGGCCATTAAAATATTTGCTGTAGTCTTTGTATACATGGTACTCCTGCTGTGGAACATTTTTTCATGTGAAGACTGGATGATCTGAATGCACTGCCTAAGAAGGTAATAGTAACTGAAGGCGCAGTACTGGCATGTTATTTTTTAGGATTTTTCTCTAATTTTCTAAATTAAGCTGCATTCCATTTACCTTGGAAGTGAGAAGTGGGAGCTGGGAATGACATCATACCCGAATAGACAGCCTTCCAGAATGACAAGACAGAAAGCCAGGTTCAAGCCAGGTTAGCTGTTGTTAGCCATACCATTTGATAACAAGACATTATGCCTTATTTTGCCCATACAAACACCATACCAACATGTCAACAGATAGAAGCTGGACAGTACTGTGTGTATAACTGATTTGATGAGACACAAAGAAGTTCTAATAAACAGTATTTACAACAGCTTTCACTACTGTTGATGCCATTTTGCATTTTGAGGTTGGATTTGGTGAGATTCCTCCAACTTTCTGAGTCAGAAATCTGACTTTGGGGCATTCCAGTTAAAATTTCCTGCTAGGAACTCTGAAATCTGATCTCCCACTTCAAGTGGAAAACACTATTAGTCATCTCCAACTTCACCCACTAGCTAGGACTCTCCCAATCACACCATGCCACCAACAGTGGAAGGATAAAGGCTTTACTCCCAGTCACTTGACGCTAATCATTGCATATTTACAAGGTGATGTTATGCTAATTTCACCCTACACAATTTTAGCCCTGATTTTCTCTTCGTCGATAGATTTTCGAAATCGCCACCAGAGCCACAGATCAGAGGCAAATTGATATTTGGTCATGGCTTGCAAATATATGTAAATTGGTCAAAGACACCATCTGAGAGGCTTCAGATACCAAGCGGACGCCCACCAGATTTCTAGCAGGCTAAATATCTGGACCTGTCAGTGAATCCAAATCCTGTGGTGTGAAAAGTGTTGTGACCCAGTTGTGTCTGGAAGGGAGTGTGGTGACAAGCTACAGCCAGTGACAGCACAAAACATGAGGGGAGGGGAAAACTGGATGAGGAGTTTATACTCTCTATTTTTAAAATTCATATTCTTTTCTTTTTCAGCACACAAACAACTTGGATCCCTTGCTTCTTGCTGACATCCATTTTTGGAAGAAAACATTATCTGTCTTGCACATCGTATCGCATCATTCCTCACATCACTTCTTGGGTGTGTTTCGTGACAAAATGTAGTTTGGAGATTCCTCCTGGTGAATCTTGTAATGTGTGACCCCTGTTACTGATCGGTCATGTAGTATGCAAAGCATAGCAAGTTCAATATTCCTGGTTATAAGACAACAAGTCATGTAGTATGAACAGTAAAGCCATCTGGCCACTTTGAAAAATAGATTATGTGTCCAAGGCATAATGTGACATCACTGGACAGCATAACATGCTTGGAGTAGAGTGCTGACTGCCAGTTCTGCTACGTCAGCTACTAGACGCGTGTGCTGGGTGTGCTGCATTGAGTGATTGGGGGGAGGGGCATCCTACCCACCCAGAGAGGGCAAGGCCAGTTGTGCTCTCTTGGACTCCCAGCCACAGATGACTGTGCCACCACCAGAGGTCGAACTCGTTAGGTGGTGCCAAGACAGTTAGACAGCTGCGGAAGGCAAGTTCTTTGATTTGACTCTATTAGCATCCCAGTGAACTCATCCGAATTGAAGAAAGTAAAGTCTGGATGCATTTCAAGCGTGATTATGAAAGCAACACATTGCACTGAAGGTTTCTTTGTACTTTGAACAATATGCAGACAAGAACAGTTAAAATCTCATTTCTTCTGGCTATTATTTACAGTACTGTATAAAACCTCAAATCTCAGGGATGTTAGAAACTGCTAGCCTTGTGAAAAAGGTGTGCCATAATTTGGCTTTTCATTTTAACATTTTTTACAAAGTACTCTACAACCCTAAGTCAACACAGCAACACAGTCAATACAAGCAAAAATGTAATTTGACACTCTAATATACACCAATCAGGCATAACATTAAAACCACTAATACTGTGTGGGTCATACTCATGCCACCAAAACAGCTCTGACCCAAGGCATTGACTCCACAACATCTCTGAAGGTGTACTGTAGTATCTGCGACGGGAGCCTCTATAGATTGGACTAGTTGGTCCAGCACATCCCACAGATGCTTGATCGGAGTGAGGTCTGGAGAATTCAGAGGCCAAGTCTTTCAGAGGCCAACTTTTACTCTTTGACATGTTCCTCAACATTATCATGCTGAAAGAGGCTATGGCTATTAGGGCCATTGCTTTGAAGGGGTGTACTTGGTATACAACAAGTAGGTGGTATGTGTCAAAGTAATATCTACATGAATTCTAGGATGCAAGGTTTCCCAGCTGAACATTGCCCAGAGCATCACACTGCCTCCGAAAGCGTGCCTTCTCTTCATAGTGCATTCTGGTGCCATCTCTTCCCCTGGTAAGCTACACACCCAGCCTTCCAAATGTTAAAGAAGATGTGATTGATCAGACCAGGCTACCTAGTTCCACAGCCACATGGTCCAGTTCTGATGCTCACATGCATAATATAAGCACTAACTGTGATGCATTGTGTGTTCTGACACCTTTAGGTCATAGCCAGCAATAACCTTTTTAGCAGTTTAGCAGACCAGACAAGGTAGACTTATCTGTACAAAATTCATTTCAAAGACAGACCAAATCATGTCAGAGGAACAGACAAAAACATGTTGTAGCTTGCTGGAGAGACATCTTATGGCTGATTTGTTTTAAATTGGGGGAATTGCATCTATATGCTATTGTGATTGAGCCTACATAATTTCATTATTATTAGCCATCCACACAGGCAATTATTGACTACCGAATTTTTATTATCCGTTGACAGTCATTTTGTTAATCCTACCTAATAGAACCGCAGGAGATATGAGCAAATGCAGCCAAATTTCACAATTTTAGCATAAGCGAGACAATGTGACAGTTGCAGTGCCCCCAAATGGATCACTTTCACAACATTAAAGAATGATCTGTGCATCAAAGAATGATCTGCTAAATTTTGGTTGGCAGCCATCTTGTTGAGGGAGCCAAATGTAACTTCTGGAGATGTGAGCAAAAGCATTACCATCCATCCATCTATTATCTAAGCTGCTTATCCTAACCAGGGTCATGGCTGGTGCTGGAGCGTATCCCAGTGGTCATAGGGAAAAAGGAACACCCTGGATAAGTTGTCAGTCAACCATATGGGAGACAAACAGACAAACACACCCACATACACAGTCATATCTAGGGCTAATGTACCATTTCCAGCGCCTGACATGCAGCTTATTGGACAGTGAGTGCAAACCAGAGCACCAACCCCACTTCAGGGGATGCTAGTACGAAGAGGCACACCCACCTAGAGACACAATTTATTTTGTGTCAGCCATTGGAGGCTACAATCATGCCAAGTTTCGTGTGAATTTCAAATCTAAGAATATGATAAAGTTGACCAAAATTTGGTGAAAGAAATGGAAGAACAAGTAACTATAAACATAAAAATGCGAATGTAAACAACTGTTAACATATAAAATTTCAACATTTTAGATAAGCAGTTCTTGAGATATTGTAATGTGTCAGTTGCAGACACAGTTGTGCCAGATTCAGTCTCTGAACATCAGAGAGCTTGAAGGGTCCTTCATAGGATGGAAAATTTAACAAATACTTCCAACAAAATAATGCTAACGTGACAAGAAATTAATGAAGAATGGCAGATCAGTGCAGTGTTGTTCTTACTAATAACACTAGATTTCATTCTTTGTTAGCCACAACAGTATTGTTTAAATTGTCCATTTTACTTAGACTACAGTTACACTACATCCTTGACTCTCTGTTACATTACAGTTCATTCTTTTTGTAGAAACTTCTGCTTTTTTCCACAATAAGCTCTAGGATACATGTCTGAGGATTTGTTGTTGCATGGTGAAGATTTTACAGATGTACAGATATCTCTTCGCTGTTTTGGTGGTGGGATTGTTTTTACAGCACTGCCCCCTTAGATCTAAAGTGAAATCTCTCTTGGCTACATGTTGGCTAAACTTTAATGTAGATTCTCATCAAAGACAAGCTGTAAAGTCTTTGATCACTGCATAGGTCCAATAGTTATGTTTGTAGTAAACATTAGACATCAAGGAAAAACGTCTATGAGAAACAGTTGTAAAGATGGCATTGTTTATATGTGTTTGATTGTGTCTCGTCTGAGTTTTGTTTTCATAATGAAGTCTGTTGGGGAGGGGTGAGGGTTTGGCCATGCCCCCTCCTTTTTTCCCCTCTTTCTCTTTCCCTCTGGGCCACCTCCTCTCATTCTATTCATATTCAGATGAAAGCAGGCCTTCTCTGTCTGGTTATTTACATACTGGAGAAGTGCTAGGCTAGGGACTGCCATGTCTGCTGGGGGATGAGGACGAGAATGCCAGCACAGGCCAGCAGTTACCAGGGCAAGTATGGAGCAATGCTACTCATCCCATTAATGGGCGGTGCTCACCATCTGTCCATCGCAATGGCTAAGCAGCCTGTGGACCTATGGATTCCACCGCAGAGCAGGCAGTCTGGAGCCAGAGCCAGAGGTCCCCACCGATTCTGGCCCTGGTCACACACAGTGCAGCAGGGGGATGGGTTCCATGATGCACAATCACCATAATCAATTCTTTTTGATAGAGCTTGTTGACCTTTGAATTCTATTGAGTGGGCGCTACCCCCTGTTCTACTCGAGAAGGTAATAGCGGTTCTATTAGTGGAAGGTATATTCTTGCATTTATACTTCATCTCTTGCACACAATGCACCTAAAATATTTATTCATAAGCACAAAAGAATTTAAACAAAGGAAAGCTCCCTCGGCACAAAGAAATACATTCGGCTGGGTTTGTGTAAAGAGGATCACAGCAAGATGTTTCTACATGGCTATTCTATAAACACAAAATGTTAGCATGTATCACGCCGGTTCCAAACACCGCACAAGGCTGTAAGCTTCCTTCTTTTGTCCTCAACACTGAAGGATTGCCATTCATTGTAGTGATAGCAGCAAAGCTCAGCTTTTCCCGTGTGCCATTGAAAATGATTATCATGTGAAGAGAACGGAGCATTCAGTGTTTGTGGTCATTAATCAGGCGTCAGTCCACTCGTTCATTCCCACACATCACACTAGATGCCGTCTTGAAAGGCCCACGCCCCGCTCCCCTCTCCATGGCCAATTGCAAGACATCCGGCTTTCCCCTTTATATGGAACAGTCAATGTGCTTTACATCTATGGATATGTCCACACAAGCAACCTTTTTATGGAGAGTTTGGGTCGTTTGGGTGCACTGCTGATTTGGTGCTCTTAGATTGGCGTGCTCTGTGCTCTGACCTTCGCAGGTCACCAATGGTCCTTCATATTCAGGGTGTGACCCGGACCGACCACTCACATTATGACCAGCAGCTGCACGCAGTGCCCTGGATGAGCTTAGTTCACCCAGGCCACCATAATACAACCTGTAAACAATAAACGGCATTTATCACTGCGTGACAGCTTCATTTTCTTACAGTGTTTTTTTTTTTTACATGTGCTCCATTCTTAAGTACCTCGTGGCCTTTCGAAGGTAGATTGGGTGCCTTTGAAATCGTAAACGAACATTGTGTCCCCATATTTACATTTTCTGCACTGGTGGACTGATTGATGTGGTCTTCATTGATGTCATTGTTGTGTGAATTTCCTCGTATTTTTTTTTTTCTTGATCCATGACAAATTATTTGTACAGAAATGTCACAAAGGCCAATTGAAAATGACCCAGGACTACAAAATGTCACAAGCTGTGCCTGCATATCTCAGCTGATGTATCTTACTCCTCTGTGTTGCTTCAGTTAGGTGTCCAGTCTGTCTTTCCAATGGGTTCCTTGGACTTTTAGACTGCACTAGTCCCATTCTTTAGAAGACATCTTCTTGATCAGTAGGGTGAAAAGTGCCCATTCTTCATGTAAATCCCAACCACAAAAATGTGTTTAGCACCATTGTGACGACAGTAAAAGTTTAACAAAGTTCTTAGCACCGTGATATGTTCAGAGAGAATGTGCACAATAGGACACAGTTGTAAGTACACAAGCATCAATCTCCTCACAATTTACTGCTCCCTTTCTTTTAAGTAGCAAGTCTTTGGCTATTATTCGGGCGTGCTCCCATTCTTCTCCACATTCTGCTACTCTTTTACGCTGGACTTAGAGATGAGCGCTCGGCCCATACTGGCTGAATACTTGCTTTGGGGGCATCTGTTGCTTATGGTCTTCGCAACATCTGCTGCTATTGCTCCCGTTTCCCAGCATGCTGTGGGATATGGTTTCTCCCAAAGGTGGCCTTTGTATGCACCATTGTGAATTCAATCATTGTCTGCCACAGGCAGTTCCCACGATGCAGAGGAAGTTATTGCCATGCCTAGAGACACATTGCCACACTCTCCTAACTGTCAGAGGTGATCATCTCCTCCTAAAGAGCGAATTTCATGAGAAACATATGAGCTGTTCTAAGCAAACAATATTCAGTCAGATTCATGTTAATATGTACACAACCACTCCAAAGTTGGGAATCAGTGTTTTTAATAAAATACATTTGGTTGCAGGTTAATATAATAAATGATTCTAATAACAAAATTGGTAAAATTGCAATTTTGAGATGATTCCGGAATGACAAAGCGAGGTATAAATGATTTTCATTCGACTGTGAAAACTGTAGAGTTAAGGAATATCTAAATACATAATTACCTGATATATTTTAGCATTTTTTGTTGTGCGTCATATGCTTGAATAAAACATACTGAATAAAACATCTTGAAATGTTTTTTGAAATGTTTATAATATATAAATCTAAATTCTCATCACCGAATATAAATGAACAAAAATGACATGACAAGTGATTCCAGACTTGATGGCAGTATGTGTAATGTATAAATAGCAATTACGCTTTAATGATTTGCTCATATAAATTCATCTAAATAGATTTGCGTTTTTTAATGTTATGTGAAGCTGTTAAATAACAACAACAACAACAACATCAATAATAATAATAATAATAATAATAATAATAATAATGTGATTAGTGTATAGATTTGACCTTAAACATCTTACATTTGACTTTTGTCTTCAACGCCACCATGTGTTTTTCTATCTAAGGTCCAAGAGCTACTCATAAAGGAGAACATGGTAAATTTAAATGGAGTTGGACCCCAGTGAGCTACTTGGACATCGGAGTAGAATAGCCCACCATGGGGTTGGTAGTGAAGACACAGCAGATGTTAAAAATAAACTTTATCCACTGTTCTCTCCTCCACTAGTGCTGGGCCCTCTGTCAGAGAAATCAAGCTGGCAGAGTGCACACTGTTTAAAGGTTTTAGACAAGAGCTACTGCACAATGTAGAAGAACCACAACAAACATCACCTATAAAGTTAACTACGTTTGCCTTTTAATTTGTTCCGTTCTTTCAGAATTATTGGCAGTGATGATGGGAACACGACTTGGTTTAAATGGGGAGAGGGAGACAAATAAGACATTTAAAGACAAAGAAATGGGATTGCTGGGAAATAATACAAAACGAACGTAGCAGTTTAAATGAGCTCTTTAAATTGACTTTGATTATTAATTGTGAATGCATATAAAAATGCAGTGTAAACAACATTGTAAACAATAATCACAGCATGTAGCTTTTAACCCTGCTGGCAAGATGAAAATTTGCACGCCAAACATGTCCAACAGGGCAGCATGGCTGGGCATGTTGAAAACATTTACTGTCAGTTTTCTGAGTCTAGGGGGTGAGGACAAACAATTGGAGGGGCTTTTGAGCGCGGTAGCCTCGCTGAAGGGTGCTGTTATGCTTTTTTCTAAGAGTGGCAAGTGTCAGCCCTTACGAGTGTTTAGAAAACAAAGAGGAAAATGGCCACCCTCTTGCGTCTGTGGGTTTATTTTGGAATAGGACTTCCTTCGGCACAGAGGTCCTTAGGTCACGCTTCAAGACTGAGAGAGTGATTGATGATCTCCAGGTCCTGAGGTGCACTGTCACCTTCTGGCTGGGTGGTCTCTCCTAGGAGCGGTGTCAAGGGGCACTTGTGGGACATAATGTAAAAGGTCACATACAGTCCTTTCTCTTACCTGTATTGTGTTTATCAAAGCTGTTGTGCAACTGGAGCAAGTTTGGTTGTAAATCTGTAACCTAATGAAAACCTAAAACTGGTCGAGACAGAGGGCATACATGGCTGCTGATTGCTCTAGCATAAGTCTGTGGTCCATTTGGCTGAGCAATGTGTCAATGGATAAGTCATATGCTGTGGCTAAGGATCTCACTGTGTGGTAAATGAGAAATCCTCATGTTTGGGCTGATTGCATTCCTGGCATTCCCTCTACAAAATGACAAATATAATTTATAGCAGGGAATTATAAACATGACAGTTCACTTTTACTCCAGGTTTTACCACCGTCCATTTGTTTTTCTTAGTGATTGCATCTGTATATGCCAGATACCTGTATAAATGTCTGTTTTTCCACAAACATGAAGCTGAATTGCTGAACGAGTGTGAACTTTTCTCTAGTTAAGGATGCCATGGCAGTGTGTGTACTGTTAGAATGGTCTGTCACAACACTTTGGCTGTTTCACCCTCTGACTTCCTTTTGTGTGCGTTTAATTGTTCTGGCCGAAACAGTTTTGTTTCCCAAGTCTTCCCTGGCAAAGCGCTGAATCGCTTGCATACAGCAGCAAATGAGATCTAAGGGCCCAGGTTGCAGCAGTTGAAAGGGGGGTGGCTCTGCATTGTGGCGCCTGACAGGTGACCACTATGCTCGGACAAAGGGCGGGTCATTGCTGTAGCCGGATCCCTTTTCTTTTGCTCGTGTTCCCCTCTCTCTGCAATCTGTCAAAATTTAACTTGCCATTGAAGGCCTTGGCAGCAGAAAACGGCTTTATAGGGACTAATCCAAGCAGAAGTAAGAGTGAACATGCAGACAAGTACCAAGTCAAGCAGCACACTGCAATCACTCAACGGTTCTTGTCCACTGAACGTTTCAACATGGTTAAAATGTTTCTGATTGCTTCTTGATGTTGTTGTTACTGTTGTTTTTGTTATGTATTATTTGATTTATTTTTGATATTTTATTGTTTTCTCTTGATTTCCCTGAGATTTTCTGTGGGTGGGTTCCATACAAGCACACATCTCCTGCAAAAGGCATGAGACTGTAATGCAATTTCCTCTGTCAAAACTAGTGAACATTTTAGAATAAGCATTTTACTGATAATAACTTCTTGTTAATCACTGAGTGTAAGGTGAGAGCCAGTACTGCCAGGGTGCAGGGTGGTGATCTACAGCTATGCTAATCTGCTCTGCATCAATTTTTTGTACACATATTGCTGTAGCAAGCATGTGCATGGTGGCCAGTGCCTCCCAAATGTGAAGTGTGGCCATCCGTAAGGCCATCTCACTAATGCTTATTTTTATGTGTGTTGTTTATTTCTGTATTTGTGTATGCTTCTGCTGTAACACTGAAGATATCATTGTTAAATGTGAACCACCACATTAACTTAGCTTACAGGACACCTCTTTTATTCCAAAAAAGTTTAATACAAATTCTTTAAAATACAAGAATCCTCATGATTAAGTAAACTGGCTAAATATTTTTTCACACCTCCACTCTCCTTTTATGGCATAACTTTCATTTCACACCAGTCATTGCACTTTCATATGTAATGACTTTTTGAACCCCTTTTGAGACTTTATTCAACCTTTGAGACTTTATTCCCTTTTACAAAACTGTTAAACAAGACGTCAGGCCAACCTAAAATTGTGTGGCTTCATAGTGCAGCTTAACTCAGCTTGAGGGCATTGGATTTCACTTAACTCACGTTCAGTGCTCCTGTTGTGTCCAAGAAAGAACAAAAAGCCAAACTGAGTTTATATTTATTTTATTTTCCAAGCAGTGTGACCTGTGGTCAAGTAGCTCCTCGTGCTAAGTCTGAAATTGCTATCTGTGATCAGATGAGTAACGGTTATTTATGTTTAAATAAATTAACTCGGAGAAAATGTTCAAATGAGGAGTGTGTTCTTTGAAAGAGTGCTGTGCTCTGGAGAGTGAGTTTCTTCTAGAACTCCACACTGATGTTCTAGAGTTTCATTGTTAGCTGAATCTAAATAACTGAGGGTAAACTGTTACTGTCGTAATACAGAACCGTTTGTTCTCTGACGTTCTAATTTCATATTTGTGATTATACTCCTCAAAGGGTTAAAACTGTTTTTTTTATTATTTTTTTTTAATGTTTAAATTGTATGCAATTAAATTATGTTTAGGAATGCAAACTTGTCACCTTTTGGAAAAGAAAAAAACGGGTCATTTGTGTGGTTTTTGTGGAATTTAGGATTTCTGTCAAAAACCAAACAAAAAAGCTGTAGGCTTCACTGAGCTTGGCACATGCGATGCATCTAAGGAGAGTGAAGAGGGCCATCTCTGGGAGGTCAGTTTTTAATGTAGGTCCATTTTAGCTGTTTGTCTACACAGTTGCCTCATAAATTAGTCTAATGTTCCATAATAATCTTCTATTGTAGTTATGTCAGTATTAGCCTTGCTAATATTACCTTAGCATAAAGAAAATAGAACCATCAGGGACTTACGTTAAAGTTAAGTTGGCACTTTGACTGAGGAGCTCTACTCTAGAACAACTGCAAGATTAAACAAGTCGTCCCTGTTATTCAGCAACATGTTTTCACACTTCTACGGACACAGATATTTGGGTAATTTCTGGGCCTCCCAACCGCCCCATTGTTGAGATGCCATAAACTTGACTCAAATCCTGACATTGTCAAAATTACCAGTAGCAATGATTCTCAGAGAAGGAAGCATGTAAGCACTTAGACTCCTCTTCCTTGTGGCCTGAGATAGGGGGGCGTATCTAGCAAGTAGGTGGGCTCTGATAAAGACAACATTTGGTTTTAAATGAATGAATGAATGAATACATTTCAGCTTATTAGGAAACAGTCACATGCACTGTTTGTAAGTAAGCTCTACCTTAGACCTTGAAACTTGAACTCACTAATTGTGTGGTTCAAAAATGGGAGTTTGGAAACATTTTGAGTTCAAATGTCTGAGTTAGGTGAAATTTGGTGAATTCACTTTCTTTAAAAAGCTGTGCAGTAAGATGCCTTATAATTTGAAGCTGATCTCATTGTTTTACTCAGCAGTAAACATAACAGTAAACATAACAGCTGTTGCTTATTCAAGTGGGACACGTTTGGCTGGTGTGTATGAAGCATGACAGAGCTGCTTTGGCCTGACCAATCAGTGATCACCATTTTCTGTCCCATTTTCAATTTTAAATATGCTTTATCAGTGTTTACCAAAAATATATTATTCATTATCTGTTCTCTTGTTTTGTTTCTACCTTGTCACAGCCAGTGCTTTTCCTGGGCGACTTTAGATTGATTTGTTTATTGTTGCAGTGATATAATACTTACATTCCTAAATATTTTAGTATGTACAAAATTCAGAGCTACATACTGCATACCTACAGCAGTAAGACGTGCTAGTTTATTTATTTAGTATGATTTTCATTCATGTGTTGACATTCTGAATGTGCAGTTCTAACAAAAACTCCTCTGATGACTTCCAGTTCAACCATTAATCTGATGACTTCCAGATTTTTTTTTTATGCATGTGGGGAAAAATGTCCATTAGAAGAAGAATAATGTTGAGAACACGGTCTTCAAATGAGATTTGAGGGAGATCAGAAGAGCAGTCACAGCTAGATTGTGAAAGTACATTCCAGAGATTGGATGCCACAGCACTAATTGACCTACCACCCATAGAGGAAAGCCTAGTATGAGGTACACCAACCAGAGGATCTAAGAGTGGATATAAAAAGATATAAAGTGAAAGGATATAAAGATGAAGAAGTTCAGAAAGATAAGTGGGAGCAAGCACAATAAAGAGGGATATTACAAGAAAGACTGATGGAGACATAAACTAGAATAAAATATCTAAATGAGGCCTAAATGAAACTCAGTAAATTTCTTCTTGACCCAGTAATGACTTCAGAGCCACATGCCCCACTGTAACTAGTGAATCATTAAAACTATGTCATTACATTTGTTTTCCTTTAAAGCTAGAAATCATAAGGTTTAAATATTCACACCATTTTTCTGAAATTTGGAGGCAGTTTATGTTGCCTCGTTGAATTACAGATTTTAAAATAGAAATAATGAAGACTGTGACACTTCTCCAGCATCATGAATGAAAGAAGGCAAGGTTTTTGCATTGATCACTGATCTGCTCGTCATGCTTAGAAGTGTCATGATGCATGAATTGTATGATTAAGCAATGTAGGAACATGCATAGGAGACACAAGACAGTGTACAGTGTTTTTTATGCAACACCTTTAAGATCATGCAGTATATGATCTGTGTACAAACTAATTAAGAGTGAAATATTGCTATTATGCTTATTGCACACTTAAAGCAACTTGTAAATATTAATCCTTAGCCCTGGACATCATTGCATATCTTATGGCATCTGGAACTAAGACTGCAGTTCTGCTAGTGATGGGTTTTTCTTTAAAAAAAAAATAATAA
>JBBPCZ010000156.1:6968487-6980502 GCA_037974445.1 Brycinus macrolepidotus | reverse complement strand
AAATAAAAGGATTTAAAAAAAAAAAAAAAACTGCGTTAACGCGCGATAAATTAATTGTCGGCGTTAAGTAAATAATGTGTTAATGCGATAATAACGCGTTAACGTTCCCAGCACTAATATATATATATATATATATATATCTTCATTTATCTAGGCCTAATTATTTTTTAGTTTAACTATACTTCTTAGTTGACTCACTTCAATAAAATTACAACAATGTAAAATGAAAGCACCCCCAGCTATGTTAATCTGCACAAAGCCAATACTGCTTATTAGACTTTGTATAGAGTTGCATGGAGTGCGATCTGCATGTGCCCAGAATTGAAGTTACTTTAATGTAAAATAAATGTCCCAACTTTTACTATGGTCTGTTAAAACATTTACTTTTAACTTTTATAAATGTAAACACTTTCTGAAGTACATGTACTCCATAATTCCACATTTATTTTGTAGACGTTTTTTATGCTTATTCTTTGACACAGCCCTATACTTTCATGCCTTCCCTTAAATATAGCTGCTCTGAAGCAAACACCTTGAAATGAGTCCACTAACCAAGTACATTCATGTGTAAATGAATATTAGGCATTAGTACAGTTCAGTTACTGACACACAACTAGAAACAAAGATCAAGCAGAAGATATTCGGCACTGGTTAGAGAGCAGTGCCACAGGCCTATACCGAATGAAGAAACAAAAGAGCTGCTTTGGACCTGTCTCCTGATATTTTCCAACTCAGCGAAAAGCCATTGTGCGAGTGAAAAAAGTTAAGTTAAAAGCTTAGCATGGTATGTGAAAACAACTGTCCACCAGTTGTGTAATACCAGCAAATACTTTTCACTGCACCCAACTGGAGCCAGTGTGTGCTTCCTGCATTCACTACAAACCCCGTCGCAACTGGATCAAGTTCAGGTGCTCACACTTTCCCCTTAACTAAAAACACATCACGACACAGTCTGTGTGTTTGATTACCAATACCAAACAATTACAAATATAATTTGATAAGGACAAATGAGTTTATTCTGTACCAAGGCCCATGACCAGTGTATAGTAGCATTAACCCAGAATTTAAACTGTGTAAACTCAAAAAATCTGACAGAAGCTGCTTCCCTATTTGTTTTAAGCAGTACTCTACTTCTGCTCTTTTGCCCATTATATAGAGGGTTAAGACACAGTGTTATCTTTATTCACATTTTTAGGTTTCATTTTTAGAATGGGGCCAAACAGGGCAAGTCATAAACACATAGTAAAATCCACTGTGACATGGTCTTAGCCTGGGGCGTGTCTCTCCGAATTCTTTCAGTTTTACCCACAGAGGGAACTGTCATCTCTGTGGTGTGCATTTAAAAAGTAGAACTGTTTTTTAAGTGTATTATACTGAGAAATGAAAACCGTTTAACCCAGACTTTCCTCAGCTCTAACATGTCTACAAGTGACTTTCTTCATTTGTAGATTTGCTTTAATGTTTAGATACACTCAGATATCTCAGAAGAAGGTTCTAAAGTGTCATTGGAATGGTACTCTTAAGGATATGTCTTTAGAACCTTTAAGTATTCAGTGGAATTGTATCATATTCCGTTTACTGTAGTATTGTATTTTTTAATTGCATTGACTTTATACACCCTATATTGACCCCAGGCTTTTTTATTTTACTATTTTAAAAATGATGCTATGACAAGGTACAAATGTGACACTTTCCTCTAGAAAAAGGAATGTAGTGAACCTTTTTAAACTCCGTTAAGTAACACAGTTGGACCTTTGAGGGCCCATCTACAGTGCTTGTACCTTGGTTAACAAAAAGTACCTGTACAGTACCTGCTTTTCAGTACAGTACCTGCTTTTCAGTAGTTCAATCATTGACATACAGACTGTTCATAGACTGTTTGACACCGGTGACTAAGTCAAAAAGAAACCATTACTTAACAACCTAAACAGTTCCTGTGATGTGGACATCTCTTAGCTCTAGAATGCATCACTCATTTGTTAATATTTCATACAGGATTTATTTGGAAAAATATTAAGGTGATTTTCTTCATGAGAAACACATATAAAACAATTCCCATAGGTTTTAACACATTTAAATACATTACTGTAGAAAAACAGTCACAAAGACCCGAAGTGCCTTATATACAATATACAAATTTGTGAAATGAGAAAAAAAGATTAAATTATATCAAACTTAACTTCACAAAAAAAAACCCCACAAACAACTGAATCACAAATAACATTTAAATAAAAAAAGAATACAGCCTTTCAAATACCTATCAGGAACAGAACAATTGTGATGGCGCTGTTTTTTTTTCCTCTCCTGACCTATGCAATGGATCAGAGAATTTCAACATAGACACTGCAGTCAGTGCATACTTATACACAGTAATCACTTAATTCCAATGTTAAATACATTATTTAAAAAGCAACCCTCCATAGTGCAATGAGGTATAAAAAAGGAAAAAAAAAACTTCTCCCCAAAGGAAGGGCAACCAGTCCGTTTGGCACCTTCCCGGGAAACAAACTTTGAGAGTGCGAGCCAGTATGGCCCAACATCCTTTTTCTGCAGTCACTGTGCTTACTTCAGTTGAGAACCAGCTCATTCTGAATATCACCTTCAACATAAGTCCCCACAGCAGCAGTCACATGAAGGAAACTTTCCCTCTGGTTTGAGCAGCATTTACTGGAGTAAAACCTCCTGTAGAGCAAGATGAGCTACAGCTCTGTTGTGGCATTACACCTGCAAGAGTAAAAAAAGAGAAATTTAGATGTCTGACCACTGTGAGATGCATTCGAAATGCACGAGGGTGATTAATAGTTTACGTAATGATGAACTTACCTCAGTTGCAATAATACATTCATCCTTTTCTTCTGATATTACAAAGACAGACTGGTACTTTGTGTCTTTGCACATAGACTCTGGACATTTCTCTGAAGTCTCACTGCAATTCAAAGGTAAAAACTATTAAGAACAGAATCAAAACACTCCCATTGAAGTCTAATAGGGTCATCTGCCACGTTTTCTTTAAGAAATCTTTAGCATTATTCACCTTTTTAAATGTTTCCTGTGCTTTTCGTCCAACTCGGGTTCAAGAGCCTCGCATTTCGTTTCTCCTTTCTCTGCGTCCTCTTTCCCCAAGTCCTCCTGCTTCAGTTCATGAACAAGATTGTAATCCACTAATGAATAGCGGGACTTGTAGCCATTCTTTTCTACACCAGCAGCGTCACTCTGAAAGTCCACCTTCTTGTTGGTGTTCTTCACCTGCGTGGTGCCTATAATGCTGACAGTCAAATCCTTCTCCCGACTGCAGTTGCTGGTCAGATTGTTCATGGTCTCGCTTTCAGCATGGCTCTCGGCTTGCTGGCTCCTCTGCTGCAGTTTGATGCGGATGTACACAACCAGGACAGCGCAGCCGAGGAGGAGCAAAAGCACCAGAATAATCCCAGCACAGACTGCCATCCAAGGAAAGCCATTGTCGTCCTCGTCATCAGAGTACCTTTTATCAGCTCCCTCTGCAACGGGCTGTCCATGAGCGTTTTCAGGGAGCAGAAACTGGCAGTTACGTCCTCCGTATCCAGGGATGCATGCGCACACATATCGGTGGTCCCTCTCATGACATGTCCCCCCATTGTGACATGGATTGTGCACACACTTGTTGACAGGTGAGCTGCAGTTCTTGCCGGTGTATCCAGGTGGGCAGGTGCAAGTGTAGTCACTAAGACCATCTTGGCAAGTGCCTCCATTCTGACAGGGGAAGCCAGCACACTCATCAATATTGTCATCACAGTGTGTTCCTGTGAAACCTTCTGGACACTGGCATAGATAGGAGTCCACAAGATCTAGACACTGGGCACCTGGAGAAGAATTGAAACAGAAGGCATTGAATGAACTGATCCAAATCATAGTTCTGTCAAAGATTTGATATCCAAACTGAAAATCATTTTGAATCCAAGTGTTTCAATTTACCATTGGAGCACGGGTTGGAGCTACAGTGGTCAATCTTCTTCTCACAGTTGAAGCCAGCATAGCCTGTGGGACACTGACAGAAGTATCCTCCTTCAGGATTGTCAGCACAGCGCCCACCATTGAAACAGGGGCCGTCGGCACAAGTCATGGCACTCAGCTCACAGTTTCTTCCATAGTAGCCAGGAGGACAGGCGCAGTTATAAGTGTTCTCGAGATCCTGTGAGGCCGAAGGAATACGTTTTTAGAGAAATAGGACTCTTCATATGAAAAGCTTCACATCCTCTCTGTGGTTAAACTCTACGTATCCAGTCACAGCTAAATAATACTTACAGTGCAGCTTCCGCCATTTCTGCAGGGGTTGTCGGAGCACTCGTTGACCTCGATCTCGCAGCTCTCTCCTGTGAAGCCGGGCCTGCAGGAGCAGGTGTAGCTGCCTTGACCAGTGTTGGTGCACGTGGCTCCATTCTCACATGGTTTGTGATGTGTGCAGTAATTAAGATCTGAAACACAAAATAAAACATTAGTTATTTCTGCTCTACCCATACTCTGCAGAAGGGAAGCTTTAAAAAAACAAACTTTAGCACCATTCACCTTGGTTGCAGAACAGACCACCCCAGCCCTCCTGGCAGTTGCATTGCCATGGCTGCTGGCAGGTCCCATGTAAGCAGCCGGGATAGCGGATACAGTCATCACAATACTTTCCAGTGAAGCCAACTCTGCATCTAAAGAAAAAAAAAACACAAGACAGATTAGAGTTTATCCTTATATGCAATGCAACAGTTTTGTAAAGCCAAACGTCTGAAAAGGTTTGAAATCATACTTACTTGCATTCACCAGGCTTGTCACAAAATCCATGCTCCTCATCACAGCCCGAGAGACAGATTGCTGTTGAGAGAAATATTCATACATTAATTATGGCAATTATTGTTCAGGCATGCTGAAAATTCTCTAACTGATTCCTGAATAACACCAGTTGCACCATTGGCATATTCCTAGAAAAAACACAGCTCTGTCAGTACCCTGGGAAAGAGACCCTGCTTAACACAGTTGCACTCATACAAAAGATTGACAAACAAAAGCCTCTTTTCTCCTAACTGTGGGTCAGAAGTCCCTTTTTTCACTCTGTTCATACAGACCCCTCCCCACAGTGTCCCAGAGTCGGTGGAGATAAGGGTGGACAGCTGGTGTACATGGTGCCAGTGCAGGACAGCTGCTCTATTGTCTTGCCTCACTCAGCAGCTGCCTGCTTCCAACAATACCTCTCCGCGCTCAGCCAATCAGCGCCGAGCGCTCTGCCAAGTAGCCAATCAGGCGTTACTTTTAATCTACGGCACGCGTGCCATTATTTGGCCCGCGACCCTGTTTTTCTGAATCACTCGAAAGCGTGTTCCTGAGACCATTTCCGTAGGGAGGCAAGTCGGTTCTCAAGACACCGTGAGAATAAGACATTTTAGTGTGTGTAAGAGAGAGAGACAAGTCCTGGGTACTTACGCTCAGTGCAGTACTGCCCCTTCCAGCCCGAGTTGCAGATGATCTCCCCGCGCTCCCCGCACGTGAAGTGTCCGAACGCGTCGTCACGTGGGCGGCAGAAGACCGAGCAGCCCTCCCCGTAGTAATGCTCATCACACACGAACCTGTAGGAATACTTCAGCTCCGTCCGGCCCGACACTTGTAGATCCTGGGACCACTCCTCCCCAACCGTGAGGTGCCGCTGGGTGGTCATGCGGCTGATCAAACGCTCTGGGTTTTCTGAAAATGAAATGAAACATTAATACGCCATTAAATTCCATTTTAAAAAGGGGGCGGAGTTTGAGTATATATATATATATATAGAGAGAGAGAGAGAGAGAGAGAGAGAGAGGTGTGTGCATATACTCAGTGATCTTAACTCTTACCTGTTGATAAATCCTCGGTGGAGTCGGTGTGAAGCGCTTCAATAATTAACGAAAAGGTACCCTGTAAAGAGAAAAAAGAACCTTATTAGAAAGAACTGTGTCTGTATGCGTGTATGTGTGTGTGTGTGTCTGTTTTACATATAACGGAAGCTGAGAGTGGACTGAGGTGTGATAGCATTAGGGTTCACGCTCTATTTCCCCAGGTTCACACGTCCTTACTGCAGCAAAATGAAAGCTTTCGGAATTTCACGCTGGGCTGACAATTATATACCGTCCCTGGGGATGTGAAGTTTCCCACCCAGCCAACATTTGTCAAAAGGGTCCGAATGCATTTCCCTCGCTCAGATGAAGAAGCCTAATGATGCTTAGCGGGTGTTCTTAAAATCTAAAGCATGTAAATCACGTAACTCATAGTTTTGGGGTTTAAATTATGACTATTAATTTGAGTAGTAGTGGTAAGAACAGCAGTAGTAGTAGTAATAGTAGTACTATTACTAGTACTAGTAGCAGTATTAGTATTAGTAGTAATAGTATTATTAGTAGTAGTGGTAGTAGTATTAGTAATAGTATTAGTAGCAGCAGTAATAGTAGTAGTATTAGTAATAGTATTAGTAGCAGCAGTAATAGTAGTAGTAGTAGTAGCACTTGTAGTAGTAGCACTTGTAGTAGTAGCAGTAGCAGTAGTATTAGTGGTAGTAGTGGTAGTAGTAATATTAGTAGTGGTAGTGGTAATAGTTACTTACTGGCCATGTGAATCCGAAAGGGAAGCGGACTGGGTTGCTGAAGCTGCTGTCCGGGACTGTTTCAGGAACCTGGAAGGAGTTTGATCCGAGCACGGGGGTGACTGCTCCCCCATACGTGCACGGGGGCTCCGGGGACACGTTCGCCTGGTAGTGCTTGAGGCAGATCCTGAAAAACGTTTTGCATTCGCACTGCTGGATGCCCGAGCCAGTTCCTCCTTTACAGCAGTTCGTGTTGCCCGATATTCCTTTCTTGTTAAGAAACTCCTGCAGCTTTAACTCAAAAACCCCAGAGCAAAAACCCTGGAAAGAAAAAAAAATACATCATGAATGATGAACATTTCAAGTGAACCTTTGCACTTTTTTTTTTTACAAGAGAAATATTCTTTAAATTGGCCTGTTGAACACAAAGGCAGAAGTTTCATTACCTGGCCGAGCACGAGCATGACAAGGATGGCAGCTATCAGAAGTCGCCCCATGGTGGTGAAGATCCTCAGCACTGCCACGGGCCACTCAGAAACTCATAGAGACTCCAGAGAACCCTTTAGTCGGTGTGTGTGAGAGTGTGTGTGTGTGTGTGTGTGTGCGTGTTTTAGTCAAAGGCTTGCTGGCGTCTTTCAGTCACTTTATCTTCCCTGTAAGCCCATGTAAGTCCTCCCTCTTGTTAGAAAATGGAGATAAATCCCAAATTTTCTGGCGATTACTCCAAGTGGTCAATGCGTCCCGTGCTCTGTCCTCATAAAGACCCTGTGGCTCAGGGCTGCTCCTGCTCTCTCTGAACTCTCCTTTGCTTGTAGTCAGAGCTGAGTTTGTAGGGGTCCACAACTCTGTTCCTCCTCCGGCACTCTTGATTCCATGTGAGGCAGAAAGAGAGAGAGAGAGAGGGAGAGGGACAGAGAGAGAGAACTGAGAGAGAGAGAGAGAAAGAGAGAGTGACTGTGCTGGTGTCTAATGTCCCAGTCCGCCTGCTGCCCATTATATACAGAGTGCGCCTGCTAGGGTAATGAGATGCAAATGAGCTACTCCCCAATCTGGCTCGAGTTGTCACAAAGGGACACTTTTCACCCCCTCCACCCCTCCACCCCACCACACCCCCCAAAGATCGCCAAATGGTCACTGAGCTGTAAAATGTGCAACCCTTCCCCACTGCAAAAGAGAGAGAGAGAGAGAGAGAGAGAGAGGGAGAGAAAAAAGTCTCATTTACATATAGGACCAAAAAAAGGAAAAAAAATCAACCAGGAGAATCCTACACATCCAGGCATAAAAACCCTGAAATTACATCACACCGCTTGCTCCTTTATGAAGGAATGGTGGATCAGAGATTAAGCCCCCCCCAGCCCAGCCAGGACGCCTCTTCATTAGGATGGTGCAATTTAAAAAACGTCCCACAAGTGACTGTGTCTGTTTCGATAGCAGATCTGAGTAAAATTGAGCTTCAGACTTTGAGAAAACGTGTTAAAGTGTCTCAGACGATTTCAAAACGCACCTGTTGCGAGCTCATACGAGTTCGGGTCAGACCCAACTGATCTTTATCACTCGTTTTTTTTTTTATTATGTGTGTGTTTTTATTATTTTATTTTTTTATTCTTGCGTGCTTGAATGGCCCAAGCTGTTGTGGACTTTGTGAAAGTTTATGTCCTCCTCTCTCAGATGCCTTAGCTGGGCTGTAAACCGGGGCTGGTGTGTGTCGCTCGCGTGGCTGTCATTAAGGCACTTTGTTATTGTGTGAGGGGAGAATAAGTTTGCTCTTTGTGCTCTCAGCTGTATGGTAATTCGGGCAGCACCTGCTCCCCCTGCACAATGTACCGGGGGGGGCTGAGGGGGGTCGGCTCCCCTCGGCGTGCGCTGCTGTCTCTCCACACCCCGCCCACCAAACATCACCCCAAACCTTTATGTGCACTCCTTCATACACATACACACACACACACACATACACACATACTCTCTCTCTCACACACACACACACACACGCACATACACACACTCACACAAACACACAAAACACACACTCACACAACACAACAACAACGCACCGCATTCCTCGTGGTTATGAAATGAATTAACATAGCCGCTGTGTGCGCATGCGTGTGTTGTTGTGTGAGGGTGGTCTTCATTAAGGGCGTTAATTGAAAGGACCGGCCGGTTTAATTCTGCTGGAATGCGGAGGGTTTTCTTTTTTCTTTTTTTTTAACCGACCACTCTGTTGGAGGGTCTTTTGTTGTTTTCCAGAGCAGCTCGAGTACAAGGTGAGGTTTATTGAGAGGACAGCCTCGAATAGTATTACTGGTTGGAGAAAAGATTTACAAGAAAATTAGAATCAGAAAACTTTATTGATCCAGGGGGAAACTGCTTAAACAAAGGAAACTCAGAAATAACTCTCTGAGCCTGCATGGTTAGAGAATAGACAGCTGACTAACACTAAATATACTGAAATAACTGTTGAAAATAAAGCAAAAAGTGTCAAATCTCTAGAATAAGTAGTTTCGTGTACTGGGACAGATAAAACACCCCAGTCCAGCTCCTCTAGGATGATGATAACACACCACAGGTGTCAGTCCGGAACAGCCCACCGCTGGCCAAGCCCCCTCATCGTTCTTTCAGAGATCACCACTCTTTTCAGAGGGTCCGTGGCTGGACCCTCCAGCTGACCACCGCGACGCCCCCCGAGCCCTCCATCACCTCTCTCGGCCGGCCGGTGCTTTAGACTGACACAGCACACATTTCTCGATTACCCCAGCAAAGCGTGGCTGAAAGGCAAAGTGAAACCTCCGGGATTTATGTCCCACTCCGTTTATTCTCTTCAGCCATAATTTATGCCACGCGTTTCTGTCTTGGTGAAATCAAGCAGAAACCTCCCCCCCACCTCTCTCTCTCTCTCTCTCGTCCTCCTCCTCCTCCTTTCTGGAGGTGGACTACGGAGAGACTGTTTAACTTAAGTGTTTCTATAGGGGGCTGTTGTACTTTAACTCCTGCCCACCAGTAGCTGTGGCGAACAAAGGGACGGGACTCGAGGTCCGACTATTCATCTTCTCTCCGCGCTTTAATTTTCATTGATTTTGAATACGGGGGAGGGGATGGGGGTGGGGGGGAGGGGGGTCAGCCCTTGGGGATTCTCTCTGAAGGGCACGACACGCCTTTAGACGCGCACGGCCCCCCAAGCCAGCCATCTGCTCCCAACCAAATGGCGTTTTTTCACATCTCAACTGCATGTCTCCACTAGCTCCTCTCTCTCTCTCCACTAGCTCCCAGATTGGACTGGAAGCGTGTTAAAGAACGGCCGGCCACCGGCCATATGGTCAGGGAAGCTGCTGGAACCTAGATTGCTCCAGTCAGGGGCCCGTGGGAACACCAGCACTGTACAACAAAAAGGACAGTGTTGGGGTCCCGGGCTGGTCCTCTGAAGACCTGTTGCCTCTCCACCTCCGACCAACCAGAGCACAAACCGTTACAGCCCGACCCTCACTCGTCTCGTTAAATTAATCACATGAATTACGACGTTTTCACCAACCACACATGTTTAACCCAAAAAAAGCCCATTAATAGAGGAGAGGGAAGGATACCTCCACACACTGGTGGGACAGAAAGACCCCGGAAAGTGACGCAGCACAGTCGCGCGTCATTACAATGACAAAAGCTCAGGCGCGTGGCTCCGGATCGAGTGATTGATAAGAAACAGCTCAGCATCTCTAACACTAGAGAAGAGCAACCTGCCATCTGTTTTTCTCCGTGGTTATTGTTTTTCTGTATAATAAATAGCATGGCTGTTTATTATTTATTGTATTGTATACGTTAATATAACGTTATTATTAATAATAATATGAAATCATTGTTTTATATATTATTTATTTAATATTATTTATTAAATGGGTTCTAAGACTTAGCGAGCAGGTCTTTGTATCAGTCAGATCACTCAGTCCAGCTGCTTTGAGTGGGCATGAACTCTTCAAAGAGAGAGAGAGAGGGCAAAGAGAGAGAGAGGGAGAGAGAGAGAGGGAGAGAGAGAAAGGGAAGAGAGAGAGAGAGGGGGGGGGGGGAGAGAGAGATGAAGCCAGTCGCGTGCCGATGTCCCTCAGAGAACATCTGCCCCTTTCCCCAGGGTGGTTTTGTTCTCCTGAAAAAAGGAGAGAGGAAAATCAATAGCGCACCAAAGCGCAGAAAGGCTCCTTAGACGCTTTTGGGCTCTGAAGACCACGAGTAAACACGGCCGTTACAGAACCAGCTTATTTTGGCCCACTTTTCATAATGAACAGGATCACGAGTGAGAGTAAGAAGAGCATTTTTAGGCCTGAACCCTCCTCAGGCTGCATCAGAGCACATGGGGCACTTTTGTCAAACAGGCTATAAAATAAATATAGAAACAGGGTCGTTCTGTGAATGAGTCTGATCAGAAAAGGGAAAGCTCTGAGACAGATATCATTAAAGTAGCTACTTAAAGGAGCTTTTGTCTACCTAGAGGATGTAAAATTCATAAAAAAGAATGCCTGATTTAAGTCCTTCTTAAATCTAATGGTAAGCTCGGCTGACTTCCATAAGTTAGAAACAATTTCTTCCTACTTCCATCCACATGACTGATCAAGCTATACTATACGGACAAAAGTATTGGGACGCCTGACCATTACACCCCTGAAAAAAAGCATAGCAAAAACCCAACACATCTTAACATCAGCAGTAAAGCATCCTGTTATAGAAGTCAGCCGGGCTTATAAAATGTACCTTATGTCTACATTCTGAATCCAGAATGGCCTATGCTTCATCATATTTTAAAGAAAAAACGTTTTACAGATTGTCTATCATTACTGACAAAGATTGAAGTTTGTTTGTTGTGCATAAACTGTTAAGTAAGATTGTGCATCGAAATGCTTGTTGTGAGGACCACACAACACTGTGCAATGCACACACACACACTTATTTGCTTGTAGTTTCAGTTTAGTTTCGAGTGTTACTGTTACTTTTTGATTTTCTTAATAATGATGGCATTGTTTTATGGCAACAGTTTCTTCCTACTTCCATCCACATGAATGATCAAGCTACACTAAATGGAAATACTGGGACACCTGACCATTACACCATCAGGGATTTTAATGACACTGCATTCAAATACATAAAGTTTAATATGGAGTTGGTCGCCCCTTTGCAGCTATAACAGCTTCCACTCTTCTTGGAAGGCTTTCCACAAGATTTTGGGGTGTTTCTGTGCGAATTTGTGCCCATTCATTCTGTTGAAATGTTGGACGAGAAGGCCTGGCTCGCAATCTCCGTTCCAGTTTATCCCAAAGGTGTTGAATGCGGCTGAGGTCAGGGCGCTGTGTGGGCCAGTCAAGTTCTTCCACACCGAACTCAAACAACCATGTGTTTACGGAGCTTGCTTTGTGCACTGGGGCACAGTCATGCTGGAATAGAAAAGGTTCTTCCCCAAACTGTGTCCACAA
>JBBPCZ010000156.1:6948057-6959482 GCA_037974445.1 Brycinus macrolepidotus | reverse complement strand
AGTAATTATCCAATGGGAGGCTCTTACCTATTTGCTTAGTTAAATCCAGGTGGTGACTTTTTTTTTGGCCGGGCAGTATATATATGTTTTAAGAGATACTGAGCCTGTTGTTGAAATTGTAACGTGTGTAATAAAAAGTACAGTGTGTTTTTAAATAGTGACATCCAGAAATTACTGGAAAATAAGTTGGCCTTATTATTAAGCTTTGAGAAACATCCCAAATATTATTAGTAGTATAAGCTTAAGATAGAATATTTAATGTAGAATTAACCCACAGGGATCGACAAACTTATAATTGATTTCTTGTTAACTGTTACTTAGACCAGTTTAAGCTTCTTTTTAGTGATATTGAATGTGTGGTTTTGTTCCAGCCTGCTTGGACTTCGCTCTTTCTGTCACTCCGAGAGCTGGTTCTGGGAGCCTGCAGGAGGCGCGGCTCTACCGTCCCCAGCCAGCCACGCAGAGTACAACATGGTGAGAGAACAGTTGCCCTCATCATACTTTATGTACAAGCTATTGGCCAGATTATTCCTTCTCCACCTGTGTACCGGTTAGAAAAAACATAAAAGCCATATCTGATTTACTACTGAGGTACAGTGTAAAAACGTAACCAAAACACAATGGAGTTTTCTGCTGCATTTATGGTTCTAAAATGTGTCAGTTTTTTAGAGAGCTTGTAACAACTGGGCATGATAGGAATGAAACAATGTGATAACACCAGAGAGTGTATTGAGGGTAGTGAGGGTTGCCGATACACAATAGTCAGCAGCCGACATAATACACTCCATCTGGAATATGGAAGTGAAACCAGACAACTTTAGATACAGGCCGTGTTTTGTCATAACAAGAATAATTCTGGGTTGCTTTTTATAGAAGGTGATCTATATTAAGTAACATAACAAGACAACAAAATTATAACTTGGGGGCTGTTACAATCTCCTGGAGACCCTTTTTCACTTGGCATCCAGCATGCTGTGGTCCCTTGGCAAGATTAAAAGAGGCCTTATGGTGAAATTGTCTCCATCTGTTTTTTTCTATTGATGTTGAACAGCGAATGGAGGGCATGTTGTGTCTCAGTGGCAAGTCGTCTGTTTTGTTCATGTTACAGCTATGTTGTCTGCTGCATTTCATTATTTATTTACTGCTCTGCCCAAGAGACCTTTAGCTGAGGTAAGCGTGGAGTTGTAATTGGTATAAGCAACAGTTTGAAGTACAAACTGCTGTGCTAATGTGTCATTACTATAGCTGTTAATGCAAAATACAACACAAAGTATCACAAAAATGATACTAACTGTCTGGTCGTCTGTGAGACAGAAGGGAAAGTTCTGAGAAGTAATTCTGAATTAGTGGCCTTTGATTCTTTTGTCATCTCTGATTTTTCTTGATGTTAATTGTTCCATTGTTTCGTAGTTACAAAGCAGATTACCAGTATTCTTCCGATAGAAATGTGATATTCAAGTGGACGTATAAAACGTCTGTCTTTAATTTATGTCTCCATTTCAGCTAGTAATCACTGCCTCAGGCTTGTGGGGAGGTGGTGGTGGAGTTCAGGCTTTGGAGAATTGTATGGTTTATGTTTCCAGTGATTCGCAGTTTCTCTGCTCCACAGCAAATGCTTATTCTGAGGGTCTGCACTCCATAATTAAAATCACATTTCAACGATACTAATAATAATTATACTGATACTGTATAATAATGGTAATAATTTCCTCAGGGAGGCCCATGGATGGGAGTCCTCACAGAGTGAGTGGACCCCAACTTTTTAGCACCTCAGACCAGTTCTACAGGCAACAACCCGGTGGCTCTTCGTCTTATATGCAAGGTACAGTGCAGCACTTTGGCATGACTAATGCATAATTTAATTTCCCTGTAGTTTGTAAAATAATAAGCAGACATACATAAAATGAAGGATTGCTTCAAAAGCAGGACAGGATAGATTGTCTCTCATGGAACAAAAGAACAACATATTTACCACATAAGCCTATTTGGACGAAAGGAAACAGAGAACTTACACTAGAAAACAGAAAATATACATATCATTTGATATATATCAAATGTTCTTCTCTTTTCATAGGACATGTTTACAGACCAAGATCAAGACATCCTAACAGGAGAAGGCATCACCTTGCTCCAAGGTGAGATTAGGAACACTCAGGCTGTTTTCTTTATTTCACATTCAATGCTAGCAGATTTAATGGGAAAAAAAAATCACATTTGCACAATTTTCTTCTTGATGTAGTCAATGAGCTGTTTTAAGTTTAGCACTGGAGCGAGGCTAATGTTGCTAACAAACACTGGAAGTCAACAGTCACTCAAACCTTTTTTTTGTAAAAACATTCCCAAAACTTCTCAACTTGCACAAACTGCATTTAAGCCTGCATTATTGGTGGTTCAGACTTGTTGATGTGGTTTAGGACACAGTAGGACTTTCTGTGGGCAATAAAACTGAACCAGTCTTCGTCCTGTAGCCAGACTCCTATTTTGGACATCAGGGTACATAGTCAAAATTAACTCAGGAGTAAGAGTGCTGGTCTAGAATCCGCTTTTGTGACAACTATTGTTGAAGAAGAATACAGAGGAATCAGATCCAAAATCAGTGCTCTTTATAACTGCTTTGTGAACTCCAGTGTTGTCTGAAATGTAGTGGTGAAGTTTTGTTTATTTTTATAGCTTACGGTAATTCGTACTATGTCCTGAACCACATTTACAACTATGCACCACCTTAATGAATAGCTGGATGAGGTTTGAATGGGTTGAGAAGATTATTTTGGTGATGTATTTTGGTGGAACAGTTTGCCATGACGATTGGCTTCTGTTGGTTAGCAATCTTAGCTTTGCAACTTCAGTGCTAAAGGGAAGAAGAAAAATTTGGACTTCAAACAATTCGCAAAAACAAAATGATCTTTATCAGAGTTTAAGAGAGTAGTAGGAGTGTAATACTTTACAAAATTCAGTGTGTCTGGTGTCTTGATCTGATGTAGTTTTTGATATAGCAAAAATTAGGAGTTGCTGAACATGTGTTTTACAGTAATATTTTATTTTTAGTTTATTTGAACATTTCACAAATGCAATATTGTACCATCGAAACAGTGCTTTATTGTGTCCCAAACGCTCTAGAAGCAAGCTCATTTGTTTGTCACAACTTAATGTGCTGGTCGTGATACAGTGATATAATGTGACACAATAGGATGCGATATGGTACAACATATTGTACTGTTATTTCTCTAGACAGTAGTATTTAAATTTTACTTGTTTAAAGTTAAATTGCAACCATTCCTCTTGAAAATCTTTTACTTTCTGTGTTTTAGATGGCCTCAGTATCAAAACCAAAGACCTGGTTTCCACTGACCCACCAACATTCAAGATAAAAGATTGTCATGGAGGGATCAGGTCACTGCTGGAGTATGGGATCTTAGCTGCCTGTTTAAACGTGGTTGTCTAGTACAGAGAAGCACCACTTCTCTGCCAATTTGTTTTGAAGTCTTTTGATATGAATGTGTGAGTTCACACTGCATTACCTACCGTAGGCTTAACAGATTCACTGCCTAACGACTGCACAGGACCTTTTTGTTGCTTTTGGCAGTTTTGCTGAGAGACACTTTTCCACCCTGCTGTCATGAGTATTGAGACTCCTGCACAGTGACTAAAATATATTTATTTATATTGAAATTAAGCTTATCAGGAAGAGCATCTGCCCTCGTTGCTAGTGTGCACATCTCTGGCTCGCACAGTCAACAGATGGAAAGAAGGCAGCATAAAAACAATAAGAACAGAAGTCAGTCACTGAAGTAGGTTTCTCAAGCAAGGAGAGATACCCCACCTTCTTCTACTTTCTCCTCCTCTATGATATCCTAAACTGCCCTCAGCAGTATGTTTTGAAGGGAAGTTATGGGCTTTTTCCCCCCTATTGTGTAGAAGATATGAAATGGTGACAGAAATGGAACCTTCCTGAAGTCTGTGCCAAACCCACCCTTGATGAATATTCAGCTCCAACCCTAATTAGTTTCAAATGATCTCTTATCTTTCAACCCTTGTGGTTTGGAGCAAATCCAGTGACACACAAGTCCTGCTATTATGCATAGGCCTTTCTACATGGAGAACGCACTCGGCAGATGGGAGGGGCTGGTTTCTAATTAACCAAACTGTGATTTAGAAAAATGTGAATGATCGTGTGTGTCATAGCGTAGAGGGATTGTGAGATGGGTGGGTGGGTGCTTTCTCATTCATCAAAGAGCCATGTGATTTCAAATGTTGAAATAGCTGTTTTTTCATTTTTCATTTTTTTCTATTTGTTTTTTGATTTGCTTTTTCAGAAGACATTTCATATCAGGGATGACTCCAGTAAGTATTCCTCTGCAGATGATATGAAGAATTTCTATTACTTAATGAGACATAAAACATAGTCATAATTCACAGACACGTTCAGAAGTTTGATCATATTACATTAAACTTTTGTTGAAATGAAAGTAAAGAAAACACATTTAACATATTGGGAGACGACATAACCTAGCGCAGACTTATGGCAAAACGTGTTTAGTTTTGTTCCAATTCGTTAAACTCAAATAAATGGAAATGTGCATTAAAATGAACTATATTTGCTATATTTAAGTAAGTTGGCTGTAAAGGATGTGTACAGAGCCATCTATATCCTTTTAAAACTTTTGTATACGATTATATCTGCTCAGAAGATGACCTGTAGGGTTTTATTTAGAAACGCCATGACAATTTGTTTTTGTGATGATCAAGAAAATACCTTTAGCATTTCTTTGGGCTCTGTGATGTTAATTCACTTATACTGAGACCCCTGTATGTTTGAATTCCTGGGTATTTTCAGAATACTCAGACTGTAGCATCTTGGTAATATATACACATATTTCTACACTGTGTCTTAAATTAGTGTCATGAACTGTCTTATCCTAGCAGATGTCCACTATATTGAAATTTATGAATGATTAAAATTCTAAAAAAAAAAAGTTTGATACTACACTACAGCATCCTTAAGTGTTTTTTGTTGGACCTTTTTTAACCGGATTAGATAGCGCCTGGTTTATTAAGATAAGATAAAATAAACCTTTATTAGTTTGCATTGCTACGGCAGAAAGTGGACAGTACAAAGGTTAAATATCTATCCAGTAGATTAATAATGAAAGAGCATTACATATAATTCTAACATAAACCAAAAATGTCAAAATGTGTTAACATGCAATATATTACTGGGCAGATGAGCAGCCACTCCGGACCATGTTTCCCTTTGCCCATGAGGACACGAAACAGTGGATCTGCTGGGATTCCTTAAACAGCCCAGAGAGGAAATAGGATATGGAGAAAGTTCCACAGCTCTTCCTCCCATCTACAGAAAATGGAGCCCACACTGGAATGAAAAACAGAGCTATACAAACACATGCCTTGACCTTGGCATGAGTAAACCATGTAGGAATAGCAGGAAGTGGAAGCGATGGATTTATTCGTGATAGAAAGAAGAGCAGATTGTTGAGTCTTTGACACAGATAATTGGCGTGCCTTTATGAGTGTCAGTGCGTTATGCAGTTTGGTCTAGTGTAAGAATCCAGGTGGAAAAAATAACAGTGGAACTCATATTACTAAAAAAATGATAAAGGATGATAAAGACAATGATGTGACGCTCTGTTCAGTGTTAAATATGTGCGTAAGAGATGTGAGAGATTGACCTATATAATTTGAAAGCCGCACTTTGAGCTCAGATTTGTCACCACTGCTGGAGAAACCTGTGGCCAGGTGATTGTCTTCAAAACACAACAGCAGTGCTCACTCTAACAGAATTTATCTTATACTACAGAACCATTTCCCCCCATTTTTACTTGTTTCTGTTTAATCATTTTTGGATTGACTCATGCTTGTGTGTTTTTTGGTTGTTTTTGGGGTTTTTTTTGTTGGGGTTTTTTTTTTTGAAAACAGACAAAATTAGCAGTGCAAACAGCAGAATGTCTTTTTTATCAGTTTAATTATGGTTTGCCTCGGTCAAAATTAGCAACACAACACCACATTGTTCTTTTTATCTGTTTAATTGTGTGTGTGTGTGTGTGTGTGTGTGTGTGTGTCTGTGTGTCTGTGTGTGTGTGTGTGTGTGTGTGTGTGTGTGTGTGTGTGTGCACGTGTGCGTTCATGTGTGCACACTCTAATGGTAAATATAGACTGTGTGCCCATGGCGCTGTGGTCACAACCCAGTGGGTTGAGGCTGGAGTTGGCGTGAGGGGACCTGGTGCTGGCCCATCAGTGGTGAGAGGCAGTCATCATTGCAGCCATAGAGGGGCTCAGAGCATTTGTTCTGCAGACGCTGAGGGGCTGGGGTGGGGTGGGCTTTGCCACAAGAACCCAAGCTTTGGCACACTGTCATCTCTGTTTCCTTCACAGAGCGGGAGGGAGGGGATGGTAGGCCCGACGGAGCCACAAATGAAACACTACGTGGAGTTTTGTGTTTTTAGGGCTGATGTTTCTTTTTTTGTTTGGAATGGCTTTTATTTCCATTGTAGACAGTTCCTCCCCAAAGATGAATCTTCTCTGTCTCCCCATTACTCTACAGCAGAGTTAAAGGAACACTCTAAATGTCCAAAGCCTGTCAGCTCTTTTATTTAATTTTTTTTTTTACTTACTGTTGTTTATTTAGCATTGCATGTCTCAGAAATGCAAGATAACTTTTCCACTTTATTGGCTGGATGAGGGAAGACATAAAATCAGATGTATATAAAATTTAGCATTGTTTACATGTATCAGAATACAGCTGAAATACAAGAATATGCAAGACCAAGCAATTTCAAATCCACCAGTCCTATGAATTCAGTTCAGGAGTGCTTAAAACTACTAAAAATATAGAAGCTGTGATTATGGAAATAGAATAGGAAGTATTTAATTGAAATGAGCCCCAAACCTCAATTGAGCAATGTGGTGTTACAATATCCATATACAGCATGAGGATATAGAAGTGTTTACTTGATGATGATGGTGGTAATGATGGTAATTATAGATGATCTGATCTGTTTTCTATAATAACCCCCTTCCAATAATAACCCCCTTCCAAAGACTTGGTCTTGGAAGCAAAACACAAAGTCATTTCATAGTTTAAAATTACTCTCTGTTACTCTCTCGGAAGAACGGTAATTGCTTCCTGACCCCCAAAAAAACCTCATTTAAAATTAGCATCAGGTAGGGGATGCATTTGCATGCATTGTTCTGATTTTGAGGCGGTTTATGTGTGTCGTGAGAAGTGTTAGTGCCGCTTTACGAAACAGTGCGCTGAATACACAAGGCACTAAAATAAAGAACTGTTTTGAATACACAGAACCTCCGATATTTACAGTAGCAGCTATAAATAGTGGGCTGTAAAAGTCAGGAACTGGATCCAGTTCGGCCCCTGCTGTAATTGTATGTGGACTCGCACCAGTACACAAAAACGGATAGAAGAAAAAAAAAACCAGACAACTGCAGGAAGAAAAAAATAGCTTCTCTGCTGATGGCTTCAGTGTTATGTCCTCTTACTGGCAGGAGCTCTGTGTCATAAACGCATCACTCAACCATTGTTCCTCATTTTGCCCTCAGAAGTTCACTGATGGGTGAGCAGGCCCAGCATCATCTGAGGGCATTGTCCTGCTGTCTTGCTTTGTTTTTTCAGTAATGAAGTTGTTGAAGCATGGGCTTTAGAAATAAAGTCTGTTGCGTAGACAAAACCGACATTTCTATTTTATTTCCACTGCCTGTGTGTGAGTGCATCAGTAGCATTTGCATTGTCAAACTTAGGTCTAGAGTATTTGTGGTTTCCTGCATATTTCAGGCTCAGCCTCAGTCGTGTAAGGGTGTGGACCTTGCATGTGTGAAAATAAGCCTTCTTGCTTTTGTCGCTGTATTATTCGGAAATTCGAGAGCATATTTTCAGTCCAGCAGTGTGCGTGGTGTTACGGCAGCAGACGATGGTATTGCGTGGTGATTTACGGCTTGAGCATGGAGTTATGCCTGTAAAGGACCGGACCTTGATTCTCTTTAGAATTGTGTGATTTTGCATGTACAGTACTGTGCATTGTTTAGAACTAGGAACATTGTTTAAAACTACTTACCTTGGCAGGGAGTGTGCTTTTTCCAGTAAAAACATTAGAGTAAATACAAATAAACATGAACTGGATGAAACACATCAATTGTTTGGTTATTAAAACCTTGGTTAGAAGAAAAACAGTTTGGTTACTGACTTCTTGCTGCCCTCCAGCCATTGCATTTGATGGTTAAATCCCATCACCACACCTGTTTTAATGTTATCAGAATCAGAAAACTTTACTGATCCCAGAGGAAATTGCTAATGAAGAACTGATTAGCTGAAGCAGGTTAAGTGCAAATACTGGACTTCCTTAAGGGAAGCTTCGTGTATTGTTTATTTGTTTCTTTGCATTTATTCCAATGTTTGCTTTTTTAACAAATAAAGGTAATACTTTATTTGGATAGCCCATTTACAGGCTTTGTAGATGCCTATCTTGCATTTAACTTGTATTTACTTGAATATCTATTAAAATCCCATTTAACTTTCCCTAACTCCAACCCTGGACCATATCCTCACCTCTAACCCTAAACCCTCACCTTAATAAAAACCTTTAAAACTATAAACCCTAAATAATACCAGGGTATCTTTTTTTCCTCCTTTAGTCTTCCTGAAAATGTCTTTCATGTCCTATATCTTTACTCTACACCACAAGCTCTGAGGAGGAGGATGAGTTCCCTTCCAAGCCTTTTTCTCATGCCAGCCCTATGAGGTTTGTATCGCTCAGTGGGGTCTTTGCGCAAATTTCCAGATTTCTCTGGCATTGTCTGTTTTAAAAACACTCTTCTAATAAAACCGAATTAAATTTTATATAATCCCAACTGCTCTGTGACCTGTTGCTGTTCGTGAAGGTATGCTACAATCCAAAACCAAGCCCTACCTCCATGAAGATATCACGGCTCCGTAGGGAGCCGTATATCAGTCAGTGTGAGCAAAGCAATCCACCTCTTTCCCAGGCGGCTGCATGAAATACGGCCGATCCAGCCAGCCTGGTTAAGGCAGTGGAGAAATGCAAGGGACTGTTAGTAATTTGCCTTTAAAGAGATTTCGTGCAGCTATTCACTGGTGTGGGCTAATCTCTCTTTGTGATTCGTAACAATGTAGCTCCAAACGAGGAGGAAATGTCAGGTTATGTTTCAGAGCCTGCCTCCTCCCCACCCTCCATCTGTAGGAATGGCCTCTGCTCATTGGAACATATGCTGCCTGTTGCACACCCGCCATCTGTTCACTCCAACTGATGAAGTGATCCTGTTGCCACGGTGACGATTGGGCTTTTCAGTGAACCAGCCTTGGAAACGTTTCCCGCAGGAGCTTCCCCTTTTTTCTCTCTCTCTCTCTCTCTCTACATGGAGCATGTTGTCCAATATGCAACGGTTGTTCTAGTAAAAGGAGGGGTGCATTAGTTTATTGTTGTTGACTCATGTTATCTGTTTGGTCTCTGTTAACCCCTCTTCAGTTTCAAGGGATTCCAACAGATAAACAAGTCAGTCTTGGTGTATTTGGTGTAGTTCTACAGCAAGTTCTGTGTTTCTACAGGTGTAATTTACATTTTCAGAATCCTGTATGTGTTTACTATCCCCAGTCCTTTCATGTATCCACCTTCAAGCTAATTAGATATTCTATCTAATATTACCAGTTAAGCAACTGGCCCTTGCAGTTTTTCCAACATTTCTAAGGTGAAGTGCTGGTAATTAAACACTATCGCTTCACTGTAACGAGTGAGGGACTCCCAGGTGGCTACTGTACGTGGCACTGATGCTGATGGTGTTTGATGTCTTTACTCATAACTACCACAGTTCCATTGAACCCAGACCACAAAGAGGGGAAGGCTGGAGCCCAGACAAAAGAGCCAAAAGAGAAGGCAACGACTGTGGAAACAGAATCCCAACGACTGCTTGCAACCTGAATGCTTCTTTTCAACTCAGATCTATCCAACCCATGTTGTATTCAAAGAATTAAGATAAGGATTGAAGGCCCCTGTCTTAACCGTTTTTGGGGACCTGTTAGCCATATGCCAGACTCCGAGCTTGAGCTAATGTTTCTAAAACGACATCAAATAGCAGTGGCACACAGCACTGCCATAGAATATACTGTATGTAACATATATTCACTGTATGGCCGATGCCACACACGCACACACAAAAACATGAAAAATAGACAACTTACAGCAACTGTGGGAGGGCTGTCCAGTGAGGAGCAATTGTTGTTGCTGGTTTCTTCATAAACCAAATGTGTTCTTTTATAGCAACTGTTGGTAAGTTAGACCAGCTTTACAAAATGCTGGCAGAAAATCCCTTTGGATGCAAACAGAACATTTAGACTGTTATTATGAAATTATATTCATTTGGTGACATGAGCTACATGGGGAGTTTTTGGCACTTGGGAAGCTGTTTGGAAAACAATCTGAAATCACACAGGAATGCCTTATTGTGACATTTTAACAACTCTAAATTTTTTTGTTTTCTTATTTATTCTTTGACAGTAGCAATGAGCTTTGTTCACAATAGATAAGTGAAGGAGCACTTTGCAATGTGGACTGACCTATAAGCTGCTTGACCCCTTCAAGTTGATGTTTTTACCTTCTTCATACTGCCAAAACAGCTCTGAACTGTCAAGGCATGGACATAAGACCTCTGAAGGTGTGCTGTGGTATTTGGCACCGAGACGTTGGCAGCAGATCTTTTAAGTCCTATAAATTCTAAGGTGGAGCATCCATGGATTGGACTAGTTTATCCAGCACATTTCACAGATGCTTGATTGAATTGAGATCATCAGAATTTGGAGGCTAAGTCAACGCCTTTAACTCCTTGTCATGTTCCTCAAACCATTTCTGAACAGTTTTTCCAGAGTACATTACCTGCTGAAAGAGCTGACTGCCATTAGATAAAACAGTTGCCATGAACAGGTGTACTTGGTCTGTGACAATGTTTTAGTAGGTTGTGTGTGTCAAAGTAACATCCACATGAATTCCAGATCTCAAAGTCTCCCAGCAGAACATTGTCCAGAGCATCACACTGCCTTCACCATAGTGCATCCTGGTGCACCTCCTCTGGTAAGTGACGCACACACACCCGGTCGTCCACATGATGCAAAAGAAAACTCATCAGACAAGACCACCCTTTTCCATTGTTCTGTGGTCCAGTCGGGATGCTCTAGTGCCCATTGTAGGCCCTCACGGTGATGCGCTGTGCTCTGACACCGTTCTGTCATAGCCAGCGTAACTATGTCAGCAATTTGTGCTACTGTAGCTCTTCTGAGGGATCGGACCAGATGAGCTATTTCACTCTGTATGCTTGTCAGTGAGCCTTGGGCACCCATGAGCAGGGCCGTGCACAGACCTTTTGAGGGGCATGTGCTGAAACTGAAAAA
>JBBPCZ010000156.1:6883412-6899972 GCA_037974445.1 Brycinus macrolepidotus | reverse complement strand
GTATCTGTAATTGATAGATTGATTGTAATCTGTGTGCAACATGGGCACACAGCCAGCCTGTGGGAGCCAGAAGTCTGACTGGGTTGTAGGGGATCAAATACTTATTTCACTCAGTGACATGCAAATCAATTTATAACTTTTATGTAACATATTTTTTCTCTCCATAAAAATGAAACTACCTCATAAATTAGAGACTGTTCATTTTTTGGTAAGTGAGCAAACATACAAATTCAGCAGGGGATCAAATAATTATTTCCCCCACTGTACGTGTTAAGCCCAAAATGGCAAACCCCAGTATCATAGTATTAACATGAGCTTAATCAGCTTAAATTGTTTTAATAGTCAACAAAAGTGCATTTCAGACTACAGCTACTTGCAGTATGCTCCTGTGGTTTCCATGCAGAATGTGTTCGTTACTTTGCGTTAGTTTCCTTTTTCTATTTTTTGCACTGTCTTGGGCAAAACTGTTGAGTAAGATGAGGAAGCCTGTAAAAACCCCATCCAACATTAAGTATGTAGCACTACCGTTTTGCTTGTCCGTTGTTTGTTTCAGCTTATCAGCATCTATGAAAAAACCTTTGTGATAAGCATTGCATATCAGGACTAGCGATATTACAATTTTGCTGCATCACTCACCCCTGCACACTAGATTGAGTCTTTCTCAGCACTGTTTTGACTTGTATATAATTCATATTTAATGTATTCACAGGCCACTTCTACAGGGAGCTCTAGCTTTATTAGAATGGTGTAACAGACATTGGTGGTGCGAGATGTTTTTCCTTTCTTATTTTGGGTGCTTGTCCATTTTCTTTCAGCTCTTAAGCCAGGACACGATGATGAAGTTTGTGCCTCGGTACAGTCTGGTGGTGGAGCTGCAGGATGGAGGAACATGTGTGCGGAGCTTCCATGACCCCCACGGCACAGTGGCCGCATACATTAGCGAGGCCCACGAGTACAATGGCCACCTCTACCTGGGCTCCTTCCGCTCTCCTTACCTGTGTAAGCTGGACCTGAGCAAAGTGTGACATACTGCCCAGCAAAACAAATGGCCATAGATCAAGAAAAGGCATTTTTTGGGGCTGCTTTACCTGCATCATTTAACGTCGTCCTCCAGAAAAGAAGCAGTTAACACTTCTGCCACATAACTGGAGCACACAGCAACTTGTCACATAGTCCCATCCTGAAGCCATTAACACAGATCCCTCAAACTCATTCCAAATTTTTCTACTGCTACCGAGTCATTTTCAACTTTCAGCTCTCCCATATCAGTGTGACTTCACATTGTCTCTTTTTTTAGTGTTGTGTGGTGTATTATTAGCACATCTGACGAACATGCTAGGTCGGTTTATTTAAGAGTTGGCATTTCTATTTCCGTTTTCCCCCTGTGAGAGACGATGCGCATTGAGCACATCCTAGTTTGTTTTATTTGCACTGAACTGTCATCTGGCCCTTAAAATAGAGCTGCCGTTTCCCTTGTACACACTGTGACAGAAATATCAAAGCGGGTGATGACTTGTGAAGCTTGTGACTTCTTCTCCTAGTTACAGTGCCAAATTGTTGCTTGGGAGCTGAAAACACTTTCTGGTCTCTCCCAGTAAGAGACCCCAGCTTGCTCCATCAAGATTTAAAGTTCTTTTGTTTTTAATAGGTTTTGGTTCACATTTTGTATGTTGCTCCATTGGTCAGTTGAGAGTCTCTGAACTTCCGTTAGCAAAGACTGTTTTAGTAGCAATAAGTTCCTGCTGGAAGCTCATGTGGTGTCTGTGGCGCCCCTGTCATGCACGTTTCATAGCAAGTATTGCATCACTTTACCAAGAGGGGAAAAATCTGAAATAAACCTATTCATACAAACATATCCAAATCCTCCACTCATCCAGTCCTGTGGTGCTGGAGCCAGGGACTGCATGAGATCAGGCTCAGTATGAAAGATGGATGCAGCTTCAAAAAGAGCTTCAAGTGCTCTGAGATTAGAGTAAGAGGCCTAATAGAAGTAACTTCTCTGAAAAGCTACTGGACCTGAAAAAGACCCTCTCCCTGATCCAGCGTAGCATTACAAATCTGCCTCAGCACATCACAGGCCCTTCTCTCACAGGAGCTTGTGAATAATTTACACCAAATGTTAAATGCAACCTAGATATACTGAATTTTTGGTCAGTTAGACCTGAGGAGAAAGGAAGACCAGTTGCTGAACTTGATCAAAAGTTTCCATCCACACCTTGTTTAAATACCAAGTGCTTATTTTATTCTGTGCCAAGTCACTGTTAAATTAGCATGCCATGTCATTTCAAATTCATACTTGTTTTTGCTGAAAATGGCATATTAAGACTTCAAGGGAAGACAGAGGCAATATGTGGTCTTCATTGTCTTCAGCCATGGTATGGCCCACACTTCAAAGTTACAGAAGAAAGTCTGAAAGATAAACAGGAATCCTGCTGGTTCATATTGTGCTAAAGGTATGAAATGATAACAGTAATTGCAGATTATTGAAACCTTGTTTTAGAATGAATGCACTACCGAATAAAGATCAATGGAATGAAATGCAGTGAATGTCTTCAAAGGGCAGGAAGCTCTGTTTGCACGTGATAATATGAAATCTTTACCTCCCTCTTCATTTTTACACTTTCTTAGACAAAAAAAAAAAAACAGCTTTCACTGTACCTGCTGCAAAGCACCATGTGACTGGAAGTCACAGTTAGCAAGGTCAACGTCTCTCTCTCTCTTCATACATACAGTCCGAGATATCTCGACTTTCAGCAGGTACTTAATACCTTTAACAATCTGTCACAGAAGAGTGGTACCATGTTAAATGTATTGCACATTCCACACACTGACATCAGTGGCAGACTGTACTGTACCTGTCTTTGGGCATCATCAATAGCTGATGCCTTGAAAAAGAAGGCATCGTTGGACTGGTTGTTGAATGTGTACGTTGCAGTTTGGACAGCTTTTTCAACCCCTGTGTCATTCCTGCTGACGTTTTGTGACTGGCCAGGAATTGGTCCACTCACAAAGGCACAAACTGACCATTTGTCTGGAAGAGATTCAAACAGGGCATCACTACCTTTCAGAAGCGAAGACCTCCACCAATCACACCTCTCACTTCCCACTCTTACTGGGTTTTAACTACATAAATTCTGCATAATAAAATAGTTAACATGTGAAGAAAGTCATTCTGATGTGAACTGCTCTTGTTCACAGCCTGTGATCTAAAGATCTAAAGAGTTCAAAGCCAAAATCTCTCTCTTCCATTAAAAGCTACGAATACACTGCCTGATGCCTTATGATATTTTTGAGGAAGTTTTGGCCTTAGACATATTTTTTAAAAGACATTCATAGTGGAGTGGTACATACAGGGCTTTGTAAGACAAAACAGTCCTCAAACAACACTAAGACTTCAGATTTACCACTATTTTACCATCACCAGCATGACATAAAACCATATGTAGGATATTAAAAAAATATTAATGTCGTATACATCAGGACCCCTGGTTTCTGTCGCCATCACTGCTTAGTTTCACATCAGACCACCCTGAGTGACTGTTTACATCAATTGAATTTCCCAGGAATTCTGACAAATCCATGGAATTCTCCTTCAAGGCTAGATTTTGCAGTCAAACATTTCCCAGATCACTTCTTCAAATCTTAAGACCCTATCAGTCCAAAAACACCAAACACACACACATGACCCCAGGTGAAAAGCAGAGCAACCAACACAACAACATAAAAAACACATCAGAAAGTGGAAGTTAAATTATAAAATTAGTGACCTTCTTACCGACTGAGCACAACGTGGCCAGAAAAAAGACAAGAAGAAAATGATAACAGGCGTCCATGTCTGTGCAACCTCTCTCAGCTTTGCTCAGCAACTTCCTGTGCAGAGGCAACACTTCAACCACCTCCTGAACTCAGGCGGTCCTCCACAGTACACTCACATGTGGTGGTCCAGAGTTCTTATTCAGACAAGGCTACCTCCCAAGAGCAAAAGCAAACCTGAGTAAAACCAACTCATGATGTGAACTGAGCATTTTGTGAGTTTATTCCAGAGCTGGTGTTTTGTTTTTTTTTTTTTTTACAGCTCATCACAAATCACTCCAAATGAATGAACTAAAAATGCCAAAAAAAAAAAAAAAAGAACTAAATATCATTTTCTTATGTTGGTTTGCATATTTATCTTATTATAATCTGTGTAAACTTCAAAGAAACCAACAGCACCAGGCCCAACAGAGAGCTGAAGGTGCTAAAAGAGTGATGTCTTTAAAGTGAGCCAGCAGACCCCAGCGGTTGTCCCCACATCCTGCACTTCTAACCGCAGTGTTTCCATTCGTTATAGCGTAACACCAAGAGATATGCGAGAGAAATTCAGTCTAATAGCTAATAGAACTCGTTATCTGTCCGTTTTAGCAGTGAAACGACCCGACGGTGGACCCAGCCTGACTGTTTCTTTGAGACATACTGATCCAGTCTCTCCAGTCATGGCTTTCCTTTACGTTTACCTTCATTAAATGGACAGACTCTGGGAAAATATCAATTTTTTGGGCAGCACTCAGTACTGAGAGGTCCTGTAAGAGTGTTGTAAACCTAAAGTGTCTTTGTTGTTCTCATTTTCACGATGTAGTCGTTGTTTTTAATGGTCCGGGCCTCACTGTTTAACCCATGTCAAGCATTAATACATGAATACAGTGCATGTTTGTTGTTGCAGTGCCGTTTCTGTCCAGCAGGTGGAGCAGTGGTCGAGGCGCTGTGTGCCGCATGGGGAAATATGGTGTTCTCCTCCATAGAAGGTAATTGGTGCTGTCAGATCTTGGATAGAGAAATATCCATTATTAAACAGTCAGAAGGAAACTGAGAAAACTCCAGCGGCTGGAAGGCCTCTAGATTCAGCAACACCCCTCCCCATCATGTTAACTTTGCTCAAAAATTCATCCCCTGCTTTCCTTACACGGCTGAAATAATTTAGACGCCAACATAATGAAGTGCTCTCCAAATGTGCTTCCTTTTCTAGGGTGGGTGGAAGATGGCAGGCTGTTTTGTTATGTTCTGTGCAGAAAAGATGATGCTGGAGCATTCACGAGCCTATTTCTGCTCTGTCCTTCCGGACTCCTTCATAAACACTTCACTTCAGAATTCCTGCCTACCTCTTTCCCTCCATCCAGATCCACCCCATCCCCAATATGGAGATACACAATAATGTAGTCTGATCAAATCCAGTGACTCTGCATCTTCTCAGTTTTGTTGGAACACATTTAGTTCATGGCAGATATAATCACTGGATTTTAAATGGCATCCCTCTCATCTTGACGTCTTGGCCTGTAAACCTGGGTCACACCTGTCAGAAAGCGCCTCCACAGCTCCGGAGGTGGGAATTAGGTCCAGTCAGGACAAATGCCCAAGTCTGTGCTCATCTCACGTGTCTTGTCTGGTCGTGATTCAGCCTCTGCCTTCCCACTTCAGCATGAAATGGGGGCTATTTTTTGAAGAACATGCAGCCGTAGCCTCCTCTACAGATGAGTGGATGAGGCTCGCCAGCCCTCTCTTGCTGAACCTCTGCCACAAAAATCCCTCTCCATCTGTTGTTTCTCAGCTCAAGCCCCAGCAGCCCCTCTTCGAAGGCTTCTGCTCCATTTTTTTTTAAGGCTGACCCCAGCATGGTAACACTAAAACTGCCAGGGACTGCTCTTAATTCCCAGGCAGGTGACTGTTATACAGCCTGCTTCAGTGCACATCTCACCAGTCACACTGGTTTCAATAGTTCTACCAGCCTTTCTTTTGAATATTTTAGTTATTAGAGTAACTATAGGCAATCTCTGCTTTTATCCACCTAGAAGAGCAGCGAGCTTTGCTTAAGTGCACCAAAATGCACAATGTTTTAGGAGATATATTGATTGATTGATTAATTAGCTTGTTTATTTTTTAAATTATAATTACTTGATGATCCATAAGCCCTACCCATTCTAATTATAAGATGATTTACCTGTAGGCTTATCCTGAAAGGGTATATTATGTCCCTAATCACATTAATTGTGATGAACGATGATGTTTTCAAGCTGTTGTTCTTTAGATCAAATCATGCAGCCTGTAGCAGTTTAACTGAGCTTCGTATACTTTATGAGCGTTTCCTGTCACTTCCTACTGGCCACTTTTATTAATCCACATGGCTTTTCAGAACACTTGAAAGTAGCGGTGAAATTTAACCAGATTTCTCCAAAAAACAGGCCGGCCTCTGTTGAACACTTATCCAGCCCACTGAGTGCGACGAGTCACTGGCTGAAATTACAGGCCTCCTATTGTGAAGCTCTGCAGTCCGTCAACTTTGAATTTATATCCTCTTTATACACGTTTGAGAGTACAACAGCAGCGTTCAGGCTTTAGAGCAGGCAGCCTTCGAGTTTCCCATTCCAAATCCCTTTCTGACCTGCCAAACGTTTGGAAAAGCAGTGCTGGAGAGTCTTGCCCACTGATACACTGTCTTTAGCGTTTGCTTTGAACGGGCATTGGATGTCAACAAACCATGTTACGAAGCAAATATGTCTCGTACACACTAACAAACTGTTATCACATATAGATAATTGGGTGGTTTCTGTCTTCACTCCCTAAAGGCATTTTTATGTGCTTGTAGGATTGTGTGTAAATGAGAAAGTATTATTGTATTTTGTATTCTCTATGCACTTTCAGTAGAAGAAGCAGAATTATGAGTCCCTGCTGGGACAATTTGACTTGCTGTGGAGTCCTGACACTGTTTAGAGTATGTGAAAGTGTGATGTATTAAAATGGTCAGTTGATGTCGGGGGCTGCACAATGTACTGTGAGTATATTTTCATTTTTGTGTTGGTGCTTACAGTATAAATAAAAAAATTACAGTTTGGTTAGACTGCTCATTTGCATATTTTAGCCTTCTACACTGATTAACCAATAATGGTGGTAGTAGCCTAGTGAGTAAAACACTTGCCTGTGAATCTGATGACCACAAAGTTGCAGGTTCGAACCCCCACTTTCTACCTTTGTGTCCTTGAGCAAGACACTTAAACCTCAGTTGTTCCAGGGGGACTGTCCCTGTAACTAATGATTGTAAGTCGCACTGGATAAGGGCGTCTGCCAAATGCCGTGAATGTAAATAATGCATTGTGTGTGCAGTTTAACACACTCTAAGGCAAATAATAGAAGCTTGTTGGATGCTTGTGGTGATATGCATACTCATGATCCAAAATGGCCCTCAAACAGGGCTGTTTTTGGGTTTAGAACTCCGTCAGTGACAGAGTGAACACTTCTCAAGGCCAGATAGGAAGCATGTACAATATGACAGGAGAGAAAAAAGTGGAACAGTGGTGCGATAAGCTTTAAAAATGTGTCTTCTGTTCCAAGGTCACGAAGGCACAAAGAGCAGAGCAGGCCCATAGAGAGTCAACCCAAAGCTCGCGAGGATTATAGCTGCAGTGCAGAGTTAAGGACTTGCAGTACCAGAAATGTTTTAGAGAATAGATCCTACAATAGAACACGATGATTGGATTGCCTGTTTATCGGAATGAAATGGATGCAAAATTGCAATTGCGAAAAAGACCCATTTGGAATGTTATCTACTACAGTGAACGCTTTCTTATCTCCTGCATCATAGCTGGTGACCCACATTGAAAATCCCCTTTTTAATTGGTAAATCCATTAACACTGATTAGTAATCTCTTTTTTTTTCAGTGCAGCCCTAGATGAATATGAATTCACCTGGTTTCCATGTGGAATATTGTGTCCCTCCCTTTGGGCCATCTGGCATTTAAATTCCTGGTAAGTAGCACTTTTAATAAGCCTATGGCATTAAACCCCATAATCCACAATCCCGCATCAACAATTAATAGACTGTAAGACCTCTGGGAAAGCATCTTTTCCACAATTGTGTGCCATGCTCATACAGTAAATCAAATTAAGCTGAAACACAAGCCTGGCATTTTTTCAAGCGTGTCTTTGGGGGACTTGAAGACCTCTCATTCCCTCTGAGTAAACTACTTACCCATTTAGTCTACATTTTTTACATTCTGCAGTATAGGTCTAGGTTTTTATAACTTAAGGTTCCTAAAAGATTTATAGCTTTGACATATGGTTCTAAGAAAATTGTTAACTAGTATAGGACCTTCACATTTGTGGATAAGCTTTAAACTTCAGCAAAGTTTCAGTCTATTATTTAAATGTATTGAAATGTTAATTCAAAGGTTCATTAGGGAACCAAAAGAGAGTTTTCTATGACATTGCTCCAAAAATTCCACCTTTTTGTTTGTGAATCTACATAACAGTGGTGTAGCACTTCTGTGGTTTGCATGACATACCAGAGTCGTGTATGATTTTATTGCTGGATCAGGCCAGTGAAGTACTGAGCTGACATGCAAAATCTGACTTTTTTGATTTTTGCAAGTGCTTGCTTGCTTTTTTGGTCCTCTGCTTGGCGAGGAGGAAGTAATTGAAGTGGAAGGGCTTGACTTTGTCAGCTCTTTTGGTGATTCTGCAATTGGTTTGTCCTCAAGGACCTGGGTGAGGGTTTTCTAAAGCCCTTTGACAGAAAACATCCTGCAAGAGAGTAGCCTCGAAGATTGACCTGAATACAGATGTAAGGAAATGAAATATTAATTCTAATTCTCACATTACAAGTTATTTGTCTCATAATCTAAAACCGAAATAATACGAAGAATGTCACATCCAGATCCAGCACATGCCATTTTGCTGTCCTTGGCAAAGTGTAATTTTGTCCCCCCGCCTCTGTAGTTTTTATTGACAGAGGTATGAAGGGTTGGGGGTCGCTACCAGAAATTTTATTGACCTGGGGGGTGGGGGGCAGCACAAACCAAAGTTTTTGTCGCCTCATTTGCTGCCCTTCCTCAAGTGCTGCCCTGGGCGACTGGCTAGTTCGCCTATATGGATGCATCGGCCCTGATCAAATTCGACCAAAGCGATACTTAATGAAGAGCCTTTAGCCTTTTTTCCCAGTTGTCCTTGAGATTTGAGTATAACTCCTCCAGTGCATTTTGAACTTTAGCCTAGACGCCTTTGGTCGATTGCTTACTGCAGTCAGTCACTGCAGAAGTGGAAGATGTGTTTATTATTACTCATGATCTACATAAAGATCTACACTTTATGTCCAAAAGTATCCAGACACCCCTTTTAAACAGTCAACTCAGCTACACACACAGCTTTTGTAACCTCAATAGAAAAGCACAGGAGTAGCTGTGCACAAGCCTGTGGTCACCATATTTAATGCCAAGCATTGACTAGAGGGCAGTACCCACTGAACTGTGAAACACTGCATTCTCTGGAGTGAATGCACCATCAAATACCTTTGGGATGAGTTAGATCCATTAACACCTGGTTTCATTCATCAGGAGTATCAGGATTATATCTGGACAGCATTTATCACAAAAAGACAGGTGTAAATGCACCCAAGACACATTTAAAACAGATGTAAAGCTTCAGCAGTGTTTTCTTTCTAATTAAGTTAATTTTGCTCTCATGTACTCAAGCTACATATGAATAAAGTGTCCCATAAATAACTTTCCACTAAATGGCTCATGCATTTTGCCAAAATTCCCTTTTGATGTAAATTAAGCAGTTCTAATTCTGGATACTGCTTGCGTAAGCATTACTCTCACCAATCACAAAGCTAATATGGCTTGTCTTGCCCACATCTTTAACAAAACTGTGGACTTAACCTTCTTTAAAGTCACCATGTTAAAGCTGAACGTTTTAAGCGCGTGAACACCAGCCACATATGCTGAGCCCTTTCGCTCATTACTTCCTGCTTTGCGCACGCTTGTGTTTAGTTCTACATTCGTGGTGTTGCAGACTGGGAGTGTTGGATTGAGATCTGTCAATCAAGCAGGCAATCAGAATATTAGGACCACACTCAGACAGTTCTCTGATAGGCCTGATAAGTGGTTTTATCACTCCATTTTAGTATCATACAAATCTTTTTAATATTTTAAACTGTGTCACTTGAGCCTGATCGCTCAAATGACTTCCGTAGATGTTTACCAGATGTTATACCAGTGTATATAAATCCGTCTCACCAAGCCTCATTCTACAACTCTCCTAGTACTGTTTTGGTGCCTCCGTTTATGGCAGAAAGGAACATGCAACTTATTCTTAGACAAAGTTGCATTTATTTTTAGAGAACTCTTCTTTTTTTTTCAGGTTTACCAGTATTTTACCATTATCAGTATTACTAATATAAAAACTCAGATGACTTGAGTTAATTCACTAGTAGTAAATTAAATGGTGTGATCTCATGGTTTATATCATTACCACTGTAGGGAAAGTTCTTTGGCAATTTAGTTCTTCGATAATTAACCATTTCACATCAAACCTTTCCAAATGACATGTGCAATGACACGTGGATATGTGCAAAACAATTGCCAGAATTCCTCTTTAACAGAGGCATCTGTGCTCCCTAGTTCATCTCCTGATGTGAATTTCTCCTCTAAGTGTTTTTTTTTTTGGTGGCCTACTTTGTCAGCCTTAGGTCGAGCTAGTTAGCTTAAATAAAACACCAGCTGCAGGCACATTTGACTACTAAGTGTAAATGCCTGTGGTTTTAAACCTTATCATGTTCCAGTCTAGACAACTAGCCACATAAAATAACCAGCTGTAAATGGGGTCTTAGAGGGGTGTTTGCAGTCTGACCTCACTACTGCTCCTGTACCCGAATAGGATCAAATCCTCAGTAATGTTCCAGCATCAGTCCCAGTAGAATCGAGGCTGTTACTGACGCAAAGGAGGGGCAAACTCCCCTTTACTACCCTCTATTTCAGAAAAAGTATTGAATGCACAGGCACCTGCAAACCTTTGGTCATATGGTGAATGTGTAGCAAATCCAGGAAATGATCAGGGTTGAAAGTTTAGAGTTGTTTAATTTACTATAATGATTTTAGCATTATTAATGTTTAGACAGCCAGGAATGTAGGCCATATTAAGTCAGTGACATTTAAAAATACCCAATTTTGTGCCTACAGTGGAAATACCTGTGCCATTTTGTTAAGCCAAAAATTGATGTGCATGGATAAGATGTGGACAGATCGTTCTAGAGCAGATACAAAATGGAAATAATTTTGCTGCGCTCAACTGCATCTAATTCCCTTCCCTCCCCATCAAACTATCAAAATCCAAGAACCTCCATTGCTGATTGCTATCAGCATGGCGAAATGGATTTGTTGATGGATATGTTTTAAACTGAGAGACTGGGAAATGAATCCAATCTTTGGTTCAATCTTAAATCTAAAAGTGACTGTGACATTTTGACTCGATGGGGACGTCCCCTGAATGAGCGAAATAGATGCTGTGAATCACCCTGTTCAATATTTTCCACTGCATTGCTGACGTGTGCTCAATAGGCATCTGAAGGAAATTAGAAGGGCTGGATGAACCAGATAAGACTGTAATCTATTCCTCAACAGGTGTGACAGGAATTTCCCGTCTCCTTAACAGGGGCGTGTAACTGAGGGAGGAATCTCAGTCGATCCCCACGGTTTGACAGTTGCCCTCAGCGAGAAAGAGAACGCACCTGACCATGAAATCTCTTCCATTCTCTCCCGCTCACCTCAACGCCCAGTATTTCCTGTCTCGGTAATACCTCCATGGCAGTGATTGGCCTTTTCCAATATGTCCCTGTTCCACACACATTGATTGACTGCGCCTGTTTTACGGCAAGGGGCAAACAGGCGAAACGGTTAAGCTACAGCAGCAGCAGCGGTTGGTGCACAGATGAAAGCTTCACTCCAGGGTGAAGGGCTTACGTAATCTGAATAAAGCTCTTGCCAGTTTGCAGACTGTATATAAATACACTTCACTCTCTCAGCTGTTTACATTTGTGTATGTTAGATAACGAGTAGGCAAATGGCGGCGGCATAAATGAGCTGGCCCCAACATCACCACGCTGCTGCGTGTGTATCATGGCTCTGAGTGGATCTAGGCTGCATTCTGATGATAATGTCACCTGGTGGGCTCTGATGCATTTTCTACTATGAGCTAAAGTCCAGCGCAGTTAGGCCAGTGGTGTCGAACTGCATTCTAAATAGGCCACTGCTAAGGGTGGATAATACTGCAAAACATTTACTTTCACAATTTTCACAGTACACAGTATGTGTCATATTTCATTTTTTATATTTGTAAATAAGCTGTACGACACAAAATACAGCAGCGAAATTGTAATGCCTTTTTGAAAACTGTCTTTTTAATTCAGTGTTTCCAAAATTTGTTTTTTGAATAAGAACAAGAGAAAAAACATTAAATGACTAATAAAAAAGAACAATAAATGAATAAAATAAGATCACATCATAAAGGGCTGAAATCCTGTGTCCCATCCTGGGATATTTACTACCCAGCTGATGTGGTTGTTATGTACTAATCGCTCTCTGTATTTCACTATGGCCTTGTTCAGACAGGCAGCTCAAATCCCATTTTATCATGATTTAAAAGGGACATTTTTTGTGCAGTCTGAACAGCAAGGAGTCACATGAAATCTGAAGCTTTTAATAGATATTTAAGGAACAGATATACAGTACTTAGGTAATATTATTTTTTAATATGTTTTTGTGTATGCTGTGGTTTTACAGTGACTTAACTTAAAGCCTCGGACACTAGATTTGTTGCTAAAAAGCGCAATACTGTTGTGAAATACACCAATTAGCCACAACATTAAAACCGCTGACAGGTGAAGTGAATAATATTGATTATCTCGTGACAATGATACCTGTCAAGGGTTGGGATATATTAGTCAGCATGTGAACAGTCAGTTCTTGAAGCTGATTTATTGGAAACACGAAAAACAAATGCACCCTGCCACACTGTACTGTGGGACATGCTGGACAAACTAGTCTGATCCATAAAGGCCCCACCTTGCAACGTAAAGGATCTGCTGCTAACGTCTTGGTGCCGGATGCCACAGCACACCTTCAGAGGTCTTGTTGAGTCCTTGCTTCGACAGGTCAGACCTCTTTTGGTGGCACAAAGGAAACCTACACTATATTAGACAGGTGGTTTTAATCTTAGGGCTGATCAGTGTGTATCACAGTTATTTTGCTAATCATAATCGTTAAGTGCTAAGGTCATAGATGCTACTGGTTCCGGTTATATCCTCCCCTCCCTGGTCAATGTAGTCAGGCGTGCATTGTTACTATGGCAACCAATGTGGAAATCTGAATGCTAAATCTGAATGTCTAAAAATCAGATTTAAAAAAAACAAATTTGTTTTGCCCTGAAGCCTTAATACATTATCTAAATTTAAATAAAGAAAGTATTTTTCTTATGAAACAGAAGCTGTTCACTTTTCTTGACTGATGATACCTATGAAACACTCAGAAAAACATATCAGGACGCAATTCATCACAATAATGGTAACATATTGCCCTCCCGAAGCACTGAAGTATTGTTCTTTTCCCCCACTGAAGTGCACTTTATTTGACTCATGAAGGTCATAGTAGTTGGCAGACGTACCAATTCAAGTTTGTTGATGTGGACAGAAAATAAAACCAGCAGAAACAGGCGATTCTGTGTGAGCCTGACTCGATCGTAGGCCTTATGCAACATCACACAGTCTGAGAAAACATGTGAACAGCCCTCATGAAAGCACATTTTGTTTTTGAACGCAGCTGAAAAAAGAGCGCTATTTTTAAAGGTAGCCCTATTCATTTCTTCTGACATAAGCGGATGCTCATCAGTATTCAAGGTTTTCTTAGGGTCTGCTGCATGTAGAACGCAATAAATTTGGAAAGCGGATGCGCGCATCTGGATCCATTGCATTATTTCTCACAGTATTTGAGCTCTTATGTAATGCCTTCATCCATTTATTTTAAAAGACGTGCCAGAACACTTCAATCAACTCGTTTGTTAGTTCATTTGTTCTCCATCTGAATTTGTCTTTAGAGCAACCCGCTTCCATGATCGCGTTCAGGAAGCGTCATGTTAAATTAGTAGAGGAGTTGATGCTGTGAGAAATGTCTGTGTGGTGTATTTGTCCTCCAGCATGTGTGTCCATGACATGTGCTGTAGAAATGACACTGCAGTATAATTTCACCTGTTACCGCCGACCATTACATGACGACACAGAATGTGACCAGCAATCTGAGTAGTGCTAAAAATAACATGCAGCACACTCTACATATGTGTGTGTGTGTGTGTATGTGTGAACAGTGGCCTGCGTAGAATATCTGTGCACCAGCTGAATGATTTTTTTCCTCTCTTTCTATCTGAGAACATTAGCTATTCATTGCTTTTTGAGGCTGCTACAGCTGCATAGTGAACTTTAACCCTTTTACCACAAAAATACAGATGCACATTTCTCGCCATTTTAAACAAGGTTGGCCCTCGGCTCTGCTTGGAGGGTAACCTAGCAACAGTTTGCCGAATAGTGATACTGGATAGATGCTCTGGAGCGAATTCCGCAGCAGTGGATTCTTAGTGCCGTCTACTTAAAAGCAGACTTCCAGACACGGTGCTGAGTCCCTAAGGTGGTATTTAAAGAGCCCATATCATGGAAAACCGAATAGGAGTTTAAATACCAGTCTGATGTAATATGTAAACTGTCCACATGGAAAATAAGCTTCAACAACAGACTGTTCTGAATTCAGCACTTGCAACTCACCTGTTTAATCTGTGAATTGATTGAATGTTTTTGAATGTGGTGCTCCTTGTTTAAGTTATTTACTTTTAGATTTGTGTTTTACAAAATTTCAGATTTGTGTTTTTAAAATTTAAAATTGTACTTACATTTATACTTATATCTTCTTGTACTCATTTCTTTATTTTTATTTGTGTTTCAGAAAATTTCTCTAGTTTTATTTGTGTTTCAGAAAATTCCAGATTTTTAATTTGAAATGTACTTATTGTTTTTGTTTGCGCAGTCAGAAAGGAGCAGTTCAGGATACATTTCACTGTGTGTTGTATTAGTATGGCGATGCATGTGACAAATAAAGAATCTTAAGCTCATTACCATGTTGCTTGCTGCTATTTTATATTATTGCATTTATTCTTAGTCCATTAACACTAAGCCACTTTCACAAGACACTTTGCACTACTGATCTGCTAATACAGCAATTAATTAATAAATTAATCTAAACTAATCTAAAAACTGACATACAGTGGTCAGTGTTACACTGTTATTTGTTATGCTAATGTTCCTGTCCCTGTGTCACACGATTGTTTATTGTCTATCTTTTTTATACTTTTTTTGTAGTATATGACCCCTTTAACATCATCCTGGATTTACACTTATAACAGCGCATGATTTCCATTTGCATTATACTGTACCACTATATACTATATCCTCCTTGCGTAATTTATTAAATAAGGAAATTGCCATGTTCTTCTCTGGCTCTCTGATAAAGTTAAATCTCTCTGTAAGTCAAAGGCCTGCTTTGTGGCATGTTTGAAGGAAAGGGAAACAACAGTGGTCATTAACTCCATGGTGCTTTTATATTCTTATATTTGCAGTGATCTTGTCACTATGCCATTTCCAGTCCTTAAAGGCTTCAGTTGTACAATATATGCAGATTTGAGATTATCTGTTTTCTAAGACCCAGAAGAAGGACATTTTCTACACTTGGGGTTTGTTGCATGGAGAGGAGCTAAGCAGGAGAGGATGATAAGAAGGTCAGGAAATAAAGCCAAGCAGAGACAAAACAATAGATCAAGCGCAGTCAGCCTTGGTGAGAGAGGCTTGGGAAGAACAAAGCTGCTGGTTTGTTTTCTCTAGCAGGCAGAGCTGACGGATGACATTAGAGAGGCATAATGCGCTGGGTGCAGCCCACCATTTTCCTTAGCAACCACCTACCCTATGTTAATTAGCCATCATCTCGCACATGATGTTAATCTCCAACTCGCTTACAGTGAAGACTCATTACACTGGAGGTGGTGGTGGAGAGAAGCCCATCATGAGGGAATTGTGGATGCTAATCTCCTTCCTACACTCTTAGCAAAAAAGGGCCCTATATAGAACCAGTTCTATAACAATAGTAACAGTTCCATAACAATAGCAAGACCCTCGTTGGAGCCACACAGAGCCATTAAAAAAACTACAGTACTGTGCCAAAGTGTTAAGCTTCTGAGGAAACTGTCTCTCAAACTGACTGAATGACAATTGTTGAACAGTGTGTGCACAAAGGTTGCCTGTAGGTGGCGCTACAGGGTTCAGAGGTAACATTTTCAATGAAAGCTTTTCAGACAAATCAGTTTTATACTGTTTAAAGTAAAGTAAAGTAGCCCCTTACAGTCACACGTGAACACACCACATCACACAGTGTGAACAATGTGAAATTCTTTCTCTGCATTTAACCCGTTCACCAAGTGAAGCAGTGGGCTGCCACTAATGGGGGGCACCTGGAGAGCAGTGTGCGGGGACGGTATCTTGCTCAAGGGTACCTAAGTGGTGCCACTAGCAGTTCTGGGATTTGAACCCACAACCTTCTGATCACAGGGGCAACTCCCTAACCACCAGGCCACCAGCTGCCCCACAGGCGATTTGTTAACTTTGAAAACAATTTTCAAACTTAAAGAAGCATACATGTACACATTTCCTAAGTGCAATCTATTCGTTCC
>JBBPCZ010000156.1:6862833-6883312 GCA_037974445.1 Brycinus macrolepidotus | reverse complement strand
AAACTGTGTCCACAAAGTTGGAAGCATGGCGTTGTCCAAAATGTCTTGGTTTGCTGAAGCATTAAGATTGCCCTTCATTGGAAGTAAGGGGCCCAAACCCTGAAAATCAGGTGTGTCCCAATACTTTTGTCTATATAGTGTATGTGGTGCACGTAGGCTTCCATAATGTTGACTAACGGTGTATTCTTTAAAGCTCATGACAGCTTCTTTGCATATGAACCAGGCTTTTCCCTGAAATAATTTTCTAAACACCAGCAGTTGGTAAATTTCCTTTAATTTGTGTGCCACTGCCTGTTAAGAGCTGGGGGGAGCCCTTATGGCATTTTACACCTTCAAAGAAAGGAACAAAAGATAAGTTTGCAGTCTGTAATTTATTTCATTTTTATTCAGTGTTATTGTGTTTGTATTCATTTGACAAGTACTGCAGTGCTACTCTTATTTCATTATTTATCCAATATATTTCATTATATATCCAATACGTTTTAATGGAATAGGATTCATTTCTTGAAATGCCAAACAAAAAATTATCCAGTCAGATTTTTTGTCTCTGTGATATCTAGGTGAATATAGCTAAGCGAGCACTCCCATTGATTAGGCCTTCAGGCACTGGATTGAACTGCTAAGTCAGGTTAATCACCAACATATTTAGGAAGTGATAGAGGAATCAACTAATCATGTTTGGAATGCCAAATGGTCAGGCCAACTGCATGAGGGAAAATGTCATTCTAGGTAAAATTACATCCTATGTCCTTTCCTAACCACTTTCCCTTGACCTTGACAGGGAAACACAACTGTGGTGCTGAGAGAATCAGACTGCACTTACACTAGGCTGCGTAATTATGCAACATCGGATGTTATTGGTGTGGGTCCACTGTTACCCAAAAATGCAGATTCACAAAGAATAAGCCTGTTTTTCTAATGCTTATGAGAGATATAGAGAATATGTCAGCTTAACTGAACATTATTCTAATACAAAAATCTTTAAAACACCATAATGCATGTTTTTATTCAAATTTGTAGATACGATTATAGATGTGAAAGTGTATATTTGATTTTATGCTTTTTATGCATAAAATTCACCCCTGGTGGTCTTTTTGTAATTTATTTTTCTCTTTGTCCTAAGTGTATTGTTCATGTCTAAAAAATTAATTTAAAAAAAAAGGTTCTGCCACGGCGAAACTACTGGCTCATCGCCTTAAATGTTGCTTTCATAAGGAACTGTGGGACAGCATTATCTCCTTTCCTTACGCAAAGGATGGCCTTGTGTACCCTATGCCGAAGGAGATAATAAAGGAAGCACTGAAGCACCTTTCCTTAGCATTTAGAGAATTCAACTAGCTCTTATCATGGCTGCCACTTACTTCTGGGTCATTTCACTTAGTTAGGAATCTTCCTAAGGAAAAAAGCCTACGCGACTGCAGCCTAGGTCTTCTGAAAGTCCTAGATATGTCACTGACTGTGAAAATGAGAGGCAGCCAAACCAGCGGGTTTCTGCCAGACGGTTAACAGTGGCAGCACTAAGCCAGGCCTTTTACTGTAGGGCATAGAAGTAGGGCTGTGTGTTATGGCCTATAAATAATACCTTAATATTTTTAGGTTATATTGCAAGACATTTTATATATACATAAGAGAGTTATCCTGCAGTCATTCCTTTGTTTTCTTGGCAGTATGCTTTGGGTCATTGTCCTCTCTGAATGTAAACCTTCGCCCCAGCCTGACATCCAGAGCACTCTGGAAAAGGTTTTCCTTGTGGATTGCTGTATATTTTTCTGCATCCATCTTTTCCTCTATCCTGACTAGTGTCCCAATCCCTGTCACAGCAAAACATCCCCACAGCATGATGCTGCCACCACCGTGTTTGACAGTAGGGATGGTATTAATTAGGTTATGCTCAGTGCCTGCTTTCCTCCACACACGTCATTGGGAATTGTGGCCAACAGCTTCCGTCTGGCCACTCTACCATACAGGTCTGATTGGTGGAGTGCTGCACTGACAGTTGTCTTTCTGTACGATTTTCCTATCTACACGAAGAATCTCTGGATCTCACTCAGGGTGACCATCGGTTTCTTGGTTAACTGCCTGACCAAGGCTCTTCATCCCCGATCACTCAGTTTGCCTAGGTGGCCAGATCTAGGAAGACTGGTGGCGGTTCCAAATCTCTTCCATTTGAGAATGATAGAGGCTACTGTGCTCTTGGGAACCTTTAATGATCCAATTTTCTTGTATCCTTCCCCATATCTGTGTCTCACCACAATCTTGTCTCACAGGTCTGCTGACAATTTTCTGGACCTCCTGGCTTGGTTTTCACTTTGACATACCCCATCAGCTGTGGGACCGTATATACGGAGGTGTGTACCTTTCTTAATTATGTCTAATGAGTTCAGTTTGGCACAGGTGAAGTCCAGTCAAGTTGTAGAGTGTCAAAGGTCTGAATACTTCTGTAAATGTGATATTTCAGGGTTTTTTTTTTTTAATAAATTAACAAAACCCTATAAACACCTGGTGTTGCTTTGTCATTTGTCATTAATCAGTATTGTGTGTGGACTGATTATAGAAAATATGAATTTAATCTGTTTTAGTGTGGGTCTTAAACATAAAATGAGGACAAGTTGAAAGGGTCTGAAAACTTTACATATGCACTGGGGCAGCTGGGCGGCTGGGTGGCCTAGTGGTAGGGCTTTGACCATGATCAGAAGGTCATGGGTTCGAATCCTAGGACTGCTAGTGTCATCACAGAGGTACCCTCGAGCAAGGTACCGTCCCCACACACTGCTCCCCGGGCACCCCTCGTCTGTGGCTGCCCACTGCTTCACTTGGTGAATGGGTTAAGTGCAGAGAAAGAATTTCACACTGTGTGCTGTGGTGTATGTTCACACGTGACTATAAGGGACCACTTTACTTTAAATATTTCTCATTATTTTAAATTCTCAAGCATTTCTTAAATGCTTGATTTGCCTTGAAATGCCTTTTGATTCAAATAATCACCAGTATAATGATTTTAGTGGTCCTTTCAACATATATTGATTGGTAGCTTCTATTAGAACAATTTTAATTAGAAAAGGGGGAAATATCCCATTCCCTGCAGATACGAAATCACACTTCTCACCTATGTACATCACACACACTTGCCCAGAAGAAATGTAAGAAGGGCATGCAAGTGTGTGGGAAATATGTATGAGTTTTTTCGTTTTTGTGTCTGTGAGAGGGAGTGTCTCATATGAGAGGGTGAGATAAGTGCGGCATCAAAGTGAGTCTTATGCCAGTGGCCAAAAAATTACATGATAATTTGAACACGATTTTCACGATTTAGTCTCACATAAAACAAGCCGCGACTTATATCACCCAGTTCGACATGAAACCTAAACCACGTTAATATGTCTGATGAAATGTCCTTTACAAGCTTCAGATGTCCGTATTTAAATAATTTAATAGAATTGCTCATGTGCAGTGGTGTAATCTAGTACTGAAATACTACTATAATTCCAAAGGGGCACTAGTTCATAACTGGTGACTCCATTGTCCAGTGTTGTTACATCTGTGTTGCATTTGGTATTGACTGTGTGGTGTTAAGGACTTTTTTATTTTAAGCTATAGTATGTTTTGTTGTAAAAAGTATTTTTAAAAAATCTAATCTTAAATGAAAAATAAGGAAGAAAGTAAATAAAAATATCTCTCATTTTATTAGAAGTGAGTCAGGGCAGCATTCTAGCAGGCCAAATCACATCAGATTCTCACTTTATACAGCCCAGTTCTGTGTCATCACTCTAGAGAACATTTGGTGTCTTTATTTTGCCTTTTGACATTCACAACATGTCAATGTTGTGCTTTGATATGAGATTTAATGGCGAATAGTGTAGGCTTTTAGAGAAAAGTATCTACTTACTCTAGCCTAAACTGGGCTTGTGCTGTACTTTAATAAAGTGATTATTGATGTACTACATCTGCATGGCATTACATTCCACTCTGTGTACAGGTGAGGATGTGCGCTGCATATTTTGGTTTCATGTTGTCCCGAGTTACATAACAGTGCTGCCATGCGTTTGGCTGCATGCATCTGTGTGTGGGTGGCAAACAAAAGCATAAGCCGTTACTGCTTTTAGCACATATGCTGCATCGCCCTTGGCATCTATGGTTACTCACTTGATTCTGTTGATTCCACTACAGCGTTAGCCTCATGCTGAAAAACATCAATATGCTTCAGTAGTTAGTTAGATTCACTTCATATGATTGAAATATACCTTAAAATGACATTTCCAATCATACATTTTAAAATCAACCAATAAATGAATCAGAATCAGAAAACTTTATTGATCCTGGGGGAAATCGCTTAATCTAGTACATTTTCTTTCCATAAAAATAACTGTTTTTGAGTGATTGTCACAAATGAATCAATGAATTTTATTATAGACCTTATAGGTATTAATGCTTTGATTAAACACCAGTAATTCACCCCTACAGTACAGTTTACCTGCAACTTCTCTTAAATCTCAGACCAATTTATTTTTCTGTTTATTTTTCTCATACAGGTGAGACCATTTCTGTGGAGAGCAGGAAAATGTATTTAAAGAACCCCGGCTAGTAAGTCTTATAGATCTCAGTGAGGGATATATTTATAAACCTTTTAAAGTATGCATTTAATTTACACAGAAAAATGTATTTACAATCAAAAATACTCATTTTTATTTGGTAGTGTTGACATAAGAATATCACCGTTATTTTAGAAGTGCGATGCTGATCAGGTAGATGACATCCAACTTGAGAATTCACTTGTTTTGGCCAGCAGATGCAGATCAAAGATAGGTAGTGAAAAATGTTGTGATTTTGATATGATTTTTATTTGAAAGGACTTAAAGAAACTGCTATTAAACTTTACATCTTCCCAAGAGGTTAGAATAGGGAAAACAGAGATCAAAAACTTGTGGCCAGGCAGAGCAAAAACCGGGACGATCTGAGTCCCCCTCCCCCCTTTGCAGCTATTATGTCCGCCACTCTTCTGGGAAGGCTTTCCATAAGATTTTAGAGTGTGTCTGTATCCCATTCCATCACAAGATCATTAGTGAGGTCAGGCAAGGTGGACGAGAAGGCCCGGCTCTGACAACTGACATTCCAGTTAACCCTAAAAGTATCGGTTGAGGTAAAATGTCTTTGTATGCTGTAGCATTAACATTGCCCACTATAGAATCAGGAGCCTAGCTCAAAGCCTGAAAAACAGCTCCAGAAGTAGGTGGTGAATCGAACAAGAGCCAACGTTTATGTGCTTTTTATGAATTTGAGTGGTCTGTCGTTTCATGGCTGCACTGTTGTTGCTCCCAGATGCTTCCATTTCAGTGCACTGGCAGTTGTCCCGGGCAGATCTAGCAAGGTGTAATTTTCATGAACTGTGGACTGTGACAAATGTGCCATCCGATGACAGGGCATCATTTACAGTCACTGAGCTCTATGGTACAACCGATTCTGTTGTCGGTGTTTGTCCATGGGGACTGCTATGTGCCCCATTTTATATACCTGTTACCAAGTGTTGTAGACTAAAGCATCTCAAGTCAATAACTAGGGGTAGTGTCCACATATTTTTGGCCATATAGAGTAATTAATGAATCCTTGGATTACAAACTGAAATCAAGGACAGCAGGATAAATGTGATGCAGTGCAGTGGAAAGCTGCTCTATAGTGCTTGTTAAATCAACTTGAACACGACGTACAAGTGGTTAATATTTGCCAGTCTGCATTCCTCTTTTCTGAAGCAAAGAAGTACGTGCATTGTGATGACTTTATTCACTGTCAGATATGTTTAAAAATGTAATACCAGCTGTAAATTATAAAGTTTGTGTAGACTTTTCAAGCGTTAGTCTGTTTGCGGTTTGAAAGAGACCACAAAAGCTAACTGTGTGATGTGGGTTTCTTCTTACAATACACAATAAAAGGAGTTTCTTCCTACAATACGCAGTAAAATGATTTTTTTCTTGGAACTTACAATAAAAGCAGCCCATAAAAATGTCTTGGATAAACACTGATACAAGTTTTAGTTTTAACAAGAATGACAGTGGAGCTCTTTACAACTGTGTTGTTAAAGCAAGCAGTTGCTGTACATACCATTCATTTTGCTCCTCCACAACTATCTGGTTCATAATTTTTATTGATTTGATTAAATCTGTTTACTAATTGCCAAAATGTCTATCATTAGTGTTTCCAGGTTGGGTCATGTCTTGCTCTGACTGAAACTGAAAAACAGCTAAACAGCGGATATGTTTTCGTTAATCAGTGCTCACTTGAGCAAGGGGGCCAATTCCTGTGCAACCATTTGATGTCACGCCGTAACAAATATGGTGATCTGTGGTTAATAAACTAAGAGGTAAAGATTTTATCTACAACTTAAACTCCCAGCACCAACATCTCATCATCCAAAAGTTAACGTACTTTTGGATGAAAAAAAAAAAAGCCAGAAAATGTCTATAGCTAGATCACAATGAACGGCTGATAGCAGGCTAGCTCAGTATCAGTCATTGCCTTACATCTGAGTTAAACTGACTAACATGCTAGATTTTTCTGGACATTTAGAGCTCTGAGTTTAACTAACTGAAATTTTTCACAAATATTTTATTATTTGTATCAGTGAGTGTAGAGCACTAGGCAGAAATAAAGAAAGAGGGCAGAAAATATTACACTTCAGCTGTGTCTTAATGCTTACATGAAACTTCTTTTACTTTACTTTCCTTTATTTTGCCAGATCTGTAGGCCGTGGCTTCACTAAACATACAGGCAGAGCTGACTCTTATCTGGTTTCCTATGACTACCAGATCAGACACAAAAAGAAGTTCACTAAACTATTCGGCTGCAGCCATAAACTCACACACTGGTTATACAACTCATGATTGGACTAATGGATTCAAGTTTGTGGGGTCCAATCCAATTGGGAAGGTGTTTGCTCTCCAGATTCATTCACACTACTCCCACTAGAAAGGGAGTATTATATGAAGGTGAGTGTGTAATAGATTATTACAGAACAATTATATACAGCACTGCAGAAATCTTACAGAAATGTGTTTTCTGAGCTGACAGAAATCTTACAGTTTTTAGAACTCCAACAATGCAGTAAATGTAGTAATTTGCTGCAGTTCCTGTGTATAATAATAACTGTCTGTAATTTTGTAAATGATACTTGTGTAGCACATTATAGTAAACTATGTAGTAATCACCCTAATGTACTATAGGGTTCTTATAGTAATCCTGTAGAATCCTCTATAGTAATAAACTTGAACTTTTATATCAAGGAATTAATCAAAATTTATCTTACATTATTTTTTTAAAGATTGTTTGAGGTGCTTCCTTTTGGAATGATAATATAAATGGAATGCGGCAAAGTAGTTTGATCTCTGATGATCCATTTATCCATAACTCATGAACCGAATTGTAGGTTTTCTAAAGTGAACATCAAGCTAAGCTTATTATTTTTGCAAAATGTTGTTATTTTGAAAATAACAAAATTATAATACTTATAATAAGCTTGTTATTTTGCACGTGGGACCAGTAAAGGGTTATCTTCTTTCACCTTATTTTGCCATGTGATAGATAGGAGAAGGGAAGTACATGATGTAGAGAGTGGAGACAGACAGGAGATAAGAGGAAAAGAGACGAGTGATAGATGTTTCATAGGGATGGAAGCACGTTAGGGGAACCAAGAGGAAGGGTGAGTTCGGTCCACATGTAAAGCTACATCAACATTTTAACTGTTTGGCTGTTCAAATGAGCCTGATTTTTTGTTTAACCTGCCCAAAGAGTCTGTAAATTGCCAGGAGTGTTTGGGATGGTCACTAAATTGAATTCAACATACATAGGTTTAAGTACCGCTGCTATAGAGGTTGTGCCAGGGATAATTGGTTTGACAAGGGTGGCGCCAGGGGCAGGCTTATGTTGCTTAAGCCTTTGCTGTCCATTGGCCCTAGGACTGTCCCAGTCTATCTCCATTCAAAGAGATAGGAGCCTGGTCTTGTACTACTGGAAATAATCACCTGGGTGTGTTGCCAGGATAGGCACCAAGTGGGCAGGTTTTCCTTTTTCCATCACTGTTGGCGGGCTCAAGATTGACTTAATGTGCACTCTTGAGGACAGAATAAAACTATACACAGTTCCCCAGGAAAAGAGTGACCTGAGTTTTGCTATATCATGTAAAACAATGCTATAAATGCTGATGGAAGTCATAGCAGTTAGTGTTGGTATTTCAATCTTCCATCAAGCTCTTGTATTTCTGACATCATATTTGATAACAAAAAAAAGGAAGAAAAAAAAAACTATCATCCCCACTCTATGTCAAAATCCAAATATTTTAATAGAATATTATTTGACTGGCACATAGTTGCTTCCTGCCATGCCGTGAGTGACGTTGTGTGGTTCAGAATTTGCATAGTAATTAACCGCCCGTTGCTGGGTGAGAGCTATTTCCATTTGGCTGCATTAAATGTCCTTTTAAAGGTTGATTTATTCTATCCTCTTTTTAAATTAGCACCCCCGTACACACACACCTTCGCTTCTCTTTGAACTCTCTCGGCCTGCCTTTGTTTTTCTCTCCCACTTATTCCTCAAGCCCCCATGTCTGGTAGAGGTTCAGTAGTGATTGGACCCCTCCTGTTGGCGTTACACTGTGAGTAATAACTTCATGTCTACACCATTTAGCTTGCTTGAACTGGTTTATTTAGTGAGTCCATTGTTTTAACAGACGTCCTTTGTGCGCTTCTGTCACACCCAGACTCAGAAGTTCCCTGCAGATGCATTTATTTGTGGGGAATCTATCATAGAACCATATCTCACTTCATCAAGCTCATTCCTGCTAATTGGCAGTATTGTGTGCTGGGGACATGGCTGGACTTCACTGTCAATCAAATCAGAACGCTTACCCAACACTAACTATTGTTGCCACTGCTTTGACGCTGGCACGCAGGCAGTACAAGCCGAGGGTTCCTCGGAGTTGCCAGGCCGTGATTGGTGCAGACATTCAGACATGAACTCCCCTCGCGAGAGACCCAGGGGCACAGAGAAGCTTCTTCATTCAGGACAAGAGCTGATAGGTGCTGCGCCTCAGCGGACGAGACAGTCAGTCAAGAGCATTTGGGTCTTCTGATGTGATCTTCAGAGAGCCTTGGACAAGATTTGCCTCAGTTTCATCTGCTCGCTGGACAGCTTTGAAAAGATCTGGAGACCAGTGAGGGTAACTTACATCAGCAGTGCCCTTTAGAGCCTCAGCCAGATGAGGTTATGGGGGGAAAACTGATGAAAACATTTTTATTTGACTCTATCTTACCTAACGTCTTTTCAGTGACACATTCAGAAAAGGATGGGTGCTGAGAACCGGTACTGCATTCGCACCAGTTTTTGACTGCTCAGTATCGAAATATAGTTCCTGGACAAACAGTGCTGCTGTCGGTATTCATGAAACATTAATGCATTCTAACATAGCTGGGATTTTCAAATGCTTGATGCTAGACGGGAGCAATGCTCTGCACATCACCCCCAAACATTTGTTGACCAGACATTTGTAGCAATTTTCCCTCGATTATTAATTATACGGGAAACTCAGGAAACAATTTAGCCTGCTATTTATCAAAAAAAGTGATAGTAAAAACTGTTGAACTGTTGAATAAACTAACATGAACACACATTCAGAACAGAATTCAGGACACTTTGGGTTTATTATTGATTTGTTTCAGCAAAAATAACAAAAAAGATGACTGAACTGAGAAGTAAATTCCTATGCTTGCTCAAAATGCCAGTATTAGACACAGACACTAACACCTTTTTGGCTATTTAGCATGTTCTTAACATATCAAAACAAATGCAGTACTGTCAAATGACATGAGTAAAGGACAAAAGTAGATTAAAAAGCAGAAATATTTCAGTGAAAACTTGACATAATAATACATTTACTCCAGATGTAACTGGTCAGCTATGATTTGTTTGGCATCCAATTTTGCTTCTTCACTTTAGAATTGCAGCTTATTGTTGCATAGACTTGTTGAAGTGGTTTAGGTCACACTCCTCAATTTATGCTTGTAAATACCAGCCCTAGTGTTTCGTTCATTTTTATGACTCACATTCATACTGTTTCCCAAACCACGTTGCCAAGTCTGCACCACCTTAATTAAGAGATGAATAAGGTTTTGAGCCGGTTGAGAGAAGTTTTGTTAAAACAAATGGGCTATTTGTGTAACTATTTATTCAAGTACTGGTAGCCATATTCGTTTGCAGCTGCAATTCTAAACTAAAGCATAATTTAGACTCTAAACATGTGTTTGCTAACACATCTAAAGTAAGTCTAAAACTGTGCAAATTACATTTTTCGCTGAGCGATTCCTTTAAAAGTTTAAGCTGTGAAACTAATATCCCATTTATTTTATACTATTATATTTTTTTCCAGATAACTTAATGACCTGATTTGGTCTGACTACCAAGATTTGGCTCATGTTTGAATACAAAACTACACAGACTAATCATTTGCTTGCACTGTCTGGCAAACATCAAGAATAATGAGAAACCGTCATGATTTGGTGGTACACACTGACACATACCCTTATCTTATAAAGTGGAGAATATTTGAAACTAAATATTCTTTAATGTTCCTGAATTATCAAGAAGGCTTGACTGTGTAAATAAAGAGCAGCTTCAAATTGTCCTTACATGTAGTTCAGTGAAGTGTTCTTCTTGGGTTTTATTAAGGACACATCAGGAGGTGGCTTGTGTGGCTTGTGTAGTCAAATTTTCCAGAATGCATGTCATACAAGGTAGAGGTGATGGTGGCAGAGGAATTGCTACATAACTGTAAGTTTTAAGCGTCCACCACCTGACCCATTTTTTTTATACTCGTCACTTCTTCATGACTACAAACTCCCACAATTATTTCCCACCTTTGGCACAGTTCATGAAAATATCATTTTATTCAATGTTTTAGTTAAATGAAAATGAACACAGGCAGTTTGGTGTAACATATGTTATGTCATTGTGAATATCAATTAGGGGAAAATGCAGGGTCTCGGGCTTCAAGTTGAGACCCTCAATCTGAGCTGAGCAGTGATGACAGCAAGAACGCTGCAGTTCCAAAAGCAGGTTGAATGATTGCATCCTCCTGTCCCTGGGAGTCTGGACTCGAGAGCTAAACTTACTAGTCCAAAAACCCTAGGACGGAAGTTCATGCTTGGTGTCCTTCACATTGAGAAATGACTTTGTTGCATGTGGGTCCATTCATTGCTTGTTAAAACTGAGGGCCCAAAGCACAAAGCCAGTGTAGCAGGTTTATAGACTGCGCACGCTTGGGGAAATTAAAAATGCACTTCTTGCCCTCATGTATACACATTTGAAGGAGGGGCCACGCAGAACATTGAAGGATCTTTTGTGAGAAGACAGTTGGCCGCAAATTGCGTGCACAGTCCACGTTCTTATTTCACAGACTCTGTTTTCTTAACTAGAGTTTAATTGCACCCAAGGCATGTTTTGGTGGTAAAGAATTGATGAACACCGCTGTCTCTATCTCTTCATCATTAAACTTTCATTTCTCTACTGTCTCCAGCTTGTTGGAGATTTCACTGCTTTTTAAACTCTGCAAATCACACATGATAAGCTGTAGTTTTAGTGAATCCTGCGTTAAATTCAGATGTATTGTGGGCACATTATTGTATTGATCAAGATACATTTTGTACTGCATCTATGCATATATGTATGCCTGAGTAGTAGGCCAAAGATTCCTAGGCTGCCGTTCAATTCCAGGTAGTTTGTAAGATTCAGGCTGTTGTTTCAACCATGCAAGAGAGAGAAACGGAGCTACACTGGAAGCTAAAGCAGAGCTCCCATTCTCTCTGGGCTGTGTGAAGCCCTGTGTTTGTGTTCATGTCTAATTAATGACCCTGGAGGAAAGACTGCCACACTGATTCATTGACCAGACCCCTCAGCAACAATACCCAGCCTCTGATGAATCGCCCCGCTCTTTCATTTGTTTTCCCTTGAATCATTTATCTGAACATTTTTGATGTTTTTGAAGTTATACTGCACACACTGCAGAGTTTCAACAGATGTGTGCTGAACTATGTGAGTGTGTTGCTCAATGTGGCCTGCTTTATAATAAGTCTGAAAATGCAAAATGTAAAATGCGGTTAGGATCCATCTGTGATCACCTCCAAATGTGGTTTGACTGGTGATCTGATCCTAATGCCTTCTGCATGTTTTTACACCAGGCTTTTCATGCAGTCAACTGAAATTCGAATGTAATCCAAAAGCACATGGAGATGCAGGGAGTAAACAGCCTCTATGCTGAATTAACTTGACCTTTACTAATCAGCATCCAGCAGCAATACATCTCTTTGTGACCAAATCTTAACTCTTCAGCAGGGGAGCTGTTATTTTGTGAAGAAGCACCATATGTTGTTGTGCAATGTTGTGCAACAAATCTTGTCATTTTTTTGCAACTATTGGGCAGTACTGGCAAATGATGTGTTCATTACACACCTTCATAAACCATCTTTATGGAGTATTTATCTTATTCATTCATCACTACTGTGGCATTATACTCATATCTGCTATAGCTTGTGCTGCTGTACAACAACCCTTATCATTCTGTCAAACTGGTCATGAATCAAAGTCAAATGAGTGACATTAGCAATGGGGCTAACATCATCTTATGGACAAGGAGAAATTTTCCTCATTGATATGTTTATTTTAAAAAAGGATTAACTTACATCAAATAGATGTTACATATTCACTGTCTGTATCACCACTGGCCTGATACTGCGGCTTTGAAACTGCAGCTCTGTAGCTCTGTAGTCACACAGGTGTCCTGTATCTTGTCATGTCAAGTGACAAGAGCAGTAACAAGTGTAAAATACAAAGTAACAAATTCTTGAATTTCAGTGGGTGAATTTTGATTAGCTATTGGTGGCCATTCTGTTGAGCAAGCCACCTTTAGTAGATGTGAACAAATGTAGCCAATTGTAAACATACCAAATGTCATGTGGTAGTGATGCAGGAAGTGAATTTTAAACCTTCACATCACAACATACTGATACAAGCATGTGTTGAGATATTGAAACGCCAGTTATAGCACCCCCTATGGATGAAACTTCATCTGCTTTCAACCCAGTTGCTGCTAGCTAAGTTACAGACCTTAACAAACCCTGTCAAAAGAAAAAGCCCTGCAGAGCCCTGCTTGGACAGGGATAACTCCAGCCTTACGTAGCCTCCAGCTTGCGTTTTCCTTGTTTATCCTCTCACCTGCTCATCAGTGCTTGCCAGATGCATCTCCACTTGCGTAAGCATGTGCAAAGACAAAACTCCTTCCATTTGTATCTCTGTTAAACGTGGTCAGGATCTCTGATCATCACCTAGCTTTTCATGCTGTCAAGGGAAAGCCTAACATGATCTGATGACTGAAAACACATGGATGTGCAAGACGTAAACAGCTTGTCTGTTGAATTAGCTTGACAAAATGCTGCTGGCCTTTCTAGTACCAGTTACTTCAAGAGAGTCTTGTGTTATTAAAATCAGTCAGGGGTAATTCAGCAGGCGTCTATTAAGGTTACAGGTATTTACTTACACGACATTAATGGTTTGAGTCCCAGTTCAGTAAAATGTGAGAACTGTTCAGTAACTTTTACAGGATGAGAAGCTTGTTTACTGATGAGACGTGTCTTGTTATCTTGTTGTGGGATAATCTTTTTTTAGTAAGAGTGTGGGTATATCTCATAGTGAAAGTGAGCCATTTGTCACGCATGACCACACCACAGCACAGCACACAGTGTGAACAGTACGAAATTTGTCCTTTGCATTAACCCATTCACCAAGCGAAGCAGTGGGCAGCTGGCGTTGGTGTCTGGGGAGCAGAGAGTGGGGACGGCACCTTGCTCAAGGGTACCTCAGCGGTGCCGTTGGTCATCCTGGGATTCGAACCCACAACCTTCTGATCGTAGTGTGGGTTTCTTTATGTGGGTGAATCGTGTGGCAGTGCCTCGTGATGCCTTGTGCACTGTGGTGTGTGTGTCTTGGTATAGGTATGACTTGCAGTCTTTAGGGATACAGGCAGATCTCTCTCTTATGTGCAGAGCTTACGAGGGTAATTGGACGTCAGCTGCGTGCTCCTACCACCCAGCAACTACTCACCAGTTATTATCAGAATTGTTGCTAATCTGATTATTATCCAACTGTATCAATTTCCCAGGGGGTATCACTGATAACCCGTTAAATGTGTGGACGTGGTATACATAAATAAACTCCATCGACATTATACTGTCTCCAGAGAATCTGTCTCACAGAGCTATTATAAGCGAAAGCAAACTGTGCATTAAGCTAATCACGCTGTCACCCTCGCCGGCATTTTAACCCTTTTAGCTGATCGGGACAAGCGGGCCAATGTTGATGAAGCTCTCGAGAGTGAGCTAATGGCTGTGTCTGTGTCTTGAATTGGGAATAACAGGCCTCCAATGTTTTTCCCTCTCAACAAAATCAAGACCTTACTCAAACAGCCTGCCAAAATTTCCATTTAATTTCTACTTTTTTTCAAAGAGATTTAATAAACATTGCCTTCAAGATCAGGAGACTGGAAAGGAATAGAGGAGGTCAACCTCTTACACGTAGCTCCATCTGCAAATTTCACAGGGACATAGTGTATTTTCCAAAGGAAGGTTTTGGTCGTGGTAACAGATGGTAGACTAAGATAGTCCAAGCCAGGAGAGTACTGTTGAAACCTTGCATATAATAGATTGGACAATCTCTAACATAAACATAGTAAACCAAATTTGCTGCACTAAATAAAGAGTTCCTAATTGGATCACATTGTGTTATAGGACTATTATTAATGACATGCCATCAAATGGTACATGACAGTAGTGGCAGTCCTGGTTAGTACGGTAAGCAGTTAGCAGAACAGCATGAGTAAGCAAGGGTGCACACACCTATAGCTGGAGGTCTATAACACCCAGTGGCTCATCCCTCAATTGGGAATAAGGATAAGGCATGGACTTTGTGGTTCTGTCCTGGGATTTACTGCTGACCACTGGAGTTTTCTGAGGTTTTTTTAAAACACACGAGGGAACCATCCTTCAAATTCGGACACATTTTGTTATTTGATCATTTCAGAAACATTAAGATCATCATATTGGGATGATCATTTGCTGAACATTCTATGGTATTCGTTAATCTGTGGCCTTTCACGTCCATTTGGCTTCTGTTCCATAATAACTCTTATTGCATGATCCCTTCAGATGCAATATATCTGCGATATTTGCACTGAGCTAGTGCTATTCTGGATGGAAGTAATGCTTCTGGATTCTGAAATACCAAATTAATCTAAATGAACTAAGGTTGTAGATCAGGGATGTTAAACTATGTCCACTCCAGGCCACAGCTCTGCAGTTTAGCGTTCTGCCTCATTAAACATGCCAGGTTCAACTAATTAGCAAGACCTTCATGAAATCATTTCATCATCTCTGTAGCACCCTGGTCTGGAAGGAACACAGTTTGACACCCCTGCTGCAGATTCACTGATAACAGACAAAATCTGGCGGGCCAACATGGAACATAGTACTGGTGATAAAAAGACAAAATGTGTCATCACTGTAAGCGCCGACTTTGCTCATTCTCTCTTTCCCACAGCGGAGCACTCTCAGCTTCGCTAATTACCTTCAGATGAGCATCCTGAATGATAATTTCCTTAATTAGAGAGCAACCTCAGACTCCTCTGATCTTTCTCCACAGGGTCCACACCCCTTGCAGCTAGCTCTTAAAGGGGGGCCCACAAAGCAGCTATCATGGGCCGCATCTCGCTTGTCTCCACTGGCCAAATGTATAAGTCAGCTGAGAGTAGAGCCAGCCAATATTACCGATAGGCTGTTTCTGCTGCTATGAAATATGCATAGTGTTTGCAGGTGATTAGTCATTCAGTCTGGTGCAGTGGAGCTGATAGTGAAGATTTAGATGAGCTGGACTGGACCCATATTTACATTTCACAGAGTAAGAGTGCTGATCAAGGATCAGCTTTCTGCCTTAATACATCCTAATATGTGTGTGCAGAGAGTAGACCCAGTCCTGTATATTCTCTTATATTCCAGAGATTCCATAATTAAGCTGTATTTACGGTTCTGTTTCTAAAAATGTCTTCATGCATTATGCTCTACATGTTGATTGCTTTTTCTATTATTTTCTATCACAATAAGCTTGAATCGAATTTCCTGACAGCAATATTGTTAGTAGAGCCACAGTGATGATGAAATCGGTTCTTTCATTTGAAAAGGGGGAGTGTGCTAATTTCCTTCTGGCAAATCAACATCGATAGAGATGTGACGAGGTAAGTATCACTGCCTTTTGCCCTCCACAGGGAAACTGCTATAGAGTTTAGACATGATTGACTGGGAACTCATGATGACTGTGATGTATCACATACGTGAAAGTACATGCCTCAGATTGCTCCCAAATAAACAACTGAATTCCAACCTACATGTTCCATTGCTGATGCATGGTATTATGCACAGCATGCATTTGTATAAACATTGTGATATAGTTCTTTAGTAAACACTTTTGGGTGAGACTTCACTGAGTAGTACAAAATGAAGCCAGTGTAAAGTAATGCAGGTTCATGTAAAATCACACTAGATTTGAATGAAAAGAGTACATTTATTTGGCAAGAGGTTGCAGTCCATTGGTGGCTGAAATCTCCCAAAAGGTGGAACACCATAACGTTAACGGTGGAAGCATGTACAGAATCATAGTTCGGAAAATAGAAACTCAGAGGATGGGGCCAGGTTACCAAGGAATTTGGGATTCCAAGTGGTACCTCACCCGGGACAGTTTACAAATATACACACCCTCTCAGATCAAAGGTTACTGCTAGATCAGGAAGGTCCACATCCAGTCTTCCAGCCTGTCTATATGGCTTTGTGTCTGTTTTACCCTTAAAATTTCATAAGAGTATTGAAAAAAAGCCCCTTCTTGTGGTGTGGAATCCCTGACCCTAGACCTTATAATATTGTAGCTCTTATTAAAAAGGCCTCAGATTACTGTGGCACTTCAGATATATTGTGTCTTTTTTTCACATCTCACCACCAAAAGAAAAAATTGAAAACAACACCAAAGGTTAAAAGGGTTTAAATCGGCACATTAAATACTATACAGTATTTGTGATTGCTCAAAGCCAACTGACCTGATGTCCTTGCCTTGTAAATGTGAGTTTAAAGTCACTGTAACTATAGTCTCTCAAAGCACTCTCTCTCTCTCCGCCAGGGTAAACAGCGAGTGCCGAAAACAAATGTCATGATTTCACACTGAGCGAAAATAATCACGGTGTTTACAAATGAGGATCCACTCAATAATTTCATGTGATTCATAAAAGTGCTGGAGTCGAGTGCGTGGATCGTTACTCAGTGTGTTACCCTAAGTGGCGCTCAGAATGAAACCCAACGATCAGTGAGCCGAGAGGCGGCAGGGAAGCAAGGCAAGGCAAGGCTACAAGTGGTTGTTCTTGGAGAGGTATGCAATAAGGGCCACCGCCACGCCCACGTAGATGCCAGTCCCGATGGTGATGGACAGCACGGCCAGGAAGAGAGCCCGTCTGGAGCTGGAGCTGGCCTGGTGAAAGTCCCCTTTGGTCACTGCCTTGTTCGTCTGACAATTAAAGAGCAACAGACAGAGAGAGAGAGATGCATAAGTGGGGGCTGAGGTAGAACAAATGGAGGAAAAATACAAGCAGAGTACGATGAGAAAAGAGGGTTAAAAGATGATGAGGGAGAAAGGGAAAGCACAGAAAACCGGCAGTAGAAATTATTAATTGGCTTCTCTCCAGCAGCTGACTGACAGGGGGGGGATCTGCTAGAGAGTGCTTGCATAAATAATTAGAGTGCCATGATTCAGTTCTCTCCTAAGGGCTCCCGAGCCTTTGAAGTTCAGGAAATGTTGCCAAGATTAACGACATTTTTTTTTTTCCTTTTTTTTGATGAATTCATGTCTCAATACCCTGCTGCTGTGTTGTTTTTCTTCTCCTCCTCATTGGCAGAGGTCTCTTTTTGACCACTAATAAATATATACATGTACACACACACACACACACACACACATATATATATATATATATCCTTCTATTTCTTTGATCCATTGCATAACAGTGAGAGAGAAAAGCCAGGCCGTCCATCTGTAGCCTTTTGGCTTATATCTTCTGCCCAGGCCAACAGCCATCAAACAGGCTGCCGCACTCTAAGCCTGACCTGATGATGTTAATTATCAGACCCACGTTCTACAATATCAGGCAATCATATTAGGAAAAGCCAACATAGTTGCATCACGAGGCATATGAAAGCTGATTACCATGGGTTTGCAAGTCCGAGATCATAAAATCTCAAATCAGGACGGTCTCTGGGTCAGGAAAGAAGAAGTGGATGCAAGAGGATTACACCCCCCATACCCACCCACCCCAACACCCCCACCCACCCCCCCGTTTCTCACATGGTAATCCTATGATTTTTGATCTCCCTTTTCAGTTGGATACTTTTGTTAAAGGGACCATATCATGAAAAACCAAATTTGGAAATAATAGTCTGATGTAGAGTAGGGTTGATGTGGTCGTAAGCTTTTAAAGTTGAAAATATACCCGTAGGGGTATTTTTTAGCATCAAAGAAAAACTGTTGATATTGTGTTAATGACCGCACTACTCTAGTGTGTGGCATAACCAGTATACACACTCATGGCATTAAGATAAAACCTTGCAGTGTTGCCTATTGAAAGCCCAAATAGTCTTACAGTCACTGTTTTTATTTTGATCACAGCAGGCTGCACTGGCAAATGTGAGCACAAAACAACATCATGGTGAAAACAGCCAAAATATTTTAAATGTATCCAAACTCATGGCTTAACATGGAAATCACATATTGTAACACAAATAAAAATGTTTTCCATGAAAATAACTGATTCAAAGGTAATTAATTGAAACAAACCCTTCAAGAATGCTGGGTAACCTCATCCTACACAGTGCAATAAAAATTACTATTATGATATTTTATTTTCTGTAAATATTTATGTATTTTATATGTATGTGTGTTTATTTTTATATGTAATTTATTTTATTATGATCATCCGGACTCTGAGTCTGTATTGACTGATTGATTGATTGATTGAAAGCAGCCAGGTAGAACAGAATAACAAAAACAACCTCTTCAATTTCAAGCAATAAAGAGAGGTTGATAATAGCATAAAAATGAATTCTGGCTGTTTCTGATACCTAAATTTACACAAGCATTACAAGTGAGAAAAAATTAAATAGAAAAATGTAGGATGTGCCCTTTTAATCAGCTTCTTAGTAAATATTGGCAAGGAGATCTCACTTAATGGTTTCTGAGCTTTATCATCATAACTGCCTGCTCTAATTTCATCTGGAGAGCCTGCCTGAAATGAAGCAGACTGAGAGAAATAAAATGACATGCAGGGTAACTTAGGACACTTTTACAGCACTGCCAAATTTCTCTTTTTCATAATAGAGGAGCTTTAAAACACTTTCTCTCTCTCTTTCCCACACACAGATACATACGCTTGTTCTCTCTCTCTCTCTCTCTCTCTCTCTCTCTCTCTCTCTCTCTCTCTCTCTCTCTCGGGAGCCCCATTTTCTCTCTGCAACACGCGGAACTCATATTGCAGAGCGAGGAAGAGGCGGAGTGAGTCAGTGAGAGAGCATGGTGAAAAATGTGGAAGCAAGTGGAGAAAACACTGGGGAAAAAAAACCAAACCGCCACTCAAATCCACGTTCATAAAGATAATTGGTCCACTAATTGTCCTTCCTTCCGGAGAGTTTTGTTCAGCTGTGCGTGCTGGTGCGAAAGTGGTCAATGACAGCAGGGCCACTAAAATATTTATGTGTTCTCCCTGTTGGGTCCCACGAGATAACCGCAGGCATATCAGCCCAGCATATACAGCATTGCAACATCCACTGGATCCCCAGAGCAAAAGCAGTGTGGAGACACTGTCCACATACTGTGTTCACAAACAGAATCAAGGTCAGTAAAAATAATGAAAGCATCTGACTTGCACCAAACCATTGCTGAGCTTTTGCATGAACCTCATTTTTTTAAATGTAAGACACCTAACTGACCTGTCATGTAACTCACACCCTGTTTTTTAGGAGAATGAATAAAAAGTAAAAAGATGAACTGTTAGTACTCAAGCAGCTTTTGCGTGAGTCATTAAAGAGGGAGGAAATCATGACTTCAAACCAACATTCGACTTACGCTTGCCGTAAACTGTGTGAAAACAGCAGCCCTATACACTATATGGACAAAAGTATCAGGACACACCTCTTAATTACCGAAGTCAGGGGGCCCCTTACTTCCAGTGAACACAGTTTGGGGAAGAACCTTTTCTATTCCAGCATGACTGTACCCCAGTGAACAAAGCAAGGTCCATAAAGACATGGTTGGATGAGTTTGGTGTGGAAGAACTTGACTGGCCCCCACAGAGCCCTGACCTCAACCCCAT
>JBBPCZ010000156.1:6843641-6862733 GCA_037974445.1 Brycinus macrolepidotus | reverse complement strand
CAGAAACACTCCAAAATCTTGTGGAAAGCCTTCCAAGAAGAGTGGAAGCTGTTATAGCTGCAAAGGGGGGAGCAACTGTATTTGAATGCAATGTGATTAAAGTCCATGTTGGTGTACTGGTCAGGCATCCCAGTACTTTTGTCCATATTGTGTATGTTTACTGCATGTCATGCTACATAAGATGCCACAAACTGTGCCAAACTGTGCAACATCATTTTTGTTCATTTGAGCAAAGAGTAGGATCATATGATCAAGGTTTTCTGGACCTACATGCAGGAAAATGACCACATTCTGCCTCAAAGTAGCACATCTTTAAAAGTGAAACACAAGAGTTTTGGGCCATTCATATCTTAGTAAAAGAAGGCAGCTTGGAATGCCCATTCCATGTCATTGGAGTGTTTCTTAGCATAGGCAACATAGGCGGTGACCTAGTGTGGCACAGATTGGATGCTTATTTTGTTGATGTTCACTCCCCACTCCCGCCCCCAGCAAAAACTTCGTCCATCACCCCCCAACAGAACTTGTCTAGAGCGTCGAAATGACCAGAACCGTCACTGCACACTAGACTGTCTTTGGTTGCAAAGGCACTAAGGCTGTCTCCATGGAGCACGTCGCATTAAATATTCAAAGGCCGTCGATTTTAACTAACAAAGAAATTGATTGCAGTTTCTGTGTATTATTGTGCATAGAACCTGCCTTTAATGAGGACTCCTAAGTTTCAGCTTCACAAAATCTAACAAATGCAATTGGGTAGCATTTAACAACTTTTTCTAGCGATACAGTGTAAGATTTTCAAGCTATGATTAATTCAGAGAATATGCATATGAAATATAAATAGGGCTTGAACACTTTACCATGCAAATATAAAGAAAAGCAACTGTAGATGCAAAAACAGCAATGCCAATTTCCAGCAATGCCTCTATAGCTCTTGTTTATGTATGTATTCCAGGATACCTTTTTTTATAACATAAACTTAGTTTTGTGCTAGATTTTTATTTATACACCTGATGTAATTGTCTTGGTTTAGCCCTGTACGTTACGCTGTGTGCATGTGAATGATTCTGTGAGTCATCGTTAAATTGTAGCTTTTTCTGCAAGATCAGATACTTTGTCACACACCAACCCCTCTATCGAACATGAAGGTGATCTCAGCTCGGGTGTGTGTGTGTGTGGGGGGGGGGGGGGGGTGGTTTTTAATTTTTGGGTTTTTGGTTACTTTCTTCTGAAAAAGGCAATCCATTTCACCTTCGCTGGAGTGTGCAGCAGTAATTTAGGGGATGGGAATTTGAGAGTTGCAGCCAAGGTTGTAGGGCACGAGTGAGTTGCATGCCAAAGTGTAAGCAAAGCACACATGACTTCACGCTGAAGGTCCATGGCCATTTCCTTTGCTAGCGCATCTGCCTAAGAAGAATAGGTCTTCATGGTGCCATTTCAAGAATAGTTTGGGGCTAATGGTGGTCTTTTGCTCCTGACAGACAGTTCCTGGTCATGTACAATTGGGTTAACGCTTGGCAGACTTATGTATCTTGATTTGTCACTCAGTGTCAAAGGGGCATTCAGCATCTGGGTGGGGTGTATGTGAAGGGTGGAGGCAGGGGTAGGGGAGGGTGTAGAACAAATGCTTTCCATTACTGAGGTGATGTAATAAAAGTCTCGGTGACATTATCACGATGCATTGTTTGAAAAGCAAACAACCCAGCAGGCCGGCGTGGAAGCCTCATTGGTAAACAGACGACTCCCTCATTGTCTTTTCCCTCTAGTTCTGCAATACAAACCCGGGCCAAGAAGATTTGTGTAATGCCTTCTACCAGGGCATAAATTTTATCCCTTGAACCCAAGAGGCAGGCCAGCAAGTTGTTATCTCTGTCTCTGTCATCCATTTATTTTCCTGGCATAACGCTCATATGTTCCTGACTCTTTGGAATCGCCACATAATTTGCTCTGGGACCACGACTGTGCCGATTTCAGAGCATCTTCTGCTCCTGACCAGGCAGGAGAAATCAATTTCTAATCCCAACATTCCTGCCTTTCAGGGACATGGTTATGAAAAAGATTTATAACTGAAACCCAATCATATGTAGATGTAAAATTCAGGCAGCAACTTTAGAATGATTTATTAACTTCTGTCCTGACCAACATGGACTGGGATGGCAGAGCGTTCCTCACAGAAAAACGTGAGTTTTATCTTGAGCTGCTTCTTGGGGTGAATGTCAAAAAAACGGGAGTCATCCATGTGAACTTGGAGCTTAAAGTAAGGAGGGTTCGAAAAGCTAAACAAAAGGACTAATCTTCTTAAAAGGGGGATAAAACTGCTCCGCCGATATGTAAAAGGAATTACTTGTTATCCTTGTAGAGAAAGAGAGAAAAAATGTCAGTTGCTCTCTGTAATAGGATTTCTCTCCATATACTACGGACTGCATTTTTCTCTGCTTTTGAACTGTTCTAATTAAAATGGCCCAGGGGTGACATTTTGCCACGACGGCAACTTAGCTCTAAACCAAAGCGTGATTCTCTTGCGATTAGTGTAGTTTGGTGGACCCTGAATATGCCTCCCCTAATGAAGGATTTGTGCAAATACAGTGCATTCTCCACTCACTTTCCACCATACAAACACTGCAAAAGAGGAGATAATAACTGCAGACAGTGTCAGGACACATTGAGGCCAGGCAACAAAATACTGTTAATCTAAGCTTAATGTTATCAGCTCATAAAAGCTCCAAAACATTCACATTAGCACACGCGCTTTTCTGTGGCTGTATACTTTGCCAGGCTTTTACTGATTTCTAGTGACATTTCATACAAAATATGTAAGCACAATGCATTCTGCATGCCTGTCAAGCAATAGGTCAGCACTGCTATAAATAAACTGTCCAATAAAAGCAAAACTAACAATGAAATTCTATCAGAATCATTTGCAGGACAGATCTGTAATAGCCCTCCAGGTATTTATCTACAGTAAGCACAAGGATGATGCTTTGCCTCTTTGATATGCTTTGGCATATGTCTCAAATCAGTCAAGCCCAGTAGGCTAAGGCTGAGACTTTAATATGAATATTAAATAAAGCATCTCTCTGTGGAATAGAACTATAAGCATCCCTCACACAGTCTTTTTCTAAGCCAAGATTCAATTAAAGGAATCAGAGTCCCACAATGGCAGCACATGAACTGCAGTTCATTAAAAAAAAAAAAAAAAAAGTTGATTTCTTTCCCCTGCTGCTAATGTGGACATGTAGTACGCAAACATGATTACCAATCCTATTGTTCCCCCCAGCCAAGTAACTGTACTTAGTAATTACTGCTTCACTTTAAGCACGCCTAATTAACATCAAATCAAAGCAAAGCTAATTAACAATCGCACAATAGTGAAGTTAAAGACACGGGGGGAAAGTTAAATGAAAATGAACATGATTTTGCCTTTAAAAGGGGGCAAATGCATTTCAAGTATCCATCAAGAAGTCACTTTAGTGCACCTGCAACATTTACATTGTATCTACACTCTTGGTCCATTTTATCAGCTCCACTGACCATATAGGTACAGTTTAAGTATTACAATTACCACAAAGTAGTCTGTTTCTTTACATCAGGGTTCCCCAACCCTGTGTCCAGTGCAGTTTGGTTTTTTCCCTGCTCAAACACACTTGGTTCAATTCAAGTTAGATTTAGGGAGCGTGTTTGAGAAGGGAAATCACCAAACTGTGCTGGAAACCAGCCCTCCAGGACCAGAGGTGGTGAACCCTATTCTATACCATTTGGTATCCCATTTACCCAATTTATCAATGGTCAGGAACCCCACAGGACCACCAGCAAGAAGGTATTATACACCCCAGAGTCACTGCTGGGCTGGGAGTGGTCGACCAATCAAAACTATCCAGAAAATAGTGTCGTGTGGGTAGAAACTGACCACTGATGGACTAAAGAGCGACTAACACAAACTGTGCGGCATCAGACAAACTTCCCCCTAATTAACTTAACATCTGTGAGATGGACCAACAAGTTAGATGTGTCTAATAAAGCAGACAAAGTGTTTAAAAACGCCAGGAGCAATCCTGTATACGTGATCCGATCTGAACACACACATGCCTCAGTGTGACTGGTGTGCTGATTATGATCCACCACCCAAATAATACCTGCTCACTGGTGGTCCTGTGGGGGTTGTGACCATTAATGAACAAAGCAAAGGGGACAAATGATGCAGAGAAACAGATGAACTATAGTCTGTAACTGTAAACCTGTGCATATGGTAAGTGGAGCTGATAAAATGGGTAATGAGTGTAGATACAAGGTAGGTGGACAAATACATACATACAACAACTGCCTTGTTGGATGTGTTCATCTTATGCCGTATAAGGCCCACTTTTGCACTGTGGTGAGCCAAAATATTACATAAAGAGCTTACCCCCATTTGTGTTGGAGCGCGCTCTAAAAGCAAGGAATCAGATTATGCACACAGGCTTAACAAATACAGATTGTTGCAGTTCAGTTTCAGGACATAGGAGGAACAGTGTTTGTAAGGCCTCTTTCTCCTGATCTTAGTAATAGATTGATACTTGGGCAGCTGCACCTCTACCCGTTCACCCATAATCCACGAGTACAACACTGCAGAAACATATCGGACAACATGTGTGACATTTTATGTTAACAAGCGTTTCCCCCTAAGCTAATTTGCCAGAAGAGGAAGTTTAGGCACAGAATCTAGAGTGACAGCAGGCATATTCCTATTGGATCATAGCTAACAAAGCAGAAGGACACAGTGGGCGTAAAGCGTAGAAATTACAAGGATCTTCTAATGCAGGTAAAGTTGTGACATAAAAGTGTTAAGGCTGTAAGACTGCCATGGGAGCACATTGGTAAAGCAGAAAGGAAAAAAAAACGTTCAGGTAGTTCTCAGGGAATCCTGTTGATATTCTTAGCAAAAATGGTTAGAAGCAGGAACAGCCTGTCTGAATTTAATATCCGTCTGTCTTTTAGCATGCTTTTTCCATAAGTCTTTGCAAAATGTTTGTAAAATTATATTGCTCATAAATGCAAAAGTATTTAAAACAGTAATTTAGGTAAATGATTAATGCTGTAGTTAAAGGGGAATTCCACCAATTTTTCAGTCTTAATTCAGTCTTTGATATGTAAACAAAGTTCAGAGTGCTTTGATGTGTGTTGCGAACTCGGCTTTCCAACTCCAACTGAACTGAATTCTTGTTTTACAAACTCAGCTTTCGTTACAGTGGTGGTGAAAGGAGTCACAACACAAACATAGTCATTTTATCTACTGTCCAAAATGACCAGTGAACCTACACATGTCATACATTATATTGACCAAAGTATTGACAATTACACCAACAGGGACTTTAATGACATTTAAACACATAGACTTTAATATGGAGTTGGTCCCCCATTTGCAGCTGTAACAGCTTCCACTCTTCTTGGAAGACTTTCCACAAGATCTTGCTTTGTGCACTGGGGCCCAGTCCTGCTGGAATAGAAAAGGACCTTCCCCAAACTGTGTCCACAAAGTTGGAAGCATGATGTTGTCCAAAATGTCTTGGCAAACTGAAGCATTAAGATTGCCCATCACTGGAAATAAGGGGCCACCTGAATTCAAAACTTAAGAGGTGTGCCCCAATACTTTTGTCCATATAGTCATGTAATGTATGTAATGCTGATGATGATAAAATAGTGGTACATTTTCAGGTTCTATCTCTCTGCAATGAATGCATTTTTAAATTAATAAAACATCAGACAAATAAAATGATGTTTAAGGCATCAGGCAGTGTATTTGTAACCATGTCATGTAACAGCTGTTTGTGAGGAGGCTTTTAACATTTCAGACACCTGGTTCTTATCACTACCACTGGGAATAATTATGACACTCCAATTTTCTTTTTTCAAGTGACTTTGTTTATTTCTTGCATTTATTTTATTCTTTTAGAAGAATTTCTGCTGTCAGGTGACTACGTTCAAGCTCAATGATCAGAAAATTGGTGCATTCTCTAATGATCACAGTTTGTTCAAAGCTTTTCTCCATAGCCTGTGCCTGTTTCATTCATAGAGAAAGTCCTACTATTGAACTACTACAGAATTCCCCAACTATTACTGTGAGGAAACCCAGTGAGGAAATGGACGCACTCACACAGAACTGGATGCATAATACATGGGCATTTTAACTTTACTACACTATAGCAGGGGCCCACACACAGTGAACTGCATGAAAAAATGAGGAGAGGAGTATGAGAGCATGTCTCGGATAAGGCAAATAAACATGTAGTGATGCTTCAGTTACAGACCCATCAATGCTTGGATTGCATTAATTAGGATGCACTCACTGTAGGAAGGCTATGATGATCACAATCAAGGACTAAAGCTGGAAAAAACCTATGTTTATCACAGTGGCACTTCCATGTCATGGGTTTATGGATCCACTGTTACCTATTACTAGTTAATCAGTCAATTTCATTATGAGGCACAAAGTAACAAGGCACCCTGAATAGAGAACATGGGGGCTGTGGGGGTGGAGTAGGAAAAAAGATGTAAGCTAAAAAGGCACTCTTGAATTCCTGATTTGATATCTCATGTGTCATTATGGTTTGCTTTCTACTGATTGCTTGGTGATTCCTCAAAGGACACAATTAATTGAAATCCTTAAAAAAAACAGGAGAAACCAATTACAAGCTGAGTGACCTTTTAAGCCTCTCTTGAGATTGAAATCAAGCTGAAAGCCTGTGACCCAAAGTGTGATTCATTTTGAAGTCTGTTTGAGGGCTTACCTTTGACAGGAGAGTTGTTAAGCACCCATAAAAAAAGCTTTCTAGACCTCACATTCTTTCCAAACCCCAACATCCACCCGGTTTGATAAACAGTTTCCTTCCTAACCTTTTGTATGAAAGACTATAAGATGTAACCTCACTTATTCTGACCTCAATTTATTTAAATCCGCTGTTTATTCTCAGTCAATTTCTTGTCAGTCGGTCAAAGTAGTTGTTTTTGTGTTTTCTGTCAGAATTGGTTTATTCACGTAATGCACCAATCCAAAACTCTGAAGGCCCTATATCATGAAAAACTGAATTTTCTTTGCTTCTTGGAAATATGTTAACACATTCCATTCACTCCCAAGTCCATACGATCCATGTATGGAAACTAAAATGCAAAAACAGTCTATTTTAAGTTCACTATTTTCATGGCATCATATAACCAGAACATTTAAAGTCTCGAGCCAGTTCAGCCTACTGCAGTTTAGCCCCGCCCATTTATGTTCAAAGAATACTTCAGTCAAGACTACTTTTCAAATGAGGCACAATACAGGCCAGCCAATCAGAGCAGAAATAATTTACATATATCAGGCTTAAAGCAATTCTAAAGGATACAGAAAGGTTGGAAACTGGTCAATTAAAAATGAAAACAAATCTGTTTTTGTTATATAACATCACATAGACACCATAACTAGGTCTTAGTGAAAAAAAATCAAATGCAAGAAAATTGTAGGATAAGGGCCCTTAAAGACGGTGGGCCATTGTTCTTCAGAGCCATGTAGCTTGAGGAGGGGGCACCCTCACAAAAATAATTCCCTGGGACTGTCGTGTTTTCGTTCGGTGGCAAGGGCTTGTGGTGGGGTTTTAGGGAATTGATTTTGGTGTAGGCTTAGTCACTAGTGCCAGGCTGGGAGAGCTTTTTTCTTTCCTTTCAGATGAAGAATTAGAGAGCTGTAGGTGTTGAGTCGTGATGTGAAGAATGACAAGAGCAGAGAGAGAGAGAGAGAGAGGGAGAGAGGGAGAGAGAGAGAATGTATGAGTGTGTGGGTGTGCATGTGGGTGTGTGTGTGCCTGTGTGATGTAGAGAGAAAGAGAGAAAAAGAGAGAGAAGTGAGGTTCTCATAAAGTTTTGAAATGCTAAGCCTCTGTACCATGTGCAAGCCTAGTAATAAAGTCACAAATGTTCACAAATGCAGTCACCAAACACAGAGGAAAGGTGGCGTGGGGTAGAATTTCGACAGGTAACATCTGAGCATTTTCATACCATGAAAGTAACCTTTTTACTGTTTGTTTTTTTCAGTGACTGAGTTGCTTGTGTAATTCCTAGATTTCGTAGTTAATCACTCTCCTGTTGGGACTAACATATCAGTATTCTCCGTTTTACAACTATGCTTCCTAAAGGAAACAACGAGAGAAGTCCTCATATAATTCGCAATAGATCATTTTTTAACTTGTATTTACAGATTCATCCAAACATATTATATATGTAACTAATATACGTAAATGAACTGTCCTGTAAATGTGCCTTGTAGAAAAAAAACATTTTCTTATCTCTTTTCTATTCTGATGGATATATTGACTTGCACTGAACAAATTGTGATTGCATCAACATACCAGACATTTACAGCAACTGTTACAATTAGGTACTTTTAGATTAATTGTTCATGCGCTAGGAACTTTTGTAAGCAAAGTTTAGAGTTTCACTTGTAGCAGGAATTAGTAGGTTGGTTGTATCTATTGTGGCTGTGGAACAGTAGAATATAAATGTAGGGCTCCAGAATACTTTAAAAACTCTCAAGGCAGTTGAGAGGAACATGTTTGGCCGAATAGAACACTGGCTAGAGAGGCTGAAACATTGAATGTGTGAATTAAGTCTGAGCAGGCTGGGTTTTAGTTTATTTTCTATTAAGAACATATAAATAAAGTCTCTGCCTAGCACCCCAATGTGTTTTTGGGTTTTGTGTTTGGCTGCCTAGTCAGTGTATGTGCTATTATGCTATTATTTGTCATTAAAAGAGTAAAATAGGGAGAAAAAAAACCCAACACTGTTATGCTAAGAGAGAGTAGGACTAAGCAACGGCCAGACCTGGGGGCCTCAGCATGCTGGCTTTCACTGTTTGACCCACTGGAGCTGCTCCTCTGGTCCAAGCAGGAACCTAATATGTTTCTTGATTTATTTTCAGAACGTGTTTGCAACATCCACTGAGAAATATCTGACACACAACCGGTAAGCCTGAGCATTGATTTTCAGAAAGAAAGGAAATGTATAATTGCACATGATTACGCCATGGAAATTGATTTTGTGTTTCCACAAGATATTACCAAGAGGTAAAATGTACAAAGGGAGAAAAAGAAAGGCCTGAAAAATAAAGGACTACCAAAATAATGTTACAATTTTTTGATGAATGATTTCCCAATGAAAGCAAAAACGGTCAAGTAGACAACAACCTCAAACATACAGCCAAGATGATTCATGGCTTTTGAAAAAAGGATGAAGGTGCTTACATGGCCTAGCCAATCTCTTGACTCTTGATCCTGTTAAAAATTTAAGCAGGAATTGAAACTGCTAGTCAGAGGATCAGAGGATTCCTCGTCCTTCCTTGGAAAATTAAAGATGGTCTGCCAGGAGGAATGGCCAAAATTGAACCACAATGCTGCAAAAAGCAAATTACAGTAGACATCTTGAAGCTGTACAAATGTTATTCACTTGTCTCAATGAGGTCACCAGTACAGGAGTACTCTAAAACTGTCTAACAGAAATGCACAACACAAAATAGCTACTAATACATCACCTGATATGGGAGACATTTTTTGTCATAGTTTTCTGAGAAAGTTTTGGCCTAAAATGAGAGGTACATGCAAAAAAACATAATTTTTCAGATTTACCATTATCAGAATTACATATCCAACTCAAGACACATTAAACGTCACTGGTCATTTTGCATAGTAAATTGTAGACATCATGACTACTCATTCCTATCACCACTGCTGTACAAAATGTGGTCAGTAAGCTTCTCTACAAATAACCAGACTCACTGCAGTGAGAGGTTTGACCAACAGTAAAACAATCCAGGTCTTGAACCAACAGACAGAATGATATTAAATCCAAAAAAGGAACTTGTGACTAAAATGAAGACTAAAATGTAAAACTTTTGTAAGCATGTTTTAACTAATAAAACATATTTTGGGACAAAGGGTAAAAATTGTGCAGATATGCTTTTCATTGCACTATCACTAGCAACTTCAGAATTTATCAAATGAAAAATATCAAATGAAACGTGTTGAGATTTGCCACTTCTCCGCTGTGTAGTCTTTTTGTGAGGCAAATAACCCTGTCTTTGTGGGGCTGCTGTAATTTCTTTCTGCACTTGAAAGTCCAACACAGTGGCCCATAAGCACCGTCAGCTCTGCAGCATGCAGTCGTCGCCTTTATTGAACTGTATAATGGGCCTGAGAAATTCCCTGCATTTCCAATGCCCTGAAATGTTTGGGAGTATGATGACAATGATAGTGCACTGATGCACTTTTGCCTGATGTTATTGTCACACACTCATCCTGAGATGGAGTTATCATCTTTCCCACGTGCGTGCAAGCTGCCGTGATGGGGAAGCTGCTCAAAGCCGTGACGCATACATCCATCTGCATAAACATACAGGAAACCACACAATTCTCAAAGGATCTCTACGCTTTTCTCAAATCCTTCCAGTGACCATTCCCCTGGAAATCACCTCCTTTGATAATTGTATTAATAATTCACATAAAATCACATTTAATTCAAAATGGAATTAAATTTTTGTTAAACGTCACACAATTTAAAAATGGAATTAAAAATATAAAAATGTAAAGCAAAGCCACCAAAAACGGCCTAAAATGGCATTTTATGGCTACTGTAAAAAAGGGTTACCCCTTAAACATCTAGGAACATTACAGTTGTTTTACTATATATTTGCTTTACATCATTGTTTACATGTAACTAAATAATTTATGAATAATTAGTTGCATAATGAATTATATTTATATTCAGTTTAATTTGTATTGGAAATCTGACAAAAACATAAAACACAGCACCAACTCACAAACAGACATGTGGCACTTGTTTCAATCAGCTAAGAGTGAGAAATGAACAAAATCTAAGATGTCATAGGGAAACCCCAGGAGGGTTAAAGATGAAACAGCAGAGCCACATATGGGGGAAACAGCAGAAAAAATGAAATATTCACAGGGATTCATGATTTAAAGATGCAGTAGTGTCCTGATAGTAAGGAATTTTGTATGTATCACCAATTTAGCAACATAAACCTGATTCACTTCAGTAGGTGAATTAGATTATGAGGAGCAGGTGGCTGAGAGCTTTTTACCTCATGAGACAGATAGAAAGCTGCAATGCCAAGGGGCCAGAAGCAGCACAGCATGGAGAAGACACTCAAACCCAAGTGGTCTCGTGGCGGCATCATGAGGAAGTTGTCCTCACTCTCCGAGTCACTTGAATACTCACTCTGCAGAAAAAACAGAAGGAAATGCTCATCGAATCAGACAAAATCAGCCAAGGTAGCCCTCCGTCCCTCCTTGTTTTGAGCCAAAGAAAACAGACAGTCGATTCAAAGAGTGAGCATCTACAGTACCTGGCGAAATGACTCCTGACTATGTCTGTTATCTTGTATCCCATTTCTGGCTCTGATGGATTGAAACTGAGGTGAAGTCTTTAGCTTTGTAAGCTGAGAAACACAATGCAAAGCTTTCCAGTCCAATTTCAGGCCTCAAATTGTTTGTGCTTTTGTTGCTGTCTTTGTCATCAATGGTGCATTTGTGACTCTAGCATTTCAAGATGGGTTTTCCAAGAACTGTTTATTCTGCCACGCCACAGAGCTATCTGTGTTCTTGCCTGAAGTATATCAAACTCCAATTTGCAATATCACCCCTCCAGAACAATGGCATAATTGGCCATTCAAATGGCAGCAGCTGCCAGACTAATTGAAAAGTATAGTTCTGAATAAAAGGGAATATAATCTATTTTTGAACATGAGTGTAATCTGTTTGCCACCGATTTACCGCTCAAAGAATCAGAGAATGACTGACACCGGCTGTCCTGAAAGCTCTCATCGTAAGTCATAAATCATAAGCAATATCAGAAATTTGCAAGCTGTATTGAAGCTCTGGATGATAATGAAAAATGGTTAGGATTCAGTAAAGTAATGACTCTTAGTGCCAGTTTCCCAGACATGGATTAAGCCTACATAAGGCTAACATTGCAAACAAACACTGGAAGTAGTTTCATTTCTATAACTACATTCCCAAATCTCCCCTCAAACTGCATCCAGTTCTCCATTAATGTGGTGCAGACCTGAGGATGTGCTTTAGGACACAGCATGACTCACTGTGAGCAATAAAAATGAACAAAACTTCAGGTGACTATTGATTTCTAGTATTTTTTTTTTTAAAACATTAGCCTCATAGCTTGCTTGGACTCTGTCCACATCTTTGCTCCAGCTGAACTCCAACACATGCAGAAAGAGGAAAGAAGTGGACCATCTGGGGGTCCCTAAGGACCAGTTTGAGAATCACTAGTATAGGTAATGTCTGTGAACTCCAGATGGCATTTTCACCTTACTGTGTGTTTGGAAAGGCACAAACAGCTTGCACAATCTGCCTCTCTCACCACTAATTTGCAGCAAGACGGCCTTCTGCATATGTTCACAGACAGTGGTGTAGCTCTCCACACTTGCTAGACAATGTTCTCCCGCTCAGCCACTCTCTGTGTTTCTGGCTTATACAATAGACCGCAGTGGAGTCCTGCAATGGTTCCGAGTCTCGTGTGTCATAGCAACATAAATCTTTTTTTAATAGACTCAGTCCCTCTATGTATTATAGAAACTCTGCTGCAACAGTGTAGGTGTTGCAGAGGAAGACGGACCGAAGCCCAGCACCAGTGTGGGGGATTTTACGCACGCAAAGAAACACACACAGCGGAACAGACATCAGCGAGACAGAAAATCAAAGACAAACAAATCAGATTTACATATTCAAAATCAAATTTAAATTTAGTTTCCTTTTTACATTCTGCATGTAAATCCCTTAAGCTTGTTCCATTAGATGAATATCTGAAAAGCTTTGTGTTGCGTGTACTCAAACAGCAGCGTCACCCAGTCTGCAGCCCAAATGAGGAGATGACAGATAACGGCTAACAGAATATTTAATGAATCTTAGTCATCATTAGAACAATTATGAACAGGGGTCAGTACGAGGCCATGTACACGAGAACGTGTACGCTCCTAATTGGTTCTCGGCTTGGATGTTGGCTTCTCCCGAGGCGATTTGTGAAAGCAGCGTCCGGATATACGTCAACATTTGGTAATTCTAGCGTGCAACATTAGCCTTGTTGTTCCGAAGATGAAATACAGAAGCAAAATTTGGAAGAAGAATATGTCTTGGTTGATTGACAGCATCCATGATGGCAAATTGTGTAAATTCGTTTTTTTTTTTTTCTGCCAAACTGTGGAAACACAGTGGAAAACAGTTCTTTGAAATGATACCATAAAAAAACATTAATTTCCTTAAAAGAATATTTTGTGTAGGGTAAGTGGAAAATTATTTTGCTGAGCTATTCCTTTAGCTCTAGTAATAGGCTTGGTGATAGCACAGCAAAAAAAGTGGCCTAAATATTTGTGTTCATGTTGACCCCTTCTTTGGATTGATCCATGTGACAGAAACATCCAGCTGGATGAATGGATGAAAATGGGGAAAAAAACGAGAAATTTTTTAAATCATTGTCCAGCAGTCTTTCCTGTTCAAGGCATGGTTTCTGGCCTTGTTTTTTAAACCTTTTTTTTTTTTTGGAGAGATGAAACGCTGGCCTAGCAAACTGCCAGATCATATTCTGAGCAGCGTGCCATGAAGAGGAATGAGAGGGAAGAGGTAAAGCTGCAACAGATTGAAGAGTGTATCTGCATAATAGGCAAGTCAAGTGCTCCATTAATTGGATTCCAAAATGAACTTCAAAAGTACAGTTTTATTGAAAGGTCAGAACACATCCTAATGGTTAAGATAATTAGAGGGACATGATGGCCTTTCACTCTGGGGAGGGATAATAGACTTCCCTCTGTCCCTCTTACAATGCTGCGCCAAGCACCCCAATACAACTCATTCATAGGCGGCTTCATGAGGGCTGTTAAGCTCGGTACATGAATATAATGAGGGAATATGTTATATAAATCATTCAAGCCACTCGACAAGCTATAGAGTAGATTACAGAGCGGTGTTTTTACTAGACAGTGTAATGAGATTCACTACACTGTAAAAGTAATTTATCTGTACATGAAAGCAGAGTTTTGGGCTAGTATGAATTTTCTGCTGTGATCTGGTCAACATGAGGACAGAGTATTCATATGTATTCATAATGCAATTCTATGTTTTTCCATCTGTTTATACCTGAACCCTGTTTATACACTGCTACTGGTCAAGCAATTGGACTTCATATAAAGTATATAATAATGGTGCAGTGATCATGAATATCGTTTGAAAATTACTAACTAGTAGTTACTAGATCTTATTATTAGCATTATTTTGACAATATTTTTAATGTAACAGACATCAAAGAGAATAACACTTACATGTGCTCTTTGGCTCATTGAACGCATGTGTAGCTCAAGTTATTTCCATTCTAAAATCTCAACACAGATCAGCCAAAATAAAAAATCAACTGACAAACAGCCAATTGCCAATAGGAGAAAAAAGTAGGCCGAGTCCAAACCTGGCTGATTTTGATCAGGGACCCCTGGTGTATACAAACATGGATTTCTTTTTGATCTATGAGTTTTTCTGTGCATGAAACCTTCACAGCTGTTTAAATATAGGTGCACCTATATTTATAACAAGGCAGACTGAAGACAGGATGTGTTAACACTGTAGGCACTAAATTAAGACTTGGCTGAGCTGACGAAAATATTTGCTTTTTTGAGTTTTGCTAAATGACATAACCGTAATACTGTATTTAAGAATAGTTCAGTAATGACTTTATCAAACATTTATGAGACATATGTAACTAGCTCATAATTCACATGTATGTAGACCAGCCTATGTAGATTTACTTCCATAGGTATTGTAATGTCACCATAAACAGAGAGGTTTAATGATGTTTAATATCTCGGTATCATTTGCAGGGAAGCAGCCTCGCATTATGATGCTCCCACCACCATACTTTACTGTGGAAATATTGTTCTTGGGATTGAACACACATCTTCCTTCTAACACCATGAGCTGAATTATTAAAAGAGTTCTGATTTTTTTTTTGGTTTGACCAGAGTACACTATTCCGAGAGATTTGTTTAAATGCTTGTGTGAAAATTTTACATTCCTGTCTGGGCTTCTTTTGCAGAGGAGTTTTGTGTGGGGTGTGAAAACAGAGATGATTAAGGTGAAGTTCACTGCTGATTGTTCTGTGTGTAACTGTTGCCCTTGCTGCTTTATTATGAAAATAAATTTGAAGCGGATATTCGAACTGGAAATATAATACACATCAACAACAAAAGTGTCTGAATACTTCTTTTCCCCTCACTGTATCCATGGCATCCAGGTAAAAGTAACACAGTTCCCTACACAAAGCCTAGGCCTTCATTCATTATATTCATAAGTAACTGTAAATGATGTAAAAGCCAGTGTCTGGAGCACGGCACAGGAATAATAACAATATTCTTTTATTTTCTCCTTAACAACATACAAGTCACTATTTGCCGTTGGGCATTAGAAACTAGTTGCATTAGAATGAAGGCTTGTCGAGTACATTCAAAGATTTCAAGGTTTTTCAGTTATCTGATTTAAATAAACACATCACAGACTAGGCACCGCAGCACATCTGCACATTTTCCTCTTCTCCCAGCATTACTGTCACCTCACAGGGATCTGCAGAACTGAGCGGCCGAATCAGAACAGGTGGCCCAGCCAGGCGGGCAGCAGCAGGAAACTGGCCGTCCAGACTGCCACTCTACTCACAGCCCTTCCAACAACCACCAACCCCCATAACACACACACACACACACACACACACACACACACACACTCTCACAGCCAGTCATGTGGAAAGAACCTGAGAAACGTGCTCTGTAAATGCATCATATGACTGGATGGTGTGAAATGAAAGACAACGTATTACAAATCACTTTCTTCTAGAACAAACAGGAATGATCCTGGTTGAAAAAGGTGGAAAAACTTGCAGGAATGATAGTGATGCCTGGAAAAGCATATTGTGGCTGTCATTTGAAAATCTGCACAATAATAAATCGCATAATGTATGTTTGAAATGTTCTATACTGGTGATGGCAACATCACAGCTGTCTTTTGTTTATTTACACCATTTACAAACACTATCTTCCCTTTACACTGCGTGAACATTTCAAAGACTTGGAATAACATCTTGTTACATTAACATACACTAATCCTTTCATGTCTATGCAACAAAAGAAGCCTTTTCTGCCTTTTCATTCTCTCTTCCTCTTTAGTTATGTGATGTGATGTTGCAATAATTCTGACGTGTTTGTAATGAGCATGATCTAATGAAGCCAAATATTTGCGGCATTTTTATTTTGTTTGCATGCTAAACTAACATTTTAAATGAGCAACAGCATGAACATACTTCACAATTCATTAACATTTCATTGTTTATTTGAAAAATGAAAATAATAAGGTCTTAGTGATCCAAATTCTGTTCTGAGTGGGTGAAAATGTTCAGTCAGAAATGTTAACAGTTCAAACTATAATAAAGGCAGCATCGTGCTGCTTTATGTCCAGCAGGGACAGATATTTGTGCAGATTTTGATGAGTAAAAGAGGGCATCAATCAAGTCTCTGAATGTCAGTGAGATGTTAAGTTTAATAATGTTACAGTTAGAAGCTTTTTTGTTCTCATGTAAAGTTACGATTTCTAGGATATGAGGTTTTCTTTTGACAGCAATATCCATTTTTTAGCACTGAGGATAGTCACAGCGTTGCTGTTAATGGAATAATTTGGCAAAAAAATCTCATTTCACGCTCTATTTTCTCTTCTCTCTACTTTCTCCTTCCACTTACTCCAGATGTTGTATACAGCCAAGACACATTTGGCATCCAAACTTTAGTTTAATGCTACAAGGCTAATGTGAACAAACATTAGAAGTCCATATTAACCCAAATCTTTTCTTTAAATACATCTCCAAAAACTTCTGTCGTCCTGCTTAACATATATCCAGCTCTGTATTAAGGTGGTGTAGATTTGTTACTGTGGTTTAGGACAAAGTGTGATTTATTGTCATCTGTGAAGCTGAACAAAACTTTACATCATTGAGATGAGTTAAAGCTTCGGTAGACAACAGGGTCTGCTTTCACAAACCACCTAAGCAGAAAGATCACTGATCTAGAATCACTTCTTTCTGTTACATCATAAACACAAAGGAACCTGATTCAAAATCAGTCCTCACGACTGCTTTGTGAATACCAGCTGCAGTGCTAAACTAACGCAGCAAAATTGTCTTGGCTGATCGACTACATCTGGGGTAAGGTGGAACATCGCGTAATTAGATTTTTTGCCAAAACATTCCTTTAAACGCCTTAATCTTACCTCTAGCTCTTGAAACTCATCGTCGTCGTCCACGTCGTAGGAGAGTGTTTGAATTTTGGCATCATCCATAGACAAGTCCAGGAACTTGCTGTCTGTGAATACGATTCCGTCTTTCATGATGGTGGCAGTGGCCGGGGCCTGAGCCATGTCTTCGATGAAGGTGGTTTCACAGCAGTCCCCTCCTTCTCCCCATGCCCTCAGCACTCCCTCTGGGTACAGAATGAGATTGGGCCTGTAGAAAGGATCCACAGCCTGGGGCAGGGCGCTGGGGTTGAGCAGCTGTGGGTGCCGCCCACCGACCCTCGCCCCATTCCTGTCCTGGACCGCCTGCTGAGAGGGCGAGAGGTTAACCACCACGTGGCCCTGATACTGCGGGGCAGAGTATACTGACATAAGGCCTTCCTTGGTCTCCACCATCATGCCGTGGGTGTTGATCAGGCCATTGCGTTTACAGCTCTCGCGTCCTGCATCCCCACCGTCAGCTGATGAAGATGGCTTCCGCTGAGCGGGCGGGTCTTTCTCCTCCTCTGTTCGGAGCCCTGTTTCCATTTTGGCCTAGTGAGAGCAGACACTGGGGAAGGTCTCTGCCCCGTCGCTGGTTTCCCTCATGAGTGATAGTGAGGAGCCATGAGGTGGAAGCATCGCTCTGCTCTCTCCTATAAGAAATGTTAGCGAGGTTAGCTATGTCACAGCAAGTGTTACAAATTATAAACATCTTTTCAACAGATAGCTTATTTCAGTATCTTTTCAACTGGTATGAGCAGGTTCCTACTCTTTTATGTCAAAACACGTGGCAAAATGTAAAGGATTTTTTCAAAATAAGACTGCTCACACAACGATAGTTTTTCATAAACTCATAACACATCTCTTCTAATTTCAAAGACAAATAGGATTCTATTTTATGTGTTGGGGTTCCGTAAACAGAATGTTTACATTTGTTAACACTTTACAATTCATCTGCCAAGGGGTGAGGCAGCAAGTGAACAGTCAGTTCTTGAAGTTGACGTGTTGGAAGCAGGAACAATGGGCAAAGTGTAAGGACCTGATTGTAATGGCCGGACTCCAAAATGGCAGATTTATGGGCTACTCCTGGATAAAGTACCAAAAGTGTGCCTGGTTTCGATCCGAGCTACTGTGGCACACATTGCTGGCTATGCTGGCTATGATAGAAAGGTGTCAGAACTAGGGATGTCACGATTAACCGGTTTCACGATTAACCGCGATTTAAAACGGCACGGTTAATTAATCGTAAAGGCTCCTCAACACCCTGTTTCTGTTGGTGCTCTTAAAAACATAGATTATGACAGTGCTATCAACAGATTGGAGGAACTCACCCGGAACGAAAACGTTTCACCAGCGATGCACTTGTGCCAGAAACACACAGACAGTACAATCAGCGAATGACGGCTCACTTGTCCACACTAAACAATGGCAGAGGAAAAAACTGAATATGCTTTATTTCCACCAAAGAAGCGATGGGAGTTTTTTGGTTACCCCAAGAATACAGAGGGACATATTCCAGACGATGGGTCATCCACGCGCCAATGCTTTCAAAAGTGGCCAGAAAGTACCTTTGGATCCTTGAAACAATATTAAATTTTTGCACTTTAATATAAACTAATAGAACTGAAGCAAGCACTCCAGACAAAAGAGCACTCCAGTCCTGCAGCCTTTGAATACGTTTTTTAAACAGGGAAATTAACTAATATGTAAGCTTCAATTTAATTCTAAAGAAACAGACTTTGTTTATTTTTGTTTTCACTATGAT
>JBBPCZ010000156.1:6816831-6831361 GCA_037974445.1 Brycinus macrolepidotus | reverse complement strand
CAGCTTAGCCACCATTCTCCTGTCACTCACAGCCTCCACTGGGTCCAGAGGGCATCCTAGAACAGAGCTGGCCCTCCAGATCAACCTGATCAGCTTCTTTCTGTCCCAAGCGGAGATGCTGCTGCCCCAGCAGACAACACCATAAAAGATGGTGACAAAGATGATGACCAAGTGGTGGTCCCTGATGCATCAGGTATCTCAGCCCACCTGACCCGCTGAGCAGTTGTAGGAGAGGCTGTTCTGATGAAATGTTCCAGGTCCTCCATGTATAGCCTTGGCTTCATTAGGACTGAATTCCACCTTAAGGCCTTGAAAAACTCAATATTCACTCCAGAAATACATTTGGGCTCATGGTCCTGCTACAGAGCGATGTACCATTCAATGAGTTTGGAGCCACTGAGTTGTATCCAAGTAGCAATCAAGTGGATTTTCTTCATGATCAGAAATATTCTTTGACAGTCTGTTACTATGGAGAACCAGGTTGTCAGCTTCTATCATCTTATTGCATAACCGCAGAAGAAGGCCCCAGATAGAATGCCACATTTAGTACCAACTGCAAACCTTATTGTATGTGTTAACAGTGCAACAGATGATAACTGGCCAAGAAACAACTGAGCATGCATCTGTATAGTTACTGTGCTTCTGCTGAAGTAGTAAGACAAAGTATAGTTTCAGCTTCAGTGGTAATATATTACATCCTTGTAAAGAGAGGTTTTAGCTTATTGACTATTTAATTTAATTTAGTATCATTACCTCTTACTCAGTTTATGTACTCTGCGCTTAACAGAATTACTCACCAAAGGCCTCTTACTCAAACAAGAACAACTCCATCTTAAAGGCCACAATCTGGAAGAACTTTTGCACATTTACATTTATGAATATCATACTTTTCCCAAAACAAACACGACATTAAATATAAACATGCACTGATCATAGGGATGCAAGCCAATCACAGCCCACAAGGCCAACATTTGAAAGTGCATTTAAGTTTGGATTTTAATACAAAACCTTGTATTCCACAGAAGAGCACATTTAACTACAACCGAACTCGTAGAAATCCCAAGATGAATAAAGAAAGTTTGTTCGCTCTTTAGACATGGGGTTTAAACCAGAAACTATTAATGTGCTGCTGCCATAATGTGCAACAAAGTAAATATTTTTGCGAATTATTTTGTCTGCTCAGTGCACTGAATGAGAAGAAATATATATATTTTTTTTCAGCAAACAGCAGGACATGGTTGGATTTAATACAAAGATAGCTCCACCCAGTGGCCATGTGAAATTTCACAGGGTGCCAACATGTATATACTAATAAAATTACATACCAATCAACCAATTTTAAGCCTGCCAAATGCTCAGTTAACTTTAAATGGCTTAAATGTTTTAATTATCGAGCCATCCTTAACACCACGCAGAGAGAGTTGCTCAAATAGGTAGCATCTTATTTGGAAGAGCAGTAACTGAGAAACACTTATCTGGATCTTATAGCACCTCCTATAGACTAACTGGCACCAAACTTGGAGGACTACCTTAAAATCATAAATCACAAATAAGCATGTGTTTAATAAGAATTAGTGAAAGTAATCACACACACTGTGTGTTTTCAAACTAAGCTCCACACCAGAAGCACTCGTTTGCATTTGGTGGTCATCGTACTTACGAACATTCACTTTTTTTTTTTTTGGATAATTATCACCCTTCAGACTCACGTAGAGTGATGATACCCTAGACTGAGAATCAAACCCTACATGCAGAACAGATGTGTTATCCACTATGCTATCTGCCCCATACTGTTCAGTAGAACATTTTAGCTGTCAATAATTGTCCAAGCAAGAAGAGGTAAAAATGGTATTTAGTTTGTATTCATTAATTGACATTTATTTATGTCTCGCTCAAAATCAGCAAATGCATTGGCCTTTCAATTTTTGTAAGGACTGGACAACTACAAGTTTCAGCTGTTTAAGTCAGTTATGCTTCCACCCAGAAGAATTTAGCTGTATGTAGTGAACATACTATCTATAAATGTCAACATGCTTTTGATGATTAAAATGCAGGCTCTTGCGCTTATTTAGACACCAAAATCACAACAATCATGCAAAAAACAAGTACTAGTTTAAAAAAAACACAGGTTTTGCATATGATGCCACTTTGGTCAAATTTAAGCTGGGGGGGCTTAATGGTTCTTAAGACTTTTTTGTTTGAGGCAACTAATAACATCCAACAAAAATGAAAAAAAAAACAAAAAAACATTTGGTCTCATTATTCAGGAGCCAGGTAAAATGCTGTGCTATAGCGCTCCCTTGAGGTTGATTGCTACCTAATTTGATTAAGTGGTAGAAAACTCATTTGGGGACACGGCATTTCATAACAATTGGCCAATGCGAAGCCTGTCAAATGCCTTTTGAAAGTTGTATCATGCCAGTTTTTTTATTCATGAAGTTATAATTTCATGCCAACTTTTAAATCAGCAAAGAAGCTAATTTTAGACTGTGGATGCTGAGAAACAGATAAAAACATGTCATTGCCCCCACCCCCCCATGTATTTACGTGAAAGTTGACCTCAAAATTAGATAAGATAAGATAAGATAAGGGGGGGGGAGGACAAACCCCTTCTGTAGATGGGCCTTTTTGGTGATGTTAGAGAGACAGCATCATCACACACAAAGTACGTTTCTGCAACAGCTTTTTTCCAACCGCAGTCAAACCACGTAATTGCCTTACACTGTATTGTTTTTATGGTATCCACCTTACAGAAAGCACACTGCACTTCATAAATAATCTAATTTATTTTTCATCTCCTCTCTACACTATGCAGGGAGCTTAAAGACACTTTTAGAAATGTGATTTTTTCATTTAGAAATGTGTATTTTTTTTTTATTAAGACGTGTATTTTTGTAATATAGAAATGTGTATTTTTTTATTTAGAATGGTGTATTTTTTATTTAGAAATGTGTATTTTTATGTAGAAATGTGCATTTTTTTAAATTTAGAAATGTGTATTTTTTCATTTAGAAATGTGTATTTTTTTATTTAGAAATGTGTATTTTTTTTATTAAAAGTCTCTGTTCATGCTGACTGAGAGTCTCCGCACAGAAGTGTATAAATGGAAATAAAATCTCTATTTCTATTTCCCCGCTCGGCCGCTGGGGGCACTGACTGAAGATTGAAGGCGGAGCACTGGGGACTCAGGGAGGACATCTTCTTCTCTCTGGAACACTCTATGGTTAGAAAACACTCTCCTCTTCCGCTTAAGGCCGGAAGTGAGAGTCGACCGAAGCGTAGCTATAAAATCCTGCAGATGGGAGAGAAACAGACGAGCTGAGGGGCAAAAACACGACTTCAGGCTGGGCAACGACAGTCCACCGCGCAGGAGGAAACCCCAACGACCGAGGGAGCGAGCCGCGAGGGAGGGGGAGCCCTGCAGTGCTGGAGGTAAAGAGAGAGAGTTGTGTTTTTCAGGGGTGGCTGAAGTTTGCTGGCAGGCCTCGCCTGGGTCCGGGCAAAGACAGGGCCGGCTCCTTCAGCCAGAACCACAGAGACTCGGGGCTGTCTCTGGTTCTTCTTTAGAGCCTCACTATTCTCCTAAACGGGCACCACGTCTCTCAGCCTGTCAGAGAGTTCGGAGAAGCACTGCAGACCGCAGACACGGGTAGCATTAAGGGGAGTGGCTCAGAAAGCGCTTTAGAAGTGAGTCAGCATCAGAAGTGAGTAAGCACAGGCTTTTTTCGGGAAAAGAGACTCATTTCTAACGCTTTCTCCTTTTCTCTTGTAATGGCGGTACACTTTATACCGCCTCGAGGGAGACTCGACACCTAATGGCACTTGAAACGAAGTTGAAGTAAACAGGGTAGTTGAGACAGGGCCATGCTCTACTCGGACCTGTGTTTTCAGCTTGTAACGGGACAGAGGAGATTTTTGTTAATTAATGGCACTGTTGTCCTCAGTTCACCCAGAGTGGAACCGGCATTTTCTTGGGGCAGCTGGTGGCCTGGTGGTTAGGGAGTTGTCCCTGCGATCAGAAGGTTGTGGGTTCGAATCCCATGATTGCTTGTGGCACCACCGAGGTACCCTTGATACGGTTCTCACACACTGCTCCCCGGGCGCCCCTTGTTGGTAGCAGCCCGCTGCTTGGTGAATGGGTGAAATGCAGATAAAGAATTTCACGCTGTTCACACTGTGTGCTGTGGTGTGGTGTGTTCACGTGTGACTATAAGGGGCCACGTTGCTTTACGTTAGCTTGTTGGCCATAACTTAGCCAAGAGCTGACATCTCGCATGTAAGCCACACTCGTCCATAAAAAAAAACCTTGCAATGTGACTAGCTAGTACACGCACAGCTTACTAATGTTACCAAGAATAGGATCCAGATATTTGGGTAGCACAAGCCCGGTTAGGAAATTAGGGGATTCTCTCTAGGTTTCCAGCGTAATCCACCCCACACACCAGCAAATGAAATCATTTAATTGCTGAGTTTTTTTCCAAGACCTTTCTTCTTTTGGTGCACATCTCTCCATGAAACGTCCCCCACAAGACACTTGCCTTAATTTGCATACGTTGTCAGTTGAAAAAGATAAAGTAACGACTGGCAACTCAGAAAAGATGTTTTAGAATTGACAATGCTAGTGATAGTTTAACTGTTAAACTGTGTTTTGTGCAGCCAGTTTTAACTTAATCACCTGCTGAATATAATGTGTATTGTATTTATTTTCCATCCTTAGCTATCATGGTGGGAGAGCGGCGTAATGGGAACCTGCTGGTTCAGTTGGGGCCAAAGCAGCAGGCCTATCCAGAAGAGCTGATCCGTCAGAGACGCACCCACGATGGTCAGACGGAGTACCTGATCCGCTGGAGTCTGGTGGCGGTGGATGATGGCAACAGCTCGTGCAGCAGCAGTGGCGAGGCAGGCGGTGGGGGTGGCGGTAGCTCTGGTGTGGGGGGTTCCAGTGGTTCCTCTTCTGGTGAGAGTAAGACAGAAAATATCCTGATGTGGATGTCAACTGAGGATGTGTATGCCAATTGCCCCACGCTGCTGGGCAAGCGTCCTCTGTTGGAAGAGAAGGTGCGGCCCAGTGGTCAGTTCTCCCCTGATGTTACCTTTGATGAGGTGGAGCTATCCGACATGAAAGAAGATGTCAAAAACCTTGTTGAGCGTGCTCGGAAGCAAATGGCCAAAAACAGTGATTTTGCCATTAGTCTCACACATACCATCCATGTGCTCAGCGCCTATGCTAGCATTGGCTCACTGGTAGGAGTCTTCAAGGAGACTGGTGCACTAGACCTGCTCATGGAATTGCTGTGCAACAAGGAACGGCAGACCCGCCGCAGTGCTGGAAAGATGTTGCGTGCTTTAGCCTCTCACGATGCAGGTATGTTACAATTCTGAATTTTCTCCTTATATTTGTTTCCCTGCTGGTATACTTTTGCTCATTCTCTAGACAAAACGTCATTGGTGGCCCAGACTATATCACAGCATTGTGGCTGAACTCCATATTTCTGTTTAAATATATTGGTTCAAATTGCGGTGCCTTCTTAGTATTGTTGCCTCTTGACGAATATCTGATGTGTTGTGGGTTTTTTCAACCTGAGTATGGTATACAGGTGTAGGGAGTGATAGTGATAACTTCTTTTCAGATGGCTGTGTTTTGTAATTCTTCCATTCTGCCCTCTTTTATTGTCTAAAAATAAATGCTGGTTTTGATAGTTGCTGTGTGGTTGACTGGTGAGTTCTAACGCCTAAATGTTTTGTTTTCTATTTATATTTTTCCCCACTTAACACTTTCATTTTGAATTATGATATGAACATTATGAATGAAGTGTTAGTATTGCTTCAGTCTGTTACATTTCTTTTTTACAGTCCGTAAAAAAGAAACGCCTGCAATAAAGGGGCCATTATTTATTTTTCCCTATAAACTCAAATGGCCAAAGACCTTCTTTCAACTCAGACTACACAATGATGTAATACCTGAGAGGTCTATGCCAGCCAAGTTCCATGTAAAAGTAAATGAATGAATTAAAGTTAAGGCCGTTTTATTTGTTGGTGCCGTAAGCTTTTAAGAAGCGGGACTGTAACTGCTTTCTGGATGTGTTTGCTCTCTTGAGCTTGCAGTTACAGTTGTGCGGTTATGTTTTCCATGTACTCTTTGAGTTGTAACCATTCCCAGAGTTGTTATGCTGCACACGGGATCAACCAGCACTGCTCTCTGCATCATCTAGAAATTGCTTGATACTAAAACACATCTGTCTATTCAAAATAGTGCTCCAAATCCTTTAGCTGCTGATATTCGCTTTGATTCTGTACTGTGACTCATTGCTCAATGAGTCATACAAGTGAAGGTGGGGTATATCAAAGCTCTTATTTCTTTGTAATTTCGTAAATAACAGGTGTGACAGATTTAGTATGTTTTCAGTTTTCATGTGGTATGTGAGTTTTGCCTATTTGGTACAGGCTGTTAGCGTGGGGAGTAAAAAAAAAAAAAGTAAATACTTTATGCCATTGGGCTTGACAAAACAAAGCTTTTGAAAAACTGCCAGTGAGGTGGTCTCCATTTTTTCTGTGTCCGACGGCGCAAAACCGAACCAATTCCATATTACAGATGTAGCAACACCTTTCTTGGGCACAAGCTCCAGCTTTTCCCCTGTTGTTGCCATGTTGTTTGTGAATCTAATAGAGTGTTTGGGTGCGCCACGCTAATTTACCCGTGTAGAACGATGCATCGCATTAGTTTCGCTTTTGGTGCTCGTGTGTAAAATAAGTAATAAAATCGATTTTCATAAAAACACATCGTCCTGAACTGTAAATTCGAATTAATCGATAAAATCGATGTATCGCCCACCTCTAGTATCTCGATATTTTGAAATTTCATCTAAAGTGCTTTTGACATGAAATGCCAGTTTGAAATTTTCTTGTTAATGAGTGTGCCATATCAACATTACGTTTTGACCCCACATCAAATAAACATTTCTTGCAGGCCTGGAAGTTTATTCCATCCATACAGGCTACATGCATAGCAACAGCATTTTCAAGAAACATTTTTCTCTCATAATCGGGAGATTGTAATGATCTTTAAAGACCATTAACTCCACCAACCTTCAGCTCGTCTTGTTTATCAGCAATAAACTTAAATAATGACTCTGATGGGGTTTCAAATTATATGCATAGACCCAATTTCAAAACACACTGATTTCAAAATATAAAGTACTGCACTGAGAAGAAATGCTGCCATCTTCAGTAAAACATCCACAAATCAATAGGAAGAATTGGACAGACATCTACATGGAAGAAAACCCATGTGTACTACAGATAAACAGATGCTTACCAGTCAGTGTGATCCCTGGCCCTGCTTTTCACTGCTGAGATGCCAATTTCAGCATTTTCTTCCATGTGCTACTCAGCACTTCTCGCTGACATGGGTATATCATTTATTTTTGATTTGATTGTTTGGTAAGCCTTCAAACAGAACCTCTGAGCTACAGAGAGGCCTCCTTTGTGTATTCGCCATCAGTGAATGACTTTCTCCTCTCCACAGTGTAATAGCTTATTTTAGTTGTGCAGGCTTTTAGCAGTGGCAAAGACTTTGAGGGTCTTTATTTGCTTCCCATTACTGGACAGGGCAGGTCTGATGGACTCAACCTGATCTTTGAAAGTTTTCTTGTGCCTCATCTCAAAATAACGCTGCACGTTTGGTGAACAGAATATTCAAAACTGTATGGTAGTACACAAAGTACAATTCTTCTGAAAGACAAGGACATGCTCTTCCATTTTTGAGGGCTAGAATGGCCGAACCTGTACTTTAGCTTTCTTAGCTATTGGGTTTGTCATCTTCTGAGCCTGCGCTGCACAGTTGCCCAGGAGAGAGGTCTGGAGAGGCAGGAGATTGTGTCTGACGTGGGTGTGAGTTCTTTTGTTTCTTTTTATCTGTGTCCTAAACCACACACTTCTGTACTTTGTATACTACATTACTCAGTGCATCTCTAATGGTTGTGTACTGGTGCTTAGCATAGTAATACGCAGTTTGGGATGCAGCCTTCGTGTGTGAGAGAGAGAGAGCCATTGGAAAGAGTGAGAGGATCGGAATGTTAAAGCGATGCTCACATCTGACTACTTGAAAAGTGACATTTTATACTCAGTATTCGTGATCTAGTCTTTTACTACATCCTACGTAGAACAAGCCGCGATATGTCCTATATTAGACATGTCGCCCACCCCTAGTAATGGGTTAAGAGTTGAAACTCCTCCTACTTAAAGATAGGGTGAAGTCATTATAGAAACAAGTGTTTCTCTCTGCATATTTCTTCCAAGAAGTAAGGCAGCTTCACTTTTTGGAGACATGAAAAGAGGACTGTGTGAACTGCAGCATAATTTTACATCCCTAAGATTTGGCCTTTTAAAACTCACTCTTTAAAGCTGATTAAATAGTTTTTGTTTACTTAGAAGTGACTAAGAAGTGGAAAATAATGTGTTAAGTAATGTGTTGTTACATACTATTCTAAACTACTTTAAAATACAGCATATTTTGTTTTATATTTGTTTTATACCACCGTTGTTGCAGAAGTTCATTCCAGTATACTTTCACTTTTACTTCTGTTCTGATGGGTGTTCCAACTATCGCTTTCTTTCTATGTTCCTGGCAGCTCTCACTTCTACAACCTGACCAATGTGACTGTCATACCTGTTTTTTTTTTGTTTTTTTTACTTATTTACATTAACTGTATTCATATTACATGCGTACTGCTGCTTAGGTAGATTAATAAAACAGAATCAGAATCAGAAAACTATATTGATCCCAGAGGAAACTGCTTAAAATACATTGTTTTACTCACATCTGAATATCTTCAGATATTCAGTGATGCTGCATAGAAGGTACTCTTGTGAGAACCTGTTTGAACACCAGAATAAGAGTTGGGATAGCCCAGAGTCTCGTGGTTCTTGCGTGTGCTTGCCATTTTAGACTTTGTCAGCAAAGTGCAAGAAAGCTCACAGAACAGTTGTTCTAAAAACATGAGCAGTTACAAATGCATTATACAATCTTGGTTAAAACAGTTCTGTTTTACAGGGCTGGTTATGGCGAGCATGCGGGTATGCTTTTAATGTTTTAAGCATAACAAAAATGTAACTGAAATTGAGTATCATATGAGAAAAAAAAAACACCTGGTACTAGTGGCCCTGGTATTTTAAATTGATTTCTAAAGCCGTGACCACACGTGTGACATAGAAGAGTGACAGGCTGACTAGCTGCCACTCGTTTTCGTTGACATTTAATGATTTGCAGCTACAAGTGACTGTTGTGTTGCCAACTAGGTGACCGAAAATGGGCAAGGGGTCTATTCTATTCAAATACTGAGAGATGTGACACAGCTACCAGTAGGGTGAATGCAGTGTGATGCACAGTATGCAAAATTTTGGTTCCAGTCATGCATAAAGCAGCATTTTTTTTTTTTTTTGTCCGGTTCATTGTCCTAGTAAGTAGGCAATCATGATTTTGGAAAGAGTGCTCTGCTTATTAATAGGCAGGAAATCCACAACCCAGAGTAGACAGTTTGTCTCCAGTACTTGCCATCCCTTCATATTTGCAACAAATGGGATTGAAATTTCTGCTGTCATGTCATTTGCTCTTACAAATTTCAGTCGAGCTTATGATAGATGGCATATTTAGCAATGAATATAGGTGATGTATTTTGAAGGAGCCATCATGTCTAGCCTACTTGCTTAGTTCTGTAACTTGGTAACCACAAACTAGTAAGGCCACCCAGAAATAAGCATCGAGGGTTTGTCTTCCTCTTTTGTTGCTTAAGTGATCACAGCATTACTCTGCCCATCTGACACAAATTAGCCAAACATATCAAACCATTCAGTGCACCCACAAGGCTCAATGTGTACATGTGAACTATGGTATTATGAGGAAAGGTTCGTTACCCTGTTTGGTGGTTTCTGACCTGTAGAAAAAATGTAACCATATTAAAATGTTTAGGCATTAAATTTCTCCCAGACATTTTCCACCAACAAGTGCTAAGAAGCACTTTTCATGTTTTTCTCCCCCAATTTCATACTGTAGAGACACCAACCAGACCTAGCCAGTCATGCTGCCATTTTTTTGAGTAGAAAGTTTTATTTGTCTAGAAGCAAAATGGGGACTTTTAAAGGGTGATGTTTTTATTATTATTTTTTAATTAAAAATAAGAGACTGAGATCATCCTATGACCCCAAAACCGTGCAGCATACTGAACTTTGTGCCCACTGTTCCGTGGCAACCGTAAAACAAACATAGCTTGAAACTATTATCGTTGCGATAATTATTTGTGAAAATAAACCATGATATTTAAGTCAAGCAAAACATGCGCTGATCAGCCACTACATTAAAACCACTGTCAGGTGACGTGAATAACATTTGATTATTTTGTTACAGTGGCACCTGTCAAAGGGTGGGACATGTTAGTTTTAGCAAGTGAATATATTAGCAAATGAAGTTGATGTGTTGGAGGCTTGAAAAATGGATAAGGATCTGAAAGACTTCGCCAAGGGCCAGAATGTGGTGATGAGCGTCTCCAAAACAGTAGATTTTCTGTTATGTTCCTGGTATGACGAGCCTTTCTGGTTTAATCCCACCGAAGAGCTGCTGTATTACAAAGTAATTCAGACCATGGCAGAAAGGTATCAGAACACACAGTGCAGTGCAGCTCGCTGTAGACGGGGTTTTAATCTTGTGGCTGATTGGGGTGTGACCGTTGTAAGTGATGCAGCTGGTTATATTTTCAGTGCTTTTAATTGAATGGAAGTTATGCATAACAAATAAATGACTGCATACTGAAAATTAATTTTTTGTATGTTTGTTACATGATTATACAGTAGAGCAAAATTTGAGTTGATTTATTGGGCCAAATAAATCTTGAGGGCTGCAGAAGCCTTTGTGGTCGGTAGTTGGGCCGCAGGGATGTTTGGGAACCGCTGCTCTGTGGCATAGCTTTGTGACATCTTTGTGCTTTGCCTACATTGTTAACGTTAATGTCACAATCTCCCACTTCTGACACAACCTGGGGTAGCTGGTGGCCTGGTGGTTAGGGAGTTGCCCCTGCGATCAGAAAGCTGTGGGTTCGAATCCCAGGACTGCTAGTGGCACTACTGAGGTACCCTTGAGCAAGGTACTGTCCCCACACCCTGCTCCCTGGGCACCGCAACACTGGCAGCCCGCTACTTCACTCGGGTGAATGGGTTAAATTTCGGGCTGTTCACGCTGTGTGCTGTGGTGTGTTCACATATGACAAATGGGGACTTTACTTGTCTTGCACCTGTAGTGATCGCCGTCTGATCCCTGTTTTGCAAAGGGAAGATACTCGTGGTGTACTCGTATTTCTAGCTGCCTTCCTATTTCTAGCAGCCTGACCCAGTGCAGACAGAGTTTGTGATATCATTGTCTTGCAAGATGTTTGATTGTGCATGAAGAAAGTCTCAAAATAACAGTATGTTTAAAATAGCACATCAAACTGAATAAATACTGAATAAATAAACTTTTTCTGGCTGACAGTGTAATTGCAAAAACACTGGCTGATAACAGATGCGTGAAATATTTCTCCAAACAGTATTTGATGTATATTGCAGCGTTACTTGAATTACGTCGATGTAAGCTAAATAAAGAAACCCTTTTTGTACACATTCATAATTTTATGTTTTCACTGTTCTTTCAAAAAAAAAAAACTGAAGCAGGAAATAGATAAAAAATATCTGTGTAATATCTAAAATTAAAAATTAAATAAAAATTGAATAACGTTTGCTTCTTACTTTAAAATAGGCTAAGCAGGAAGACGTTTAGTTTATGCTTTCATAATATTTTTTTTTTTCATTGTTCTTTCAGGCAGTCGTGCCTACGTGTTGCTGTCTCTCAGTCAACAGGATGGCATCGAGCAGCACATGGACTTTGACAACCGCTACACCTTGCTGGAGTTGTTTGCAGAGACCACTTCTTCAGAGGAGCATGGGATCTCTTTCGAGGGTATCCATCTCCCACAGGTAAATGTTTAGTAACAGTTATGGCAGGCTGAAGTGTGTTAAATATTGTTGCTGTAATGACAAACCTTGTATCTCCATGTTTGTCCTTCTTAAAGTAATTTTAAAGCTCGGTTACATTTAAATGTCATGTAAAATACACCGATAAAATGATCCAAAATAACTTCTAAGTGTTAAGAATTTAGCACTAAGAAATTAAGTACTCGTCAGTCACAAATATGGATTAATATTTCTCTGAAATGTCAATTCAGTGTCAGTATCGACAAATTGACGTATTGTTCACAGTATCATGCCGGGTAAGAGCGATGGTCCCTAACTAGGTGGGTTACTGTTCTCTCGGTTATTACTGTTTTTCTGTTCTGCACAATCAGTTTCAGATATCAGATGTTATTTTAGATGACCATGCTCTCAGTTCACTGTAACAGACTGCCTTCGGAATGTGTTTTTGATAAGTTAGTGTGTTTATTTTATTTTTTTTTTTACTTTAAAATTTCTGTTGATCTTGTCATAAACCCTATACTTCTAATATACAAATATGCTAAAAGACTGTGTGTTGCCCATATCATCATCACCCTCACTGTTTAAGCCACATCCAGGCTCTGTTGTGGATGGATTTATTAGTGGTCTACATTATGCAGTAAATCATGCCCCTCTAGTTTATCTGAACATAATTACATATGCTAAAAGCTGTTGCCTTCCAGGTGATTTAAAGACCATTTGATAGTGGGGACAGCAGTCAGATTACAGTAAAGCTCACTGCAGGACTAGATGATGATCAAATCCCTGTCCAGTGACTGAACGGTCACTGCTGTGTGTGTGTGTGAGTGAGAAAGTGTGTGTGTAACTAGAGACGATTGCCAATACTCTTACAATTTCTGGAGCCGTTAACTCTCTACATATTTACATATGGCGTTCAGAGGTTCGTCAACTCAGAGTTCAAGTTTATGATTAAAGTTTGTTAAACTTTCTGCACTAAGCTTTCTAGACTACCTTCCAGATCTGATATTTACATGGCGTGTCTTTGTTTTAGATCCCAGGCAAGCTGCTTTTCTCTCTGGTGAAGCGGTATTTGTGCGTGACCTCCCTGATGGACAAGCTCAACACAGCGGTGGTGGAGTCCAGCTCTGAACGGCAGGACCCTGGACCCTCCTCTTCCTCCTCGTCCACATCGAGTCATCAGTCGGAGCAGTCTCGAGTGCAGCGTGAGTTTGAGTACACCATGGCAATGGCTAACCTCATCTCCGAGTTGGTGCGTGTGATGGGCTGGGACCGCAACCGCCAGCCTCCCCTTCCTTCGCCCACGGCAACAGAAGGGGCAGATGAGATGGAGGAGGAGACGAGCAGGCGTACTGTACGCTCCATCTTCCAGCCTCGATTCTCTGCCTCCCCTTCTGTTATGACGTCCTCTGCGATAGCAGTAGCAGCAGCCACTCCACCAAAGAAGAAGACAGGAAACAGCTTCAAGACTCACACCGACTTTGCCACGCGCTTTGCTTACGTAGAGTATGTGCAGGACAACCTGAAGAGTGGCATGCAGGTGCGCATGCTGGAGGACTATGAGGAGGTCAGCGCAGGAGATGAGGGAGAGTTCCGGTACAGCAACGACGGCTCACCACCCGTTCAGGTGGGCACTGCTTGTATTGTTTTGTGTTCCGCTCAGATATAAGGCTTTACCAAGACTGTCCGTTGGCTTACTGTGTTTCTGTGTATATATATATGTGTGTTTTAGGTATATTGGAACTCAATCTCCAGGACCTACTGGGTGCACTGGCACATGATTGAGATCCTAGGTCATGGAAGCAGTGGACAGGCTGAGAAGGAGTCTCAGGAAAAGGCGACTTCTCTCACAGAGACACTCAAACTTACAACAGGTTCGATTTCTTTCTTTCTTTTTTTTTTTTTTTTTTTTTTAAATATAACTTTGTAATCAAGTTAATGTTGATAAGTAATCAAGCAAGCAGAGACAGTACAAAAGTAAAACTAAACAAACAAAGCGGGCTCAACTGAACAATAACAAACCCAGTGTTGCCTTTCACTTCACTGTGGAAACATAAATAAGGAAGCCAACAAGAAATGAGGAAGAAACAAAAAAAAAAATATTAATAGGTGTGTCTGTTTATTATTAATATGCATCTCAGCCAAGAAGATCAAGTAATTCATTTTAATTAGTAAGCATAATGGTAGGAGTGGGTGATGAAGCAAAAAACATTGCACTAAGATACTTCATTACACACAATATGCATGAAGTTATTTAGTTTTTCTGAGCTTTGTAAAGAAGGAACAGGCATAAAAGAACCGGTCATGCCACTTTTGAAAAGTTACGTAACTATGAATACATAGATTAATTGATTTATTGATTAATTTATTTTTATTGCTGTGCAGAAATAAATCCGAGCCTAGTTATGTTTCCTTTCTAATTAGTTACAGTTGGTCAGTGTTCTAGAAGCACTGACGCCATCTCCGATATGCTGTCTACGTTGTGAGATGCGGTGTTTTGATATCCTACATGACTTATCATGGATTTGACCCTCTG
>JBBPCZ010000156.1:6781042-6793405 GCA_037974445.1 Brycinus macrolepidotus | reverse complement strand
TCATTCTGGATGAATCATCAGAAAATCACTAGACAGAAAGCATATTACTGAATATACTGATTTCCCCTTACAATTACATGATTACAAAGGAATATATGTAAAATTACAAGGAATATACGTAAATTACCCCAACAGCATTAAAATCACCTGTCTAATATGTGTAGGTTCCCCTCATCACCATCCACATGATGTAAACAGAAAACCATGTAAAAGAAATCCATTAGGGCTCCATGGTCCAGTTCTGATGCTCATGCTCCCAATTTAAGTGCTTTCAGTGGTGGACGAGGTCAGCATGGGCACCAGTACATTCCTTTTTTTTTTTTTTTTTAAATATACCAAATCGTTGATTTGGGCACTCCTAAAGTTTTAGCTATCTCTCCGATAGGTTTGTTTTTTCAGATTTCAAATTCATTGTGGCAGAAAAATACAGAACTTGCACCGATGTCCAAATACTTGTGGACCTAACTGTATAGCAGTCTCACCTAACTTGCACTCTTGCCCTGCTTTTAATGTCCAATGCCAACAGGAACTTTGGTCATTACAATTGTAGTTTTTTCCCCTACTGACAATGCAGTATGGCACTGAATTTTTTCTAATCTAAATACAGGATACAATACAATACATACCAGTTAATGGTCAGTCCTATTTCTGCTCCAGCGATCTGTGTTTGGTTTGCTTGGTGCCTTGGAAAGACAGGTAACAAAATTCTGCCTGGATAATCAGATGCTTTAGAGGTCATTTGGCAGCGGAGGTGAAGATACGTGTAATCACATATTTGTAACCGTACTGCACTGTCAGGAGGAAATGCACCTACGTATGTTTACAGTTGCATATTACAGTCTGTTACATAGAAGTTTTCGCCTCAGTGTGTGAGTGACATGTGTTTGATCTTGTAGTATGACCTGTGCCAAATGTAATCATGGATTTTGCTGGAGGTGTCTTAAGCCATGGAAACCAACTCATAAAGATTACTACAACTGTTCAGCCATGGTGAGTAATTCATTTCGAAAATTGTAGTTGGCATGTTTTTTCCATCTTGTGCAGAAGACCTATGGCACACATGTAACTGCTGCTTCATCACTCGTCGTTACAGCTTACTTGTTGTAATAATGCATCTATTATCACAGGTAAGCAAAGCTGCAAGACAAGAGAAGAAATTCCAGGACTACAATGAGAGGTGTACTTTCCACAATCAGGCCAAGGTATAATAATGAATAATAGTAATAATAATAAAATAATATATAATATAACAGTATAATAACAGTATAATATTATAATAATGTATACTAATGTATAATAATGAAGCTGTATAATAATGTGTTGTTTTACAGTATTATTTTAAATGTTTTTAGTAGCTAATTTGTCACCCTATACAGGATTTTGCCATCACTCTGGAAAATAAGGTCTCATCTATCAATGAAGCTTTGCAGATGAAGTCTTTGACGTTTGTTATTGATGCCTGCAAGATTCTTGCCCAGGCTCGCAAGGTGAACTGTTTACTTTTTTCACACCGTTTTCGTCCGGTTTTTGGTTTTTTGTCAGTTCACACTGTACAGTTGTATCCAAAAGTTTGAACACCCCCGGTCAAGTTATGTTAGACAAATCCCGATATGCTAACCGTTTTTTCCTCAGTATGTTAATGTCAGTAATTGTGGATTAAAATGTGTAGAATTGTTTTCTGTGTAGTCTGTGTTCACTTAGAAAATCAGCAAAGCAAATTATTTGACCAATTTGGCCAAAGGTTTTCTCTACAACTGCATCTGTGCTCCCCCTGTTGCATAATAGGACTAAATTTTCTTAGCCAGTTGTGCTACTGCATAACATTTTACTATTTATTTTCATTATTGTTTTTTTTTTTGGTTTTGTTTTGTTTTTCTTTTAGTTCATTCGTTTATTTTATTTTTCTTAATGGTGGTCACTAAAAGCAGCTTGTCGATTTATGGGTGGTTTTTTTTTTTTTTTTTTTTGCCACCTAGGTGTTGGCCTACTCGTGTGTGTACAGCTATTACAACCAGGACACAGAGAAGATGGATATCATGGAGCAACAGACTGAAGCTCTGGACCTTCACACCAATGCCCTTCAGATCTTGCTTGGTTAGTGTTAAAGAAGCAGAGATTTCAGAAACATCAAAAACTTAATGAGTAGATTTCTAAAAAATTGCACCCTGTATGCAGTCTTTTGCTCATGCATATTTTGGGGGTGCACGCTGGCTGTTGGAATGTGAATCATTAAACTTGTGTTGATGTTTGGGTTATGTAGAGGAGACCCTGTTGCAGTGCACAGATCTAGCGTCCTGTGTCCGCCTGCTGAAACCAGAGCACCTCAACACTGGCTTAGAGCTAATTCGCCGCATCCAGGAGCGCCTGGTGGCCATCCTGCAACACTCTACTCAGGTATGTTCTCACTTTTTTTTTTTTTTTTTTATTCAATGGACAGATAAACAAAAAGACCCCTCTAGGTTATGCTTGTTTTCGTTATCAACACTGGTTGACGAACCTCATAATTGAGTCTATAATGATGAGTGAGCTCAGAGTTGCTGGGCTTCAGTCAGTCTTTTTCACAGTTTTTGTATCTTTCTGTTTTGTTTGTGGATATCCCTGTTTTAGGTACATATTTTGCAGTCATTCTAAACAGGTTTAGCTGTAGAGGGTCATTTTAATTTATTTATTATTTTATTATTATTACATTTATTTATTTTTTTTTATTGGTAGGACTTCCGTGTAGGATATCAGTCCAAGACTGGGCCAGATCAGGAGGCAGCACAAGCCTCAAACCTTGCTAACAACACAGACATGAACAAAGAGTGAGTTAATTTGCACATTAACAAGACTGATATCAGCTCTCACAAACATCGCAGTCTTACATTGTATTCAAGCATCTTGATGAAAGAAGAGTGTTTTCTTAACCTGTAGTGTTCTGTGCAGAATCTGAACCTTTCTGTCATACCAGATGCGTATTTATATAATGGTAGTTGACTGCCAAATGATTCATCTCAAAGAGTAAAGCTGTACGTATTTTCAGGTCGAAGTCAGATAGAGGTTCTGAGACTGGAGAGTCTGACAACAACAACTACACGGGTGAAGACGTGGGTGATGAAGCAGAGGAGGATGACGAGTATGATGATGAGTACGTCCCGGAATGGCACGAGGACTATGACGAGGAGGACATTGACGAGGACGACTTCTTCTCTGATGATGACGAATCTGAGAACCTAGAGAGGGATTTCAGCCCTTTTGACTAAAGAAAGTTTGATGACCAGTGTCAAGAAAGAAAACGTCTACACCAGTGTTTCCCTCCCTCAACCACACCTTTCCATAAATCCCTAATTTTCAAGTTTTTCAGCAGTTGAATTGGATGTGTAGGGAAGAGTAGGGAAACCATCAAACCATACAAAGGAAACACTGGTTTAGAATAAATCAAGGAAACACTATCAACACCACATGTGTTTGAAGACTTAAGAAAAAAGCACTTAAGAAAAGAAAAGAAAAGAAAAGAAAAAAAAAAACCTTCACTTTTTTTTTCCCTCCATTCGAATCTGTTTTTCTGCCTGGCCTCTTAGCTTGTACTATTAGCCCCTATATCCAACAATTTGGTTGTTGCACTTTTGTTTGCTCTTTATTATGTGGGAAATGTTACTTCACTTAAGTTCATGCTAGTTATTTTCTTTTCCTCACACTTTCATAGCAGATGAGGTGACCAAGTCCAAGGAAGGATCTTTTTTTTTTGTTTGAAGATATACTGAAGCATAGGCGATTCTATCTTTTTTTTTTTTTTTTTTTTTTTGGAATGTAGTCCTCTTTTGTTAATAACCTGTGCTGCTTTTTTATTTACTTGCAATGATAAAGAAGGGATGTGTAATCGAACATCAAAAAGCCTATTCCTTTTTTTTCTTCTTCTTTTTTTTTTAAACTTAAAAGAAATAAAATAGCAGTGTCAGCTCCTCATCTTTAAATACAAAAGATTTGCCTTGATTGATTTTGTAAATTTCTTTGGATGCCTTCATATGCTTTATTTCTAAATTGGGTCACCATTAGAATGATTGAATAATTTAGAAAATATGCATAAGCGAAACTTTTTGGAACGTTTCATTCATGAGCGTCTGTGTTTCAAGGGCTACATGGAAAACAAAGTGATTTTGAGAACATGGTTTTGAAGATTGAAGATTGCAATGGTTAAATGGTCTGGAAAGTGGGTCAGAAAAAAAAGTGGCACACTGCTCCATGAACATGTTATGGCAATAAACATTTGAAAGTATTGCACATAAATCACATTAGTTGCTGAGCAAAACGTTGTTTTGCCGTTAACTGTTTTTTTTTTTGTTTGTTTGTTTTGTTTTTTCCTCAAAAGAAAAGAGCATTGAGTTGTTTTTTGGACATGTTAATGTTCACTTAAAAATGTACAAAAATGTATAAAAAAAAAAAGGGGGGGGGGGGAGATGTCAGATATCTTGCAGTGTCCCACTTTGAATCTGCTGTAGGCTGAGATGTCCTTATATATTAGTATATTGTTCTGCTCATTTAAAGTTCTCTCTCTCTCTCTTAAACGTGAAGTTATTGCAACTTCATAAAAATGCTAACGAAATAAAATGCTTTTCTTCAGTTGAATGGTCTGATAATTCATTATTTAAATAATTTTGCTGGGCTGATCTGATGTCTGGGGGGAAAGATGTGTGAGTGTGTATCTGCACAGCTGTGCCCTGCAGCTGGTGCTGTAGTGGTTAGGGAGTTGGCCCTGTGATCAGAAGGTTGTGGGTTCGAATCCCAGGACTTCCAGTGCCGCCACTGTGGTACCCTTGAGCAAGGTACCGTCCCTGCACACTGCTCCCCAGGCGCTGTGTTGCTGGCTGCCTGCCGCTTCACTTGGTGAATGGGTTAAATACAGAGAGAGAATTTCACATTGTTCACACTGTGTGCTGTGATATGTTCACGTACGGCAAATGGTCCCTTTACACTTTACAAATACAGTGGCTACAAATGAAAGGTCCTATCAGCTTCGTGCTCTTATTTTGGAAAAAAGAGTGACGTTCTCCTGTTCTTCCGCTCTCCCTGGAGCGGAACAGCTTTGTTCACTCGGTGATCAGGGTTGTGGCTGTTTTGTGGACATTTTTGCATATTAACAACGTTTTTCTCAACAATACCTGCAATATGAACACACAAATGTGATCCGGAGAGACACTGAGCAGTTTAATATCTCGAGAAGTGGTTTGTTGAAGCTAGATAGATAGGAAACAGCTTTTTTTTTCTTTCTAGCTAGCAGATTTTAGCTAGCTATCCTCTTGACTTCAGGTCAAAACAACGTACTTGTCTTTGTGGTCTGCACAGAAACAGGCAGAAGAAGTCAGAGGGGGATGACTAAACGTCGAAAACGGGGCAATGCCCTGCCTCAGGGGAAAGGACCCAGACTTAGGGTCCCCCCACCCCCCGACGAGTTTTGGGGAAGGCCTCCCCATCCAGGTGGGTTCCCTGGACATCCACCCCACCCTGGAGGTCCGAGGATGCCTATAGAGCCGTTTCCTGAGGGCCCACCCGACTATGGACCACCCCTCCACTCGAGGGGTTCATTTATGCACCCACCAGAGTTTGAGGGTGCACCAGAATTCCACCCACCAGAGTTTGAGGGTGCACCAGAATTCCACCCACCAGAGTTTGAAGGTCCTAGACGCTTCCCCTATCCAGAGTTTGAAGATAGACCGAGAAGTTTTTACCCACCAGAGTTTGAAGACGGTCCTCGTTTCCCACACTCAGATTTTGAAGGTAGACCCCCAGACCGCCCCCCTCTAGAGTTCGACTATGGACCTGAGCCTGGGTTTTACCCACGACCTTATGAACATGGACCTAGTTTTCACCCAGCAGATCTCGAAGAGAGACTGCCTGGTTTTGGCCCACCAGGCCACCGACCCCCAGGGTATGAGGGAAGACCAGGATACCCAGGGATGCACCGTGGTTGTGACCCACTGGACAGTTACAGTGCAATGGATCCAGATTATATGCCACCTGTGGGAGTCCGGGTAAGTATCCAGTGGCTTTTAACTTTAAGTCCAAATTTATTTATATCAAATTTATTAATTTATTTATCATACACGAAAGGTTATTCAGTGTGCTTTACAGCGGTAGAGCATCAAACTTTTAATCTGAGGGTCCAGGGTTCAAATACCTGTTCAGGCACTGTCTCTTTGGGGCAGCTGGTGGCCTGGTGGTTAAGGAGTTGCCCCTGTGATCAGAAGGTTGTGGGTTCGAATCCCAGGGCTGCCAGTGGCACCAGTGAGGTACCCTTTAGCAAGGTACCGTCCCCACACACTGCTCCCCGGGGCGCCCCTGTTAGTGGCAGCCCACTGCCTCACTTGGTGAATGGGTTAGATGCAGAGAAAGAATTTCACATTGTTCACACTGTGTGCTGAGCTGTGATGTGTTAACACGTTACTATAAGGTGCCACTTTACTTAAATGACACTTGACTAACTGTATATTTTTTTTTACTTACAAACTGTCTTGCCAAACAATCCTGTATGTTTATGTGTAGAAACTGGGTGAAATACGCAAAAATGATCAAGGTGACTGCTCTCTGAGCTGTTTTTTGCTCCTAGGACAGTTGTAAATATGATGAACGTTAATTAAAATTGCTTTCTTTTTCGTACTTTATGCAACACGTACCTGTTTGACTTAAGAACGGGTTTTGCTTGCTGATTTTCCTTTCCAAACTTGGTCTTGTAGTATGGCAGATTTTGTACTCTCTTGTCCTTGTACTCCTTGAGGACAATGTGTGTAGTCACACTCATCATATGTAGTACATGACATGACTGCGGATACACTAAATATGGTATGGTTTTCTGTATTTTTGTTTCTTCTTTACATTAAGATATTGCTTTAAATAGACATGTCCTGTAAGACGAGTACCGAAGACAGATGTTGCCTTAAAAGACATGTATTGTTGTACCCTATGTTACCATGTCCTTTAACATGTCTGGTTATGGGCTATTGGTGGTGCGAGACTGCAAATGTAGTCCTACCTGTGGATTGGACGACTGGTCTTACGACCATAGTAGCGTGAACCCAGGAGGTGTATAAAGATAGGGCCCCAGTGAGCCCAAGAGAGTGGTTCCATGGACTGGCTGGGTGTCGTTTGCTGTTTTGCTACCTTTTTTGGCAAAATAAAGGTAACCGCGTATATCATTTTCTGTTGTATAGTTGTCTGGATTATATTTTCCTAGAAGCTCAAGTTTTCTCCACAACAATAGCTAAGGCTGATTATACTTTTTTCTTGGATTTTTGCCCAAATATTGGTTCAGTTCCCATCCTCTGTCTGAATCTGACATATCATACTACCCAAACCTTTGTGGAGAGTGAAGACAGGCACATACTTTCTCCAAGAGACATGATGCTGTCTTTTGTAGAACAACTAAACATGCTCAAACTAAAGAGATCACTAAAGAGTTCAAGATCACACCTCAAACTAAAGAGTTCAAGTGTGTATGTGAGCTGACACATCCAAATGATTGGCCAGCATAGCTGTTGTTAAGATTTAAAATGTGAATGTGTGTAGGTGTACTTGTCTCCTTTCTGTACAGACACCCTATCCTTTGTATGACCTCGGGGTTTGTGTGTGTAGTCAGTTTCGGTTCAATTGCGGAAAATTATTTTCACATGCCCCCGCGGAAACGTAGCATTCCAGCGGTGATCACATCCCAGATGCACCCTCTCTATCAGGGAGTGAAACTGCTACTCCTCTGCTCTTCTGTAACTATAAAGCTCGATGCTTGAACCGTAATAAACAGAGCTCTGATACACACATCACTGGTGCCTGTGTCTTACTCTCCGGCGCCTCGTGATATCTGAAGCACATGGGACGCTCTGGGGGGGGGGGGGTGGTCTATCCGTGCTTCGGGCACTTAACTTTGTCTTAGTACTTAATGTTTCATTGTTCCCCGGAGGATGAAGTGTCATGGTTGGGTGTGACCAGGTTAATATATTGTGGCAAATTCACTTTATCAAAAAGAAACAACCAGGTTTGAACGCCAGTCTTTTATTGTTCTCAAGTCATGCAACATCTCAAAAAATTTTATTTATTTACTTTCATAATTTCATGGCCGACTACCTTTTTGGCTTTTTTACCTAATAGGAATCGCTCTTTGGCTGAATGTATAGGATTCTAAATGGAGACTGAGCACTACACTCTCTGCTTCAAAGCTTCAGTTGTAATTTTCCATTGTGCCGAGAAAGTATCAGGCCTGTTTCTTATCTGAGTTACAGCTCACTGTAACAGACACTTTGTTCTTGTAGACAAGAAAATATTAGCTCCTGATAATCACAAACTTAAAAGTCTTCTAGCTCTGTTTGGGTTTAAGCTTGGTAATTTTTTCCCACTTTTACTTTTGTCATCATGGAAAAGTACAAAAACACCAAGTGATATTTCCTTTTTGACGTGATTGGTTGGCTGAGGAAAAAAAAAAAGTTTCTGAATTTCGAATGTCTCACCCTGACTAAAAAGCAAAGAGCAGGGAGCTCTGTGAATCCACACTGTTTAAAGCAACTACCAGAGCTCTGTAAGGGTTTTTCACCAACCCAGCGAGCTTAAGTGGGAGGTGTTTAGACTTTGTCTCCCCTGGCAGTGATCTAAACTCACTGTCGTCTTCATGGTGGGATCTCCTCTGAAGGTATGGTTGGGCAGCTGCGGTAATCTTGCTCTGACAAGTCATGATAAAAATCTTATACTTTTTGACCCATTATGTATTTCTCTAAAACGGTTATATTTAAACAGAAAGGCTTATTACATGTGCAGCATAAATGTAGTTCCTGAAGCAGTTACAGAGACTCTGTATCCTGACCAGCACCAGTGTATCAGACACTTGCGTAGACAGCAGTTTCTGTCGAATAAATCAGACTGAGATTGTTGCTGGGTGAAGTTACTGAAGTTGTTAACGGTATGTGCATTTGTTTTCTCATTTCAGCTAATAGAAACTAGGTGATGCTTCATATGATGATTTTTCCAACTTATAAGTACTTCTACAGATGAAGCCTTTCCATGTGACTAGGAGTTGAAGCTGTTTGTCCGGGAAAAGCCCATGTTGATTCAGTCCAGTATCTCATTCCTTGTTTGTAAAAACTGACAGGAAGGTCGCTGTTTGAATAGTTTCCACTCGTGTGTGTGTGTGTGTGTTTGTGTGTGTTGGTGGTAAAAGATGTTGTTTTAGATAGACTAGTTTGTTGCCAAGAATACACATATGCCTGGCTTGTTTATAATAAGTGGTCAAAAGGTCAGTGAAATATGTGGGAGGGTTTATGTGCGCACTTTCTTATCCTGGGCATGTCAGCAAGCGGTTTTGCAAGCAGGACTGACACAATACCTTGTGAACTACATAATCCCTGGATGGGGAAAATTGTAAGGGTCTGTATCTTGATGTCCAGCAGATGGTATCTTACATGCGCAGTCAAAGAGTTTAATACTAAACAGCCAATGACAGAATCAAGAAAACGTTTTAAATATCTCTATCACCCTGGGTTCAATATTCTATTTTAAAAAAGAGTCAAAATGTGTCCGTGCCAGAGGAGAATTTTCATTTCACAAGCCCAGGGGGTCCCAGTTCTATCTCACTAGAACATTGTTTCCCAAAGACACCCAGAGCTGGAATATTCTGTAATATATTTGTAAGGTCTATGGTAGTCATTTTTCAGTGTTTTCAGTGTTTTACACCAAACCCAGAGTTGAATTCCTTTACAGATCAAGACCAGAAAGTTTTAAGTTTACTAGCACATACAGGTGGATATTAATCTTTTTACGTATCAAGCCATGCATTTTTAAATGCTGTGCTCATCTCAGAGGTGTTTTTGGTTTCTCAGCTAGCACTGACCTTGGACCCCTCCCAGTGTATGAACTCAACACTCCCTTTGTATGTTATCTGGCCTTTGTGCTGAGATGTTCCCACTAACAGACTGTTATTGTTCAGAGATTACACTCAAGCTAAAATATTAATAACTTATGTAACATAATGATCCTCAGTAAATATGGTTAAACATAAATGACAGAAGTGGTAAAACAAGAAAACCCTCCACATATTAAACACTGTAAGATTAGTGATTTGCGTCTGTATATGTATATGTTTATATTGTTTTGCTAAAATGCAGTCATGCAGATCATGTTTCTTTTTGGTTACATCAGCATGTCTTGTTTCTCTTCTAGTGAAGTTTTGGACCTTTAAGAACTCTTTGGGCTTAAGGCAAATTCTTTGTTTGGGTGAAAAAGTATTTTTATTAATTTGATTTCTGCAAAACGTTCAGCATGAATACTGAATACAAACGTTTAGTACAAATTTCAAACCAATCCAATGAAAAAATTAGCTAAATAATGCTTATGATACACATACATAGAATCGCAAAAATGAAAAAAAAATAATAATAACGCTCTGTGGGACAAACTTCCAAAGTTGTAGTTCATGTAAGTTTTACATGACTTTTTTCCCAATGTTTTTTTTCCAATCCATGACATGAACTGGGAGGTCCTATTATTTATCATTTATTGGTTGGGTTGTAGAGAGACAGAAGGAGGTGAGAAACTTGACGTTGAGTCTTCAGGGCATTTTCCAGGTTCCTGAAAGTATGCGAATTGTTTGTCTGATACCTTAGCGATAGCATGCTTGAAAGCATACTTGATAGTGCCACACCAGGGCACATAATATGAGTATTCTCTGCATTTTCTTTCTCATTTTTCCTTTTGTGTCATGATTAGCCCTGAACCTATAGTAGAAAATGTATATGTCTATATAGTTAGAGGCCTTACAAGCACTACAAAAACACTCAATCTCCCTCACCCCTCTGTATGCTCGAATTTGGATGAACTCGGGTCCTGCAAACTGTGCTGGAGCTGGAAATTCCCCAAAGAATACGCTTTTAAAAAGCACCCAGACTGAGGGGAGATGTCCACTGAGGGTTCACAGAGAGTTCAGCACTCTGTGCCGCTGTGCGCCTCCTTTAGGACAGGTTTCTGTGAGTTCCCGAAGCTGCTACTGAACTGTACATGAACTGTACACGTTTTTTTTTAAATCAGGAACATGGCCAGCTATGAAGTAATGGTGGGCAGAGTCTGGGCTTTTAATTGGTGGAAACATGGAAAGGGTGGAGACATGAATATTCAAATAGTGGTGTAATTAAAACTTATTGGTGGAATACTGTTAGGTGGGAAGGATCAATGCTTTCTTATCCCTTTAAAAACCCAGCTCAAGTCCAGTTGGGGGAGTGTCCTCCGCCGAACCGCGAGACTGCTTCACTTCAACAAACCAGCTACGCTGCACCTCCCTGACTGCGTTTGATTTCTTAATAAGAAAAAGTTTCAGACTTAGCAGGGCTCCAGATGGCGACTAAAATGGTCACCAATTTGACCAGATTATTTATTTTGCGACTAGTTTTTTCATTTCAGTCGCCAGTGATGATCGTCTCCCACAACCAAGAGAAATTAAAATAAAAGTACAAGAAAAGTGACATCTCATAACAATGTGCAGATACGCTCAACCCGAGTCTGCCGTTCCTACTACACTACCACGTGATTAGTTATGGGAATTTCAGCTTTTTAATGAGTCGGATCATTCGGATCAGATCACTAAGAAGATCCTACTCCTTTGGCTCCCAAACGCATAGACATATATAGGGTAGACGCCGCATTCACGGTGTTCCCAGTTGACAGGAGACGTCAGCGTGTCCGCCATACTGCGAGTGGCGAAAGCACCATGTAAAGTAATACAGGTAGACGTGGTTTTCTGATGAAAACACAATAAGACTCCGTGACGAAAAATACAAACATTTTATTGTATACACATGGGCTTAAGAAATAATTTCTGAAAACATGTCACTCATTCCTTTCTCTCTCACACACACTATGTGGTTACTCTGTTATCACTATAGTGGCTAGGTATTAAATATATACAGGACTGGATCTAAAATCCTTGGAACAGAACTGTCTTACACAGCTTTTTTACTTTGTAATTTAAGAGTGTTCAGTCTGGCAATGTGGTGCAGCCTTAGTTTGTGGAAGACCCGACACAACTAAAGACAAGAGCATAAAATGATGGTTGTCAATTCCAAACTGTGGCCTGGACAAACTGACTGATCAAAGATACACTGACTGCTTGCCCAGATGTTGACTATCAGATAACACGCTCAGCTACTTTGACCACCTTGACTGTCCCCTCAGAAGGAATCATTAAACCTCCACTGTGTTTTAATGACCGCAAGTGGTAGCTTTGATCATATGATGCTGCTTCAGCATCTGTTACCAAACTACCACGGCACACATCACAGGCCAGCTTTATCAAAATGTGTCGAATGACAAACCCTGGTAAGGCTGAACAATTGTTTTGATTATATTTGGCCATTATAA
>JBBPCZ010000156.1:6745373-6777491 GCA_037974445.1 Brycinus macrolepidotus | reverse complement strand
CTCCCCGGGTGCTGTGTTCCTGGCTGCCCGCTGCTTCACTTGGTGAATGGGTTAAATGCAGAGGAAGAATTTCACACACTGTTCACACTGTGTGCTGTGGTGTGTTCACGTATGACAGAATGGTCACTCCATGAGTTACCAGATAATACAGTGGCCAGATTTATGCCCTTTTTTTCTTTTTTCCCTGCTTTAGGAAACCGGAGAAGGAAAAATCTGAAACCTCTACAGGTGCTAAACCACCAAAAGTACAAACTCAAGATGTTAATAGTAAACAGGAGAATGGTAAAGTAGATGGACAGCGTCGAGAACACAGCCGGCACAGAAGCAGCCGAAGCAGGAGCCACAGCCAAGATAGGAGTGGGAACTACTACAGGAATCACAGGAATTCCAGCCGTGAGAGAAGTTACAGCAGATACAGACAGAGCCGCAGTCACAGTCGAGATCGGACACACGCATTCAGGCACAGTTATAGCCACTATCGTAATCGAAGCCGCAGTAGAAGCAAGGAAAGAAGCAGCCGAAGTGGCAGGAAGAGAAGCCGCAGTCCAGAAAACAGGCATGAGTATCACAAAAGACCAGGCAGCAGTAAGGAACGTAGCAGCAAAAGGCGTAGCAGAACCCCTGAAAAGAAAACTGAGGGCTCAAAGTCTTTGCCAAAATCTGAAGCTGGCTCCTCGAGTTATAAGAACCCATCTTCTTCTAATGTTGTAGATGATGAGTTATTAAGGAAAAGGAAAGAGTTATTGGAGCTTAATGAGTTGATAGCACGTAAAAGGGCAATAATTGCTATGGAACAAAACACCAAATCATTTAAGGGTGCACTTGAAATGGACAGACCACATGGGTTTGCCACATTTGACTATCAGCACAAAACATGTCTGGAGAGCACATGGATACCTGACATGAAACCGGCAAAGTCGATTTTGAAGAAACACTCTGATCCTCTTACTCAGCATCAGGTCTGTTTTCTCTTAATTCATTAAATGAAATCCTGTTCTACAGTCAGTTCTGTTCACTTCAGCAGCTTACTTCTTCTCTCTTTCTTTCTCTTTTTTTAAACAAAGTCAAGTGAAAGAAGCTTGAGTCCAGAAGAGCCAGCATACCCAACGAGCTTTTTGGATGAGACAGAAGATGAAGAATTAGCAAGGAAGAAGAGGCAAATAGAGGAACTTAGTGAATCTATAGCACGTAAAAGAGCGATTGCGGCCATGGAACAAAAATCTAAAGTCATTTCTGATGAACCTGACATCAAAAAGGAATACGATTTGTGCTCTGATGACTTGGAAATTTCAGCACCAACTAAGAACACCTGGCGACTTGATATAAAATCCGATATTCAGCCAAAGAAGTCCATTTTGAAGAAACGGTCTGAACCTCTTACTGACCAGCCACAGGTCTGTCTCGCTTAACTTGACTTGGTAATATTCGTAATAATATTGTAGATAGATTGTAGAATGGCCTTCAGGTGGTATTCGAAGCATAACTAACAGTACTGGTGGAATTTAATCATATAACCATGGTAGGTGTTTCGACAAATTTTGGTGTTTTGTTAAATACAATGTGTTAGGAATGGTCTTACTAAGGATAAGACTGGGGTGGGGCATAGTGTACAATGTCCACCTCATTCAAAGCTTTTACTTTACTAAGCACTTATTTTACTGGTCTTCTAAGATATATTTACTAAAAAAAAATTGATAATGTTGGCAGTTGTTTGACAAAGAGATGCATAAATAATGTAGTTAATGTAGGGCAGTATATCTTATAAAATTTACACAGAGGATCGGGAAATGTTTTGGAAAAAGATAGGACTTATCCTCCTTTTATGTTTTGCAGAGTGAAATGACTTCAGCTGAACTGCATCATTATGGTCATTCTCTTTTTCCAATTTGTGAACCCCATCAAGATGATTTCTCCAAACCTTCTGGGTCTTCACATAGCACGGTTGAAAAGTCCACAAATCTGCCAAATACTTTTGATATTTTCAAGAGACTGATTAAAGATGTTTCTACCAGTTCACATACAGGTCAATCATCTCCTTTTAACGATTCGCCTGGTCAACGGTCATTTTCCTCGAATTCAAATTCTGGGCCGTTTTTTGGTCAAAGAAGTGCAGAAGAGGCAAAAAGTAGTTGTTCATATGAAGACACAAGTTCGACATCATATTGCCAAAGCCAACAGTCATCTCACCAGGCTCCTGATCAGTCCTCCATCAGTGACTGCCTCTCAGCCCAGCCTTCAACTTCAGAGCAGAAGCGTAATGTTGCAACACAGATGCAACGTTTTCTCAGTGCTCTCAATAAGGCAGATTCAAATTTGTTATCCTCAATGTTGCAAGAAGCCAGGAAAGACTCTATGGAGAGTCAGAAGAGTCCACAAGTTCAGGTAGGTAGGAAAGTGCGCCGCAGGGATGAATTGTACGACCCTTTCAAGGAAACAGAAGTCAATGACGGTTTCTTAATGGAGAAAAAACGAAGCAGGAATCTTGCTTTGGGACATGTTAGAAACTGTTTAGAAGACCATGATGGTGATGATCTCTTGCCACATGAAAGGGCTGTGCAGGATGGCAGTGGATTTTCTAAAATCGTTGGAATGAAATATGGGACAGAAGCTACAGCTGAGAATCGGTTCCTCTACGAAGAGAAAAAGTCTAATAGCCAAAGTAGAATTTTAGAAGAGCAGAAACAGTTTTCAGATCATGAACCATATGAGCTCCAACAGGATCACTACAATGATTTTAAGCGCCCGAGTTCTGTGGAGGGCTATGAAAATCTGTATTCACGTGTTCTGGACAGTGCGAAAGGTACAGATGGAAAGACCACTAGTGAAGAAGTGGCCAGAAAGATGGAGCACTATGAAAAACTCCAGAATCTACTGCAAACAATTGGTCTTAACCTAGACACAGCAGAAGTCAGCAAGTTAACAGACAGGACAAGGGAGCGGTTATATGGAAAGAACGTTAAACCTCAGAGTGCAGCATCTCACTCGTTTGATCTAAAAGATGAGCAATCAACAAGTAGATATGATGGAAGAAGGAGCAGGGCAGATTCCTCAGACTCTGAGGGCGTCTGTTCTGTATCCCCTGTCAGATCTTCTAATCGTGAGGTTTACATGAGTTACTTGGACTCTGTCAAGTGTCGAGACCACCGTGATGAAGCAGCAGTTGTGAAGGAGAGGGAGCTAGTCAACCTTAAAAGGACTATAAAGAACAATCCAGCAGCACAACAAGTAACACCAGATCCGTACAAACTGTCAACAAAAGTCACACGCGAATCTTATGAATCCAAAACAGAACTGCCATCAACATTAGCACAAACCATCAGTACCTTGTATAATCGGAGAGCCACTGAATCCTCATCAGCTTCAGCTACATCCTACCTTAAAAGTCAGCAGAAATCCTGGGAGTCTAGCTATCATGTAGAAAAAGACCAAAAGGATCCTGTCTCACAATACGGTTTGGTTCCTCCAAGTCCTCTGCTGTACCCTGCTGGAATTCAGATACCACCCCCACATGTGCCACCTGGCTATGGTACTTACCCAACACCATTTTTCCCAGTCCCCCCTCCCTTTTCCACACCACCTCTTTTTGGCCCCCCTCCCACCCCTATTTATCCACCCCCCGTAGGTCAGTTTGCCATGTCCATGCAGTCAGGAGGCTATGCCACAAGTCAGGCTAAACCCAAACCAGCTGCCTCAACCAGATGCCTCAAAACAATAGAAACGGTAAAAACCCCACAGCCTGTTATTGCAAAACCTGTACAGTCTAATGTACATTGTGCACTTATTAGTATACAGACAGTAAAAGAAGCTGAGCCTAAAGACACTGAAGTGGAAGATGAATCAAAACAAGCTGCTTCCATAACAGAGGATGACATCAAAGCTAAACAAAAAAAGAGGGTAGGTCATCTTTCTTCTTGTACCCAGTCATAAAAAGTGGTGATTTCCTGATTGTGTTTTTAAAAGGTTATACATTTGATTGAGGGAACCTTGGTCGGTGCCACTCAGCACTTTTTGTGCTGCATTCCGCCTGAATGCTTTAATATAGTGATTATTTTATGTCCTTGAGTTCCTTTGTTATTGCACTTTTCTTCTGAGCAGCTGGAGCAGTTCAACCAGAGGATGAGACTCAAGAAAGAACGGCAAATGGAAGCTCAGCGAACACATGGACAAATCCAGAAATCAACACCAGGTATCATACTAGTGTTTCTGTAGTTAAAATGGCTCTTTCAGTGATAAACATAATATAGTATAATACCAGAAGTACTAGACTAGTATTATATGCATGTTAAATACAAGGATGTTTCAGTCCCGTCATGTTTTGTAAACCTCAATGAAGCCAGTTATCTAGTTTACTTAATAAGTTTTACTTATTTTGGGGAACAGGTCATAAATGTTGTACTTGGGCCTTTTGGCTATGTGTTGTGTTTTAGTATAAATCATCATTATGATGATTTGAATGTAAATAAATCTCCCATAATAGGTATTTTAGTATTAATTCAAATGGCTGCTTCAGATATTTTAGTGAATCTTGAGACAGAAGAGGTTCTTAAGTGGCAGCCTGTTAAAATAGAGAATGCACAGAATAGTTTTAAGGGTTAATAGATAGTCCTGCTAGGTTTTTATAAGATGCATTCCTGTCTGGACATGTCTTGACCCATGGAACAGGAATTAAGTCAGTAATGTTCTTGATCATAATCCGATAAATGATTATTAATTATCTAAATTAGAACTTTACAGAGTTACAAGTTATGATAATGTTGATTTATATAGTTAATTTCATCCTTTTGCGAATGATTGGGGCTCTTCAGATAGAGCAAAGGAATTTCACCAGCAAGTAGGTGAATGGGGTACCTCAGTCCGCTCATTTGGTGTATACGATTTAGACATAAGCAGACATTCTTTTGAGCTGTGATGGAAGGATATTCACAAGGAAAAGTATTCCGGAGTTTTTGGGGGCGGTGACAAGGCATGAGTAGGGAAGGATGGTCCGAAGGACCACCAGCTGGTCCACTGCCAGGTACACGGGGGTAAGACCATGCATTAAGCAACCAGAAAGCATAGGATTTACCTCATACCTGTTATATTTCCTGAGAGTGGTAAGTTATATCACTGGTGTGCGATAAGGGAAAACTTGAAGCTGTGGTGGGCAGCGGGTCTCTGTGATTGGAGCTGTAAACCCCTGCTGTGGAGTGGATCTGTAAATATAACTTTTGTCTTAATTTGTTTTTCTATGTTTAAACATTATTTTTAGATCATATACAAGCTTCAGTAAAGATGTACACCAATCAGCCATAACAATAAACCCACCTACCTAATACTGTGTAGGTTTTACTCGTGTCGCTAACACGGCTCTGACCCATCAAGGTTTTGACTCCATAAGACGTCTGAAGGTGTCCTGTGGTATCTGGGACCAAGACATTAGCAGCAGATCCTTTAAGTCCTGTAAGTTGTGATGTGGGGGATAATACTAGTTTGTCCACTACATCCCACAGATGCTCGATTGGATCGTAATCAAGGGAATTTGGAGACCCTTAACTGTTTGTCATGTTCTTCAGACCATTCCAGAACAATTATTGTAGTGTGGTACAGTACACTGTCCTGCTGAACAGAGGCCGCTGCCATTAGGGAATACCGCAACCAGGAAGGGGTGTACTTGGTCTGCAGTAATGTTTAGGTCGGTGGTTTGTGTCAAAGTTACATCCACATGAATGGCAGAACTCAAGGTTTCCCAGCAGTGTCCAGAGCATCACACTACCTCTGCCAGCTTGGGTTCTTTCTATAGTGCATCCTTGTACTATCTCTTCCCTGGGTAAGTGATTCTCACACATCTGGCTCTTCACAAAGAGCCCACAGGACCTGCCATCACAATTTAGCCTTCATCAGAGATGTTCCAATCTTTATGCTCGTCCATTTTTCCTGCTTTCATATAAAAGCTAGAACTGACTGTTCACTTGCTGCCTAATGTATCCCACCCTTTGACAAGTGCCAGGAGATGATCAATGCTATTCGTTTCACCAGTCAGTGGTTTTAATGTTGTGGTTGATCAGTGTAAACACGATCTAAGAATAATAGTTAAGTTATCATCTAGTAAAACTGGAAGACAATAAATCTGATATTTTTAAGGGCAGACATCTCATGTAAACGTTTCAAGAAGGAAAATTAGGAAACTGCAGAGTTTTCCATTCTGAAGTATAGTATGTACATGTAAAAAAGAAAAAATCCAATAGAGACCACCATTTTAGACAGAGGGAACATTTCTTTGCATTTCACTTGCTGAGGTTAATGCTCCTTCTGTATTGTTACATCTTTTAGGAAAAGTTACCCGAAATGAGGTAAAGAACGTGTGGATATGTGGCCACTCATTGGTGTTCTGGGCTGAGAAGAGGACCACATCTCCTGAAATCGGTATGCAACTTGGCATGGACCCCAACAGTGTGCGAATATGGTGGAAGGGTGTGCAGGGCATGACTTGGCAACAGCTTCTGCCCCAGCTGCTTCAGCTTAAAGACAACTGGCCCAAACCTGATGTGATTATCTTGCACCTGGGAGGAAACGACATTGGCAAGACAACCACAGAGGCCTTCCTGGCAGCAGTGAAGGAAGACCTGATTTCAGTGAAGAGCATATTCCCTGAGTGCCTCCTGGTTTGGTCCGAAATTCTACCACGTAGGTCCTGGAGGCACTCGAATGACAGTGAGGCAGTGGACAACATGCGCAAGGCCATCAACGAAAGCATATGCGGTATTATGACAGAGCTTGGTGGTTCTTCACTCTCTCATGAGAACATAAAGCCTGGATTGGACACTGGCCTCTACAGACCAGATGGGGTTCACCTTTCTGGTAAGGGAATTGACACTTTCAATTTGAACATGCAAGACTTCCTTGAGAAGTGGGAAGGTGAGATAAATGAGACGGAGCCTTTTGAAACCTAGACTCCTTTTGAAGCTGACCGTCTCATAGTGCTGCTTCGCTTCTATCTGTTCTTGTACTGTGAACATGTTTTAGCAATTCTCTCATGTATCTCTTTCTTACATTGTTAGGGTTGGATTCCAACCTAAGGCTATATGAATGTCACTGCATGTTTTAACTGACCGATTAAAATACTATAGAAAGATTTTTGGTAAAAATTGTCTTCTTTGTAAACATCTACTCAATACATTTTGTTCAAGTTTTCCTTGGGAATGTTAAGTGAGATCAACTGTGTAACAAAGTATGAAAATAAAACTATATAGATCTTTACTGTGTCTGTTTATTGAGTGTCTTTTTTAACTCCAAAACCTGAAATGTCAGCACCAAGTGGTCACAGTAATGTAGTTGATCGCATTTGTAGACACTTTATTTTTGTACTCCTGTACAAGTAGTATTGATTACCACTTCTGAAGCCTTCGATTGTGTGAAGTTAATGTGTCTTGATGAATACACACCTTAACACAAAAATACAAGATACTAATTAAAGAACTCCTTCCTTCTCAAATAATTTGTAGTCATGTGTGTTTGAGATTTACCCTCTTATGTAGAGATTGTATTGATGTAATTCCCAGGGATGTCAGTGGATTCTACTTAATGTGTTTTGTCTTTTCCTCCTATTGTCCCATCAATAAGCCGATTTGGTGTCTATGCAGCAGTTGCCTTTCTGTTCTGTAGGTGGTAATGGGGGCCTTTAGCTTGCCTTATCCGACATTTAGGTTGGTTTGGAGCATCTGAAAACGGAGCAAAGATGTAGGAGTGAGGAAGAGGACGACAGCACTGAGGAGCAACTACATTTTATACTGATCAAGCTGATTTTGTATGTGAATAAAACGCCTGTTGTGTTTAGTAACATACTGTATAGCCTGCATAGTTTTCAACAACCTATTGCATTGTTTTATTTTTATTTTTTTAACAAAATTGTACTGGCAGCAGAAGAGTTTTGTGTTTGCAATGCAAATGTTTAGAAAAAATACTGGAATGTATATAAATATCTTTTAAAACCAACAGTTCTGACTGGAGCGCAATCCACATCATGTGGTACCTACAGGAATCAAGTGAGACTGTGACTACAGTTATTGTTTTTGTGTCAGTTATGGTACAATAGAACATGCAACTGTCTTAAAGCACTGAGAAAATAAAAAGTGCAGTGTCTTAATAAATGTGGGTGTCTTGATTGCTTTGCGTTTCTAAGGTAAACTGAAATTAATACAAATTAGCTGTATGAGATTTTTTTTTTTAATTTTATGATTACAGGCCTATCATACATTGATTCATATTAATCCTATGACTGTTTTGTTGCTATTGGTTTTGTCTGTAGTCTTATAAAGCTTTATGAACCAGTTGCACTGCACACCCTGAAGAAGACATGGCATACTTAAGACATATAGAATATACATCAGACACATAGATTAAATATAGAGTCAACAAATTAAAAATCCAGAACAGAAATAAAATGGGCGTTTTTATTTACTCTGAACGAGACCAACTGGTCAGTAACTAATATTAAAATATATATATGCTGCTATTAATAATTCACAGGTCCAGCTGCAATGGATGAACACAATGAGAATAATAATACAAAGAGAAATATATATATACATATATATATATATATTAGAAATTCTAACCATTAACCATCTCAGTTTTGCTTAATTTATGATGAATAAAAACATCAGTTTTAAGGAATACACAAAAATAAGTTGTATTTTTTTGCAATATCGGTTCATGTATAATTTACAAATGTTGAATTTGTAATATAGTAAAATCTTTGAGCTTTGTTTGGACACGGAGCACGTAGGTATTCTATGAAACCAATATATGTATATACATACAGCAGATTATTTTTTATCACATGGAGGTTTACATAATTAACAAATAAAAATGTTAATTAAATTAATAAAAACAACAACTGTTGTCTTCTTTAAGCGTGCTCTGTTTCCGATTGGCTCAGACAGATAAATCGTCATTTCCTGTAGCTGAATGGCGGCGCAGGGAGAGAAGAGCTCAGTTTCCTGCAGGACCGACAGTCTGGGGTCTTTTCACCGGGATTGTTAGGGATGCAGGTGTTTTTCTTGCAAAAACCGAATCTTCCTCTGAGTGGTTCCTCGTAGGAGTCTGGACCAGGTTTCTCGGAGAGACGGCGGGATGTTTCGAGGCGGTAGGCCCCTCCGAGGCTCGTACCCCCCGCCTGCCCGTGGCTTTGCCCCCCGCGGCCCTCCCCCCTTCACCCGACCACCCTTCCGCAACGGCTTCCCCCATGGGTACCGCGGCCCCCCAGAGCAGCACCGACGGTCTTCCCCTAGGAGCAAGTTCCCCTCTCCCGGAGGAAGGGGCCCGGGTGAAGAGTTCCGGGGAGACGGGCCTCCCCCCAGAGACTACGGCCATGTATGCTAAACAGACCCCCTTTACTGGATTTATTTATGTCTCAGTTTTAATGCACGGCGTTTATTAAGTCATGCCCCTAACTCTGTAATGGCCTTAACTTTGTAACGCTGTGTTTGTCTAATGCCTGTGTGATGCAGAGTACATTACCCATCCAGGCAACAAAGTTTGCAGCGTTTGCTGATGTTTGATACCCGCTGGTCCTGGAGATGATGCTTTCCTTGCTCTGGCAAACCATGTTTAACTTAAAGATTGTGTCAGTGAGTTGATTCAGGTGTGCTAGAGCAAGGAAAACACGAACCAAGCCTGTGTGTCTGTGATGCTTGTGTGATACGTAGTACAGTATCCTCCAGGCAATAGAGTTAGCCTGAGCAGCTTTTGATGTTGTTTGATACCTGCTCGTTATAGAGATGGTCCTTTCCCTGCTCTCACATATAAAGGTTATTTCAGTGAAGTGATAATAGTACAGTGCCAGTACCGAATAGTACAGAGTCGTTTACTTGTATCAGGTGTGTTAGAGCAAGGAAAACACAAAAACATGAAGGCATGGGTAAGCCAGGGACCTCTGGCTTAAGTATCAGGATGCTGCTCTGTACATGTTGTGTATGATGTTGATTTACATACTTTTTTCCTCTCATCTACAGAGATATACTCCCTCACCCCCTCGCGGTGGGCTCCCTGTTGACCATAGTCTCGTCATAACTGTGGGCAACGAGCTGACCAAGATAGGGTCAGAAATCCCCTATGCCAGGTAAAGACCATTTTCATTTAGTATCTTGTGACTGTGTGCCACTCTGGTAGTATTTGTGCAACTGGTGTGGAATGTGCATGGTTTGGCTCATCAGAAAAAGGCCATGAAGAGATAAAGGTGCTGATGTGTGGCACAGTGAGAGCGGTTATAGGTTAAAACAGTTAGAGGTGGGTTTGGCAGCAATAGTCAGAAAAAAGGCAGGGGCAGATGGACATGCAGTATTCAGGTACTTGACTAAGTAGTATTAAGTAGAAAGGACTAGTAAGTGTGAAAAACAATAGTTATTTAGCCAAAAAAAAAAAAATTCTAGTCCCACTTGGAGTCATCAACCAAGGCACATCGCAGAGTTGGATTGGAAGTCATGGAAGCTTATGTGCACCAATTAGCATCATTCAGACTGCATGTCTTTATCACACTCTTGACTCAAACTATGTGAGGTTGTTAGTAATGTCAAATAGATGTGCTTACATGTTTTCTGGCAGCATGTTGCGTACTATTGTTCATAAAAATGGCCAAAAGTATGTTGCATAGCTAAAAGAAGAAGTTGTTTATTCATACTTTAATTCAAATATTTTCTTCTGTCACAGAGACTATTCTCCACGACAGAGCTATGATGGCCCAAGAAGGCGTAGTCCCAGTCACGGCAGGAGCAGGCGCTGGAGCCGCAGTCCAGACAGGTTACGCAGCAGAAGTCGGCCAAGAAGCCGCAGCAGGAGCCGCAGTCACGGTCGAGCAGTGAGCCACAGCCGGGCACGGAGCAGAGGCCGCAGCAAGAGCAGAGCTCGTAGCAAGAGCAGAGCACACAGCAGAAGTCGGAGTAGGAGCCGCAGTAGAGCGAGGAGCAAGAGCCGTCCACGCAGCAGGAGTCGCAGCCGGAGCAGAAGCCACAGCAGAGGAAGGAGCCGCGCTAGGAGCCGAGCTAGAAGCAGAGGGAGAAGTCGCAGCTGCAGTGGCAGTAGCAGCAGCAGTAGTGGCAGCAGAAGGAAAAGAAGGGAAGACTTTAGTGAGCTTGAGATGGCCCGGCGACGTAAGGAACTTGAGGACATGCTGTCGATGCCTACTAAATCCATCCTGAAGAAGAGACTAGGCTCTTCCGAGACTGATTCTCCCATTTTAACGCAGGTAGGTGCTGCAACAAGTGCATTGAATTTGAAACATGTTCTTAGGCCAAAAACTATTTTTGTTAAACCAGTCATTTAGACTAGATTAACACTTCTACTTGTTTAATGGGAAACCAAGAAACAAGAAAAAGTCTCTTTTGAATTCACCATGGGTGTTATGTCATCACCATGGCAAAACCGATTGGGCAGTTGACATTTAAAATAAATTTTGACTGCTAAAAAACACACACATTGAACAAGTGAACTTACCAGAAAAACTTCCCAGAAAAATGTAGTATTTATTACCCTTTAATAAAAAGAAGATAGGCCCAGAATAGCTGCCTTTGTTTAACTCCTGTTTAAATTATGCTAAATATGTTTCAGAATATTGATTCTCCTCAAAGAAACCCTGGCAGTGGGCTTTCACAGGAGGCAGAACAGTTACTTGGTGCAATGACCGAAAATACGGACCCAAGTGTACTAGCATCAGTTCTTGCCCAAAGTTCCAATGCCAGCGCTCTTGAAGAGCTCATCGGCAGGCTCCAGCCTGCTAAAGAGAGTGGACCCGACCTGTCTTTAACTCATGAGAGGGGCAGTCAAGAGAATGCAGACCTCAGCCAACTACTCAGCTTGATGGCAGAAGCAGTGTCCCAACCTGTGGACAAGAAGAAAAGCTTTGTAGATATTGAAGATGAGGAGAAGTTCCTCTATGGGGATGAAGAGGAGGAGAGTAGTCCAGTGAAAGGGATGCCTAAAGCTGGACAGAGCAGCTTGTTAGATGTCTATGGGGAGACCAGAGCTGATGTTGCTCTTTATCATGAAGCAAAAGTAGCAGCGAAGCAGCCCCACGATGTACAGAAGAATGAATATGGCGCATCATCTTACATTCATGAGCTCCCTGAGGAAGATGTGGTAAGTCACTCAAAAAGAGAAAGCAAGCATCAAGACAAGCACTTTTCTTCAGGCCAACCTGAAAAGACTGCTAAAGAGGAACCTGGTAAATTCCCTCCTGGTGTTGGACCCAATGATGTTAAGGTTAGGCAGGAAGTAGAGGAATATGAGAAGATACAGGACCTGTTGAAGACTATTGGGCTTGACTTAGGTGTGGCTGAGATCAGCAAGATGGCTGCTAGGACACAAGAGCGTCTCCACGGTAAGAACCCTGTTAAGAAGCCCCCTGCACGGCGGCAGTCTGACAGGAAGCACAGGAGTCGAAGCAGGAGTTACAGCAGCACTAGCAGCAGCAGCAGCAGGAGCCGGAGTAGGAGCAGCAGCCGTAGCCGCAGCCACAGTTATAGCCGCAGCCGCAGTCGCAGCCGTAGTCGAAGTAGCAGCAGCCATGAGCGTACCCAAAGCAGAAAGAAGTTAGTTGCTCCTGAAACACGATTTTCACGGTCAGTCAGTGAAAGTCAGAGAGAGGGTCGATCTGGCATCAAAACTGAAGACAGCCCTTGGACCAGTGCAGGTCCCCAGACTCCTGAAATTGTTGGTTCTGGGACAAGTTCTTTTCCAGGTCAAACTGGCCACTCAGTCCACCAGATGCCTCCCTATTCACACCAGCATCCACATGGGGTTATGCCGCCCAACTACCATCCTCCTGGTTATGACCCATATGGAAACTACATGCCATATATGCCCCAAGGATGGCCCATGTATCCACCACCAGGCATGACCGTGCCACCACATAGTCCCATGGACGACTACAGCGCCCCTGCTACCGAGCGACCATTCCTTAAAGTAATTGACACCGGATCAAATGAAAAACAACAGTCAGACAAAAAAGGTGAATAATGTTTACTCTTACCCTTTTTATAGTTAACCTGAGTGATATCTTTTTATTATGCTGTAAAGCCTCTTCATGTTTTGTCTCATAGGGTCTAAGATGGACTCATTGCAAAACATGAGAGTTTGCAGCAGTGGCAATCAAAGGAGGGTGATTGAAGAAAATAATACAGCCAGCCAAAAACAAAAGGTAGCTCCTGGAAGCAAGTGTTTTTGAAAGCAATTTATTTTAAAAGTTGTGTGTCACATTTTTGTTCATTGGAAAGCATTGTTGGCCTGATTTTCCAGGCACAGTTAAAAGTGATTATTTAATTTTAGTGTCCGTGTCATTGACACTGAACAAGTCGGAGTCTTCTATTGTTAGTCTCCATAGAGACTCTTTTTGTTACTCTCTGGGTTGACCAGAGGAGGATGGGTTCCCCTTTTGAGTCTTTGTTCCTCCTGAGGTTTCTTCCTCCAGCTTTAGGGAGTTTTTCCTCTCCTCTGTTGCCCATGGCTTGCTCACTAGGGTCTCAGAACTGGATTCTGTAGAGCTGCTTAGTGACAACATTGGTTGTAAAAAGCGCTATATAAATAAAATTGAATTGAAAACTACTGAGTGCTTAAACATAGTTCAGTACCATATAATTTTGTAATGGCTAGGTCATTGAAGAGCTTGAGAAGCTAAAGAGGGACAGAGAAGCTCGACTGAAGAAGAAAGATAGTCTAATAAAGGAGCTGGAGACATTGCGAAAGCAGCAAGGTATGCCCATGCTTTAAATAATGTTTATCCATTAAAATAACATAACAGTTAGGTGGGGTTGATTTTTATGCTTGTTGGTCGTTTCATTGTTTGTTTTTAGGGGAACTCTTGAGAAAGAAGAGAAGGGAGAAAGGTGGACACAAGGACCCTGTCCTTGTGGAACTTAGTCAGCTTCAAGAAGATGTGATGGCCCAGATCTCCAAGTTGCGTGCTGAACATGAAGCAGCAGAGCAGAAGCATGAAGAACTGGTCAAGGTCGCAGGTATCCTGGGTCTGGACCCTAGAAATCGTAGGCGCTCCAAGGACCATGAGCAGCCACCTTCTAGAAGCAAGTCAAAGGAGACAGCCAGAAGCCCAGAGAAATCTAAAGCTGCCTCAAACTCATCCACCACAAAGGTAGAATTCATTATGCTGGTAAAGGATAGGCCCAGAGAGAAAGGGGCCTGGTAACAATCTGTTTTATGCAATCTTGTTTATTTAGCCAGAGTGGAAAACTCTGTCTGACATTTGGTAATTAACTTCATAGTTCCTCTCGCAAAGTGTCGAAAAAAAATCACTGAAATGAGTCAGTAGTATAAATATTAATATATTATGAAGGCTGGCATAGTTAAAGTGATTGCCAGCATGTGAACTGTCTGTAAAGCTGTTAGGACAGGTTTATAGATTTTCCTCAGCTGATTTTGGAGTGGATATTTCACTTTTTTTTTAAATCATTATGGCTAGGTGGACATAAACGCAAAGTTTTGTCTAAAAGTGGGTTTTTGTCAAATTGCCCATCTCAATTGATAATCAGTGTTCACAAATAGGCATGCATGACTTATTTCAGCATCAAAATCAAGAACTTACCACCCAAAGCTAAGCTTCAACCCAAGGCTTGTCACCATGTTAGCTGAAGTCCTTCAAATAACCAGTCATTGCTTAGTGAACTAAAATTATTGCATGTGGGGTTTATTTTGCAGTACCACATTTTTTTAATACATTTTGGGATCGCCTAACAATACAAATACACATATTTGGAGAGGAAATAGAGGATACAGATGGGTAGTGAGCCTAATTTTTAATAACAGATCATCATGCTAATAGAGTCATTGGTAACATACACCTCAGCTGCTGAGCTTTTGGAGAGCATAAGGATTGTAGCAGGAAGAGTTCCCTTTAGAAATGGGTACAGTAGATCTTTGGGTTGAAAAATAGTTCAGTGATGAATGTCAGTTGAAGAGTGTTGGGGTACTGAGGACCACTGTCCAGTACAGTCTGTTGATTTCTGTTCTTTAACAAATTAACTGAACCTGGAAGTTAACTAACGAGTAGAGGTTGGTGTGTTTGAACAAGAACACCACCAGTTCCGAGTCTTGGTTGATAATGTTTTCTACTAAGCAGCCTGGACCTCTGACAACTGCAACATGTTGTTTAGTCACTCTTGTTGACAAATGATTTATGAAAATGCTACACAGTCCACTTTCACCAATATTGTGGGAAGAATGATGTTTGCACTTGCTACCAAGTATTGATATTTTTCCCAAATCATGCAAAGCCTTTTTTTCCATTTAGTTTCACTTGCTAAACTAACTAAATAGTAACTTCTTATGGTTTTCATAATGCAAAGTTTAAAGACTTTGGGTCAGTATCCGAAGCTTATTTTGGGTTGGGGGAAAAGCATTGATGAGGCATTCTTGTAATGGGCTGCTACATTTTAAATACAGAACAGTCATAACCTAGTTCTAACTTTCAAGTAATGCACTTTGGATACTGTTTATTTATGGTATATTGGGATGTGATTTAAGGTATTACTAATTGACATTATATGTTGTGATAACTCGCACACCTTACACTTTTTTTTTTTTTTTTTAACCATATACACCAGTCAGCCATGTGCTGTGTTGTCTTGCACCAAGACATTAGCAGCAGATCCTAAAGATTCTGTAAGTTGCAAGATGGGGACTCCGTGAATCTGACTAGTTTGTCCAGCGTATCCCATAGATGCTTAATCGGATTAAGATCTTGGAAATCTGGAGGCCAAATCAACTACTTGAACTTTCTGTCATGTCCCTCAGTCTATTCCTGAGTCATTTTTGCATTGTGGCAGGGGGCATTATCCTACTGAAAAAGTCCACTGCTGTTAGGGAATACCATGGTCATGAAAGGGTGCACTTGGACTACAGCAATGTTTAGGTAGATGGTGCGTGTCCAATATGAATGCAAGGACCCAAAATTTCAAGGCAGAACATTGCCCTCCTTCCCATAGTGCACCCTGGTGTCATGTGTTCCTCTGGTAAACAACGCTCACACACCCGGCTGTTCACATAATGTTTAAGAAAACGTGATTCATCAGACCAGTACACCTTTTTCTATTGCTTGGTGGTCCAGCTCTGATGCTCATGTGCCCATTTTTAGGCACTTTCAGTGGTGGACAGGGTTATCTGAACGATCTGCAGCTAAGCAGTCCCATAGGCAGCAAGCTGCGATCCTCTGTGCGTCATGATACCTTTCTATCATAGCCACTGTTAACTGTTTCAGCTGTTTGTGTCACTGTAACTTTTTTGTGGGATCAGACCAGATAGGCTAGCCTTTGCTCCCCATGCACATCAGTGGGCCTTGACCCTGTTGCCAGATCACTGGTTCATCAGTTGTCATGCCTTGGACCATTTTTAGTAGATACTAACCACTGCATACCAGGAACACACCACAAGACCTGTCATTTTGGAGATGCTCTGACCGAATTGTCCAGCCATCACAGTTTGGCCCTTCAAAGTCATTAAGCTTGCTTATTTTTCCTGCTTCCAACACATCAGACTGTTCACTTGCTGCCTAAAATACCCGCCTTTTGACAAATGCCCGTCAGTGGTTTTAAAGTTGTGGTGGATCGGTGTATAGCTCTGGCATTTCCCTTAAAGTAAGACACAATATCAGCTGTGTGTGTGCTGGACATTCTTGGAGGCTCAGTCAAAAAGTAATACATCATTTCATTTTATTCCTAATTAAACATTAAAATACCCAATTAACTAAACCAATACTAAAAGTTTGGATAACCAAGCATATTTTCATTCAAGAATAGTTAGATTGTTTGTCTGAAAGTAAGTAATTTAAGAGGTTTGTAAATTAAAGATAAGGGCTCTTATAAGTTGAACCTGGATATAATTGATTCTGACATCTGGATCTTATTAATTCGTATTTATTGTTTTATTCAGTAACACTGAATTTCCCATCAGGTATAGTCATATAAACTATGTGATGTTTTTCATTTTTATTGTCTGTTATTCATTTTTTTATGGTAGAATGTTTTGTATACTTTTCAGTGTCAGTTATGACCCAGTGTCTATCAACTGCGAGAGCATCTGTATAGACTGTTTTTGTGAGAGTAATTTCTACATGAAGCAAGTCTTGGTCCCTTTGGATTAAGTTCAGTTGATAGTTTCTAGTAGTTGCTTTAAGTAGTTGTGCAGGCAAGGTAAATAAGATACATTTATTTTCATTACACGGATACAATGACATTGAGTCAGTACTTCTTCAAAAATTCTTCCATTTGCAGAAATTCTTCCACATTGTAGGTAGACGTGTACAACTCAAATAGCTAGAAGTATATGTCCAAATAAGATGCAGTTTTATTTGTAATATAAAAATGTTCCAGTACAGAAAACAGATATTGCTGGAAAATGGTCACATCCAACCTAAAATTGTAACTGTAGATCTAGCCAAATTGTGAAAACTGCATATTGATACCCTTGATTTCATAAGCAACATTGGATGAGCAAACCAGTTCTTCATTGTCTCAGAGTGATTTTTATTTAATCAGTAATCTGTCTTTTTTTTAAGTGTTTATATAAGCCCAATAACCGTATTTAAGGGGCTAAAATACCCAATTATTTATCAAAAGCAAGTGCAATTAGTTAGTGCTTGGGTAACTCCATCTCAGCTGGAGCACAGATGGCCTAAATTGCAAAGGTAAGACCACTTTGTTGAACTTAATTGGAAATCAGGCTGTACTTTGTACATAATTTATTTAATTATCACTCATTCAACTTTAGGTGTCTCCATATCTTTATTTTGCCTCTGCTTTTGGTTGATCTTGACTCTGTTTGCTAATGTGTGATTTGTTTATCCTAAATTAAACCAGGTTACCAAGTCATCAGCCACAGCAGCCAGCGCCCAACCTCCAGATACATCAGTTGAACAGTTTGAGTACTATGATGCGGGAAATCACTGGTGCAAAAACTGCAACGTCACTAGTGGTTCGATGTTTGATTTGTTCACACACTTGCACAGCAAAACACATAGGAAGGTATGTATGCCTCTCTCTGTGCAACATTTAACTGTGTACAGGTACATTTATCGTTTTTCTAACCTTCTATTAAATGTATTTATTTGATTCTTTTTTTTGTTCCATGGTTGTTTTATTTTAAGATACGTTGTAGAAACAGTCATCCATTTATTTATTTTTTTTAAGACTCTAGATCCCTATGACAGACCTTGGGCACCAAAGTCTAAGAGTGAAAAGAAATGCCCTACCGGGGAACTGATTTCCAAACCAGCAAAAGGTAGAACCTCCTCCTTTTTTATTACTATAGCTTCATGCTGAATCTATTATGAAGTGATTTGTGGTATATGTAGATTAGGTACTTTAAGTAATGTGTGTGCAGCAAATGTTCAAATATGACTAAGGTTTTGGAGTGACCTTGAGTGACTTTAAAAGTGTCATCGGCAAGGCAAGGGTAATTACTAATTGCAGTTTGTGTCTGTGTAGTAGGAATTGTGCTCCAATGTTTTTTTTTTTGTTTTGTTTTTTTTTGTTTTTTGTTTTTTTTTTCTTGCAGGGTCTGAGTTTATGCTTCCTGTGAGAGGATATTTCTGCCTGTTGTGTGAAGAGTTTTTTGGCGATCCTATTTGTGCAGAGGCCCATGTCACGTGCCATACACACAACGAAAAGTACAAGGTAATTCAAAAAACGTGTCCTGTACAGTGAGTGGTGTTTTTAATGTGTGTGACTTATTTTTTCTGTGGCAGGTTGTAATACATGGTAAAACCTCTGATAGGAGTGGGCAAACTGGCATCGTCACAGTAAGGCAACACAGCTAGCTCCTGTACTTGTATAGTAAAAACAGAGGTTTTCTGTTTCCGTTTCTACGTTTCTAAAGTGATGAAATCAAAGTAATCAATTTGGATAAACATTGGATAAATCGCTCGAGTGGGTTCATAAAAAATCTGTTGCAAATTAATCTCTATACCAATACAACCGAAATGCCTATTTGAAACATTGACTTTATGGGCAATTTAAGGAGCATTTGGCATTCTTGTGTCAAGAAAAAAAAAACAGCATTCTCACTGGTTAAGCCACTGCAACAGGCTAAAATATGTATGTTTACACAACAACAAAAAAAAAAAAAAGTTTTGCCTCAAAACCTACTTTTGTGAGCCAGTTTGAGGATACGGTCCACTCATTGTGGAGCTAGATTCTGGGTGTAAAATATTAAAAATATTTTGACTAAAGTTTGGGTGGTTTTGATTCTGTTTATTGACCAGAAAATATCCAAATGAAAATTTACAGTTGCTTCTAGCATATTGAGGATCTTTGCACAAACATTTCATACATTATGAATTTTGATTGAACAGAAAAACAGTGATACTGTTCTCAGATTCACTTCATTATTAGTTAGATTAATACTTTTTTTTATTTACTGAGCACTGGGTATATTGCATTGAGTTGAAACACTGTGCACATATATTACATTTTGTTGGGATCTTATTGTCTCACATCTCTTACTTTCTCAATAGAAACAAATGTATGACAATCCCCTCTACGAGCAAAGGAGGAACCTGGATCGCCAGGCTGGCATGGGGAGTGAAAGAAGGGTTGCCGAGCACAAACGGAAGCGTGATGATGATGATGATGATGACGACATCAAAGATGACCAAAAGAAGTCCAAACTTGGCAAAGATGAGGGGAAAAGATCCAAGTACAAGGATGGAGAAGAGGATAAAGCTAGATTCAGCAAGGAAGACGAACAAAAGGCAAAGTATATCAAAGAGGAAGAGAACAAACTTAAATATAGGAAAGAGGAGGAGGAGCTTGTGAAATTCAAGAAGGAAGAAGAGAAACAAAAATTCAAGAAGGAGGAAGATGAGCGAATTAAGTATAGAAAAGAAGAGGAGGAGAGGGCCAGACGTGTAAGGGAAGGAGAAGAGAGGAATAAGTACAAAAGGGAGGAAGAAGACCGTTATCGACAGAGGAAAGAGGAAGAGGAGAGGAACAGATCTGAAGAAGAGCGAACTAGGTACAGAGAAGAAAATCGGTACAGATACAGGGAAGATGATGCCATGTATCGATACAAGAAGGAAGATGAAAGATCTAGGTATGGTAGAGAAGATGAAAAGAAATCCAGACAAGGCGCTGAGACTGAGGAAGACAAGAGACCAAAACACAGGGGGAATGAGGGGGTAAAGTGGCCAAAATCTAAATGGGAGGAGGATAATGAAGAGAGGACCAAATATGAGAAAAAGGAAGATAAAGGTCAGCGGCAAAAAGACAAGGCTGGTCGGAGCAAAGACAGTTCCTCCAAGACCACTGCAAAAGATGCCAAGACTGAACCTGAGAAAACCAGTGAACCACCAAAGGTCATGTGTGGGCCAAGTCCAGCCATGCTTGCAAAACTTCGCAAAAAGAATGAGGAAGCAACTGGCCGTCCAGCCTTTGGAAAGTTCAGCTGGAAAAAGCCAGAAAAGACAGCGCTGGAGAAGGAAGCCGAAAGAATTGCAGCACAGTTCATAAAGGAAGATGAAGAGAGTGCTGCAGCTACAGCCCCACAGGAGACCAGCAAAGAATCTGAGGACCATGATGCATTTGCCAAGTCTATGGCTGCTGCCAAGAGCATTGCCATTAAATTGTCTGGCAAGTCAGTTCTCCCCCCTTCCCAGGAATGGGAAGCTTATAACCAAAATAAAAAAAGTTTACCATCAGCATCTACTTCTAATATTCTGAGGAAGTCCAGTGTTGGATTACAGAACAAACCAGCGCCACTGAATGCATTCCCCTCAACTGCACCAACAGCTGACCCAGTCAGCAAATCTCCAGAGTCTGTGTTGAAGAACCAGGCCCAGAAAGAAGCTGTGCTCTCGGCTGATTTAATCTCCAAGGCATTTGAAGGTCAAGAAGTGGAGCTGAAAATTCCAAGCGATAACATCTCGCATCCTCCACCCACTTCAAGCTCCTTAACAGCTACTACTGTGCCACCTCCAACAACTCCTTCTATGCCACCTCCGACTCCTCCTGTGCCACCCCCAACATTATCACCTGTGCCACCCCCAACAACTCCTTTCATGCCACCACCTCCCACAGCTACTTTTATGCCACCTCCTCCCACTGCTACTTTTATGCCACCTCCTCCCACGGCTCCTTTTATGCCACCTCCTCCAACAGCTACTTTCATGCCACCTCCTCTAACAGCTACTTTTATGCCACCTCCAACATCCACAATGAATGAGGCTGAAGCTGTCCAGCTGAAGTCTCCTGGTGAATGTATAGTCAGTCTCGAGTCTGATGTAGCTGCTCCTGGAGTACCTGAGGATGAGCAGAACCTTACTGTAGTGGTCCGTCCTCCTCCCCAGCTTCTGACTAACTCCTCTTCAAAATCGGACAAGCGCAAAACGAGCCTTGCCGCAGCAAAAGCAAAAGATTTATTTGACATCTTCTACAGAGGTAGCAGCACTATGGCTAGCTCCAATGTTGGCAGTAAACTTGGCCCTAAATCCAACCCTAAAGCTGACTCTGAACGTCGGATGACCACTCAAGGTAAAGAAGATAAAGGTCCAACAAAGGATGAGGCCCCAAAGACTGGAGACTCAGCTGAGGTCACAGAATCAAAGTGTGAAGAATCATCTGCAGAGCGAGAAACAAAGTCCACACCACCAACTGTGGATAAAGGCTCTTTGATCAAGGAAACACAGGTTGATAAAGGCTCTCTGGCCAAGGAGACACAGGTAGAAGGTTCTCTAGGTAAGGAACGTCAGGTGGATAAAAGTTCTCTGAGTGAGGAACCACAGGTGTACAAAGACTCAAAGACTTTGGGTGTCTCAGAAAATCTAGAGAACGATGAGAGGATGGAAACAGTTGATCACAAGAATGAAGTGCGCCCTCTGGATTGTGAGGCCAGCTCAGCAGTCTTGGCGAACATTGAGATCATGGAAACAAATGATAACCAGGACGAGGAAAACCCTTTGGACTCTGAGGATGCTATAACTGTTTCATTCTCCCCTCCACCTGGGTCTTTCACAGAGCAACTGAATTTGGACACATTTGAGTTCAATTTTGATTCTTTGTAAAGGACCTTCCAACAGTAGGTTTAGGGATATGCATGAAACCTATGACTGTTTCTGAAACTTTCATTTGAAAAGCATTTTAATTTGTGTTGTTCAGTCAAGCTATTTCACATTTTTTCTTAACCTTTTGGCAGGTAATGCCAGTGAAATGATGGACTGACAAACACTCATTCTGAAGTGGGTGTTGGGAAGGAGATTCCACTGAAAGAATGAACACTTTCTCCTCAAGTAATGAATCATAAATACATGTAAAATGTTCAGCAATATTCCTTAATGTACATGGTTTTGAACTACCTGCTTTTTTTCCCCCTTGCTCTGTTTGCAGCTGAAACGGTTCCTTTTTAAAAAAAAAAAAAAAAAAAAGGAAGGTAATGTAAAACATTTTCATGTGTTTGGGTTCAGTTTAAGTTCAAGTCTAAATCCATTTTGCCTGTTTCTTTCATTCAAGTAAATGAAAGATATCTTAATACAGGACCCAGAGAGATCCAAGCTCAGAAGACAAAAATGGTATGGAGTTCATGCTGCAAGGACAAAAAAAAAAAAACTTGAAATACATTTGTTCTTAAACATTCAGCATAAGATTTTTTTTTTTCTTTCTTTTTCTCTTGGTATTATCCTGAAAGTGCTGTACCCTGTCAGTTACAATGTGGAAATATTATTCTGTAGTGGATGGTGTACAAGTTGTAGCTTAAATAAATTTCAGTGACCTACTTTTTTGTGTATTTTAATCCTATCTAGATATTTGCAGCCTGATTATGTTTAAAGGGATTGATCAGGACTGATTCTGGAGTATGTGTGCATTAAATTTGTTTTTTTTCCTTGGTTCAGAAATGTGTAAATTATCAGTCACTTGTGTTGGAGCAGAGGAAGTGGGAAACGCTGATTTAAAAAAAAAAAAATAATAAAAAAAAAAGGAATTCCGTAAGTGCTGCTGCTAGTGGCGGAACAGAACTTGAGGGTACTTCAGTTACTGTACTTGTGTGTTCTATTTATGTACTTGAGGGAAATTTGGATGAGATTTCTCAAGATTTCTGCCTCAAACCGAACAATTCAGTTATGTTTCATTAGGTACCAACAGCGCATGGAAATGTTTTTCTTAATTGTCATGTATTATAAATCTGCTGGAAGCTATTTTGTAGTTTTTTTTGTTTTGTTTTGTTTTGGGGTTTTTTCCCTAGTTTTGTAATTTGCTGTAGACCCTTCAAAAGGTGGTTCTTTGAGGGTTATTTGGTAGAGGCAGTGGCCTCTAAACTATGAACAACGACAAGAACCATTTGAATGTTTCAGTGCTTTTTAGCATAGTTAGATTGTTCTTCTCTATAATGGGAAACCATGTACATAGTTCTTTAAAGAACCTTTAAAATTTATTTTAAATACTTAAACATAGTTACAAGTCCAAGAACCTTTTTTACTAAGAGTGTAGCTGAAATCTGTGCTGTATATTCATAACTAATGTCAGATCTCAATAGCCAGCCCTTTCTGGAAGCAGTAGTCTCGGTTTACATGCTAGCCTTGCCTTCACTGTGAACTTTTATGAGGTGTTTAAACTTCATTAAAGGGCTCATGTCATGCAGATCTGAATTTCCCGAGCTTTTTAATGAGTGCAGTATGCAAACACTGCTGAAGTTTACACACAGGAATCTGACTGTTCTCTCCCCAGTCTATAAAGTCCACGTAGAAAAACTAATGGGCCTTTTAAAAATAAATGACAAGGGAGTTCGACATAGACTTGTCTGATTCAATATACTCATTAATGTTTTATGATTTATGGGAATGCTTTTGAAAAGTAATATTTTAAGATTCTTTGACAGTAAGTATTTGAATGACAGTATGATTATGACGAAAAGCTTCGGACCCGAACGCATGGCTGCATTTCGGACATTTCATTATGAAAGGTGAGTGTTCTTACATGACTGTTTTTTTTAACTTGTGACAAGAGATATTATTTTAAGCATTCGGGTCTTGTGTAGACAAGATTACAATAAAGCACCATTTAAATAAAAGAAAAATGACAGTGCTTCCATTTTCTGTTTGTAGAATAAAATCTGATTTCCATCACGTCATATTGGCTTAGTTTTTGTCATGCTACATAAAAATGACCTAAATGTACAATCTCAACAGGCATGAAAGAAGAAATAACATGTGAAGAGTTGTCCAGCATTACACCTGTAGGTGGTGCGACCACCATTTCTCTGGTTTGAGGACTGTCTGTAAACGTTATTAGCAGGAGAGCATTTAACACAGTGACAGTAATCTGCTGCATGCAAAGCAGGATTTCTCTGCAGGCTAGTATTGCACTAAAAAATTCAAACAAAAAAACAGGCTTGATAGTCCATGTAACTGCCATGTAAACCAAGGTACGCTTTTATGGATAAAAGTATTGGGACACACCTGTTTTTCATGGTTTGGCCTAAGCCCCGTTCTTCCAGTGAAACTCAGTCTTAATACTTCAGTATACCAAGACATTTTGGACAGTGCCATGCTTCCAACTTTGTGGATACAGTTTGGGGAAGGTCCTTATTCCAGCATGACTGTGCCCCAGTGCACAAAGAAAGGTCCATAAAGACATGGTTGGATGAGTCTGGTGTGAAAGAACCTGACCTCAACCCCATCCAACACCTATAGGATGAACTGCAAGCCAGGACTTCTCATCCAACATCAGTGCCAGACCTCATAAATCCTCTACAGAATGAGTGGGCACAAATTCCCACAGAAACACTCCAAAATCTTGTGGAAAGCCTTCCAAGAAGAGAGAAAGCTGTTATAGCTGCAAAGGGGAGACCAACTCCATATTAAAGTCTATGTATTTGAATGCAATGTCACTAAGGTCCCTGTTGGTGTAATGGTCAGGCGTCCCAATACTTTCGTCCATAGGGTGTATCTCCAGTTAGTTTAAATGTATTACTGTCATTAAACAGCTCTGCCCTTTAGATAAGCTCATTTCTGAGTGTGCTCCTCTACGAGGCTTATTAAATGCTTTCTCTGCGACAGCACATCTGACTCACAGCAAGAAAAGCTTTTATAATGACATGAGCTCAGTGAACACAACGCTGTGAACACAAACACTAATAAGAACTGAGCACCACTATTCTAAACAGTCAGAGAATGAGCCAGTCTTAAAGGCCTATAACATTTACAGTCTTGAACAGACTATTGTGCACATAATGCATTCATAACTAAAGACTTTCCAAAAAAAAAAAAGTGGCGGGGACATGTCATGTCTGTGTTAACTGAAAATTTCATAAATAATATGCATTACAACTTGGTTTGCTCGCAAACCATGCATTTCAAAGAATGTATAATTATGAGAAAAAATATATACACTATATGGATAAAAGTATTGGGACGTCTGACCATCACACCAACAAGGACTTTAATGACATTGCATTCAAATACATAGACTTTAATGTAGAGTTGGTCCCCCTTTGCAGCTATAACAGCCTCCACTCTTCTTGGAAGGCTTTCCACAAGATTTTGGAGTGTTTCTGTGTCCATTCATTCTGTAGAGCATTTATGAGGTCAGACACTGATGTTGGATGAGAAGGCCTGGCTTGTAATCTCTGTTCCAGTTCATCCCAAAGGTGCTGGATGGGGTTGAGGTCAGGGCTCTGTGTGGGCCAGTCAAGTTCTTCCACACCGAACTCATCCAATCATGGATGGAGTTTGCTTTGTGCACTAGAGCACAGTCATGCTGGAATAGAAAAGGGTCTTCCCCAAACTGTGTGCACAAAGTTGGACGCATGGCGTTGTCCAAAATGACTTGGTATGCTGAAGCATTAAGATTGCCTTCCACTGGAAGTAAGGGGCCTAGCCTAAACGCTGAAAAACAGGTGTGTCCCAATACTTTTGTCCATATACTGTATTACGAAGTGACAAGTACTCTACAACGGAAATTCAACAGTAGTAGATTTTGACAGGATAAACGCATTGTTTTAATAAACACTTGTGGACAACACCGACTGTGGTACAAGAGATATTCCCCGACCCAGGATTTTTCCAACAAGACCCAATAGTCAAGTCCTGCTGCCTGTCTCCAGGACGTGTCGCCCCGGACCGACCAATGGAAATGTGCTCACCCTGCAGGAGAGAGAGAGAGAGGCACACAGTGAGTGAGTGAGAGAGAGGAGAGAGAGAGAGAGAGAGAGACAGAGAGGGGCGAGAGAGTGAGTGAGAGAGACAGAGAGGGGAGGAGGGAGAGGGAGAGAGAGAGAGAGAGGGAGGGAGAGAGGGGAAGAGAGAGAGACGAGCGCGAAGTGCTGCACAGTGTGTCACGGAGAGCCGCTGTGCAAATAAGGATTGAAGAACATCTGCAAAATGCCGAATAAAACGAAAAAAGAGAAGGTAAAGTATCCTCCAGGCTGCAGTCGCGGACACTCTGCTTTAGTTTGGTGTGGTTTTTGAACCCGACAGGAGTTTGTGTGTCCTGTAAATCCTACAAAAGGCCCGAGTAGCATCTCCTGCTAGCTAAGGCTAAAACAGAGCGTCCTGTTAGCTAACAGCTAACCAGGGGAATTTTTTCTCTCTGGAAAAACACACACCCACAGCAACCATTAGGTTATGTACATTTTAACTGGACATTTGTGAAAATGTTTCTCTTATGACTGTCTCGGCTTATATTTCAGCTGTCTTCTTCTTAACCTTTCGAGACGGCTAACTGTCAGTCTGGCTTCTTTCGTCTCAGGTTAGATTTTTAATCCGTCTGCTGACAGTATTTATCCAAACACATCACTGTCAGCTTGGTTAGCTATCTAAAACTCTTATTTAACCCCAGTTTTATCTCCTTATTCAGCTAAAACAGCATTAAGGCAGGTTAGCTGGACACATTTGTCGCAGCACCGACTGACTGTCAGCTTAGAGCTGTTGACACTGACACTAATGTGTTGGATAACCTTCCTTTTTTAATCAGATATTCTGCTCTGGTAATATATTTGCAGTGGGTACAGATGTAAACAGAGTGGAGGGTTTACTGGTGTGGTGAAGGAGCCGTGCAAAAAGGAGGAAAAGCTCATTTTCTGGTCAATAACCGTTTCGTGTTGAAGTTGATCACTAGCTACCAGGCTAGAATGCAGATGACAGGGGTGGATGACAGCAACAGACAGGCACTGTGTGCCAGTCCTGTCTGAATTAATCCTAATGATAATCTTAATCATAATCTCAATTCAGTCTGTGGTGCTCTTCCTCCCTCAGGGCCCAGTATAGTGGATGGTCAGTCAGTCTGATCAGTGCTGCATGATGGTGATGTGTCACTTACAGCCAGGCACTGTACTCCAGTCCTGTCTGAATTAATCCTAATATTCTTAATCATAGTCTTAATTATAATCTTAATTCAGTCTGTGGTGCTTCTCCTCCAACAGGGCCCAGTATGGTGGATGGTCAGACAGTCTGATCAGTGCTGCATGATGGTGATGTGTCATTTTCAGGGCTTTGACTGAGGAAGTCTTCTGGTTATGCATTTCATTTCATTTTTTTTTTAACTCTGATTTTGTTGTTGTGCTTCTAGGAGTCGCCCAAATCTGCAAAAAGCAGCACCAAAAACAGTAATGTCAGCGCTGGGAAGGATTCTGGAACTGAAAATTCAGATGAGGTAAAAAGAATTGTGGCCTTTATGTCCTAATGGGTTTATACTGAGCTGCAGTTTTTCTCATAGTGTTCCCATACTGCCCGGATAACTGAATCTTAGCCAAATCATCTGTCTCCGTTTCCAAAAACGGTCTGGAAACTTATTGGTGTATTAAATTTACTCTAAAGGAAAATTCTATAGCAGTAGTTTTAGATTATATACCTTTTAAACATACTAGTGATGTTATTCATGTGTAATGCATGGTCTTTGTTGAATTTGTTATATATTCATAGTGCATTTCAGAACATGGATAACTGAATCTTGACTGAATCCTCTAAAAATGAACAGGTGTATTAAATTGACCTGAAAAGAAAATTCTTTGGCAGTGGTTTTAGATTACCTTCCGAGCATACTAGTGATGTTATTCATGTGTAATGCGTGGTACTCCTTTGTTGGATGTGTTGTTTATTCAGCAGGGCTACATTATAGCTTGAGAAGAACTTAATGTTAGTTAATGCTGGGTTGTTGGCTGAATCTATGTCTTCATACAGTGCTCAGAGGAGCATTAGAGCACTCAGGCTCGATCCAGACTACAGTGTGTTTAGTCAGGAAGGGAGCGGCTAACCGGAGCAGCTGACCTGTGTGAGAGCAGGCGCCTCGGCTGTGCTTTCTAGCTGAAAGCCTGTGGAGGAAGGCTGTGACTTGCGTTTCCTGCTAACGAAGTGTATCCCTGCCAGCATAGAAGACAGAGTTCTCTTTAGAAACACTTTGACTTGCCTGTATTTTTATTTTTCTTATTTATTATTTTATATAAGCTTCTGCTATTTTTTCAGGAAAATATGACTTAAAATTGTAGTGTATGTAGACAGTAATATTTTAGCGCTGTTTTTTCTGTTGTGAGTACTTCACAACAATTCTGGAATATTGGCTATGATAAGCCATTAAATAATGATCAGGGAGGAGGGTAAATGTTACTAAATGAAGTGTTTTAAAACACTGTCCACAAGAAACAGCAGAGTTCTGTTGTGACCGAGGTTACTAGGATATGCAGCAAGTCACAGGTTGCTACACGGACGTCATCTTTCTAACAAGCTATTGTCACATACAAGAGAAGTGGAAGCGCTTGGATGACCAAGAAACAGAGCTGCATTAATGTAGGTTCTAAAGATGGGCTATATGACATTAATAATGTGTGGCGTATTACAGGTATTTTGTTTTGAAAACCTCATATTTCAGCAAACAACAAAAAACCAGCAAAACAGCAGTGCTTTATTTACACGTGCAATATTTGTAATATTTGCAAAAAAAAAAAAAGGTATTTACGAAGGAGCAGATGGAGAAATACAGTAATTGGTAAAAATAAATAAAATAGGTTCAGTGTATATTGTAGCAGCACCCAATCAATCTAGTTGTCACTGTGCAGTTTGTGCAGATACTGTGTCCTGGTCGTTGTTGTTTACAGGCCCTATTGATGATGCAGACGGTTGTTTAGTTTTCTGGAAATACTGACGGTACTCATTGCATATAAAAGTGTTTTGTCATTTTTCATAATGTTTATAACATATCATATAGCCCACCATAAATGTCCTGTCCTGTAGTCAGAGCATGCTTTATATATGATATACTGTATACACTATGTTTGTAACACTTTCAAAGTGGTCAGATATTCATTATTCTACCTCAGCAACAGAAGGGAAATGGAAACTGGACTTGGACATCTCTCTAATTGAACTATTGAACTATGATAGAATAGCATGCCTCAGTGACTTTAGGATTCTCAAATGCCTTTTTTAAGGAAAGAGTGTAACTGGTATTAGTGACAGGAAACTGAGCAAAGAGGTTGATGTTGCACAGGGAGATGTTTATCGATTAGGTCTATTTTGAGTCTGACTTAGTCATGCAAACGCCGTCCACCGTGGCCAGCACTGTCATACCACAGGCAGGTCTTAACATGAGTGTGCAGACGTAAGCCTAACACTTTTGCATTTACACTGGAACTTTGTGCACACATTTAAAATCAGGATATTTGTTCATCCCTTGTTCTTTAATTTAATCATTAGTTTTGGAAAATTGTTCACTATGCCATATTATGGCTGTTTGGCTGCCTGTGCTGATGGTACAGTTTTTTATTTGGGATGAGCAAAATTATCTTGTGTCTTAATTATGAATGAATGAATCAATTAATTAGTTAATAAGCATCATTACTCATGATTTATTCAGTCATTACTCACTAGTGTTTTATGTTAAACTAAATAATTTATGCTGTTTTTTGGGAAATTTTTGGGCTGATAATTAACATGTTAAGATATGCCAAAACTCTAAATATGAATCATGGGTTTATTAAGGCAGACTGCTTTTGGCAAACTGCTTTATTATTATTTATTTAATACTAGCAGTTATTTAGATTATTAATAATATTGTTTGTTTTTCCCTAATTGATTAAAAAAGAATTGGCAAATGTTATATTGACCATCGATAAATTTTTCATCTGTTATTATCTTATTGTTTCAGTTTTGTTTTGGTTGTAATGGTTGTCCTTTATTGATCCAAGACACGATTCAATAATAGTGTGGTGAGCTGATTCGAGATTTACAGTGAGATCTGTCTTGAAGTCTCTCTATCTCCCTACATGAAATAATATGTTTGTATACTATTAAAATGCAATTTTTAGTTGAAAGATAGTAAGGATTATGCCATTACAGTTTATTATCTGATGTTCAAATTCACGTTTGTCAGAAATTGTCCCAGAATCGTTCATGTAAAACAGCCCTGTATCACGATGCTCTCACCTCCGTACTTTGCTGTGTGTTTGGTGTTTTTGGGATCATACGTGCAGTCCTGCTTTCTCTAAACTCGATGAGCTGAATTATTTTCAGATAGTTCTGTTTTGTGTTTTGTTTCCATTGGAGCAAATATTATATTAATTTTTTTTTAAAAACTAAATTTATTATTTAAGAAATATACATCGTGATATGTGCTTGTGTGTGTATTAGTATGTATGTATGTATGTGTGTATGTATGTATGTGTGTGTGTGTGTATATACACAAACACACACACACACACACTAAAGGCCAGAAGAGAGGACCCACCCTCGGATTTGAAAAAAGAAAATGATACGCTGCTTTTTCAAAATGTTATTACAAGAAAACAATAGAAATAATTAAATGTAAGTGACTGGTTTTCTGGTTTTCAGTATTTTATAGTCTGTAGTAACGCATTATTTAGTCACAAAGGCTCAAACTGGTGTAGAAGAAGGCAAATCAGGTCTGTCTTTATTGCATTGACATTCACTTTATGTTGAATCCTGAAGACGTATCACTCAGATTCTTAACATCACAATTCTTTCTGGTTTACGTATTTCATTCAACAAGATAATTGATATCTTCAAAATTGATATCCTGTCCAAAGAAAAGCAAAAAGTTTTGAAAATTATGTCTTGGCCTCCCCAGTCTCCAGATCTTTCTCCCATTGAGCTGCAGGGATGAGCTGTACCAACAAGTTTGAAATGAGTGTCCAGCAAATGAGACAGAATTGTTTGCATGCTTGAAAAGGTGCTGGGAGGGTTTGGACACAAGTTATTTCCTGGAAGGGACTGGAAGTGACATCATGAATCTGTGCTGCTGTGATAAAGGGAAGGGGTGGTTATTTTGATGAAACTTGTGCAAGAGCTTTTGCATCCAATTGAATTGCTCTTACAGTGTGTAGTGTTACACTTCAAAACCAGTCAGTTATATTTGTTTTAAGGATTTCTAAAAATGTTTTGTGTAGTTTATTATAAAAAAAAACCTGTAGAGTGTGTATGTGTGTGTTTGTGTAAGTTTTAAATAAATTAGTCTCATTTTTGAAAAGCAGTTCCAAGAGAAATGCTAAATACTTAAATAAACAACAAAAAATATTTAATATGTAAGTACTTTAGAATTCATCATTGATGTGGAATCATGTTTGACCGTTTTGATATTTTTCTGTCCTGGAAATGGTAGCTCTTGTCGTTCTACTTTTAATGTTATTGAACTGAATGGGCTACTTTACACGTGACCAACATGAAAGTGTATTCATATTAGGAGAAACAAAACAATGAATTATGAATGGCTCCCGCTCTGCTATCATCCCTTTTGTTTTTTGAGCACTTACGGCTGCACTGCAGCCTTTTAGCCACTGTGTCTTTGTAACAGAACAATATATCTCATTATTGTCTGGAGTGCTTAGGAATACTAATGAACTATGAAACTTAATATTATTGTAAATCCAAGCTTTACAAAGTGTTGTCATTCAAAGTGATTCAGGCCATGCACAACCTGCTAGGTGATGGTTTCATTGGATCAGTTCAGTGTCCATGTTTCCTCTCTTTCCTTTCCAGTCAGTAGCATTGCAAATGAGTTGGTGGCTTAGACAGAAATTGTAAGACATGAGGGGTTTTAGAGAAGCATGTGTGTAATGTCGTCTGACTTACCGTGTGTGTGTGTGTGTGTGTGTGTGTGTGTGTGTGTGTGTGTGTGTGTGTGTGTGTGTGTGTGTGTGTGTGTG
>JBBPCZ010000156.1:6728800-6745273 GCA_037974445.1 Brycinus macrolepidotus | reverse complement strand
TGTGTGTGTGTGTGTGTGTGTGTGTGTGTGTGTGTGTGTGTGTGTGTGTGTATATATATATATATATATATATATATTGCTTCCTCAGTCCTCCCCCACTGGTCATGCTCAGAGTGACTCTCTGCAGCTGTTGCATAAGTGCTCCTGTCTCACACTAATAACTCAACCTGTGAGGCGCTGAAGAATGAGGTGGATGTAGAAGATATTTAGGCAGGGACTGTTTAGGAATGGTACTGGTTATCACTGTGCAACAATGAAAATTTGTCTCACTTGGCTCCTTTTGAGAAGGGCCACATTTTTTAACTCTTAAGTTTTCAGGAGAATGTATAATTAGCAATCTAACCACATCTAAAGTTAGTTTGTGTCTTTCTAAATGCCATAGCCTGATGAAAGAACCAGTTATAATATTTAGCCTTGACAACTTTACTGCATGTTGTGCAACGATCAAGTTATGTGCACTTTTGGGTGTTGTAGTTACCAACGCAGCATAGTTGGCATTTTCTGTCATAGAATTTGAAGCTCCTACCAAAGTCAGAGAACATTTACACGGTAAACAGAAGCTCCATGCTTGTAAAATATCGGCTGCGTCGACGTCTTCTAACATAATACTGGAGAATGTCTCTCTTTCTCTCTCTCTGTCTCTGCCTCGCTCTGTTTCTCTGCAGAGCATGTGCAGTTGTCAGTAGACCGAGGGGACAGCTGAGGACATTGTCCGCTAGTTAATCGATGGTGTCGTTCTCTTGGACAGACAAAAAAATAGTAATGCTAAAATGGGTTGCTAAAACATAATTTGGTGGCCATTAATATACCCAGCCAGCCGGCCCAATTAGTTTGTGTGGGAAACACTGTCATTGTTCCTGAAAGGCTGTCACCTAGGTTGCGGAGAGCAAGTACCAAACTCAGAGAGGAGACAAGTATAATTTCTGCTATTACAGTTTACTAAGTCTCTGTGGAAAGGTCAGCAAAATGTCACAGTTATAAATGTTATATACCTGGTCATAGCTGTTTTGGGATTTTTTTTTCTTTATTATTATAATTACTTCTTTTTATGTAATTAACATTTACTTGCAATAAAAGCTTATGTTCATTTTTTTTCAGTTTTACAGTGTTACAGTGAAACATCATCTGTGAATGTTCACTTTAGAGACCATTTCAGTGTGGTTCTCCATGGATTCCCTTTAATAAAGCATCAGTTGAGCTGATGTCTGTGCCCCAGATTTTAGTCACTCGTTCTGTTCTGAGCTCTGGTCAAAAATGGATCAATTCTTCTGTCCTCTTCTTATTACCATTGACTGCTCTATCTCTGCTGAAAATGTCTCTTCAATAAAAGCCACTTGATGAGGTTGATTCACCTTGATTGGACGCTTCATTTAAAATTCAGTGAACAAAAGTCTATCAGGCCCAGTTCTGGAGGACGGTATATTTTGTTTGTGTTTTAATCACACACTTTTAGTGGTCACCCTAAAGAACCATGCTGACTGGCATTTTTCTTTTGTATTTTGTTTTAAGGCTTATTCCCACCAAGTATGTAAGGTTTTTTTGTTGTCGTTTGTCTTTGGACCAATAAAATAGATGGGATTTTTTACGTAGTGGAACCTTCACTTCAAATTCAGTGTGTACATCTCATCATACAAAATGACATAAATAGGCATTAACAGTCTATTATACACCAAGATAAATAATAAAAAAAAAAAATTTTAAACAGTCTCTCTGTTGTACCAGTTAGGCAGGACTGTCACCAGTTTTGATCGCATAAATTAAAATGTATTTTGTGCAAAGACAAAAAATAATCCATTTGTGTGCACATGATTGTTGAGTTTTGGTAAATCAGTAATGAAAACTAGTGCTACCTATAGATAAGAGAAACAATATACTATCTAACTCGTATTATGTTTCTGTCTGAATTATGAGAACCTTTACGCTAGCTTGGCGTCTGGGGCGTGTTGTCAATAATGCATAGCTACGGACGTGTTGTCGAGGAGGCATCTGAGGTAGTGAGGATGTTTCTTTATCGAAGCTAAATGTAATAAGTGAAATTAAGTACAATAAGAAACATTTTTTTTTTCTTATTGTAATAAAAAAAAAAAACATCTTGAAATGTTATCGGAGGAAAAAACTGAGGTACGATGGCTCTTTATCTAAAGGTGCAAGCTGACAGGGTGGACTCCAACTCAACTGATTCAAAAACTCTCCAATTTAACCCATAGTGGGTTAAAGATTTCACTTGGCTTTCATAACCAAACCAACAAATTTGTGTTCTTTCAGAACTGTAAAGCAGCAGGTGAAGCACCCCACATAACCAGTAATCCCAGTTTCAGATGGGATGATGTTTTTCTTCACTTAATAATTAGTACAAAATTTATGTATTTATGTGTATAAGAGATGATTTTTTTTGTAAAGGCAGTTTGTTTGAAATAGATATATTTTGAAATAAAGATACATGTGCATTAAAATGTAACTTGGTGCTACTGAGCTTTATGACCTTCTAGCACCAGTGCTGGCCCTTAAAGTGAGAATACAGTGCTGCATTGTCTTCCTACATATATTTTCCTTAACCTCTACATTTTTATAGCGTAGAAGTTTTTGTGCTCTGCCACACTGTTCTGCCACCATTTGTTTTACCTGGAACAATGACTGCGCTCTGAATGGTCATTTTTAAAGCAATGCTGAAAGTTTAACGGTCTCTGATTTAAAAATGTGCAATGTCACAGTCTGTCTACACCGAAGATGACCATGGTGATAATGGCACGGAGAAATCTGCGAAAAAAGCAATTTTTTTATGGTTTATTCATTTCTCTTTAGCAGCCTATAACTCTCTTCTTGTTAAAATATTATTGCCTACAACTTACTGTGTTAAGGAAGCACATAGGCTACTGTTATTGAAGCTTGATGTTATGAGGCTGAGCTATGTTGAATTGTCTTTTTTGTAATTAGTAACTACACAGCAAAGCACAAATTCATGTTCTGTGGATGGGAGGACTATAGCATGGCATATCTGTTTTATAAGCCTGACCTCAGTAAAAAAATAAATAAATAAATAAATACAATATTGCTATTGATTTGTATACTACTGTTCTTTTTAAACTCTTTACTGTCTTATCTTTATTCCTCTTGTTGCACTGAGCATGTTTATGACAAAAGAATTTCCCTCGGGATACATAAAGTTCTTTCTTATCTTATCTTATCTTCTTATAGAGTGTTTTGCAGCACATCACAGCTGATGCAGGACATTGACTAAAACCTCTATTTGTAAAGGAGAATTTACATAAACATTGGTTTTCCTGTAGATTTTTTATTATAAAAACTACTAAGGTATTTTTAAAAATAATCTATAGATGAACTGATCACCAGATAACCATGAATAGCACAAGTAGAATACAGTCAGCTGATTCCAAACATCAGTGAAAAAAAAAAAACAGTGTTGTATCAAGGGGGGTCGGAGACATAATGTGTGGTATGCATGCCTGACAGAGCAGTGTTATTTTCCACACGCCCTTGCAGGCACAGAGGGCCACAGACCTGTGTCCATGGTCGTAATGTTCAAGGTGAGAAGGGAGTGCCAGTGACAAGTTTTATGGTATAAAGAGATGGATATATGAAAGCTGTTCAAATTAGCTCTACAAAGCATGTCCAGAGAGTTAGATGGAGTTTTGCCTTGCCATTCTTGAACCTTTCTTTTGGGCTTTTTCTCTGATCTTTGTGTGTTTATCTCTCTAATTTTCAGATGCTCCACCCATCGACAGAGAGGAATTGTTTGTTCAAAAACTGCGCCAGTGCTGTGTTCTCTTTGACTTTGTGACGGATCCCCTTAGTGATCTCAAGTACAAGGAGGTGAAGCGTGCTGGCCTCAATGAGATGGTGGAGTACATCACACACAACCGAGATGTAGTTACTGAGTCCATCTACCCTGAGGCTGTCATTATGGTGAGAGAGCACATGCACCCGCATGCTTCTTCTCACATGTTGCAGGACACTGCAAAGCACACATTCTAACATTAGCTCTCACAAGTGTTCGTAATCTTCACCTCTTACCCCACCCACCGCAATAATATGAGTCTTTGATTATCCTCAGTTAACTGTTGTCTGATATTGCTTGATGATTAATTTAAATTTCTTAAAATAAGTATTACTTTCCAGTAAAGAAACCAGGAAACATTTAGAAATGATAAGGAAACTATTACGCTTCGTATTAGCCGCCCTTTTTGTCACAAACGCTGCTAAAGTAATAATCTGCAAGCTAGGTTAATTTTATAGTGCAGAGGATATTGATATTTGAAATTGTCATCACTAGAAGTTCTGTCGTTTTTGTTTTGTTTTGATTACTATAGCAGCAGTGGAAGAACGGTAGCTTTTGATATGAGAGCAACAGTGGGTGAGATATGCATGAAAAGCATAATACGTGAGTCCTGTGGTGGTTGTGAAAATTGTTTTTGTTTGGGAGGGCTGCTGTAAGAGTTCTAAGTTAACACAATAGATGAACACTGTAGGGTTCATCTATTAGATGAACACTGTATCTGTAGGGTTGTAAATGGAATAAAATGAATAAAATGCAGACAATTAAGCACAATAGTCTAGTGCTGAGTAAACATTCTGTTCTTACAGAGTGCAAGAAATACACCACTAAATTTCAGTCAGATAAATATGTATGATGCAATTCAGTGCAATGCAGTTCAGTTCTATTCACTGCAGATTTTTTTTTAAAGAATTTTTGCCAGTTCTGAAATGATTCCTTTATCACACATCCGTTAATTTACAATGTTCAAAATTAACAAATACAATAAGGTTGATTGTTTTTTTTTTTATTCGTGGCAGGATTCATCATTCATAATGTACAATTGTGGCCTTTTGAAACTCCTGATTTTAGCTTCTTAATTGTTTTTACGAAAATGTTCAAACATTGCAGTTTTTTACATTTGTAAGAAATTACTCTGGTGTTTTTGGGTTTTCATGTTTATTCGACATGGAATGACCCTTTTGCAACAGAACCAGATTAGATAAAAGGTCTCCCCCATCTCCATGGTTACATCAATTCTTTTTCCACACCCTGGTCCTTCAGAGGTGCTATAAAACACTGAATTATTGGCTGTTCCACAGTAAATGTGTACATATATGTATTATATTACAGATTAACTCAGAGTGATCAATATTTAATTAGTATATTTAGTTTTGACCAAGTGTGTTTTACACTCCTAAATTCTGTATGTGACCCTGCACAGTGGCAGTAATGTTGCTTAAAACCTTTTTCTTTTCTTTTTTTTTCTTCAATAAATACCTGTGAGCTTCAGAGCATTCCACATTCTATCAGTAGACGGTAATGACTTGCCTGTCTGGGTTTGGAGGTGCAGATGGAAGCAATTAATTTCTAGGCAAGCTAGGAGATTCTTTTACATCTTAAAATTAATTTTTGGTGCCAAACACAAATGCCATTCTCAGCAAAAACTTCAAGTCAGGCATATCGTCCCTCTTGAGGCGGTGTGTCCAACTTCATTGACAAATAGAACCATCTCTCTTTGCTTACACATGATCACTAGGGAGTTTGGGTAATAGTCCATCACACATCCAATCTCAGACATCTGCACTTCTTTTTAGCTTTTGTAATTCACAGCACAGTTTTTACACAAGAATGTACACGCATGCAGAAGTACTAAGCATTAACATACACATACCGAAGTGCTCATATGCAAACCATTTTGTAATATAAATAGCAGCTGAATAGTTCACTTCTGTTTTCTCCACCTCCCCAGACAATTCTAGTCAGTCAGTCAGTACCAGTTGATAAATCTTCCTGTGGTCATCTTTTGCCATCTGGAAGAGGAGGCAGAAGTGGCAGTAGAGAATCTCTGCTTCCTTCCCTCCTTCCAGCTCAGTGCAGAAGCACACATCAGTGAGAAACAGGAGAGCCACACTAATAATTCCTATTGATTCTCCATCAAAGTGATTTCATTTTTTCCTCACTGTAGTACTCTTTCGACTGTAACAGCACTTATCAGTAAAGATATTCTATTCGTACATAAATGCCCTTTATACTATACACATAATTGTACACGTAATGTTTTTTCTTGTAGTTTTCAGTGAATCTGTTCAGGACTCTGCCTCCTTCTTCCAATCCTACGGGGGCTGAGTTTGATCCTGAGGAAGATGAGCCTACACTGGAAGCTGCTTGGCCCCACCTGCAGGTCAGTGTGATCCTATGTGCCACACCAGCACAAGACATTCATTCAGACTTATTGTTGTAAGCACTGTAGTATCTGTAATTAACTTCTAAAATCAACAAGCTTTTGTGATACTAACAAAGGAGATAAAGAGAGAAGCGCTCAAAGCAGGCTGAAAAAAAATGCCTTTGCTCACCACATTGGCTGGAGAGACATTTCAGATGTCATAAAAGGTCATTTGGCCACTTTGTGTCTAGTTGTTAGTAATTTATGACAACACCTGCCACATGATGAGCATAGCTAAGGCAAACTGTGTTCACTTCAGTGCCCAGTATTCTGTGCAGAGCTCTCTGATGCCATATCATTTTAACAGCTATGAGGCCATGGTTCCACTGCACCTTCAGCACTTGAAAGGCAAACAAAAGTATTGCATATGTATTACTTGTAAGAGAAATTTACGTCCAAACTCCACCAGCCAGTATGGAAGCCTCTGTTTTAGCAGTGAAGTGTCTCTGTTCTTGTCATTTAAGCATAAACTCTTAAACATAAATTGGTCCATGTAACAAATGTTAACAATCACGTCAACCTACCTTTATGAATGAGTGAAACCACTTCTATACACTGATTTACATGAAAAGATAGGACCTTAGAAAGCACTGCTGTTTTGGATCGCATAGTGGCACCGCAGCCACCAGACTGTACTACAAGCATGGTGGACTCAGAGTGCCACCTGTGCTGAGACAGGATTTAGATTTTTTTTTGTTTTGTTTTTTTAAATAATTGAAAATACAATCAACAGACTAGATGATTATTGAAATATTAATTTAAATTTGCTTCTGTTTTAATTGACCTGTGACTGATTTTTGTTCTCTGCTCTCCCTTTCCCTGTTTAGCTGGTGTATGAATTTTTCTTACGCTTCTTAGAGTCACCTGACTTCCAGCCTAATATTGCCAAAAAATACATCGACCAAAAGTTTGTATTGTCTGTAAGTACACCCACCCCACACCCTAACTGTTCTCACTGAATAGACTTTGATAAAAGTGTAATGACGATTAAACAGCTGAGACTGCTGGAGCTCCATCTTTATTATTTTTCACACATTTACTTTTAGAAATGTGTTATAAATGACCATGGGATGTTGCACATTAGTCACATATGTGTCAGTGGATTACATTGTGTAAAACAGTTAAACTGATTTGGACTGACACTCTTTTGCTGGAGAAATAAGGCTATTTTACGTTCCTAACATTTCTATCTAAGATGCAGCAGATTGTTTTGATATATCCTAATAAAAACAGGTGCAGTGGTCAGTTTCACTGGCACTGAAAGAGTGCTGTTTCACTTCATATTGCTTATTTCAAGTGAAGGGAGAAGACATTTTCGCTGTTTAATTTTTACAGTATTTATACTGTTTTATATTGTATGTAATTTAAACTGTGATATAATTTAAAGTGACTTGCCTTTGAAGCTCCTGGAGCTGTTTGACAGTGAAGACCCCAGAGAGCGAGACTTCTTGAAGACCATCCTACACAGGATCTATGGCAAGTTCCTGGGACTTAGAGCCTACATTCGTCGACAGATAAACAACATATTCTATAGGTGCGGCCTCTGCATATCCTCCTCTTTATGAATGTTATTAGATTTTTATCATTTTAGGAGTTTTTGTACAGAAATGGATTTTTTTATTCAAATAATTTTGAGTATCTTTAATCACTTCAATAATATGTCTAAGATACCAAACTAAGTTAGTCTTAAATGCAACTATAGAATTTTTTTTACAATATTGACAGTGTTTTAAAGTAACCACATTTTCATTATTCCACTTGGTGATTAGCTTTGGTCTCTCTTTGCAGGTTTATATATGAAACAGAGCATCACAATGGTATTGCAGAGCTCTTAGAAATCTTAGGAAGGTGAGGGCACCTGCTGACACTGTTGCCATGACAAACCTGACTAAAGAGAAGACCTCTCTCTTATCTGTATTGGATTGAATGGACCTGGAATGTCACATGACCAGATCTGTGTATCCTGTTCGTTTCACAGTATAATTAATGGCTTTGCCCTGCCGCTGAAAGAGGAGCACAAAATGTTCCTGATCCGGGTGCTGCTGCCACTGCACAAAGTCAAGTCTCTCAGTGTGTATCACCCTCAGGTATTGCTTCCACAAATGCTCCCCTTTTAAGCCTATATTCGATATAAATCCTATGTAAATCCTCTCCTGGCCTACTGCAAAATTACTGGGCACTACATAATGCCTTGGATCTTAATCCCAATAATGGAAATCATGTGCACTGTATTTTTTTTTTTTTCTTGCTGTAACATATCTGACTCAGTTCATACTTACTTGATTACTTACCTGATAAGTTCAGTCACAGGTGTTGGAGCCATTGTGTACATGGGTTCCCCAGAACTGTTCTAACAGTCCAGTCATGCAGTTTGACCAGCATTAATGACAGTATATTACATGGAGTTCTTGTATTCTGCTCCTCTGAAATATTGTTTTTCCTGCAGCTGGCGTACTGCGTTGTGCAGTTTTTGGAAAAAGACAGCAGCTTAACTGAGCCTGTAAGTGTTAAAGCTCTCACAGTTTTGTACAGTTTTACTTTGTGATGTTTTTGTTTGTTTTTTATGCCTCTTGATCATTCATTTTATTCTGATATGTATTGACAACCCAAATTGTTACACACGCACACTTTTTCCCCATCTTGTCTCTCCCAGCTCTAACTCCTTCTCGCCCTGTTATGTTTGCTCCAGGTTATAATGGGTCTCTTGAAGTTCTGGCCCAAGACCCACAGTCCTAAAGAGGTTATGTTCTTGAATGAGCTGGAGGAGATCCTGGATGTCATTGAGCCTTCGGAATTTGTCAAAGTTATGGAGCCGTTGTTTAGACAGCTGGCCAAGTGTGTATCGAGTCCACACTTCCAGGTAGGAAACCACACTACCACCATTGTCCTCCCCTGATTCTGCGATTGCCGATACCATTTTTACCTTAATTACCTTTTCTGTAGATAACATGATGTGTAATGTAACTACCAAAAACACAGGTCGCAAGTTTAACCTCTTGTGAACTGAATCCATTTTGTGCTCCAGGTTGCTGAGAGGGCACTGTATTACTGGAACAATGAGTATATCATGAGTCTAATCAGTGACAATGCTGCCAAGATCCTGCCCATCATGTTCCCTGCTCTTTATAAGAACTCCAAGAGCCACTGGAACAAGTAAGCCACCCACTGCAGTATCAGTTTCACTCATGAATACATAAGTAATCATCATAACGCTATGTGCACGAGCTAAATACAAACAAAACTTTTAAGTGCAGACTTCTGCGAATGGGTTTTCAGATGTTGCAAGAGCTGTTATCTTACGGTGGTTCTTTCATTCCTTTAGGACAATCCATGGGCTTATTTACAACGCTCTGAAACTCTTTATGGAAATGAACCAGAAGCTGTTTGATGATTGCACTCAGCAGTACAAAGCTGAGAAGCAAAAGTAAGTCAGTAAAAACGAAGCAAGAGGGAAACAAATGAGACAGAATGAGAGAAATCAAGATATACAATCCACACAGATACCGTAAATGAAAATACCTAATTTTCTTTTTGTTAATGTAGCATTTGGCATTGGTCCCTGAGAGCTTAAGCAGTACATAAAGAACCCTTTAAAAGTTGTATGCAGTTTTACTACTATTCCCCACTTGAATATGACACAGTATAAACTGTTCTGTTTTCTCTTCCCCAGAGAGAAGTACAAACTGAAGGAGCGAGAAGAGATCTGGCACAAAATTGAAGAGCTTGCGAAACAGAACCCTCAGGTTTACTTAAAGCTTCACACTTGCATTCAGACAGTACAGAGGCCATTTAGAAAGGAGGTGGGGGGAGTACTGTTTACAGTTGGTACTGAACCAGTGAAGTCAGTTCTATACTGAAGTGTTTGCTTTATTGACAAGTGCATTTATCGTGGTGTTTAAATTCAAAATGTCGATACTGTCTCGCCTCAAGGGTCGTTCATTAGAAACTTGCAAAATTGACCTAAGCATTTAGTATTTTTTTAAGCTTGTGCTTCAATTAATGCTCAAGACTTTTTTCTAATTATACTGTTTTCTAATTATAGCAGGGCTTCTCTCGAGAGTTTTTGGATTACTCTAAGGGCACACATTAAAAGAATCAAGATTTTAATTATGGTGTTATTATCTGAGTGTGCATTTCCATGGAAGTGTCTAACTAATTGAAAATGGCGTTTAATGAAAACTTCTTCATTCTTTCTTTCTTTCTTTTTTTTTTTGTAGAGTGCAAAGGTCCATCCAAATCTCCGACCAGGACTGCCTCAAGATGAGGTCAGTCACTCTCGTAAAATTGTAATGAATTTGTTTTTCACTTGTTACTGCTGAGGCTATTAGGTAATAGTCTGTACATTTACTCAGCTATGAGGGAAGCTGTGAGTGGTGTGTGTGATGACTGAAAATTAAATGTCTATGTGGTGTGTGTGTGTGTGTGTGTACAAACAGTATATGATGTATAATGAGAGCCCAGGAGTGCCCCACTACTCTATGGAGACAGAGACCCCCACGGCTGAGGACATCCAGCTGCTGAAGAAGACTGTGGAGTCTGAGGCCTCACAGGTATTAGGCCTGAAATTTTGATCTGAAACCAAATGTAGTCCAACCCTGCAAAACCCAGATCCCAAGTTTTGAACGTGGCTATATCCCAATAAAAATGTCCGTACTTCTTCACTACCAACTGCACACTACATAAGATTCCTCTAGATTCCTAGTCATAGGATCTGTTGTTACTGTGTAAACGAGTAAAAGTAACCAAAGGTTATGTAGCACATCTTCAGATATACAGTGAGGGGAATCATGTCCTTTTCTTTTTGACATTTAATGTAGTTTCAGAGTTTATATCCACCTCAGATGACAAAAGCAAAAATGTCTGAATTCTTGTCTACCTTTACTGTATAGACCTCTGTACAGTTTTTATATTTGGTCCTGCTGTCCTTGCCAATGTTGTAGTCATAGTTGCACTGGATTAAAGTCGCAACATCATTTGCATGGCAAAAATGACCTGAATGATAGTGTGTGTTCAGGCAACAATTTATTTAATTTGTGTATAAATGATGTATAACTAACTACAAAGCCATTGCGTATCCGAGTCAGTGATGTAGTTGTGTGGAATGATGGTAGCTTTTGTTAATATAAAACTGTCATAATACATATAGGCGGTGTTACCAAAGAGCTGGTTTCTGTAATTGGTGAAGTGGATTTAAAGGTATGCCTGATGCGTTTCAGGGGATGAAGGAGATTAAGAAGGATAAGGTGCTGATGCGACGGAAGTCAGAGCTGCCGCAGGATGTGTACACTATAAAGGCCCTGGAAGCCCACAAGCGGGCGGAGGAGTACCTGACGTCTAACCAGGAAGCTCTCTGACCAGAGAACACCGCCACCCTTCACCGGCACCACGCCTAATCTGTCCCTCTTGTCTTTGTCCAGAAATGTCGCCTGCTGTAAACTCCTCTCTTTGCCTCTGCCACTTTCCTTCCTCACCTCCTCTGGAGAGCCCTTTCTACCGAATCCTGGCCAACACAGATAACGATGGAGAGCTCCTGTGCTCGTGCGCACATGCAGTCACAGAAAAGCACTTATTCTAGTATGCACCTAAAGACACAAGTAGTGATCACACACAATGGTATCTGAGTTGTGCTAACAAATTTTAATGTTTCCACCTAATCATGTTTCTTCATATATATATATATAAATTTTTATTTATTTATTTTTTTTTAATTTCTCAGTTCATTTTCCTAGTCTGGATTTGATTGTTAGCCCACACCTTTTCTGTTTTTTTTTTTTCTTTTTTTTCTTTTTTCTCAAGCTTTGTTGTTCAGGATTGCCTTTTTCCTGCATTGCCTCTGTTGAACGGTGTTCACTCAGTCACATCTGGTTTGAAGGGTCCATACTTAGCACACATACTTTGGATTGCATTATCCAAAAGATAACGAGGAACTCAGTGGCAGTGTTGACTGTGCATTCATTTTTCTGCATGAGCCAGGTTTAGGGACTTATGGGTGTGTGCAGATGAGTTACTCTTTTTATTTTTTATTTTTTAATGGATCATGTTGCCTTGCTCTTGTGGGACTATGTGGAGCATATGAATGTAAGGAATCTTCCAAAATGTGCCACAAGCATTACATGGATGTCTCTGCGATCTGTGTAGAAGTCACTAGAGCCTACGGTTTCCCACAGAACCAAGGAACCAGGCTCATCGTATAACTTGGTGTCATAACAGGAACATTCAACATGGTTGCTTAAAACTTGCATCAAAAGTTCCTCAAGACAAAGCATCATGCTTCCCTCTTGCACGTCAAGCAATTTCAGAGCCCTCTTGTCAGATCAAGGACAGAAAACCTAGAATTAGCCAGGTATGAGCTAGTCCAGAGTTTGATTCTATAAGCCGTGCTGTCTAAGTGGTTTAAGCTTCAGAGATTTGTTTCCTTTTAATGGGAGGCTGCTATGATTTTGTTAAACCCATGGTCACATTCAGACAGTAAATGTCATTGCAGGATGTGAGGTTTAATCCGTTCCCTGCCTTAGTGGTGATCTGTTTACAAGCTGAGATCACAGCACTGTATGATGCTTTATCCAAGTGAAGACCTCTTAAACCAACACCAGCAGACCATTCCATTTTTCATGACCATTCTGCTAAAAGACAATGCTGTTTCTCAGTGTGCTCTCCCTAAAGAACCATGCCCTTAAGCTACCAGCTTTTACTCTTCATGGTTGTAATCCGTTAATAAATTTAGAACTGCTTCCCAATACATTATTAGATCCCCTTTAACCAACTCTACTGATTGCATAATCAGACCTTTATAAATGTCTTATTTTGTCCCATGTTTTGTATTGTTTGACATGGAGGAAAAAAAAAAAAAATTAAGTCTAACGTTAAGTCGCTAATGTGGAATGGGAAGGGTGAGTGTAGTGCAAGTAGGGACTCTCTCTTCTTACTCACTGCTACCTTCTCATCCACGTACCTCGCTTGCCATTACTTTAATAGATTATGCATTTTTTTTAAGCGCCTAAGCAATATTTTTAGAAAGAAGACAAAGAGGAAAAATAATATGTGCACTTGATATGTGTATAGATGAGCGCTATACAATCCTCTTACTAGGACTATTAAAAAGATGCTTGCATAACTTTCCAGGCTGAGTATATGGGGGGGGGGGGAACAGCCTGCAGTTACTGTTGAAAATATTTGTGTATCGTGTATTGTATATTGCTTAGGGTTGCACCCTTGTTTGTCACATTCTCTATGATTTTTCCCTCTACCCATCCACCTGTCACCGTTTTAAACGCCCCCCCCCGCGCTTCTGTTGCTTGCACCAAATGTAAAATGACCCCCTCTCTGTTGTCGAGTGAGTCATCACTCGCTGATCATTCCAAAAGAATTTTTACTCCTCAAGTAGGTGACCAGACAACACCACACTTGCATCATCCACACGTAGCTACACAGTCAACTTAATTGCTGCAGTCTTTTGTCAGTGTTTACAGAGTTTGGAAAAGCTGTGCGTGTAATTGGGATCAGTTACCACAGGTGAAGTCACAGGTGGTGGTGGCAAGTTTTGCTTTGTGGACTGGACATGTGTTTGTTGTCTGGCACCTACACACACACACACACACACACACACTAGAGGGAAATAATGAAATGATGGGTCTCTCCACCCCTCCGCCCCCCACTTTACCAGCCCCTTTTCCTGAGTCTGACACTAATCTTAAGCTGCTTTCCAGGTCATATGTACATATGTTGTACTTTAATTAGGTAGAGCATTACATAGTATGAAAGTCATATTTTGTACAGATATTCATGTATGTACAGAACAAAAATAAAGCCCAAAAAAACTTGTTTTTGAAGGTGTGGGATGCTGCACAAAGATCTACACATCTATGCACTGCAAACAGGAGACAAAGCTGCAACAGATTTAAAGTTACTTAATCACACGAATGACACCTAGTATTTGTCATGTAAGATGCTCAAACTGAATGATTCGTTAGTGATTTTGGGTGAAAATCAATAATTACGGCTAATACAAAAAAAGCCAGCCGTATTGAAATATGTGACTAGATGGTTTGGAATGTATTAAGTCAAGCAATACCACTTGCTGCAAGTTAAGTGGAGAGAACTTGCAAATCTCTAGTGTTTTATTACCTTGTGTAATCCTGAAAGACCTCAGGGATATTCATGCAGGCAAATGTTAGATTATACTGCTGACGTTATGTTGCCTGTAGGACATATTTATCTTGTAATATCAACAAAATGCTGAACTATGTCCATACGTTCTATTTCCATACAAGCTCTTTTAAAGTTTAAAATGCAAGCTACAGGATGGAGGAGATGAGGAAGGCCTTCGGTGTTTTCACTTGCGTTGCAGTATGAGGCTTGCAGAGCTCTGCCGGGACTGAAGAGTCTTTTGGACCATGTCCTTCCACTGATCATCAGAGATTTCCTGAGCCCAGGCAGGAATACCCAGCGTCGGCAAGTTTACTGTTGCCATGGTCCTCTTTACAAGCTCAACGTGGTCTGTGAACCATTGCAAGACAAATAAGAAAACAATCAAAGATGGCAACAACCAAGTCATCCAGTGGAATCATGAGACCAAGTCCTTACCTGGATCCATAGGAATGGAGGCATGACTCCGTCGTGCAGCAGCTCCTTCAGGATCTTCCTCTTCATCACTGTCGGGAGGGGGCGGCTGAGGCAGGAACAAACCCATGGCCTGCAGGACAGTCACTAAATGTCAACTGTATGCAGAATTGCTCAACCACTTGTAAGCACTGATCTTTATGGCTGTTACATACCAATCACACACTGCCTTAAAGTAAAGTATAGTAAAGATGCCTCTTATAGTCACACATGAACACACCACACCACAGCACACAGTGTGAACAATGTGAAATTCTTCCTCTGCATTTAACCCATTCACCAAGTGAAGCAGAGGGCTGCCACTAACGGAGGGCGCCTGGGAAGCAGTGTGTGGGAACGGTACCTTGCTCAAGGGTACCTCGGTGGTACCCCTAGCAGTCCTGGGATTCAAACCCACAACGTTCTGATCACAGGGGCAACTCCCTAACCACTATGCCACCATCAGGTAATTAGTTTCAGTTTTGCAGGGCCATAGTACGACAAAGTGATTTCGCTGACATTCAAGTCGTCAGCCGATTGTCAGTTTAAGTCGATCAGTTCAAGCTGGACTGTGCCAAGCTCCGAATTAAGGACTAGACTCAAATGTTTCCAACCATGTAATTTTTTTTTATTTTTTACCTCTATTCTGTCCTGGACGTCCTGCAGCTGCTCGGCATGTGTTCCCTCGTCAGCTTGCTCCACATGTGAGTTGTTCAGGGTTTCAGGATCCTGGTTCAGTGGCTGGTAATAATATCCCCCACTGTCTTCATCGTCGTCCCCGGCTCCACCGTCCTCCTCCTCCATGTCCTCGCCACTCCATTCCTCTGCCACGGCCGTGTCTGAGGTTCGGTCCTGCACCAGATCCTCCTCGGAGCTCGGTAACACTCTTTCTGGACCCATGTCTCGGGCCCTACCCACTTCCATCCACGGGCTCCAAGTTAAGCCTGCAGGGCTGAGCATATAACAGAACAGTGAGGTTTTCCCCCCCGACACTTAAGTAAGGATCCTTTCGGATACAGTTCTCTTTGAGAACTGATCCATCAATAGAAATATCAATGCTACATATTTGATTATAGTAATAATTTGAATATCTCTTAAGTAAATAAATGTCCAAGATAGGAAATACCCTTCCTTCTGCCCTCAAATTATATGACTGCCTGAGACAGAATAAGTGCTTTTCATTTAAATCCTTCAGTGAACCATTTTGCTAAGCATGTGGTTTGTGTGAATTATGTTGATGAATATATCTTCAGTTTTATGTACACAAGAGGACTTTTAACTGGACCAGTATTAGGGATGTACCAGTTTAGCAACTAAGTAAAAGCCAACATCAAATATTTCTTCCATGTGCACATCTGCTGATGATATAACAAACAGTACTATAAAACGTAGCTCCAACCTACATAGACTGGAATTACAGAAAAATATGACATTTATTTCTGAACAAAATGCAGACATTTCAGCACAGTACTGCAAAGTCACCCAAACATCCTGCGTTTCCAGAGTACAGTAAATACAAATCATCACATACACTATATGGACAAAAGTATTGGGACACCAGACCATTACACCAACAGGGACTTTAATGACACTGCATTCAAATACATAGACTTTAATATGGAGTTGGTTCCCCCTTTGCAGCTATAACAGCTTCCAC
>JBBPCZ010000156.1:6676725-6724466 GCA_037974445.1 Brycinus macrolepidotus | reverse complement strand
AGCAGCTCTTCAGCCAGGTGTAATTTGAAGTCCAGGTACTGCTGTGTGTTCTTAGCTGGTCGATTCAGCGCTTTACTGTCAGACTTGTACTGAATCCAAGCGTTTGTAAAGGCAGCATCAAAGAAATGCGTCATCACATGTGATGTCCACTTCTTGGTCCTGGTTGTCATTCGGTAGAAACTCAGCATTCGGTCACAGAGGTCTACGCCACCCATGTTGTCATTATATTCCCTGATTACTGCGGGCCGTCTCACCTGGACATGACGTTTGTCTTTGTTGGACCATCTGCTACAGATATCCTCTGGATCTCTCCCATAGACATTGGAGGCCATCAGAACTGGTTTATTATCAAACCATTTCATCACTGCCAGCTCAGGCACCCTCCGGACCACTGTCACTGAAGCCCCTCTCCCTTCTTTTCTCAGCTGCTTATCTCCTGGCAGCTAGCATTGCTTTGGAACCCTGTTCTTCATAATGGTTCCAGTTGCCGGAAGACCCTTTGAGAGCAAAGCGTCCATGAGTTCGATTGTCGTGAAATATCGATCAAAGAACACATAAGTTCCTGTAGGAACAGACTCAGTCATTCGCAAGACCGCTGCAGCTCCAACTCCCAGTCTTTGGCCCCTGAATGTGTTCTTGCCCTGATAGACCTCGAAATCCAGGACCAGACCGTTTGGCGAGGCAAGCACAAAAACCTTTAGGCCAGTAGGGGTTGGCTTTCCTGGCACATACTGCCTGACTGGGCTGCGGCCTGTGAACGGGATGATTTGCTCATCAACGCACACCTTGTCACACCTTGGAAGGCTGAGGCAACCTTGCCTCACACGGTCAAGCAATGGTCTGACTCTCCAAAGAGTGTCTGACTCCTTTGCCTCTTCAGTTACATCCAGGTTGTTGACAATCTTGAGTGAGCTTCTCAGCTTGTAGAATTTATCCCTTGTCATTTTCCTGCTAATAACTGGCACTTTAGGTTTTTTTAGCCCAAAACATTTTGACTCTAGGATAGCCAAGACAGGCCATGTGTACTGATATGCCAAAGAAAATCTTGATTTCTTGGGCAGTAGTATTCAGTGACACTCCTGTAGTTTGCAGCTGTCTTTGATTTGTAAAAGCTGCCAGATCTTCAAAGAGTTTGTCATCGATGTACTGTGAAAAGCACTGGATTGGACTCCAGTATTCACGAATTTTAGGGTCATCTTGATAGGCAGGAAGCCCAGGTAGCACAGGTGTGAATCTATTATGATGGATGGAGAAAAAAACACAAATAAATTCAAGTTAATAAAAGGAGTAACAGTTAATTTTTTAACATCCATTTGGATTAATGCATTAATTTCAGTGTCATGGATGTGATATGACTTCCTGTTGACCAACTTCATAAGCATATCTTTAGGTAACTTGCATATATTTAACGGCAGTTACACATAGTACAAATACTACAATAATCTAACATGATAATAAAATTAGCCTGAAACTAGATAAACGTACAAGTTAGTCCTGGCCTACAGAACATGACGACTTTCCTGCTCCCTTTCTGGCTCTGACTCTGTCTCATCAGATTCTCCTGCATCTTCTTCCTCTCCTTCTTTATCACCATCTTCCCCTATCACAGGCTGATACTCATCCTCATCCTTTCCCTCATCTGACAGCTCCAAATCTGAATCTCCCTCTATTATCCAGTATAGAATCCTCTCTGCCTCACTTATTTCTTCTACAACATTAAATACATTAAAATACAGGCATTAAATACATTAAAATAGTCCTGGTGTCCACTACAGTTGACATTCATTAAATGACTGTTATTTCAAAATAGAAATAATGAAACTGTTTTCAGATGTAAAAATATAATTATTGACATGTTAATAAACAAGAATGTGTATAATTATCATGGTTAAAATAGCAATAGATAAAGAATATTTGACTTACTTCTCCTCTTTCCATAAAATGTCATTGTTGGTATGGCGGCCATCTTGATAGAGAAAAAAAGTAAAGCTCCCAGCATGCAAACCCATCACATGACACGTCACTGGAAAACCCAGGATGTCCTCTACAAAATACTGTAGGGCTTGATGGGGTATCTCCAAATACTTAAGGAAGATACAGGTGAGCAAAATGTCAGTTATAAAGGACATAAATGAATGGGCTGGGTCTCAGGAGGAAATAATTATAATAATATTAATTTCAAAAATATGTGAATGAGCAGGAGCAGATATTTGAAAGAGCTGCTTTTGTAAAGGTAGTTAAATCTCAGGAATGATCACAGAGTGTGTTTCCTGCTGAGCAATTAAAAAGCGCTTGCTGTAGAGGTGTAAAACACTCTACTGTATTTTATAAGCAGATGTAGAAATACATTTTTCAGCTTCATATTTTTTCTTTGAAACTACACTGACCGCAGTACTGTTTTGTAGGCCTATGTCTGTTTGATTTTTGTAGCCTAGCCATCGTTTACTGCCTGTATTAGTGCTATTCTACTGCAAAAAAAAAAAAACAGTCCTATGAAGACACCTCTTGAAATGAGATGACTGTGAGGCAGAATTGCTCTGTGATAGCGCTCAAACAAGTATTGTGTGTGGAATCTCCCATGATAATGTTGTGACTCCGAATAGGGAGGTTGTGTAGACCCTACTACGTAATAGTCCTGTGATAGTCCCAAGCAGGGAGGGTGTGTGTACTGCACTATGCCACCCTGTCATGCCCTCTGAGTGAGTGATACTGGCAGTTCTATCAGCAGCTAATGTGGACTCCAGTTTCAGTTTATTCCTGGGCTGGATGCTCACTTCCTGTGCAGGATATATAGTGTCAGGGTGGGACCAGGCCCCAGTTCATTCCAAGCAAGAAGTGATTAAGCACAAACTGAGACACGATGGAGTTAAGGGAAGCGTAATGGTGAGAGAAACTCCTTTCACTGGAATGGTAGATGTGCGGCATTTGGTAAGATCCTCGCGTTGTGAGACTTTGCATGCCTGGTGTGGTGTAAAAGACCAGCGTGGTTACTTTGGTCATATTCTGACAGTGGATGTAACTGCGTAAGTCATTTCTGTTGCATGGCTTATACAAACTTCCCACTGATTTCCTGCCAGAACTCGCCTGGCAGCAGTCAGATTTATTAGAAATCCTCTGAATTTCGAAGCATACATTTCATGTACTGGAAAAAAAAAGTGTAAAATCAGAATGAAAATGTTACAATGTTCAATGTTACTCAAGCCTACTGCTGCATTAAAGAGTGTTGTCTTTGTCACCATGCTAAGACACCAGACTCAAGCTTAATTATTGTTGCACTGCTTTAAGTTTTAATCTGTCAGTCAGTCAACCATGGCTACTAGTGCACAGATCAACCCGTAACCTGTAGATCCCGGTCGGTTTAGTAGAATATCTTGTAGAGTGAATTGAAAAAGTGAGTAAACAGTGTTCTGACTAATATTTACATCCATAATAAATAACTTACAGAAACGTTGTTGGTAGTTTTAGGTTTGGATCTTCATTAGTGAATATTTTTGTGAATCGCATAAGGCAGGATGCTTCTCATAATGGGTCAGAAGAGTGAGGGTCATAAAAACCCTGATTAATGGCAACTAATCTCTAATGGTAATAAAGAAAAGGATAGCATAACCATAAAACACTCATTAAGTGTTTTGTGTTATGATATGGCACAAATTAGCTCATAATCTTGCATTTTTTGATATTTTTGCAATTTTCATATTCTTTTATTTTTGTCTCACCTCTCATAGCGCTCTTGTGTTTAATCAGTTATTTTCAGACATTGATAAAAAAAAAATGTAGGATGACAACTAATAAGCTTAGACAACACATTACTATTTGAATGAACATGGCATCTATAAAGTCAAGTTCAGCAGTCTGAACATTCCTCACAGGGAGGAGCTTTTAGTTGTCAAATTGCATCTGTAAACATCACTAAAAAGGAGGAAACGCACACCAGCGGGATCTCACAAATGCATGTATGTTTGTAGTTAAAAATGTCATATCTGAAGTAAAATGAAATGTTTAATTTAAATGACAACAATCGATGGATTTCTAATGTAATCAACAGTGATAATCAATCTCTGATATTTTGCCTTTGATGTTTTACAAAATAACTTAATAATTATTCCTCAGTTAACAATTTTAATACACTCAAGTCAGTATCAAAAATACACATTGCAAAGCTTAAGTGCACATTACACCAATAAATTATGGAAATAAATTAGATTTACATTTAAATACTGTTAATCACTGCATTAGTGAAACAAAACAAGTTTTTTGTGCTGTATTCATCTTAAGAGTAGTACTGATTAATTAATTACTATGTTATCAATGACAAAATAAATCTTACACCATTTGTACAAAATTACATTTGCACATATAAAACATCACAAATATACCATTTATATTGCAGTTGTCTCAAAATGATAATATTCTACATTTTGGAGATTATGAAGACATTCTACTGACTGTATACCTCTTCAGTATCCCCATGTGGCAAATACAGTACAACTATTAAAGATTAGGCAGAAGAGCCACTTTAACAACGTGGGTCTAAAATCCCAAAGGGTAGTACAAGCTGTTACAAGTGGTACAATCCTTTGCTCAGTTGCAGTCCCGGGTCCATTTTAGTACACCTTGTAACACATATTTCAGTGCTGTATGCTCCACTCATTGCAATCCTTAGTCTGTGAAAGTCACTCAAGTGCTATTCCCTTTTCTTCCGAGAAGTGCATCTTGTTCATGGTCACTCAAGTGTTCTCTACACTACCAGTTTACCAGTATTTTCCTGTCTGATTCTTCAACTCTTGATTGACGGCCTACGTGGCAGGTCATTTTGGTCAGAAGCAGAAGCATATCCCTTTTTGTCCCATATACTTGTATATGGCCGGGATGACAAAGTTCTTCTTAATCTCGACCTAGATCTTGTTCTTGATCCTTAGAAATTAAGTAGTCCTTGTCTTGTATCCTTGCACTCGCGTAAAAAGGAGTGGCTTCATATAACCTCAGTGTTTAGTCTCTTCTTCTCCAGCTCAGGAGGAGGAGCAGGGGAGTGGAGGAAGCTGATCTTGCAGTCCTGCTGAGTGGAAACTAGGTGCCGCTGCTGCGTGCAGCATTGCTGGAATGAGTGTTGCTGGGAGGCTGGTGTTCTACACTGGCTGCAAGCACAGAAGGCCTGCCAGTGTCCTCGTAGCACCAGTCCAGCTGTAAGTGCCACCACAGCCAGAGTCAAGCCCCCTAGTACCAGCAAGATTATGAGCTGCTCCTCTGAGAGTCCCGCTGCTGCATTCTGCGTCACCATATCCTTCACAGAGATTTTCAGCAAACCTCCCTCACCCCCACTCCTTGTAGTCCCCTGTGAGTGGTTTCCTAAGGTGGAGGAATCAGGTTTATTCTGGGTAACCATATCCAATCCAATACCTCCTCCTCCTCCTACCCAGCCAAAGTTCCTGTGTGGGGCTTGCGTTTGGGGCTCCTTAACCAACAGTGGAACCTCACAAGTTCGACCGGTGTAACCAGGCAGGCACAGACAGTGAAAGGCAGAGACACGGTCTATACAGCGGCCTCCGTTGAGGCAGGGCTGACTGGCGCAGTCGTCCAGGTTGACTGTGCAGAAGCGCCCTGTGAAACCAGTAGGGCACAGGCATGAAAATCGATTCACTCCATCCAGACAGGTGGCACCGTTGGCACAGGGACGCAACAGGCAGTCATCCATGTTGGTCTCGCAGCGAGGCCCCGTGAAACCAACCAGGCATCGGCAGGACAGTTCTGGTGCATAGCCACCCAGGTCCTCACACAGGCCGCCGTTTTTACAAGGGGACCTGAGACACATAGCACAACAGACTATTTTAATGACTATATTCATTACCTTTATGTGGGTCTACAGTCTGTGCTGAAGGTATAGGAAATAATGCAACAGTTTAAATTTGATTAGGAAAGTGTAGGAAGGAGAAGTTTTCCAAAAGAAGTTATTCATTTAAGCATGGTAAATGCTCATAAATCACATGCCATTTGAATATGAAATTTGTTCCTCCAGTAGTTCACAATGCCTCATCCTTTCAGTGACTATGCGGTTTCCCTGGAAACCACTCAGTCTGTCAGTTTTAGTCCACTTGGGGAGAACAGTAGGGGCCAGGCCGCAGTCTGTTAGTATTAGCGAGCTCTTACAGGGCCAGTAATGAGCCCATTGAATTACATGATTGCTCTCCAGAGGCTGCGAATTGACCAGGCTGTTGCAATGCTTGTGCCAGTGAGCACAGCTATTGCCGTGATGATGCAGCTACACAGAAGAACCAAAGAAAAGGCATTTAAATAAACACACAGGCTAATCATTTGTGCAAAATTATTATATAGCAAAAAATACAAGTGCCTGTAGCATCTCGAAAAACAAGCGGTGGGAGGTAATGAACTGATAGGTTTGCATTTATCATTCATTTTCATGGCTGATTCTGATTCCAACTGCTTAACAGACATATTGGGCAATGGTCCATTTCTGACTGACCAAATGAACACATTTCTATTTTATGTATATGAATGCTATGTTATATTTGGTATACAAAATAATGGTGCCAGAAAATTTTGTTCCCTAAAGCTCTTTTTAAGAATAAGGAATCTGTGCATAATCTAAAGCTTTTAGGAAAGAAAAACAAAATTGTTATAGAACTTGTACAGTATGTGGAGGTTCTTTAAACTTTTAAAAGGATCTCCACACTCACAAATCCCCCTTTTGGACACAGTTCTTTAAGGGACCGAACATGGCATCAAAAAGAATCTTTTGTAGCACCAGAGGCGTGTCGGCAGTATTCAGAGTGCTCTTACTAGCCTCATGTTATTTACCAGGATTGGGTACCAAATCTGATTGGGCACCCATAATTTGTGTAATGAATAAATGAATTGATGGATAATTCAGTTAAAAAGTAATAACACTTACTTAGTTTTATGGCATGGCCCGGTCTTTAACTCGCAGTTCTTCCCATGAAAGCCTTCAGGGCAAAGACAGTTGTACTCCCCTGCTTCGTTTAAAGAACAGGTAGCCCCATTCTGACATGGCTGTTCTTTTTCACACACGTGAACATCTGGATGCATAAATAAATAAAGGAATAAACTGCAGCAAGCATTAAGGATTCAGTTTGAGGCTTTACAATCCATTAGGTAACATTAGGTACCTTTGTCACAGAAGCGGCCCGTCCAGCCGTCCTCACAAGTGCACTGCCAGGGCTGGTGGCAGGAGCCATGAATGCAGCCTGGCATCCGCACACAATCCACACAGAAAGGCCCTTCCCATCCCGGGTCACATCTGTCAAACAGTGTCAGGAATCAAACATTGGATTAACATGGAGTTGGTCCCCTTTTGCAGCTATAACAGCTTCCACTTTTTTTGGAAGGCTTTCCACAAGATTTTGTAGACAGGCACTGATGCTGGACCTTGCTTTGTGCACTGGGGCACAGTCATGCTGGAATAGAAAAGGTTCTTCCCCAAAGTGTGTCCGCAAAGTTGGAAGCATGGTGTTGTTCAAAATGTCTTGGTACGCTGAAGCATTAAGATTGCCCTTCACTGGAAGTAAGGGGCCATTCAATAATTCAATAATTCTAATAATTAAGGAGTCCCAATACTTTTGTCCATACAGTTTAGACACTGTCTTCTCTTATGCCTGTTCTGCATGTTGCAAAGTGTTGTTATCTAATTACTTTGTAATTTTTGCTAAACTCCAAACGACTGGTATGATGCTTGTCTTGCTGTGTGTCTAACTAGAGTATAATGAATAGGTTTGTTAGTGTCTCCCTTAAGTCAAAGGATCAAAGTATCAATCACTGTAAGGGAAGTACAGCATCCCTGCTGCAGTATTGATGCACAAGATCACATCAACGTCCAATTTTCCACACAAGCTGAAACCCCATATCCACATACCACAGTTACTGCACTAAAATATCTTATGATGAATCATAAACTGAATTTATGCTGCTACGTTACAACCTATGTTAGTATTCAGGTGTTTATGAAACTGTTGATATATATGAGCACAGACTTGGCTTGTTGTTCACTGACCTGCATTCCCCATCTTCACCACACTTCCCATGGCCAAGTTCACACGAGCAGTTCACAGCAGGCGTTGGAAAGAAGTCTGTAGAAGAAGAAACGGCAGTCTGCTTTCAGTCTACGGTGATCCAGTATTCACTGAGTGAGTAAAGGCCTTTACAGAGTCCTTATTCATGAGTATTGTGGTATATTTCATATTTAGGTATGACAAAAACATTAAAAGTATTATGCATGGTCAGTTGGTCCACCAACATCCTGCTGAGGTGCTTGAAGAATGGGTAAAGGTCACTAAACTTCCTATATTATGCTTTTGTTTATTATTATTATTTCTGTAAGATTCAGTTGTACATATACTGACTGACAGATTCAGCACTCCATAGCCTATTAAGTGTGTTTGTGCTGTAGGCCTGAAATTATACAGTGATGGATCATGACACCCATGTATATAGGACCAGCAGCAGACATGTGCATGGTGTTCTTTTTCAACAGCTTGTGTAGCACTCTGCATAGCAACTGTGGCACGAGCCAACAGCTGGCCAGTTATGAGGCCTCCATACTCAGACAGCTGTGGTCAGGTGGTTAATTTGTTTTGACAAGCTTCCATTGGCCACAAACAACTCATTAGCTTCATTTCTTCTCTTGGCATTAATGTTTACTTTGTGGGCATTAGTGACCCACCCATCAATTATGTAAGTGTTTTTTTTCTCCTTGATATACACCGTATGTCCTAAATTTCATAGACACCTGCTCATCCAATGATTCTTCTGAAATTAAGGACACTGTCCTAAAACTTGAGTGTTTCCTCAAATTGGATAAAAGCATGTGCCAAATGAATGTAATATAATGTAACGTAAAAGAGAGTTTGTCTTACTTTGCTGCAGCAATAACCTCTACTCATCCAGTAAGGTTTTACAATGTTGGATGATTTCTGTGAGGAGTTGATTCCATTTAGCCACAAAAGCATTAGTGAGGTCAGGTACTGATACTGGATAATTAGGTCTGGATCACAAACATCACTTCAGCTCATCCCAAAGGTACTGGATGGAGCTTGATTACTCTGGAGAACACAGTTCCACTACTCCACAGTGCAGTGCTGGGGGGTTTATGCCCCTCTGGTTGACTCTAGGCATTGGTCATGGTGACATTATGCTCATGTGCGTCTGCTCCAGAGCATCCAGTTCTATTGGCAGTGCTTTACTATGGAGAACACACAAGCTGTGTATGAGCAATTGAACAGTTGTGTGCGTTCAGTAATTAGAAGGGCTTTCTCAATACTTTTGGACATATAGGGCCAGTTTCCCAAACAGGATTTAAGCCCAGCCATAGACTATATTTTCCTTGGATAGAAAATCACTATTTAAAATGGAGTGTAGTCCAGGACTTGGTTTAATCCCCGCCCTGGAGACCAGTCCATAGTTTTAATGAGCATATCAGTAAATGCCGGTGGCACAGATGCTTGGAGTGCCGTGGAGTTGTTCTGGTATACAGTACAGCCGTTTAGACAACTACTGCTGTTCCAGCTGTATAAGTAGCGTAGACTTGGTGGGAGTTTCTATTTGAACAGGCTCTAGAATGCCAACAGAGGATAGACATGAAATTTACACAAAACTGAACTGGAGCACTTGTCCAGATAATGAGTGGTCTTGCAGGTAATTGCCCTCCATGAAGGAGTAGTGAGTTTGGGCTACTGGACAGTGAGATCTGCCAGCTGAAAGTCTCGCACAGTTTTGAGTGTGCTTGTAGCAGGAGGATATCCAACCATAATCCATCATGTTTCAGCTGTAATTACTGTACATAACTGTAACTCAGAGTGACACTTGAACGGGTTTTCCCAGTTGGGAGCTCATAATTACAGACTCCCCAAGATCTCGCTTACTTGAGTGGTGCATTAATAGGTTGCTGTTCATTTACATTTTATTCTGCAAATGTGGAAATCAGCTCTTAAAATGACTTCAAATGTAACAATGGGCAGTGTAAGCTAATCCACTAATACTTGTCCAGCCTTTCACATCCTTAGGACTGATCTCCTAAACCCAGATTAAAATAAAGTATAACGTTGTAAAAAATAAATACATAAATAAATAAATAAAGATTCATCACTGGCAATACAGCTTAATCCAAGATGAGGTTTAAAACATGTCTGAGAAAGTGTCCCTTTTTAATATGAATTTTATTCCATTTTAACCCTTTTTGAAAATAGTATGCCATAATATGCAGTTTCTACCCATTTTGGTGGTCTATAATTGACAGAACTAGAAGCATTTTCTAAAAATTGTTATTCTAAGGGGCCCAAAGAAAGATGCTAATGCCTTTGTGTGAGTGCAGTGACCATTTTCCATTGCTAAACCCTGTGTGTGGGGAATTTTGTAATTTCTTTTGTATTATAACCCCATAAACACCCGAGACCTGATAGCAGATCCATGCTTCCATTTGCCACTCTTGTAGCTTAAGAATAACTCAATCATATTGCATTCTTTTCCATGTGGTTACTGCATAATAAGACTCATGATGTGATGAAAAGGGTTTTAAGGGGTTTGTGACCTGTATTATAATTATGTGAAATGATTCACATTCCCAGTGAATGATGTGGGCTGATTTTGCTGTTTACCGTCCTTTACGCACTTCCTGATTGATCAGTGAGTGTGGGTGTATATTTAAGTCTATGTGAGTGTGTAGTTTACGTGTGTGTGTGTGTGTGTGTGTGGCAACAGGCACGAGGGGAGCGTGTGCTGTGGTTGGACAAGAATGTGTTCATGCTGCCGCCTGTACAAGCTTTGTCTCAACACCACTGGAATTTGCCATCACTCAGGACCCAACCCCCAGCATGCTTTCCTAAACCCTCCCAATCAACTCATGTACTAAGAGCTTGTTGCATAATGTCATACAAGTACAGTAATTTTTTACTTTGTGCACTTGTCCTGGATATATTTGAGATAATAAGGTAAACAGTTGTTATTTTATATGCTGATAGTTTGTTTGTGCAGGTGGCACTGAATATATATAGTTACCATTTCTGTGGATTTCAATTTAAACAGACCTAGAGTGGGCAGCAAGGCATCTGTTTTGTCATAATGGCACTGGTAGCTTTTTGCCTCTACATGCTGGATGAAGCATCACCTCATTTCTTGGATATCAGGGCTATTTCTGTACCAATATGAGAATGGGTATGGGACATAATGCCATACCCCTGGTGTGTAAGCTCACACTCATTCACTGCGGCTGGTATGGGAGGCATTTTCCATTTAAACGGGCTCTCAGTAAAACCTGTATTCGTGGGAACGTAGTGAACCTTCAACAATGCATGCCTGGCTTTCCTGCACCTTCGCTGCAACAGCTGAAAAGTACTAACTGTTATCTGAGAGTGTTGGAGCGATCCAGAGCAACAATAGGAAGAGTAATCTCCTAAATACAGACAGCTGGGAAAGCCATGGATTAGTTCTAAATGGAGGTATGGTAACAGAACTAAACAGCCTGTGCTCATGATGAGTACTTTTTTATGACTTAATAGTCATGGGGAAGATTGTAGGTATTTTGATGCTTAAAACGCTTAGAGGTATGTAATACGCACTTTAGTTGTAGCACTACATTGTTTTGTCATGATAAACCAAGGCCGGAATCTATGGATAAACCTAGGCAATATGACAAATGGGTATGCTATAGTTTTACTGTGGAACCAACTGAAGTGATCCAGACGTATGGAGAAGTATCTGAAGTTTGACTGACTGATTTGGCACAGAAAACTGTTTTCTTCTCAGAGTGTCTGCCTCTCACTCCAGCAGGACTCCTTGCGAGCCGGATGAGTCAAGGCAGGAAAACCATCCTGACCCAGTCCCTCAGTGGGTCTCAGTACAAGCAGCCTTATACAGTTCGCTCCACTATGGCCAACTGGAACAACAACCTGCCAGTTGACACAGGAGGTTACTAAGTTTAAAATCTATTTTTAGAGCCTGTCATTCTGTAAGACTGGAAATAATGTCAATTACAAAATCGGATCTGTGTTGATTCAAATTCGGGCCTCCTGTAAGCCCTGGGAATTATTTCAATTGTTAATAATGCTTCAGGTGGATCGGATGACGCGTACTGCCCTTTGTTGTAACTGAGTGCTTCCAACGGACAAACAGGTGCTGTGATTCTCTCACTCGTCCTGTCTGTCTGTCTGCCTCTCACTCTTCCTTACCCCTCCCTCCCTGCTGGTTCCTGAGGGATGCAGTCTCACTCGCTCACCTCTGGGGGACCACACTCAGCAGATCTAGTCCGTAGGCTTCATGTTCAAGCCACAGGGAGCTAAATTTACTCTGCCCATGAAATCCTACCCTGCATCTCCTGCACCCCTGTGGCTGTGGCCAGCACCCTGGTGCCAGTGAAACACGCAGGTTTGGTTTCCCCTGTTTGGATCCCCAGATGGGCCGCGCGCCTGCCACCACTTCACATGAGTCGGCGTGTGGGCGCGACGCATGTGTCTAAGCTTCGGGAGCAGGCCAGGAAGGAGCTGGGCGCTTACTGTAGGACCTGAGGGAGTTGTAACGAGAACCCTATGAAATTAAGGATCATTCACTGCTCAGTATCTGCTCAGCTGTTTGGGTCCCTAGAAAAACATTTAGCCGGGAGCGCCCAGGCGCAGAGCTGTCGTCTTATCCTCTGGCTCCAACTCGCCCTTAAGGTTTAGCCCAGGAGGTGCAGAGGGCACTGCAATTCTCTAAGAGCTGTCGGACCTTTCAAAGGCGGTGTGCGAGGCACTTTATGGCTTAACCTTTGCACCCTGACACACGTGTCGCACATCTCCACTCTTAGCATAGCACATCTTGTCCTGTCATTCTAATGACTAAGGCAGACTAATAACATTCTCTAACCAGACAAGAATTCCACAGCTGAATTCTCAAGAGAAGCATCAACCATGAGGGAATCCTCAACACCCCCCGTCAAGACTCAGCTACCCCTCCCAGTCCGTGATACTATATAATGTTCTACTGGTCATGAAAGCTGTACATCAGAACTGTCAAAGTGGGGTTGTCATTAACAGACTGAGGCAGTTAATACCGGGCACATTCTTGGATCTTATTCGAGATGTTCGTGACAAAGAAACAGATACTCGTTTGGATTGTGGGTTGGGAATGCAGCCCTACAGTAATGCTTCGGACTTGTCACTGAAACATAACTCATTTCATCCATTTAATACTGTGCATATTTTATAGTCGTAGTATTAGGATAAGTTTGCAGCGCACATGGTTAGCTGATGTGTTTTCATAGTCAGATAGTTAGGTGAAGTGTTCTCATAGTCAAACAGGGATGTTTACCTTGGCCTTCGCAGTTTGGGATGAGCACGACACAGCTACCCCAGAGAAGTAAAGTCAGAGTTACGCTGTGTGTCATGGCGCACGGCAAGCTGAAATAGAACGAGAGAGCCTCTCATTAGTATTTGAGAAAACAGAGTTAAAACTTCTTTCACTGCTTCACGCTGCTCCTAAGAAAACTTATAGCAATTATCGAAAAGATGGTCAAAGAAGTGCCAATTTTTGTTACCGTATTAACAGGTTCAGATTAAAATGTTCAGTTTAAAGGCTCTGAGGTCTACTTACACTACTGGTGTGGGGTTACACGACTTACATTATTGGTGTGCCATAATTCATTTTTATGTGACTATTTTTCAAGCTGAAACAGGCTGTTATTATACCTTCAAGGCTGGACCTTAAGTTCTGATTTGCTGTTGTATTCTGTGCTTCAAAAAGCAGTCCAGGCTGAAACACTCCTTATAACTTCAGCATAAAAGCGTGGTGCGAACCCACTGTAGCCTGATGGATATATTCGAAATGTGTTCGTTTTTGTGACTGCACATAAACAGTGAATTCAAAAGTGGCCGTTTTTGCAGCTTAATCATTATATCTAGTCTATACAGACTGGAAGTGGGTGGTACATTTTAAAGTGTCAGCTTTATAGGGTTTGCATGCTACTTTAAAGACTTTCATAAAAATAAAAAAAGTAAAAAAAACAAGCTAGGAAAATTCCATGATAAGGGCTGTTAAAGACTTGTTTGAATTTCTAACACATGGTGGTAACATCAGGCGTTGATATCAGTGTTGCTGTTTATATTCAATAAATGTACTGTTTGGGATAAAAACAGTAATACATTGTACAGAAAATGTCCAGTGAGAGCTTATGTAAACATGCTAAATCTATCAGTGCCTGATGTGTTTACTAATGCTCCTCAGAGCAAAAATCTGTACACTTCCATGTTCCCCAGGCAAGTTGAAACAGTATTTACATTTTTCGTATGTCCATGGTTGAATAGGTTGTACAGTCATTGTGTCAATGCAACGTCTAGATGTCTAAATTACTGAAACAGAGGAATGCTGGTACCTCCACCCATACAAAAAAAGACAAAACGTTTGGAGCTCTTCTCTAGCACCTTATCAACCCTGTGAAGACTGAACTGAGGTGAAACCTGATCATGGAATAGTTAACAGACACTCTCTCAATAATTTAAACAACAGTTTGAATCTTTAATGGTGGACATTTACAACAAGACCAGGCAACTCCCCTGCCACCTTGTTTGCTTATTGACACAATTACTACATACTATTGAGCACCTTACTGTAGAAGCAGGTTTTAATTGTTTAGATATTTTCCAAAACATCTGTAATACACAGAGTAATGAACAGGAGAAGCTATGCTGTATAAGATTAGCAAGCCTGTCTCTGTAAATTACACTCAATTTATGAAATCTGATTTGCAGATGACCACACAGGGGTCAATCCTTAATTACTTATCCAGATGATACTACTATTCTCACTTCACAGAGAAATAGCAAGTTGACTTTTCCAGCTCTTGAAATTGAGAGAGAATGAGAGGGTGTGTGTTTTTTCAGGACACTTTGGCATGACGTTACTCTTCTGGGCAATCTCTCAAATGAGGTCCATACACTGTCAGGGTCTTAGTAATGTACACTGTGGTCCTTAAGGTCCAAACGTCTATCTTAAAGGAGTTTAAATGTACACCGCTTACATTTTCCCAGAGAAACTGGAAGTATTTGCAGCCGGCAAAGACTGTATGGAGTCAGTGGAACTTAACAAATATAACGGCAGTGGAATACCCCGAAAGATGTCCACAACTGGGGCCTTTTTCCGATGTCATTATAGATAGCAAAGATCTATTGTCTTTGATGCTGGAGATGCCGTGCCAGTTATCAGTTAAACTTTCAGCCCCGTCTCTCATACGGGCACCGGACGGTGAAAATAAACAAGCTATTTCTATTTGTTCTTGTCTTCTTCACAGCTCAATCACTCAAATATAGATTATCGCAGACGCTATTCTTAGCCGTGTGTAATCAGTGTGTGATAGTTTGTAGGATGCTGAAAATGAAGTGAGAGTATCCGTTTTGGCACTCGTCACCTTTTTCCTTGTTAAAGGCATCGAAGGCCTGACTGGGGATTTCACCTCTTTGTGTTTTTAGTAGCATGTTCATTATCAAGCTGAGACAAACAAACACCCATTAGCAGGTAGAGCACCGGGAGCAGTTTCCGCTTCTTTAGAGAATCTTTTTCTTTTTAAAGTGATAAATGTGATTATGAAGAGCCAGAAAGTTGAAAGAACCTCTACATATGAAAAACGTTCTAGATCAAAATGTTTTATTGCTACACAGCCTTTCCATTATGAGAAAGATCTAAAAAAGTATTCACACTCTCACATTTCATCCACTAAATTCTTTTTTGGGCACCAAAAGTGGTACTTCTGTAGCACTGCTCCAAAGAACCCTTTGGGCTCCTTTATATTTAGAAGCGTAGATCTATATCAAGCATCATACACACACCTAGTTTCTCTCCTGGCAGCTTTCTAATGTGTGACTGATTGTCACATATTGTATTTGTGACTTTGTGGCACATTTTGCGTGAGATCAGACTTCACAGTCACTGTGTTAATAGTACTTTATCCTATTGGAACTCAAGCCATTCTAACACTGGCTCAGGGGACGTGTTCATCCTGTCCACCTACAAGAAGCAATGCGCTCATGCACACCTAATGTCACACTCAAAGTTAACGTCAGTAGCCAGAGTCACAATGTCACCACGAAACAGGAGGTGTGAGTAGAGGATGCTGTTGGGATATTCTTGGCGAGGTGTTTTTTTCCTTCTTTCGCAACTGTTTGACAGCCACTTGGCTTTTTTCCACAGAAAGTCTCCATCTCTGCATTCCTTTGGGAAATGCAAACCTTATATAAGGCAATTAAAAGCTTTGGAAGTACATTCAATACAATATTGCCTGCTTCTACATTCTCTGAAGGTTTCTCTGAAGGTCCATGGCTTGGATGTATGGTTCTTGAAGAAAGCTTTAATTGGTATAAACTAGTACTTATTTGGTAAATAAGTTTTTTCCACCCACATATCTCATTTCTCAAAATGTTTCTTCAAGGCACCATCCGTCGAAACGAATCTGTTCCTTCTATTGCATCTGCATTCTGTCTGTGGTATCACTCAAAACAACTATTTTTAGCACTTTCATTTTTGAGAGTGTATCCCGATTAGATAATAGTGTTAATTATGTAAAGTATAACGTCAAGCAATTCAGTTTAGGCCTGATTTAAAGACAGTTAAATATTTCAGTGTGTAACACACTTTACCCATATTTGGGACAAAAAACATTCTTTTTTGGCTGGTTAACAGTAACATTATTCATTACTGGCATGGGTTTGTCTTATGATCACACATAATGAATTCTCAAGAACAATAATTACAGCAGAGAACCTGTCTGGCAAAATGCATAAAAAAAACTCAATTCAACTGACAACTGAGGCCGCAAACCATGAGACCATGTTGTTGGTGATTACGTCTCAGTACATCTCAGTACATCATTCATAAACAATTTCTAATAATAATTTTGTTGGTGTTGTCAACAGAAATGAAAGCTCAGAAGATACACTCACTGATACAGTAGATGCTGCACACCTGGGCTGAGAAGGCTTGCTCAGTAGAATGCAGGAGTCCTCAGGTGATGAAGTGACATGCGTACACACACACACTGCTCACCCAAACTACACAGTAACTCTCAGAGTCAGCACAAGCAAACACACACACACTTCTCAGTCATGAACATTTACACACGTTCTCGCAGGCTGGTAGTGAGGCAGGATTTGTTGATAGAAATGCTTGTTGGGAAAAAAATCAGGCAGAATAAAGACAGGCAAGGATCCACCTCCCCACTCAACAGCACAACCTGCCCAAGGACCAGCTTTTAAAGAGACAGGCTCACTTCATACACCTCCCATTTAACACTATTCACAGAGACACATGCAGCTCACGTGCCATGTTCCCTCACCCCTGCCACACTTTTTTTTTTACTATTACTCACTTAAAAATAGGGGTTCTTCAAGGATCCTTTAGTGGAGGCAAGGAATATGTGCAGAACCATGGCAACTTAAAAAACCATTTAAATGGTCTAACTATCCTGGAAATTTTGATTGTCAGGTATTATACTCTGCATTGACAGAACTATTAGTATTCTTATTATTATTATTATTAGTAGTAGTAGTAGTAGTAGAAGTAGTAGTACTGTTGTTGTTATATATATATTAGGGGTGTCAAGCGATTAAAAAAATTAATCTAATTAATTACAAGCTCTCTGATTAATTAATCTAAATTAATTGCAAACATTTTTTGCCGTAAAAGTATTTAAAAATTTAAATGAATTTTGGCATATGAGTGAATGAATAATCAACATTACAGACTTTCAACGTCTCTTTCATATAATAACTTTTTTTGCACTATTCATGTGCAGTAATTCACAACAATCAACAATATGACAATATGCTGAGGGAAAACATGCTTAAGCAAGAACAATGATAGAACTAAGTCCATCTATAAGGTGCCGTTTAAGACAATGTACATACACGCACGGGCATCAGAAGCATTTTTAATGTGGGGGGGACCCACTGTTGGGGGGTCTGGAACGGGGGTGGGGGGTGTGGGGTGATAGCTATAGTGTAGTGTTTTCCTGGGGGGAGCGCGGGGGCACGCGCTGCACTCGGCGTCTCGCGTATTTCACTCATACAAATCGCTGGGTGGATAAGTGGGGGGACGAAACAAATTATTTTTAAGTGTCACCCCCTAATATAATGGTTTTGGCCCATGCATACAAGGCAACTCAAAATAAACTCAGCAGCAAAGACCATTTTGCAGGGGAGTTAGTAAGTGGGTCACAGTTAGTAAGAGGCCGGCCCCTGGCGCTGGTATCAGGCTGTGTTGGCTGGGACCGGTGGGTTAGCTCCTAAATGTTTTGCGTTGAGGTGATATTTTAGACATGATGTACTCAGATGATACAAAAATTCCTTATTGCATGAGTTGCAGAGAACAAAACTCCTATCAACCGTTCCGTCTGTCCATTTTTTAAACGTAAACTTTTCATTCACTGGGCCAAAAAGCGCGTTCTCATCTGCGTCCTTCATTTTACAGAGCCACTGTGGCAGAAGCCACCATGCGATTAATCGGCGTACATTTTTTTTAAAGCGTTATTTTTTCTGTGATTAATTGATCGAAATTAACGCGTTATTTCGACACCCCTAATATATATATATGCTAAGAGTGACTATTTCACACTTACCTTAACATCTATCATTTTGTATGGGCCTCCTCAAGCCTCCTAATAACCTACTTAGTTTTTGCTTTCTAAGGGGATGTAATACTGTCCAATTAACAGCTTATTCATGATCCAGCAGAAATGTTTGAGAATTTTGTGGTAGTGAGAGTCTTTCCTTGTTGCTGTAGCGACAGGCGAAGCTCCTGATATTCGGAAAGGCTCTGCTGGCGGTGGTAGCGAGGGAGGGAATGGCTTTTCAGCAGATTATCTCCACAATATCAAGTCTGCGCAGTGTTTTAAAGCAGGTATCTACATGTTCACTCCACTGTCTGACGAAAGACGACAAAGATGCACAACCAAGCCCACATATGCAAATGTGCGCAAGGTGAGACCACACATTAAGCGGCGTCTCTTAACTATTTTATAACAGTCAGGCAAAGATACGCTGACCATTCCCAGTACGAACATATATCTCATGTGTCTCATGTGTCTGGAGATTGCTCACGTCTAAAATTAGTGCAATTAACTTTAGTCTCAACAAATATATTTTCAAAGTGCTTCCTTAAATGCACTGTATTGTATTGCCCCATTAAGCACCTGTCAGCCCGTGCATCTGTTCCGAAATGGACATCAATCTCTATACCATCAGTTACTGTGATGGTTCAAGGTCTTTTGTTCACTTGATTCTGTCCAGCTTAAGTGCGTTCCTGAATAGTGTTGGGCTTCTGCTCTGCGCAAATTAAAGCCATCTGAGTCTGCGCGAATGGAAAAGCCCTCTAAGCTCATTTGTTTTGATTGCTCGGCTCGTGTTTATATTGAGATAATAGCATGTCTATTACTCCAGCTATTCAGGGCAGCCATTTTAAGAGCACATTTATGTTCCACTCTCTTGCAGCAGCCTGATTATGATGTTTGTACTAAAAGTGGCAATGCAACAATTGTAGCTTTTCTCTCCGTCCTGTGGTATTCGTGGTCTATGCCATTTCTTTACTAAAAACACATTGATAGCAGGTGCAATTACTGGTTAGAAAATTCAAGACTTCATCTGACCAGAATACTTTAGTATTTATGTTCTTGATAGCCCATCAGAATGACTGCTTTTTGTCTGCCTGACTCTTCGCTCTGTGAACTCCACATATTCTTGAACAATGCATGTTAGTGGATACAGGCGAGATAAGGAAGTCTCTAGATATGAACATCCTGATAGTATTCATCGTGGCTCCAGCGTTCATGCAAGCAGTATTCTGCCCAGATTCACCTCCTGATACAGTTCCCAGCACTTTAAAGCAGCTTGTGCTGTTATCTCTACGGCTGCTGCTATCAGCTCAATGGGAAGTCTTTCTCACATGCAAGAAGCTTCCTTCACCAGTTCAGTCCCTGAAGTCCACCATGCTAAATAAACACTCAGAGTCGACCCGCTAAACTGAAATGTTAACTGTAAGAATCTCTTCACCACTGTACCAAATGTGTTATTGTCCTCTGATGACTGATGAGTCGACCACATTCGCTTTTTTTGTTTCCCTGCGACAGGTTTAGTCTAGTATTTGTCCGTACCTGCCCTTGCTTCATTACAGCAGCCCTGGAGTCACAAAATATCCCCCACTCTGAAATGAAGATGCATCTTCTTAGTTTCTTCTGACTATGAGCCATGAACAGGAAGCTATGTGGGTGTTTGGCAGTGAAAGCTGGAGAGCCTGCATGTGAGGCATACTGTGCCTTTCAAGGAACATGTACTTTAAAAGCTCTCTAGCAATCACGCTCAGCCCATACTTTTAGACATTTATACTGTTCATGTGTAAATTCTCGGCATTTAAAAAATACACGCTTCTTAAGAAGATCAAAGCGCTTCCAGAGAAATGCCCTTTTGTACGGTTTGTAAATTCACCTCATCCTCTTTGTGCTGCATCAGTAGCGCGCTCACATCTCAAGCATAAAGGTGGATGAAACGGTAATCTCGTTAGGGAGAAGCTCGCTGGAACACTGGTTGTGTGTCCACAGTGGTAACTGTTACTATAGCAACAGAGAAAGGATGCTGGTTCTGTTTGGATAGGTTGAAGCATCCTTCCCCTGATCTCTTCAACATATTGCTCCAGTGTTGGACATATGGCACATGGTGAGTCATAGGACGGTTTTAGTCCATATTTCCACCCAGCTTGAATCAAGTTAGGCAACCTTTAGACCCTGTTTTATTTCCATCACGAGCATTCTTGGAGTGTTATACGTGTGATCTCGCTACTTTATTCACTGATATCTCACCTGATCTCATTAGTGCCTATGCTAAAGATAATGTTTGCTTTCTTTTTTCCTGCATTAGTGAGGCAATTCAGAATCGTAAAAGCTGGCCAGAAAAGTAAAACGGAGAAATAGGCCTTGTCAAAAAAAGAAACAAACCTAGAAAAGAATCCAAACAGTAAATACATGCAGTAATTCTTTGGTCTTGCTATTTTTCCAACACATGACCACAAAGTGCAACTTTTTCTTCCTACACTGCTGCAACCTATCTGCCACTCTCACATGTGTAACTCTGCCCTCTCATCAGATGAATTCGATCAGCCTTGTGTCGTGCCAGAGACCACAGACTGTGAACTCTGGGGAAAGTAGATTATAGTGTCTGTCACCGTTTTTATTAGGAAGCGGTGGTATTTACGAACTCTGTTTACTGCTCGCTGAACTCTCCCACGCCTCACACACCAAAGCAATGTGCCTGCCAGGGAAGTTTCAGCGTGACCATGAGATGCAGATAGGTAATATAAGGCACCATCTGTATGAACAGACTTAGAGCCATTCTGGATACGCATATAAGACTCATGATTTAACGTCTAAATCTGTAAGGGCCTGAATGTGGATACCCACACTCATAAAAGCATGGCTTAGATCCACAGTAGATACCAAATAATTGATAGTACTTATTAGAGCTGTAACAACGCACTGTTGTAATATGACAATTAAACAGGTGGCAATGTGTATTGTGAAGATGTGAGGACTTCTGTTAATTGTGACCAATCTAACTGCATCATTTGAACACCAAAGTTTGCAAATAATCAGCGAAAATCAACACCCCATTCAAATGCTATGATGTCATGCGCCACACTTCTCCTGCCTCCCAACTTATATCATTTCATTTCATCTTTTTGTTCAAAATATCAAAATGTGAATCTGGTATTGTGAACAGATGTGTGTATCATTACACTACTAGAATTGAATAATAAGCCTTAGGAGTAATAAATAAATAACAAGCCTTTAAGGTACATACCTATTTTAGCAGTCAGGATATAACACCCAACCAGTTTAATTAGTTCACATTTGTACAGTTTTTTTTTAGTGTTTCTCTTTTTTAGTAATAGCATCCACCTACCCCTTGCGCTGAGCTGAGCTTTCCAATATCATCTCCTACTCTTGATGTCAAGGTCCAGCGCTTGCCTGTTTTTTGATCCTGTCACTTCACTGTGGTGGTCCTCTCTGCCTTTCAAGTGTGTCCAGCTCCTCTTAAGCTGCACGTGGCGGGCAGCTTCCCTCTGTGGGGTTAAGTTGGTGTGTTTAGCTGCAGACAGCCAGAAGGAGGTTCAGCTGACCCCTTCTCCTCCTGCCCCCTTTCATCAACCCCTCATGGTCAAGGAGGTGCACGCAGCAGCCCCACTTCACACCCTCTCACCCAGCCTCAGCCTGCGTGGCTGCTCACACTTTGTTAGACACAGTGACAGTGGTAAGTTAAACCAAGTTGAGAAGCCCTACTTACTGAGACAGCTTACGAGCTTTTTTTTTTTTTTTGCTCCGGAATTAGTGGGAGCAAAACCCAGAAGTGACTTTCTGAGCTCTCATTTCAGAGAATATGGTTTGTTTACATCTTCCAGAAGTCCATGGGTTTCTCTCTTGGGTTGCGGCGACAGCTTTAGAAGCTGGATGAGATGATGCAGTCCAAGTAGATGTTGGAGATATTGTTGTTTGTTTACAGAAATGTTATGACTGTATTGTGGCAGATTTCCTGATTTACGAGCACTGTGGTTCTACAGCATCAGGAAGCAGCAGTTCTGGGGAGTCCAACAAGTTTCTCCAGGTGATGTGGGTATTTCCACTGCAACCTGCAAAAAGCACAAAAAACCACAGAGTCATGTCCTCACAGAGCGGGAAATTGTTCCTTTCTCTTAGTGATGTTCTGCGCCCCTTTTCTCATAAGCTCGAACAGGAAGGGAAAAAATACAAATGTCCCAAGGCCTCTTAATCTATTTGACTTTGTGCTGAGCTGCAATCCCTCTGTAAGCCCTCCTGTATTTGGTGGAACGTCACAGCTCTGTTAGGTGAAACAGAAAGCAGGAGCAGCTGATCTCATGACCAGATGTGCTATCATGCTCAGTTTGTGATGCCAGCAGAGAGAGAGAGATGGTAAAAATGTCCAAAAACCAGAGATAAAAAGGCAGGAAGGAGCACAGACTCATAGGAGGCCAAACGTGAGCCTCATGAAGTGAAGAAGCCGCTAAGACTTGAGCAGCGAGAACAAGTCTTACGAAGAGCCAGTTTTTCTTTGCACTTCGGAGATCTTTGTTTTGTAAGTAGATATCACTCAAGTCATTAACACCCCCTGCCCCCCATGTGCGACAAGCGGCAAGCGAGAATTAGCGTTCCATAGCTCAGATGCTCTGCTCCTGTCACTTAGAGGAGGGTGCTGATGGTGCGGCCTGCCTGTTGCACTGCAGTAAATACACTGTGGCTTTCCTTCTCTGTGCAGGGGTGGTGCTTTGGGCCCATGGGACATGGCCTGGTTGTTGTAACTGAATCCTACAGCTCTTTGTTACATGGCTGGGAGATGAAGAGAAGGGGTGGGTGGGGTGTTGGTGTTGCATGCTAAATTTGACCAAGCCCAGTGGTGACTTTGAAATAGCCGCCGGTCGAGGGCCTGAGAGGTGGCACATTTAGATGTATAGTGCAGCTGCGAAATGCCTTCTCCTCTAACTGCTAGTAATCTGCACACAATGCAGGGTGTGTGGGCAATCTGTCAGCAGACAGAGACCTTGATGGCTGCCGTATTGAGTGACCCCCAGATATGTGGCACGTAGATGCTTCCCCAGCCACCTGGCCCAAAACTCTTGTCTGTTTATGTTAGGATGAAAATGGCGCTGAACGCTTGGAGCGGGGAACAACAAACATTCCACGCTAGCAGCAGCCTTGACCCCTGAGCAGCTGAGGCTCGGGAAGAACACGAGGGCCAATGGGCATTTGAAACCCCAAGATCCGGAGATGATAGGAATAAGCATCCTTTCTCACAGCCTGTTAGGCGCAGCCACTGTGAAAAGCATCTTGAATGCAGTTTGGCCTGAATTCAAGCGGCCGCTATACATAAAGCAGCCTCTGCACATAAATCCATATGATCTAGCCCTGTGGTGCTTCTCTTTATAATTTTCTTTTATGCTTAACAATAGAAGCTGGAGAATGAATGAATTTGCAGTAGCTTAGTGCATGAATATGCATAAATCCATGCTCAGCATGTGGGTAGCTTTGAAGAGCCATTGCTGGGTACTTTACTGCACTGCTAATGCAATTTTCTTTTAGTGTATAATTTATGAAAATAGCATACAGTTATAGGCAGGGTGTATAACATATCAGTAGTAATAGTTATACTGAGTTATACTGTTGCAGAAATGAGTAGCTAATTTCTAAGGCTGAGTGACAGGTGGAGCAGTCAGCATTGTAACCTTAGCCTTGTCTCTCCTGAGAAGCAGCACAATGGTTGTGATTTATGAGTGTGGTGCGACTGACCCCCTTCTCACCAAGCAGCCCCGAGCCCCTTCTCAGAACACAAACAGTGGTGTGATGTGGCGCGTGGAACGCAACAGTTGAGCTAACAACCCCATGCTATGAAAGTATGGCTATTATGATGTCGGTATGGGACAGCGCTCAAATTTAGCTATGTTAGCTTGCAGCCAAGTCATTGTCCACACTTGCCACATGCAGCTGATTGCTTAATTTCAGTAAGCTTCTAAAGCCAAAAGTGTGTCTGTTAGTTTGTTGACAAAACTCTTAGGCCTGTGCAGCATTTTAAATCTAGTCACTGCTAAAGGTAACGGAAAGCCCATCATTGTACCAATGAAGAGGCGTATGCTGATCAACCATAACCACACACACTTTCTTTGTAGCCTGATATCCCTTTTCTCTCCTTCACAAGGCTATATGATACTGAAGAGTGAGTAAGAGACCCTTTCAAAGTTGTCTTCAGCCACAATCAAATATGAATGACCTCTGCGTGTCTGGAAGGTAGGTAGTAAGCAGAGAGAGTAAAGGTATACATGGAGGGAAACAGTCTGCCTTCATCACACCAGTCATGAGGGTTTGACACCCGATCTTTGCTACACTAGTAGGGAGAGAAGTCCAGGGCTACATTATTCACTCCTACAATATGATAGAGTCATAAAAAATGGCTTGATAATAATAGAGTAAAAAATCAATAAGGCACTTTCTCAGAGTTACAGACCGCAATTCTGCATCACAGATACAAGAAAGGCTAGGAGAGAGAACCCTGCCTTATTTTAGAATGAAAACACGCCATGCCATGAGTCAGAGTATTTTTGCCCATGTTATATTTCATTGAGAGGCACTGAGAGGCAGTATCTGCTCTTTACATTGTGTAAACAGTTTTTAAGGAGTGCATTATTAGAAATGCTTCATATTGTATTTGAATAGAATATTGTTACATTAAGTTCTATTAAAAGTTAAATTTGTTTTCCTTTCTTCTGTAAAGTAACTATATTCAAAGGTTTTGCATGGACAGCAATGATGAGTTTTTCGAATGTTTGATTCTCATGCCAGAAGTAGAAATGAACCAAGCATCGGTGTAATGCAGAGGTGAGCAACATTACAATAAGAAAATGCATCAGAAAAAGACCCATTTAGACCAATCATAGGGAACACATTTTTTTTTATAGTAACAGCATAAACTGCACAGTAACAAGCTGATTACCAGTCTATTATGCTAGAATCTTATGCCAGATTATTATCCATCTTCTCTGACCAGTTTTTTTTTTGCAGCTTGAGTGTATTTTGTCCATTCCACTGTGTTTGCAAAGCCTCAGGAAACACCATAACAAATGTAAACAGATGTAAAGTGGACTCTGGGATTCTTAGCAGTTCTTAATAAAGATAAAAATAGATATAAAAAATAATGGAATTGCTGTGTGTGAAGAAAAAATGATGGAAGAGAGTGCATGTAGACGTGAATGAGCTGCTGAACTTGACAAAGGAGAGGACTATAAAGGCACTTTTCCTTAGGCGTACAGGAACCTGGTACCGGTGTTTCTGACTACTTTTTCCCCACAGTTCATGGCTGGTCGTCGTCCCAGTCCCAGTGGAAAGTTGTTCTGTCAGAACTGCTATTGTTATAGTGGTCTTTCATTATTTATAGTCTTGTTAGAGGTTTTTTTTTATGGCATTCTTAAGCCGTGCAACGAATACCTAACACAGCTAACTTGTTAGCGATGGTACACCTTCACATTTCTCACAGCAACATAGAAGACTCCCAGTTGAATTTATCTTCAGCCCAAACAGATAGTAGTGCTTGTACTTCATCAACTTCCCAGTTGTTAGTTTGTGTCTCCATTGTTGTTGGTGTTTTTTTTTTTTTTTTTGCGAGGATTGTAAAAAACAATGGCTTCTTTCCATGTTGTGATGACAACATTTCGACCAATCAGAAAGCAGTGACACAGTCAGCTCGGCTGCGGCCTGCTTTCAGCTCTACCGTCAAGCAGGGCCATGACAACTCAGGTACGGGTTGGGTACGGGTCACTTTATTTACAGTGTAAAAACGGCACGGTTCCTTGTGCCAGTGGAAAAGGGCTATGAAACTCCAGAGTGTGGCTAAAGATGTTGACAGCAAGTATAAACAATATGATAAGGTAATAAGAGGAAAACATGCAGTTTGACCAGGGAAGATGTCAAAGAGTCAGGATAGAAAACTCAAACCAATATGCCTTGAAAATAGAAAATGCACAAAAAAACAAATGAAAAAAAAAAATGGGTGGAAAGCGAAGTCAGTGTTTGTGACAGAACGGTAAGAAATGGGCTGAATGAAATGAGAGTAACAGAAAAGCCAAACGAAAACCAGCACTAACACCTAAACAGAAGAAAACAAGGTTACAGTGGGATAAAGAAAAGCAATCAAATGGGTGATTAAAGGAAAATTATATTCAGTGATGAATCACGAACCTGCATCGGCCAAGGACGCGATGCTGGAACTTTTGTCTGGAACCATTCTTATGAAACATAACCATGACTGCCTGGAGACATCAAGCACTTTATGATCCCCCTCATTTATGGTCTGGGGCTACATGTCAGGTAAAGGACCAGCAGAGACAGCAATCATTACTTCAACAGTCAATGCACAGGTGTACACTGAAATTTCTTATTTCATCAATAGAAAACAGGTTTGGTGATAATGAAGTCATTTTTCAGGATGATTATGCTTCTTGCCACAGAACAAAGAGTGTTAAAGATTTTCTTCAGGAAAGACAGATCAAATCAATGACATGTCCCACAAACCATCCAGTTCTAAATCCCATGGATGTAGGGTGGAAATAGTTTGTGACAAGTCCCCAACCAGCAAAGCTGATATGTCAATCGCTATTCAAGAAAGATGGAACTAGTTTGGTGAATGTTGTTTTTCATTAGAGAAGTCCATGCCTCTAATTGTGAAAAAATACTAATTTTTTGTTGATGATTCCATAATTTTTGCCTCTACTTGCCTCTATATCTGCAAAAATATGCTATTATAGGTATTATAGGGTTATAGGTATTTGCTGATGGACACTTTTTTAACCATGAAGTGATGGACACTTCATTAACCATTGCCATATTAAAATATATATCTTAAGGAACTGATGATGACACTGATCTTTATAAAGGTCCCAGTTACACAGGTAACAAAGCATCAATAACTGCTGCTCCGCTTTTATGGATTTTTTTTACTATTATTTGATCTGCGAAGATCAACAATGTTTTGCCAAATTTTTACTGTGCATTCTTTGACCTTTCTTATTCTACATGACATAGTCTCATCATATTTATGCTTCAAAGGGAAAGGTAAAAGTTTCTTGTGTTTGGGTATAACAGGTTAAACATAAAATAAGACATTTGCATTTTCAATTTAAAACATGAAAATTTTAATTATACATTTATAACAGGGTGCTAATAATTGCACTGGTCAATGTATTCATGGAAAATCATTGTGCAAGCCTCTTCTGACAACAAGGTTCCCATTAATTCTCTGATCAAAACCATCTCCTTGTCCCAGCACAGCCATGGAACTGGTCATGGCTGCACTTTCATCTTCTTGATCAAAGCTCCCTGCCCTCTTCTTTTCAGCATGAAATTCACATGGCAAATACTGCATGGGAGGAGTCCCACGAGGAGCGCTGCAAACCTTAATGCATGGCGTCATGGGAAATTTACAAAACAGTCTGACTTCAATAAAGCGTGCCGTCTAATCTTGGCGTTTAATGGCGGACTGTTCACCCTACAATAATCCCCACATTAATCTGGTTTCAGCAGGGGAAGATTTAGTGACTGTGATGCACGACCACCATATCTATGAGGAAAGCGTTCTATTGTCTAAAAAAGTGCACATTTCACTAACAGCTCAAACAAGCCCTACTGTTTGCTTGAATATGCTTTACATTCTCTTTTGTTTAACACTATTACCATACTATTACACTTGTGTTACTTCTGCTCCTCAATGATCCAGTAAAATATACACATATAAACACATACAAATGTGTAATATTAGATTGCGCTGAGTGGACAATGAGAAAAGGCACTTCTCTTTAAGTCTTGTGTATAAAACTTGCTCAGTCTCTCTACCACATTCACGTGTTCATGTTAGTACAGAAGCAGTTGTTTCCACATTATAGGCCACAAACATTCTAAAGAACTCACCTGTGACTGAACCCCAAAAGTCTGAACCAGTAGTTCCAAAAGCTTAACGTCTCTCAAGTCCCTGAAAAGCTCTCTCCGTAGAGTTAAACGCCCATGTGTCGATTTGTTGCTTACTGCAATATGTGAGCGTATTCACACAGCTCTCGAGTGCAACTGTACTCTCTAAACCACCTGTCTGTTGAGTGATCCTCTTCCAAGCGTCACACCAATATTAACGGATAATGCAGATGTGAGAGCCTTGACGCCGAATGAACGTCGAAAGAGATAAGGGAAGGCTGTCGGAGTGCGGAAATATTCTAGGGTATTATACAATTACAGTACAGATGTATGGCAGATAGACTGTAATATAGGGGAAAGTGCAGGGCATTACGTCTCTAATTACATACACTCTTGAGCGTAAGCTGTTGTAAACCAAGAGGGATCTGAAGGCATGAGGTGACTCAGTAAATGATGTCAGGGACCCCTTTGGATGACCTGGCACACTTTTGGGAGAGCCACATTTCTTGTGTTTCTGGAAAACCTGTGTATTTATGCCTTCACCTGTTTATGCATATGCGTCTGCTGGTGGTTGTGCTAGCGTACATATCCATTTCTCTATCTACATGCAAGACTGCCAAATGGTAAGCTAGAGTTTCTTTGTTAGTTATCTATGTCTTGTAACGAATAGCAGCGAGATTGATTTAAAGGTTGAAAGTGACTCTCTTGCTGTAACTATTGATAATGTATCTGCATGCTATGTGCATGCTTTAAATCATGCTGCATGTAGCCTGTTTCCCAGATGCTGTAACACTGGAAGACACACTGTATAAAGACAAGGCTTTGAACCCAGTGGCACCTCCTTACCCATTAGTATTACCTCATACTTAGAAGGAGGCCATCGTTCACTCAAGTGTACTTGTCAGCCAGTGCACATGGCTAACGTCTGATGCCTCCCCGTATAAATACCCTGAATCTATTTTAGAAAAGTGCAAGATTTCGAGGTTGAGGTGTCCTGTCCTTCATTTAAGTGCCCCCCGCCACCATCGACCCCAATTCAGTCTCCTCTCTCCACCTCGAGACCCCAAGAACCCAGCGTCACCATCAGACGATGAGAGCCTATAATAACTGGACACCTGATCCGTGGCTGCTGAAGGTGGGGGTGAAGATACCTCATAAGACACAGTGTATCAATCATGCAGACGGTAAAGGTTCGGGCCAAGGGCAGGGGCCGAGGAAAGGGGATTCCCCATGTGAAGACAGGTGCCGCTGAAATAGTGCGACAACAAAAGATGCCGACAGCAAGTGTAGCCCAAATCAATAACAAATCTTTTCGGTTTCAAAATAGCCGCCCAAAGCAAAAAAGGAGATAGTACTGCTACTGTTGCTACTTTGTTGTGCAATTTCTTACCGGGTTTAAATCACTATCATTATGTCTGTCATTATGTGCATTATTATCTTGCTATGATGTTCAGTAGTCCACCATATTCAATACTGCGCAATGCTCTTATCGGGTGTTAAAACATTATTATTATGTGCAATGTCTTATAATGTGCAGTAGTGTTACCATGTGAAGTTTCATGTGAAGTTTTGCAAGTGGGTGCTAAATCAATTCATTATGTGTATAAAGTATTACTTATTTTCTTCTGATCTGTACTACATGCAATAACATAGTCCTAACTACCATCTGTGTTTTTACTAATTCACTTAACTGTAAGTTACTATAGTATTTATTTTTTTTTATTTTTTTTTTTTTACAGATTTTTATCGAATTTGTTTATAGTTTATTTTTTATATTGTTCTTGTCTCTGTTTTTATGTATGTCTTTGCAATCATAACTTAAGCAGTTTCCTCCGGGATAACTAAAGCTTTCTGATTCTGATTTAGAAGCAGCAACAATATATTCATTCATGTTTATTATTAAAAAGGTGAAAGGAGTCTTAATCAAATAGCCGACGTGAAGCATTACAGCTGCCCAACTCAGAATGCATTCATAAGAAGAGTGTTCTAAAAAATCATGCTGAAATAATGAAAACAGTTCCCAGTTTCAAAAGCAGTCGCACACCACATATTTAATTGAAGCCATATAGAAGATGTGTTAGCTATAAAAGAGGTTCCATAATTATATGTGAGGTCTGACTCACACCATGACTTTCAACAAGGCCAAATAGCCAGTAAATTACAGATACACTATTCATAACAACTGCACATTTATTTAGTGTGTCATGAAAACTAGGAATAAATGTCAAACGTTGCCCAGCTGCATCAGGAAAGACCAGTGGTTACAAACAGTGACGGAAACTATGGCCTTGACCACAGAATCGAATTAGACCCTCTGTGGCTGAGCCTCAGCTGTAAAAACTGTACACTGAGAGCTTAATAAAGCTGGAATTTATTACTTAAATATGATACAAGCTGGCATGAAAGACCAGAGGTGCACAAACAGGTGTAAAGAGCGCAAAACCTGGAGGCAGTGGACAAACTTTTTGTATACTTTTACACTTAGAAGAAAACAAAACATGCATTCAACTCACAATTGCTAAACATGGTGGTGGATCTATAATAATACGGACAGCTGTCTTGTAGTACTCATTAGATCAGATCCGGTTGTGAATATAATTTCATTTTATAGGGCCACCTTTACAAAAACAATGTTATCTTGTGATATTTCCATATTCCAAAGGAATAATGCCTCCATACATGTGGCTAAGTAAATTAAACAGTAGCTGGATGAAGGCAATAACCTTCATCCAACTGCCTTCATCCTGGATGAAGGCAATAACCTTCCATAGAGTCTTGCATCACCAAATCTTAACACTTCATTTTTTATGAGAAGTGTGAAGTAGTTTTCTATTTTCTTGATTCCTAGAAGAACTAGGCGGCCCAATATCCCACCTCACACCAGTCAGGATATATAACAGCATTCCAATAAGGACTCCTTATTGAGTGCTGGATATGAATATTTTGTTGGATCTTTCTGGTGTGTCTGTCCACCGTGTCCTGTTGTTTATATTACATTCCTTGCTCTTCTTAGTCCCAATTCTTGTGGATTCCAAACAAAGTACAAAAGTTGATTGTTTGTAGGCCTGCTTCAATACACCTGTTTGATTTGGTTTTTTAGAAGAAGAATCCCCCAAAAGGTGGGGGTGGGGGTGACTTCATAGCCGTGGCTCTGTTTCTCTGCTTCACTGTCTTTTGAAAATCTCTTAAATTATTTAAATAAATATAATATATAATAAAATAAAATAGTGAATGAAATAGTGTTCATTCACAGTCTCTGAATTCATAGAAGAGTGCGGGCAATGCAGAAGCTGTTAGCTTGATGAACACATCTGGAGCATGTCTTTTTTGAGCGGACTGCACAGCTATGACTGATGATGACTGATGATGATCTGAGCTTACGGTAACATGGAACTGTACTAAAAGCGTTTGTCATTACTGTTGTTGAGTAAGTTTGTTGCTGTGGCACCTGGGTGGCGTGTGTATCTCACTAGGGAGTGCTACTTACAAGGCTGCTCTTTGTATGCCTACAGCTAAACAGCGGCTAGTGCAGGGACCAAGTGGAGGAGGTGGTGAAATGTGGCGCTATTTCAAGTCTGACGCGGGGCACTCAGCCTTTGATGTCCGAACTACCAGAAGATTACTTTTATGCCAATGCTGTCATCTGCCGACAGCTATATACTGAAACATCAGCAGCGGATCTCTCAACCTGCAAAGCCCGTCTTGGGTTTTCACCAGAGATGGGGGGCCTCTGAGAAAATGAGAGAACAGTGTTGGAGGCGGTTTAAAATAACACCAGGAGCAGAAGTGGAGAAGCGGAGGTCAGGACAAGACCAGCAGCTGCCGGAGCTGGGGGTTGTACTCCAGAAGCAATGGGCATGCTTACCATAGCTTACATTGTCTGAATAATGCAGAGACGTTCTTCACTGTATTGTTCTGAGTCAAGTGGATGGAGGTGGTGGGGGTTGGGTGAAGTGTGGATATTGTGTTTCTTCTAGCACAAGCTTAGTCAGAGTTGTGCTATATCCAGGTGGAAGGTGGACTGATTCAGATTGCCCTGTCTGTCATTACCGGGTATGACCAGCTGCCTCTACAGCTGCAGTGCTGCAATTAGTCAGAAAGAGGACCAAATCAGAGCACCTCACTGATTACTGATGGGTTTTGATAACAAGCAAAGTCATGCTTAATGAGCACTAATGAACCCCCCCCTCCCCCCCCAATAAATTGCCCCAGTTATCACAATTGCTGTTAGCAGTGTGAGTCATCAAGAGTACCACAAACGATGAGCTACTAATGAGGACACCGTAAAGAGGAAGACAACACAAAGATGAAACTGTTCACGAGCTAGATGCCAAGTTTCAAAAGACTATAATCTATTATAATACTATAGCCCTGCATTTACATGGATTATACAGATTATATAGTAGTGATAATCGATGGCCATAAGGCACCATCTGTCATTCGACTGACATTAGGGTCTTTAAATTTCAGATAAATCAAAATCCAAGTTAAACTTGCTGTGTGAGCAAGGGGGCGACCTGTTTGCGTGTGTTTGTCTGCATACACCACTCTGTCATCAGCTGATGCACTTCACAACACAGTAAAAACTCCACAAACACTGCCAGATATATGTATGTTTAACATGAATGAAGTTGATAAAAAAAATTCAACTACCTTATGAGAATGGTGATATCAGTCATAGACACAAAATTTCAACTGGTCCAACAACAGGAAGTGAAAATCAACAGACAAACGGACAGATTTTTAGACAGATAAGACTGATGATGCATGGGATAGCCAACAAGAAAACACATAAAACTGTAGGTGTATGAATGTTCACATCAGTTGCTCTGGGAGTTATTAGTGATATTTGAAATGTTAAGCTTGTAGTGAGTTCCACATATTCTTTTTTTACTACTTCATGCTGACATTTTAAACATCTTAGGCCACTGGCAGGGCAATTAAATTAGATCACGCTTACTGAGAGACATGGGTGAATTTTAATTAGAGGTTGCGTATGACAGAAAGAAAAAAAGAAACTGACATTAAAGCTGAGGGAACATAATAATGGGATTTTCTGCTGACAGGCCTTGCTGTTTAGCATGCCTATCAGTTTTCCTTATTTGATGTCTAAATGGAGGCATTCCTATTCATATTAAAAAGATTTTTTTGAAAAGGTGACATCTCAGCTCAGAATGTCAGCTGTTTGTCATCTCCACCGATTATAGTCTCTAAATGTCAATACATTCAAGAGCCAGCACCATATGGTGCTCTCCTAGCTTGTGTTAGCAGAGAAGATCCTCAAGGAATTAGCCAGAAGATCTTTTACCACTAATGTACAGCTCTGTTTAATCTACTCCACAAGCACTGGTGGTTATCCTCCCCTGGTGGCTTCTCTTGGTATTGTCAGTGAGTTTAAAATGAGCCGATCCAGAATACTATAATACTATAATGGGCCTCACCAGCAGCATAACACAACCAACCATTTTCATAAAAGTGTCTTTCAAGGACAGGCTAAGCTAAGTCACCCAGGAAGCGGTCCCAAGAAAGGGCAATTTTTTTCAGAAGAAGTTGCATGACGGGCGATCAGTGCCTTGAGGAATAAAGCCCGACTGCATCCTTCCCCCGATTCACATTAGGAAGACAGAAGCCCTCCCATACTCTCCCTTGCACGGAGAAAGAGCAGCAGGTTTCCCCACTGTGCTTCGAATGGATTTTCCAGCAGCTCAGAACCAGCTCCAACTGTGAAAATCAAACATAGCCATAGGCCAAAGCTACTGGTGAAGTGTGGAAAGGAGAGCAGTGCCCCTCATAAGAGCCATGGCAGCACACACACACGCACACACACTCACTCAGCATCATTATGCATGTTCTGTTACCATCTAAGTGGTGGTACCTGCAAAGCTACAGCTTTTCTTTTGTGGCTGGACTTTTTTTTAGAGTGAAAGTGCATGTTTACTCTTGAAACATAAAAAAGAGATCCGGCCCTCATTGAGCCCTTATCTGTTTCAATGAGCGCTTGTTAAAACTGTTCGGTCTATTCAAACGAACAAAACAGACTCTCAGAGGATCCTCTTGACTGGTGTTTGAGAAAAATGGGATTTTGGCTGCTGTTTTTATTTTAAACAGTGGAGAGAAGCTATCATTTTCACTTACATGCCGTTATACCACAGCATGTTCCGCATTATTTTGGTATATTTTGATATATTTGCATATTTGCTTAGGAACCAAAAGTAATTAAAGGGGAATTCCACCAATTTTTCTTTCTTTCTGCAAAATGAAATGGTTAAGTTAAAAACGAAGGCATTAAGAGAATGCTCTGTTCTAAAGAAACTTGGTCATAGGAACCAAATGTTTGAAGAGTTTAGTGCTGCTAAAAGCCTCCTCACAGAAATATTATATGGTTACAAATACATGGCTAATGGCTTAGACACTGATTTATGATCGTTTTGATAGAACATCTTGGCCCTGCTAATGGTGATGAGGTACATCTTGGACATTGTTAGGCCTCATTGTCCCCAAAGAAAATTCATTTTTACAAATTTAGCACAGTTTAGTACTCAGAGGACACAAGTAGGTTCATGGTGGGTTTTGGATAATAAATAAAATTGTTATATTTGTGCTGCTATCATTGTGAACCTTGATTCCTATCATCACCACTATAAAGAAATCAGAGTCAGTCAGTTTCTATACAACACACCATTTTACATCAAACCTCTCTGAATGACTTTGATTACATCTCTGTAATTGAATTAAGCTGAAATTTTGAAAAATCAGCAGAATTCCTTCTCAAAGTAATTTTAATCCAAGAAAGCAGTGGACCTCATGTTGTATTTCATCCTGGTGTCTGGGCTTGAAGGAGCTTTGACTGCTATATGGCCGTGTCAGCAGGTGTTGTGAGAAAAGAATGAGCTGACTTGGTATTTCTTACTCGGTATTGCAGGTTTGCTTCTCTGAATGAAATGCAAATGTTTTGCTCTGGAGCAGGCTACATGTCATGATAACAGCCAGCAGGAGGTCTGGGGTCAGCAGACCGTGACTTCTGTGGTGAGGCGTGATCTCTACCGGCTGTTCTGAGGTCAGCTGTCTGCATCCTTGACAGTCCAGTGCAACATTACAATTCCATCCCCAGACTCGGTCTGTCAGACGAGTCGCCTCTAACCTGAAGTAAGTAACTAAGCCTGGCAGAATTGATTTTCTCTTTAAATGCTCAAGCACATTCAAACACTGTGGGAAAGAATCTTTATTTTATCCATTACCATCCCTGCTATACCTGAACAGAAGAGAGGTGGGTGTTGCTTCACATTCACTTTGTTTTGACACACCTATCAATGAAAAAATAAGGGAAAAGGATTCAGACCTTTATGAGACAAGATCAAGACCTTGTTGAGAAGTGAACCAAAGTCAAAACCTGTGCTTTGCATTTCATGCCTTGTATTCTTTTTTCTGAGACTGTGATGCTTTCTTTCTCTCAAACCCGTTTCCTCATTCAAGGACGGCTCTTTTGTGTGGGAAACATAGGCGACCACAAAGTAACAGTCGAGGCAGTGTTTCTCAGTGACTTCTGGCCAAGGCTATTTGAGAAAAGCGCTCACCGATGACACAAGCTTCGCATTCTGCAGAGTTTCTTGTGGCACTGAAACTTGAAAAGAACCCTTGACTGCCATCTGCTGCTAGCGTTGCAGTCTCAACTATGGAGCACTGGTGCAAAACTTTGGCCCCATATATCAGAGATCTCAGAGTAAGAGTGCTGATCTAGAAGTTACAGATAGCATGGACTGTTTATCTTAAGAATACCATGTTTTCGAAAAAACTGTTCAAGTACAAATGAGTAAGGCAGTGGAACGCAGTAGTGTATTCAGCACTGGGGCAGAAAAATACAAAGTACAAATCCATCTAAACCTTACCAAAGTAACTTAATTAATCAGTTTTACTATGAGAAATTCACTTTTGTGACTCCAGAGGTGATGTGTAAGCACAGATTGAGATCTAATGCCAAGAAAGTTCCACAACATGATGCATTTAGTAATAAAACCCCTTCTCACATGAAAATTGTCTTTCCTTTTCTCATAGTGACTCAAGATGAAAGACTGGATTGCTTTCCTACCAACCTGGTGCACTAAACGTTTCAGGCTGCCACCTCCAGGGGCTGTGAGAGCTGTGACTCACCTTGGCTAACAACCACAGACCCCTAACAGCAACCTAGTCCGCTGTGGTTTTCACACCACGCCTGCGGTCTTGCCACTAACACACCAGGATATCCTAGTAATTTGGAGGCAAGACATTTCATCTTGAGGCTAGTGGGATGAACGCACAAAGACCAGATACAGGTTATTTACTGGGCATTGCAACATTTTTGCTGGCACCACAGCACTGTCATATACTGATGAAAGTAGGCAAAGCTGCAATTTTTGGATCCATCATCAAGGGGGCATGAGGTCAATGCATATTGCCTGCTGGAAAGAGTGCTTGCATCACTGTACATAGGCAACCAGGTGACAGATTCAGTGTCGAGGTAAGACTCACTATGACTTGTTTCCCAGTTGAGTTTGCCTGGTCTGCTGGGCCTGGAGGAGGTAGGCTACGCTTGGCAAGATTAATGGCCTTATGCCTTCCCTCTATGTCCCTGAACCTGAAAACATTTTTCAACTACATTGTTCTTTTGGTAGTTCGTGGCAGGATACCAAGCCATGGCTTCCACTACCTCAGTCTTCCTCACGGGACTCTCCATGGCAGCTTCCACCCAGGAAATACCTCCTGTTCAAGCTGGGAACTGTGTGTGACACCTATGCTGGACCGTTGGCAGCTGTGGCTATAACTGCTTGGCCAAAGCCGCAGCGAAAGGATTGCGAGCCAGCAGCCAGAGAGGCTGTCACTGGGAAATGTTCCTGATGGATGCGCAGTTAACTGGAGCATGTAACTGAGTAAATGCGCCTAACTTATGGTTGTAAGTTTTATATTCTTTGCTTGGCGAAGTTTAGTTTCATTCTTTTCAACCATTGGACACTTCGTATCAGGACAGGGGTTGCTCCTGGGATCTAAACACCAAATAGGTGAATTAACCTAAGACAGCAGGTAAAATAAATACCCTGCTTGAAGTAAAGTTTTCCTCCTTTCTCTTTTCATAGTGACAAGTCCACAGATTGGACTGCTCTCTTAACAACCTGGTGCCATTGTTGGAGCTGCAGGACTCTTCTGTGACCCCTGTAGGCTGTGAAAGCAGTGACTCATCAGCAAGCTACTGTAACAGCCACGGACCCCGAACACTAACCGGTTCCACCATGTGTGAATAGTTTCTGTGGTGCCACTATTCCTACAGCGCATGCTGGGTACAAGGCATTCTCATTCTCACTGGAGGACTACATGGCTGTGATTTCTGGTTATAATGGGGAAGCTGATTAACTATCCATGGACGTGATTATTTACATCATGGTCTAATCCAGCATTTCTCTGCAAATTATTATCTCATCCTTATGTTAATGTTTAAACTGACTCTTTACTATTGTTGAGCAAGATCCCTGTCATTCCCTGTTTGGAGACATGTATGGATGAGACCATCAACATTTGTTGTAAAGGCCAGTTATTTATTAGCTTTGCTGGGAAGTGGAGGAGTTACTGGGCCTACAAGTCCACCAAGGTACTACCACTGAGTATTTCCTACAAACAGAAAACTTTCATTGGCTATTTTGTCATCACACTGCACATTCTCTTATTCTTACAGGATCAGTATAGCCTGAGGGAAGCTCTAAGTGTGTATCATTCTCGTGTTATTTTTGGTATGCATCATTAACAGCTACTGTGGTCATGAGGCATAAAACAGAACGCTAGTTATGAATATAACTGCTGTTCCATGAGTTCTGGGTGAACACTAGAGTTATCATTGAATGTGCAAGACGATTCCCTTTCCGTGTTACAAATGCTCTTACTGCGCTTACAAACCTCCTTTGTCGGTCATATGAAACCCACTAAACCAGTTACATTGGTTAATACTGTTGTTCTCCTAAAACCAATTTGTGAAATCTAATAATTCTATTTCTGAGAGGAGTACTTTACAAAGTACTTTTTACTGTAGTAAACAGATACAGAGATGGACTGAGGCTTATGTAACTTGTTTATATGCTAGTGATATTCTAGTATGCTGAATGCCATTAGCAGTGTTGGTCTGCGGGTCAACCAGCATATCGCCACTGCTGGAATATGGTAAATGGTAAAATGGTATCTTCACAGAGAAGGAAAAATATCAAAAATTTAGAGTAGAAGTTAATGTAAAAAGCTTTGTTTCCATGTCTGACTATCTTGGGGATCATGCTTACATTAAAATAATGTAAAGCATGATCAGTATTTTCAAATGATGTCAAAAAATACAAAGCCAAAAATGGAGATATGGAGTATAATCCTGAAAGTGACATTGTATTATGGATGCTGGTAAATTGGTCCCCCAGTATGACCATTCTGGGTGACCACCTTCACCAGCAGCAGACCAGCACTCACCAGAACTCCTGCTGGTCTTAGATTAATTGCCATGGAAGGTGGGTGCACGGATAACCCTAATTTCAGAAGAAATGTAGGATGAGCTGGAGTTTCCAAACTTTTTTGACATATAATTATGTAACAAAGTCAGTTCACTCTGAGCTTTACACACTTCTACATTTAAATGACTCTTCTTCCCAGTGTGTTCCTCAGGGATCCTAAGAGCTCAGTCCGAACCTGCATGGCTCTCCTCTGCACAGCTTGGGGGGAGGCAGCCTCGTACTGTAGCACCTCAGTGCTGAAACGCATGCTCCTGCAGGTCTGCGAGTTTCGTCAGGGTGAGAAGGAGTTTATTGGGGTCTTTGCAGGGATTTCTCTCCCACCTGAGCTCGCGCCATGCGTGGGGATTCCTAAGGATTACCCGGCGTGCCCCGCGGGAAAGATGGCGGTGTGAGAGGAGAGAAGGAGATAAAGTTTATCTCGGATCTCCAGCTCGACAGGCTCCACCGGGGAGCAGGACCAGAGCTTTACTGGGCTGCTGAAGACGCCAGGGACTGGGACCACTGGCTGGACCCTCTGCACGGGCGCTGTCACACGGTTTTTTTTGTTTGTTGGAGGAAAACCTGGAGTAGTTGCAGTTCCTGAGCGACGCTAGCAAGTGTTAGCAAGGAGAAGAAAGTTTATCACAGCTCGGAGAGAGCCGGGAGACCGTGATTTACTCTCAGGTTTTCTGTTACATGCAGCGTTTGGGAGACAGAGGAGGTAAGAACCGAAAGGGGTACGACTGTGTACGTGCTTGTGTCCTAAACCAGTCCTGAGAGAGGTTTTTATTTTCTGAGTGGCCCAGAGAGTCCGACAGTCTGTCTGTCTGTCAGTCAGTCACAGGAGTGGAGGAGTGATAAACACACCCAGCCGAGCAGAAACGCTGCTTAACTGTGGCTGGAAGGAACAATTTGACAAAAACGTGTATTTTTGTATATATTCTGATAGAGAAGACGACATTTAGATGAATAATCAGTGTATTGGGGGTGGATAGAAAGTGAAAACGGGTCCAGAGTGAGGAGAGTCAGCCCTGAGGCAACAAAAAAATCAACCTGCCTTATTTAGCTCGGACGTCGTTTTCCTAGCTCGTCTGTTTAATCCACACACACAATGGTCACTTTTGTTAAAACGATAGTTTCCTGCCCTTATTCAGCTCAGCTGAGTGGAATCTTATTGCCTTTACTAGTCTTACTAGCCTCTTTTTTGACTGAGAGCTTAAAAATGAGTCCACCAGTCGTGATGATGTCCAGCGAGACGAGGAGATTTAGGTTTCTCCCTCAACACGATCTGTCTCTGCATTGTAGATAATCACAATACTCATAGTAAAAAGGTTAAAAGTGGCGATCACATATGAAAAGTGAGTTATATGAGGCAGATCGCGAATGCTGGAGAGGTTACAGTTTCGTATCTGTATGATCTGTTGATGCAGAAGGAAGGATCTGCGAAAGGAGACGAGGATAAAATCGATGGTGGAAACTGATAAGGGACTCCTGGTCGATACTCTGAGCAGGGGTTTATTTTAGGCTGAAAAAAGGATGCTGGATTTAAGCACGAGACCGTGATTGACACTGCTGGTAGGGACTAATCCCCGAGGATGTCCGTTTAGACCGTTCTCAGGGGCTGAAGCAGGAGAACAAGTCTCCAGATCTCCTCAGCAGGGGAGAAGTTGAGCTGCTTGGTCCAAAGAGCCCCTGCGTTTTTAAACGTTGGGGTTAAAAAAAACGCGTTTGCTTTGCTTTAGTCGCTCTGCTTGGACGTCAAGCACTGGTCTGATGTCTTTAATCAAACAAATGTGCCCTGTGAGAGGCCATGTTCGTGCATTTATCTAAATCCCAACGTGTGCAAAGTAGATCAGCCTGGTGACGTCAGTGTCTGCCCTGCACAGGGGGGAGCTGAAATGGCCCACAGTGTTTTTCACTGAGTAATACTCATCCTCAACTCTTCTGCTTCCACACCCCTCCGGCATTGATAGAGTGTTACTTAAAACTCATTTACAAGTTCAGAATCAGAAAACTTTATTGATCCCGGAGGAAATTGCTTATGGGGCAGCTGGTGGCCTAGTGGTTGGAGAGTTGCCCCTGCGATCAGAAGGTTATGAGTTCAAATCCCAGGACCACTAGAGGTACCCTTGAGCAAGGTACCGTCCCCACACACTGCTCCCCGGGGGCACCCCGCGTTCGTGGCTGCCCACTGTTTTGTTACCATTTGCTGGCAAAGTGATGCAAAGTTGACTTTATCAACAGAAATGGCCCATCGGGTTTCACAGAGTTATGCTCATCCTCAACTGTTCTGCTGCCACACTCCCTATGGCATTGATAGAATACTACTTAAAACTTGCTTACAAGTTATGCAGGCATTAAGTACCAGCTTATATGCTAATAAGCAATGAATGTTCACAAAGTGCTCCTCCTGCTTCTTCCACTGTGTGGTTAAAAAGGCTCGAGGCTTTATGGCTGATCTGAAACTATTCATTTTTGTTACCCATTGCTGGTAAAGTGATGCAAAGTTGACTTTATCAACTCCACAGTGTTTCACTGAGTAATGCGCATCCTCAAGTGTTCTGCTTCCACACTCCCTCAGAATCAGATTCCAGAGGAAATTACTCTTGGGGCAGCTGGTGGCCTAGTTGTTAGGGAGTTGCCCCTGTAATGAGAAGGTTGTGGGTTCGAAACTCAGGACTGCTAGTAGTACCACTGAACTACCTTTGAGCAAGGTACCGTCCCCCCACACTGCACCTCGGGTGCTTCACATTGGTGGCAGCCCACTACTTCACTTGGTGAATGGGTAAAATGCAGAGAAAGAATTTTACACTGTTCGTACTGTGTCCTGTGGTGTGTTCACGCATGATTTTAAGGGGCCACTTTACTTTACTTTACTTTACTTGTTATGTTATGACTGCACAGAGACAAGAACAGTATAAAGTATAAATAAATCCAATAAAAATCTTTATAAAATCCTCAATATAAAATACACTATGCTATATACACAAATGCTGGTTATAAATACTATAGATAAGTAGCATACAGTTAAGTGAGTTATGCAGGCATTAAGTACAGGCTTAATATCCTAATAAACAAACTATGAATGAAGTTCTCATGCTGCTTCATCCACTGTTGTGTTATAGGGTCGAGGCTTTATGGCTGATCCTAAATTCATTTTTCTTACCCATTGCTGGTAAAGTGACATTGTCAATGGTTTGTGTCCCCCCAATAAAACCTGGGATTTCTTAATAACGTTGTAGGTAGAGATTCAGTTATTTGCGGAGAATGTGAGATGTAGAACATAGTTTTTTTTTTTTTTTTATTTTATTAATACTTGTGCGGGCTGAGCTGTCTTTTCCTGGCTGGGTAAGAGTGTCCTCGGTGTGAAACAGTTAACATTTAACTACCCTTTAAGGTGACATGCATTCATAAAAGCAGGTGTGCCGGGGGTAGCCCTGTAAATACACTCAGTTGGCCCCTTCTTTCTTCCTAAGGGCTGCTTTTGGACATTTATGTGGTTTTGGGTACTAAAAACAGTCATAATTCGTTTTTACATGACTGTTTTTTTTAGCTGCTCTTTATCCAGGGTTTCTGCGGAGTCTGAAAAAGTCTTAAAGTCAGAAATGAAAAAAACTGAATTTAAGGCCTTAAAAAGTCTTAGAAACATTAAGATTTTATGTACTTGGTCTTAAATTGCTTATGTTTAGGTCTTAAACATCAACTTGTGTTTAATGCTATTTCTGTGGCGGTGCAAGATTCTCTTATGGCACAGTGTATATTGGTTTGTGTTGTAGTTCTTTCTTTCTGCAGCTCAAAAGTCTCCAGAAATCACAGGCCCTGACCCAGTATTATAAAGTTGTCCCAAAATTGTTAAGTTGTTACAAAATGAAAACTGGGTTTTTTGACAACAAAATGGGCAAGCACATGTGGTCTGTTAATTATGAAATATAAATATGAATATTTTTAAGGATTGCATTGAGAACATACTCTGCATAGAGAATATACTGAGCATAGAGTGAGGCATACTCTCAATCAATCTGACAGTTTTTCTCACTGTATCTTCAGACTGATGTGTGAATGATTTCTTCTCTCTATTGTGTCTCATTCAAAAGGTCTGGGCTGAATTACTGTGATTTAAATGTGACTTAATGGAGCTAATCTGCAGTAGACTGAATTGGTGGCTGTGTGTAATACATCAAAACAAGTACAGGCAGTTTTTACAGTTTACTTTCCATATATAAACTGTGTTGACCTGGAACTGAATTGTATATTTTAAAAACAGTGTTATATACTACATCAAGCTTTGTTTAAAAAATATGGGAAAAAATGAGATATGGTCTCTTTAAAGGCCCTGTAAAGGACTTAATGGGGCCTCTAAAGCTGCATTAAAATGCATTGGTGGTTTACATGCATACAGAGGTGTGAACCTGTGAAGTGATGAAGACTAAATGAAAGACATAAAAAGGCAGCTTCAAGAGTCCTGTCAGTATGACTGTACATCTCTTCTCATCTCACTTCTCCAGCTGAAAGTGTGTTACACACACACACACACACACATGCACACTGATGCTTCTGCTGTGTGTCAGTTTCTTAACAGGCACAGTATGATAATGCAGTCCCCCGTGGAAGTTTGTCAGTTATCAGGAAAGAGCCAGTGTGAAAACGTTTATTGAAGGGTTTGTTGAAAGACAGTCAAGGAGCGCTGCTCATAGCGCAGATTAGCTAAAGAGCGTGTGGACGCGAGGGATTTGCCGTTGGAGGTTGGGAGATGGTGACAAAAGATAATTGCTGCGTGTACAGTATGTGCCTTTCCGATCCTGCGATCTGTGATGTAGAGCGAACTGATAAGTGATTTTAATCAGCTATTAGCATCTTTTGCCCTCTCTCAAGGTCCTCACGTTGTCTGTGAGATTTGGACGTTTGGAAAAGAAATTCACTTTTGGTGATCCCTGTAATTGGAGCTTGTAAAACAGAGCGGTTCAGTAAACTGTGGCAATGAAATCTGTGCTGCAGATTTGTGCTAATGAGGAGAGATCTGCCACAGGCGAGTGCACTTTGACACACCATCTCGCATTTTAGGATGAGAATCATCTCTTTTGAAGAAGGCAGCTGTTTTATTCATGTTTCAAAAACAGATTGATTGAAAATCCATCTCAGACCCAAGTGGTGGGAGGTTTTGAGGTCCTCTGCACCGGATCGTTAACCATACAGGAAAATCTAAGAGTAAACATTCAAAATAATGTCAGGATCATTTTGGCATCTGTAGATATTTGTGTTCAAAATTACCAGCATGGCATAGGTGTTAGATCTGATTTACATTTGTAACCGAAATGACCAAACTGGTAGGATTTGATAACCAGGCCATTAAAATGATGTAAATGATGCTCAAATAAAATCATGTTCCATTAACTTGATCTGAAAGATAAGAGTGTTTTTTTCTTTTTCCTTTAAAGATATGAATTTTTGTCCTGCAGCAATGTTGCATTTGCTATTTGAGTTGAATTTATTTCCCAGGACCTTGGTTTTATAAATGTTTGTCCTCATTGACGTATTTGTACATGAAAAATATCTTCATTGTCTCTATATCAGTGCATTCCTATCTAGAACTCAGAGTGTAGTGAGAATGTTCAGGCGATACTGAGTGAATATAATTTGGGGTTTCAGAAATATTGTGTTACCAGGAGGTCTCACAGTTCATGTGGTTCAGATATTCTTGCAGGTCACTTTAGTACACGGAACACAGGATCTCTTTCGTGGAACAGAGTCAAACAGGCCAGTAGCCCAAGCGTGTCTTAGTTAGAATTAACGTGCCATTCCTAGGCGTTCCTCACATTCCCTTTAATGTTCTTATCCGCTCTGATCCAAATTAATTATTTGTAGAGCTGCTTGTTTGAGCAGCCTTGTTTTCAACTAGAGAGAGTACACTCTTTTCTACTCTGGTCTGTTGAGATGGAATGCCTAACAGTGACTTTCAGCTGCTGAAAGTGTTTTACCAAATGTAGAAACAAAATGTTTTGCATGATGACTATGTTTATATTTTAACGCTTGCTTGCAAGTGGAGAAATTTACAAAATGCATTAGTGCATTCACAAAACGTGCACGGCTTGGAGAAGGATTTGACTTGTTATTTGATAATGGTATAGTGTGCCACATTCATTTGTGTACTTTCCTGTTATGACAGATAAACTAACCTTTTTAACCTAGGTAAAGGTGTAATAACTGCTTAACACTGCAAAAACGTCATTAAACTGTTATCAGCCACCACCATATTCCGAGGTTTTTGCTTTAGATGCTGGCCAGATTCATCCTGTAATATAGGATGGCCATGGAACCACATCCTTTCTGATTCAGAGATTTTCCATCCAGTCTTTAGGGACCCTACACCAGCCTGTATTTTTATTCTGTTCCAGCTCCAAACCCACCAGTCAGACAACCAAATGCTGTGAAATGCCAATTACCTGGCTCAGTTGCTATGAAAATGGAAACGACATAAAACTGACTGATGGTCCCCAAGGACTGGATGGAAAATGTTTGGATTAAAAATTTTATGCTTACATAGTCATCCTACTTGGAATGGTAAAAGGATCTCCACTTTGGTGCTGAGCTGGTGCCAAAAATGAAAAAGAAAAGAAAAAAACATCACTTTTCCTTTTTTTGTACTGTATTAGGCAATCCTGTCTAACCGACTACACCTGGAGAACAACATGCCGAGTATTAGTGCCTTTACTGGAGCACCCAGTCTGCCAGTGTACCTAAAATGAAAGACATTTGAAAGCAAAAGGAATGTTTTTGAGCCAGAAAGACATACTAGTTTGAGTGTGTTTGTTTGAGTTTGCTGTGACTGCTGAGTAGAACGCAACAGCACATGTTCTGAGACCGCCTTCTGACTGAGATCGGTTGAAACATCATATTGTTGCTTGCATTGCTGAAACGCCACCCAGTTCTTCACTGTCCCCATGCTCTTTTTGACACATGTGATGTGTTCTTTTAATTGTATGTGCAGAATGGTTCAGGTTCGTCTTCTCCTGTTGTTTGCTGCCATTTAGTAGAAACAAGGCATCAGGATCCTATAGAAATAACTGACTTTGAGGTAATACCGTGGACCTTAGAACCTAATCAAATGGCAAACAGTGCTGTCAAAAAATATTAGACACCAGTGCTTCTCTTGATTAGCATGCAGTTCTTTGCTGACAGTAAATATAAACACTTCCAGCACCAAGCTCTCGTTTCTGGTTGGAGCCACACTCACTTTTACTTTGTAATTATGGAAAATACAGTTCAGAAATGGATATTGGTAACATCCAACATTAATTTGTTTTTAAAATGTTTGGTTGATGTGCTCTTGCCTTGGGCGTACTGGTTTGTTTTGCCAGTTTTGACTGGTATTGTATACAAAATAGCAGAGGTATTGAAATGTGAGGTATAAATTTAAAATCTGTGCCTTTTTGATATATACACTGGCTGCTGATAACAACTGAGCAGAGTTTGTGTACTTATAAGCCCTGTTCCATCTGTAGGAGTTTTACCTGTAGTGATGCTGTAGTTTAACATGAGGCTTCCTGCACCCACCTATATTTGTTGATCAGTTAAATGGGGAAATTATTATTGATTTGCAACTTTTTCATTCTTACATTTTAGTACATTTGTTGACATGTTAAGTAAAAGCTTCCTGACTGAAAATAGTGGTAAATTAGCACTAGATACAAAAATCGACCCAAGCGTTACTGAAGGGCACGTGTTACTGCATGTGTGGTTATGTTTGCTTTGCCTTTTTGGCCTCTTACGGAGTAACTGGTGAAAGTTGACATTATTTTTGTGTCTGTTAACATGAGTACAGGCCAGCTTTGATGTACACTGAATTTAAAGGTTGCATGAATGTCTGAATTTTAAAATATGGCCTGTTTTTTCTGATAGTTTGGATTAAACTGGAAGTAGTCAAAAGCTTTCATTAAAACATCCCTTCATTTTTTTTCGGCTGTAAGAAAACTCTTGGTTTAAGAATTTGTTCATGTTTTTGTCTGGGTCTTGTGAAGCGCAAGTAGAGTCCACGCCAAGTTTTGATGCTTTAGCTATAACTAACTTGACAAGCATGTAACGTTATAATTTGTTGCGTGTAATGTTTAGTGTTGCATTGTTTGCAGGGCTTCTGTGGCTGTGTGAAGGTCTTCTGAATAGGAGGGGTGTTGAGTCATCAGGGCTCTGTGGAAACATTTCTCTTCTCCGCCGTGCCCCCGTTTTGGTGGAATGCTCTTCAATAGTAACCACCATTCAGTTCTTGTGCGCGTTTGCCCTTCCTCTGCCTGCTCTCATTGTCTGCTTGTCAGGACTTTGTTTTATTTGTTTTCTGCTTGAATCCAATTATCTGTCGCCATCATAGTTTTCTTCTTTAGAATGTTTTCCATCTCTCAGCCAGACTTCAGCATCTGATTGTAGTTTATTAATATCTCTCTTTGTGCCAGTTTGTGTTTGTCTTATGAAAAAAGTGTGTTTTTGTCTCAAGTAAGCAAAGCTTCTCGCTTCTAAACTGTTTTGAGAATTGTTCGCGTATACCCTAGGAGGACCTTGGTCTTTGAGCTTAGACACATAATGCACTGTTATCACGAAATCTTATCTTCAACTGTGTTACGTCACATTGCATTAATAAGAATAGAAACCATCTTCTGGCAGCCTTTTGGTGTAGGCGGATTGTGAGGCACTTTTGACTAGGCGTGTGTGTGTGTGTGTGTGTGTGTGTGTGTGTGTGTGTGTGTGTGTGTGTGTGTGTGTGTGTGTGTGTGTGT
>JBBPCZ010000156.1:6651992-6674175 GCA_037974445.1 Brycinus macrolepidotus | reverse complement strand
CTACTGACAGCCCTAATATATATATATATCGGCCGATATATCGGAATATCGGATTTTAAAATGAACAAATATTTGTAGCGGTATCGGCCTTCAAAATCCTTTATCGGTCGGGCTCTAATCCCTAATAGAAATGTTCCTTTTATGGAAGGTTTTTACAGGAGTCTTTTTTTATTTAATTTTTTTATTCAGAAGCCCAATGGCAATAAAGTATTTCAGCTAGTAGAATGAGTTCTCTTATTTACTGCTGTCACGCTGTCTAGTCCTTCTCATAGTTTGCTGTTTCAAATTTAACGGCTTGAATCATTACCCCATTACGACCCGATGATTGACTAACATGTAGTGAGGTCCAGCCTCCCCAGGGTCTTTTACCTAAACACATCCTGCAAATTAAATATGATGTATTTGTCTGCCATTTGAAGCGTAACTGCATTAAACACTAGTCGGTTCAGCGTTTATTCTCTGTGACTCGTATTGATTCACAATGTGCTTAGCTAGCTTTAGCACTGGCATTAACACTTAAATAAATAAAAAGGCAGATTTTCTCCATCATTGCATTCCAATAAACAGGAACCCTCTTTCTCCCTCAGTAGAAATCAGATTTCTCTTTTTAGCCTGCATTAGGGTTGGATGGCAGTTCAAACGTATTATTTTTTTTAATATTCATTTTTTGTGACCATGCATATTTATGGAATACCTGCGCAAGTATGATGCAGATGGTGAAAAGAAAAGAGGAGCAGTAATCCTCAGCTACACACATCTTTTGCCCTGAGCTCAGACCAGTCTGCTGCACACACCCACACCAGCTGCTGGTGAGAGCTTAACTCTCTAGATCACAGCATGGCAGCCTACAGCAGCTATTTGCTTTCGCCCTGCAGACATATACACCAATCCGCCACTACAGTAAAACCTCCGTCCTAATATTATGTAGGTCCCCATCGTGCCGCAGAAACAGTTCTGACCCATAAAGGCATGGATTCCACAAGACCGCTGTAGGTAGATACTGACCACTGCACACCGGGAGCCCTCCACAAGAGCTGCTGTTTTGGAGATGCTCTGACCCCGTCGTCATCAGTGTTTAGCCCTTGGCAAAGTCGCTTAATGCCTTATTCTTGCCAATTTTTCCTGCTTCGAACCCATCAGCTTCACTTGCTGCTTTATATATCCCACCCCTTGACAGGTGTCATTGTAGCAATCAGAGTTATTCATTTCACCTGTTAGTGGTTTCATGTTATGTCTGATAGGTGTAGAATCCCATGGACAGCCTCACACCACAGAGTCTTTCCTGCTCCGTGCTATAATTGTTCTTTACTTCTTAATTTCTCTTCAATATTTTTTTTTCTGGGAAATTGTATCGCTGAGGATGAGTGACCAATCATGGGCTATAATAAAGCAGTGGAGATTTCGCTTAAACCGAATTTCTTGTCTTAGTATGTTCATTATTAGTCATTTCAGAAGAGTTTCACATGTACGTGCTCTCTGGTTGTATATTAAGAGCCCTTGGGGGTGGAAGTGTTTGTTGCGAGTGCCATCTCACGATGCCGCCTATGAATTCTGCCAAGACATGGCAGGACATCCATTGACTCATACAGTATGCAGCCCGATCTTTTTCCTGTCTCTTGCACACTGTCCTGCTCTGCTTCCTGTCCCTTGAATTTGGAGTCCTTCCAGTCCATGGCCAGTTTCAGTTTTGTTACGCTGCTTTTGCCTTATTATGCTGTATTGATTTATTTGTTTATTTTTTGCACAATTGCCCTGCGGGTGAGATTTTGTCCTGGTGTCTTTGTTTTGACATTTACTGAAAGACCATTACCATGATGAGTTACAGTCCAGGATGTGAGGCAGTGTCTTTATACACACAGACCGAGACCTATTTTGGTCAGTCAGATGTCTGCACTCATGTTACAGGTAGAGCGGTAATGTAAACGATCCAGCACCTAGGCTGACGTAGTGGAGTATTGGTGATACTGTCTGAGTGACTCTCTCTGTGAATAGAGAATGCCGAGCATGTTTAAAAAAGTTACCATGCATTTATATTATGCTGGCATGGCAACACACTGCAGTAACAGCAGCTGATCCCTCATTTTCCTGTGGCATCAAGCGGTGCATGGTGAGACAGGCATGTTGAATTTTCAGTGGAATTTACAAATTAATCTGGCCAGTGCAGAAGGTCTGTGAGATCAGATGGCCAGTGATGTTTGTTTTATTATTGTTTATAAGTTAAGCCAATGTATTTAAGCACTGATCTTGTCCCTTTAATCATTCTAAATTGAATGGTAAGACCTTGTTTTGAATGTGACTAGTGTTAATTGCAAGTGTACATCACTTACAATTAACCTAATTTTAGTTGGATTTCGTAGGTTACAGAATGCATACAGGTCCATGCTGAACCTATATGTGCAGATCTAAAAATGACTTAACCGTTTAGTACAGTTGTAAACCAGCTGTGTTCTGAATGCCATTTTTAAATACCAGTTCTTTTTTGTGTATAAAATGCACAGTGAAAAACACTACGGGCAATGAAGGTGCTCCAACAAAAAGCGTGGAACTTATAAGTAGATTTACTTTACTGTCATTAAATGAAACGTGATATATAGGTCATTTCATTTTTTTTTTTTTTTTTTCTGACTGCAACCAGTCTGTGACTGTAAATGACCACATGTTTGTGAGATCCTTTTTTCCCCCTCCTTCAGTCAGAGTGGAATTTGAGGTTTCACGTTTGTAGTTATGGTTTATTCTATCAAGTTATTTTATTTGGCTAAGTTGCCGTTTTATCATGGAAAGCAGCAGTGAAGGCTACATGCAGACGTAAGTTGAGCTCGGTCACAGACACAGAGCTGAGTAAAGGACTGAGTTTTTGAAACTACTGGCCCATCTGAACTTGAGGAGGATCACCATGGAAGGGATGGTGCAAGCATCGTCTACCTCCAAAACACAACAAACAGGTGTGAGGCTCCGAATTCCTTTTTTTAGCATCAGCCTCACAAGAGACCAGAAGTACTCAGATCTAAGTATCACTATACTTCCATATTTGGATGATTCATCAAAGTTATTGTGCCTTCCTGTCAACCTCTTATCCTAAATTTGCTTTTATGTATGAAACATTGTGAAGTTTCTTGGCCCTAAACTAAACCAGCTATAATTTATTTACTTTTTCACATATTCCATATAGCAACAGTCACTGTTTTTTTTTTTTATGAAACGATGAAATGTGTTGTAGTTTAGACCAGAAATGTGGGACTTAAAAATTAGGTATTCGGATTAAAATGGGGGGGTATTCTGATTATGCAGGCCTGGAGTTTAATACTGCAGTATATCAAAGCACTGAATACTGGCACATGTTTAGCTGAACCGGTGTATGCACGGTTAGTCATCAATAGGGTCCTGGCTCATTATCTGTTGTGCCCTCTATATGCTGCTGTGGAATACTGTTCATCTGTGATTCAGGTGTCACAAGCCCAGTTCCACTCTTCCACCCTGAAGATTTCTGCCACTGACTCAGGGTTGCTTTTGGCTTTAGCGGTTTCGCAGGTTGCACCTTACGGCTGGCTGAGCGCATCCTCTCACAGGAGCGGCGAGTCACACGTGAGGGCACCGAAAAGAGCCGTCTCAGCACAGTTCCAACCTGCCTCAATTGCACACTTCCAGAGGTCATCTGCTGTTAAAAAAAAAAAGTGTAAACTGATTACAAATCTCTTTCACTATTGAGCACACACACAGGCACCTGCTCATACATGCACATTAACAGTGGCATCCTGTGGTGCACCTGATAGACACATGGTAATGAGTGTGTAATGTTCAGTGTGCTTTGGCCCGGTTTCCTGCTCTTTTTGTGGTGCGGTACAGCTGAGAGTAGGCAGTGTTGGCAGTAGGCAGTGTTTCTGCTTTTCATAGGAATTGCTCAGATCATTCCAGCCTCTTTCATGCCCATCCTTAGATGATATGCCTTTTAGAAACCTAAACCATAACCGTCATCTGAACACTACTTTCTGAAAATGATATCTATAATAGAGGTTGGCCGACTTAGTTTTTTTTTAATCCAGGGCTGATACCGATATTGATTATAAGTGATTAATGAAACATAACTCAAACATTTGTGGTAATGAAAATCGTAGTCTTATTCAAAATGTAAAATAAAACGAACTCCAACACAAAGCGTTTTTATGTTTGTAACAGAGTCAGAGATGGTTTCAGGACACACTTCAGTTACATTACTCATTGTAGTGGGTTGAGACTGAGAGTATGATGGTCCCTGATAAGTGACATGCAAGAAATTATATAATAGCCTATCGATTTGTTTGCTAGTCAGCTGGATAAATGATGGGTCAACAAAGAAATTTGTTGATGTTCGCTCTTGCATTCAGCCTAACTCTGTGTGACCCAATAAGTTTGTATTATTATAACCATTTGGCTGCCTATAACATATAAGAGCATTCCTGGATGAGTAATGTTATGTTCGCAATATGGCAGTTAAAGTATGGTAGTTACACTGGCACCAACATTACTCAAACATGTAGCCATCGATGTGTAAATAAACCTTATTCTAGTAGTTGAATATCATCGCTACAGAGTGCATTATTCAGGCATTTTCCAGCTTGTAGTGCTGACCCAAATAATTTAATTGTTTCGTTTGTTTCTATATTCAGTGTTCTGATAGTTTTTCTGTTGTTACCTATTAGACCCCAGTTGAAATTTCCAACAGTCTTCCTGCCATTTTCGATAGCTAAAGGCTTAGTTATCACCATTTTAAATAGAACATTGTATCATAAAACCTGGCATTTACTCTTAAGGATATGATATCGCGCACACGTAATTTTTAGCAGAAGACCCCAATCCCAACCCCCCCCATGATTTCACAACTTACTTCTTTTCTCTGAAAGACTGAAGCAAGATAATGGAAGAGCTTAGAGACAGAGATGAACTGAAATAGCAGCAGAGCTAATTGCTGCATCTGTATAATTTAGTATAAAACTTATAAATAACTTGCTGAGTCGCTCTCTTACCAAAGTAATTGATTGCAGTCATAATTTATAAAGCTACAATTGGCTTCTTCTTATTGATTCTGCTATGAATAGTGCAATATTATGTTCTGACTGCTGTGCCATTTCAGGTGGAATGGAGGAATTTGATGAAACATGATGGCAACAATCCTGGAGCTCTCAGTTTGCCATGGAAGAGAAACTTCATTTCTTCACTGACAATGAAAGTGTATTGATGAACAAAGCTTTGAAAAGATTCATGTTTTGAACGTCTGTGTCATCGCTGCAAATCAAAGGAAGTAATAATCGAATCAGACCTGGTCTCCTTATCTGGAGGAACGTTAACTCTCAGTGTGGTGATGTGTTTCTCTCTGCCAGTTGTAGAAACTGTGTTTTTTGCAACTTCAGCATTGAGTATTGTGATGTTTATTGCGACTTCAGCAGTATCTGCTGTGTAATCTTCAAAACACAGCTCCAGTGAACTTCCAGCATCCGGTGAACTTCCTCTGTTCCCGTCTGTGGCACAGTAGCCTTCAGTGTTGCTAAGCTGTCACTCTTGACATGCGACCAATCAGACAGTCCTGTGGGTGGGACATGGTTCTATACTACAGACATAGTAGCACATTTTTAAACTAACTTATTTTCTCAGCTATCGGATTAAAAAAAAAATACTATACCAATAAATAATGCTGAATACCTGCCCTCTGCCAAGCCAATTATAGGTTGACCCCGAAACTATAAGCAGTATTAGTGTCCTGAAAATTGAAGCCCTGTGTTTCTGATCTTTTTCCTTTTCTGTCTCTCAGTAGTGGGAGTACCAAGTGCCTCTGGAGTGGATGTTTCATCATGCATGGAATAGATTTCTCTCCTGTACCAGAACTGTGAGAATAAATTAAAACCTAGGTAGCTCTGCTCTGAGTACATAGACACTGCTGCTGGATTTCCCGCAGTTTCCTGTGGCTGGGTTGTCATCATCATTAATTAATTGTGTGTACGTTGCTTTTTACTTGTTTTTGCGAAGATGGATTTCGCAGATCTTCCAGTTTCATCGTAATTTACTTTTGTATAAATAGTCATATGTGTGTTTTGTGGAAATATATTAAATAAAAAATACACCTATTACTTTACCATTTCTGTGGACTGAGTACTGAGGACCACAACGTCTATAATGAAAGTATCAGTTTTGTTTATCTCTTCTGATTTTTATATGTAATGTTGATAATGCTAAAATGGTGGTATATGATAAGATGGTAAAATTCACCTTTCTCGTTCTTTTGATTTTTTTTTTCTTTTTTTCCCCCCTTTTTTTTTTTACTTCCTAGTGAGTTAATTACACTGAAATTACACTGAATTTTTTTTGGGGAAAAAAAGGGGGGGCGGGGGAATCCATGTTCAGTAACTGCATTTAATTCCAAGTGGCTGGGCAGCTGGTATAGGAGGTCACTGCACTCAGTCTATAGGGTGCAGGAATACAATGAGTTGACTAAAAGCAATAAAAGAAAAAAGTCTATACTGGATAAGAAGTGTGTGTGTTCAATATTCTCTGAGGTCTCGGAGGGATTTGCAGCTGACAACTCATATGAAGCCGAGCTGGTAAAACTTTGCTTAGCTTGTGGGGGTGTGCTGGTGATATTGGAGTTGTGAGGAGAGGCCCAGTCTCACTTGGAGCCCCTCTGGCGCCTGTGTGGGAATTTGCGTTAGCATTCCTTCACAGTGCCCCACTGTGTGACACAGACTGCGTGAGAGCTGCTTTTGCGCCGGGACACTGAAGAACCAAATGCAGGAAAGGCTTCCATTTGCTCTGGGAGCGCTGTAAGGGGGGGTTAGGGGAGTGGATTATGAGAGGAACCCCGCAGGGACTTACTGGCATGCTGAATTTCAACGCTAACTCAATGTGGGCTGAGGTAGACCAGATTTCCCAGTGTCCCTGTTTTATTTCTTGAGGAATAACAGCAGTGACCGTGACAGATAAGAGAAATCCCAGGCTGGAGTCCTTTTCTTTTTTTTTTTTCTCTTTTTATTGGTTGTTTAATGCCACAGACTGCTGGTGGTAAAGGGGCAGAACTTGATCCTGAACATTTGAATAAACACATGCAAAAGTGGAAACAGGAAATCCTCTCCATCTTTCTGGCACGCTGTAGGGAGATAAGTGGAACAAATCTGGCCTCAGGATTCAAAACAAGACAGAGCACAGGCAGCACTTCTCTGTAAAATTGTTCACACATTCTTGGCAGGATGGTTTTAATAACAGGTGTCTTCCAGGAAAAGAGAACATGCATTGTATCCACTTCTCTGAGATGCATTCAGTAGCGCTTTCTGCTTGCCTGTCTACTCCCACTTTCACACAGTGGAAAATTCTCTTCAAGCTTGGTTCATCAAGGGAGAATGTTGAATGTTGTGTTTTGCTGAGTTCAGTAAGGATGTAATGATACATTTAGGTCACGATCTGATTCATGGTTCTTGGTTCATAATATTTGATTGACAGATGAATGAAGAAAATCCACTAATGATACTAGATACTGCTGGTGGCCTAGTGGTTAGGGCGTTGCCCCTGCAATCAGAAGGTTGTGGCTTCGAATCCCAACACTGCTAGTGTCATCACTGAGGCACTCTTGAGCAAGGTACCGTTCCCACACACTGCTCCTGGGCGCCCCTCGTTGGTGTCAGCTCACTGCTTCACTTGGTGAATGGGTTAAATGCAGAGTAAGAATTTCACACTGTTCATACTGTGTGCTGTGCTGTGGTGTGTACACGCGTGACTATAAGGGGCCACTTTACTTTACTTTAGAGCTGGGAGGAAAGAAGAATGTGGTGGAAAGTGTGTAAAGTGTCTATTTGTCACACGTGAGCACAGCACAGCACACAGTGTGAACAGCACAAAGTTGTTCTCTGCATTTAATCCATTCACCAAGTGAAGCATTGGGCAGCAGCCCAGGGAGCAGTGTGTGCGGACAGTACTTTGCTCAATGTTACCTCAGTGGTGCCACTAGCAGTCCTGGGATTCAAACCCACAACCTTCTGATTGCAGGGGCAACTCCCTAACCAATAGTCAACCAGCTCCCCTTGCCTGGGTTATTGACTGGTGCTGGTTGTTTGCAAACTGGTGTTTGAACAATACATTTGCATCAAGTATCGCATTCAGTAGAATGCTTAATCTGTATTTACAACACTGTGTTTACTTTAAATGTTTACTTTAGAGCTGCAACAATTGGTCGACAAGTCGACAATATGGATTTTTATTGTCAACATTCTCTGTAATACTCAGATAATGTTTGTGTAGTACAAGTGGCCATTTTGACACTTGAAATTACAGTGCACTATTCGCGGGTGATATGGCTTGTACTGTTTCATTGTACCGTATGAGAAATCACTGGTCACAAAGACAGAATTTTTAGTGCTGTCAAATGAACCAAATCAGAAATAGTTATTCAAAGTATACTGGTTAATTTATGATAAAGAAAATCACTAGTAGCAGCCCTCGTTTGCTGAAAGCCCATTAGCAAGCAAGCAAGCCAGCCTTTTTTTTAAAAGGCAGCTCATTCTGCATGAATGTAGATCTGTGTCTAGACACAATAGGGTAAACTGGGAAATCTCTCCAGCAGAGGGTTGAGATTCACTTGTTTATGCAGCTATGCTCAGTTTAAATTGGTGTCTCCAGCCACAGAGTTCTCTCACCATCCCACCTTTCTCCCACCGTGCTGTTCTGGAACTCTCCAAAAACATGTGCAGCAGCTCCATCTTGTTTCTGATTGCTAAAGCATAAAGCTGTAAACACTTGTTTGTTTCCACTTGTCCTGTCCTTGCTCTTTCTCTTACTGATTCCCATCCTTAGTCTGTGTCCACTGGTTTCTTTAGCGCAGAAGGGCAAAGAGCCCATAAAAATGAACCGAGTACGAGTTTAGATGAGATGTCCCTCTCCGTGACTGCCTTCCTGCACCACGCTAATCTGAAGTATATCGCCGGAGCACACTGGCGTCTCTTTGAGGCTCTTCCATCACAAGCTGTTGTAACATCTGTTGAATAACTGCAGTAAATCTGTCTCCATGCACCAAGAAAGAGCCTTGAGCTGAAGAGGGGAAATGGAGAGGGAGGGAAAGAGCTGAAGGCAACGCTGGGCTGAAGGCATGTGTGTCTCTGTCTGTAGGTTTGTTCTTCAGAGATTTAATAAAGGAAAAATAGCTTCATGCATGATTTGGGGTCTCCATCTGTCCTCAGCGTTGACGTTCCTCTGTGCTTTACGCAGATATATCAGCTTTCCTCGACTGCCTCTTTGAACGACAGTAGACGGACCCACCCTGCCCAATTTCAGAAGGCTATTGCTACACTCTCGTCGTAATTGCCCTTTAAATAAATGAGAGTTTACTGGTGCTATAATGAGCTCATTCTCTGCTTCCTGCCACACTAAACTAATAGATGAGCTAACAACCTTTTACTTTGTCTAAATGTTTGTCACCTCCCAGCGTGGCTGGCTTTCCTGATTGATTTGGCCATGTGCCACCATGTATTCATTTTGGTTAGAAGTGTATTGATTTTCTTTCATTTATTGCTCTTGATAATCTCTGTCACTTTGACCAAGGGCCCTGAATAAACTTCGCATTTGTGAAGATACACTAAGATTATTATGTGTGCCCTGCCCAAAACTCTTTGTGCCAGAATGGTAATTCACGAGTGCTCAATTATCAGTGTAAACAATCTCCTATTTTAAATATTCTCTCTCAATCAACTTCTTGATTTGTTCATATATTTAAATTAAGAACTAGGATTCCACAGGTCACTATGAAGCAGTGCTTTGTGGTCTGAACGTTCTAACGTTCCAGTCGCTGGTTGGTCCTGGAGGGCCGGTGTCCAGCACAGATTGGCATTTCCCCCTCTCAGATGCACTCACTTAACCTTGCCATATCAGTTGAGGTGTGTTTGAGCGGGGAAATCTCCAAACTGTGCTGGACACTTTCCCTCCTGGACCGGAGTTATGTATCCCTGATTTATAGGGATATTTCGTTGCCTATGAATCAGTTTAACTGGTTGTCTAGTATCCATTTTCCACTTTATTCTCAGCCCCACAGCTCCACTGATATGTTGGTAGAATCAGTAGAGCAACATAATCACTAGATTTCCAAATAAAGAACAGAAAGGCCTGCTGAATAAATCAAATGATAGGGCTCCAGAGTGGTACAACTGTCCAATAACATTGTGTTTGCAGCCATTCTAAAAGAAGCGATAAGTGGCCTTATGTGACTTAGACTTCCAGTATTGGAGGGATTGTGTGATGGTGGGAGTCCTAGTTAGCGAGTGGAATTGGAGATGACTGAATTGGGCAGAAAATGAGATGAGATGTCTGCAAGTTGCAGAATCAACATCAACTTACTGTAAATTTGTATGAATTACTATACTGGACAATTCACTAAAGTTTGCTTATGGACTCTGATCGACCGCCTTGCTATTACATGTGAATATCTTAGAGTCTCTTTTTTTAACTCTCTTTTTGTTTTCAAAAAATCTGAATTTCTGCCATTTTTATTACTCACTCTCTCAGGTCATAGTTGGGGACCTTCAAGAGTTTCATTTTCTTCACTGTGGTAATGCACTTCTCCATGTGATGGATTGCTTACATGACAGAAAGTCATTTCTATTCTGCCCTGAATCTGTCTGTGGCAACGCACTTGAAATGATTTGAACAATACTTTGGATTGTTTTAGTGTGGTGGACTATCTGTAATCGCTGTCTTGATGTTGCTTAAAGCTCATGCGGCTACATTTTATGCGCCGAGTTAGTCTTCATGCCGAAATATTGCACAAGCAGATCTATTAATGTCTTACAATGTTTCGGCTCCCATCTCCCTGAAGAAGAAATTTATTTAGTCCATTTCACATGGCTTGTGTGAGCAGCATTTGACATCTCTCCCACTGCGTTTCTGCCTCATTTCAGAGTGTGTGTTTCACTGCCAGTGCTGTCTCTCGGCTGTTTTGCTTTGGTGCCCTGGCTGCTGATGAAGAGAGCATTTACCTGCAGTGTAGCAGGTAGCTGGCTGAAATGAGGATGGCAGGTCCTCTTCCTGCCTCTCACCCGCTCGGTTGCCTCTCTCAGGGTTTGAACCAGGAGCCCCACTGGTTCAGAGAAAGAAGGAACTGTCAGATGTGCTATGCAAATGTTTATAAAGTGATGGGAGAGACGGTGGAGGGTTGTGGGCAGAGTTAACTTCTCAGAATACATTACTGAACCTGTTGCCTTTAACTCTGATTTCCCCACCTTCGATCCATAGCACTTTATCATAACCCATCCCTGTCCAACAACTACATTTAGTATGTTTAAAAAAAAACTTGTTCTGATTGGTCTAAGTGGACTTTATGTAGTTATGCCTTGGATTAGCAGCTTATTGGACCCATTTCCTTTTTTTTATGTAAAATTCATACTCTTATTCCCAATCAAGTTTTGTATTTAGTACCTAAAGACTAGATTTAACACCTCAAACTATAATTCGATTCAAAATGCTGCAGATGTTTCTTACACAGACAACTCCTGGCACTAAGGAAATGTAAACTCGTGGAGCGCTAAGACCATGAGACAAGGTGAGAGTTTTTTTACAGGTTGTTTTTTTTTTTTTTTTTGGTTGTGTCCTCCCTGGAGAGAGGGCTCGTTCTCTGTATGAGTTTGTGCTGGTTCTGTTTGAATGTGCCTGCCCCCTATTCCGTTTGCTCCTTTTTCCTGAACAAAAGTGTGCTGAAAGTGGACATCTCACGAGAAAAGAGCCCATTAATGCACCTTGCAGTACCTAGAGGAGAAGAAAATGTTTTTGTTTTAGGGCGTTCCCAAAGATTTGTGAGCTCTTAAAAACCTGCCTGTCTGTACAGGCAGTCCCTGTAAAATTCAAGTGCAGTTTATCTGAACTGTTTCTGATCCTGTAATTGCAGAGAAGAACACTGAACAGAGAATCTAAAGAATTGTGAATCTGTTCAAAATTTTATAAAAAAGATTTTTTTTTTTTTCTTCTTTTTTCCCCCCAGTTCCTCCAGGTTCTAAAGTGGCCTAAGAGCTAAATCTGGTTAAAGAAGAAGAGAAACGTAAAACAAAGACCTGCATAAATTGGACTTTTTTTTATAAACAAGAGTGTTGCATCTTTTATTTTACAAAACGTCTGTTAACAATAAAGTGTTTTTCTTTTATCATTAAATACATTTACTACAGCATAAATATATGCGCTTATTTTTCCTTTTACTTATGCTTTTTAATGCATTGAAATCCATTGAAGCAAGCAGCATAATGTTATAACCTGGGTGTTTAAGATACTGATTTTAAGCTACACAAACACTGTTTTATACTCAAGTATGCAGTAGGTTAAAGCTTTAACGCCTCTGCAAGCTTGCATACAGGAGTAGTGGGACATCTATTTGTGTTTTACACAATGGTATTAAAGTCATTGTTGAAGCTCTGAAAGAGTAGCCTTACTACTTACAATTGCTTGAAGGTCTAGTGGGTTGTCTTTCCACATGGTAAATAATCACCTACTTGGAATGGGGAAATCACAGTTTGGTGATTTCCTCACTCAGACACACCTGATTCAACTCTTCTGTTAATTACCAGGTTTAGTGGGTGTGTTTGAATAGGGCAGCTATCAAGCTGGACACCGCGGACCGGATTTGGGCACTCCTGACCTACTTTGACAGGAAAGTGCTACTGAGTCATTGAGCCTGATCAGAGAATGTGAATAATTAATTCTGACTCGACAGTTTAAGAAGAGGTCAGATTAAGTTAAGGGATGACCTGTATAATGTCGACCTGTTTTTGAATGCACTTGCTGGAACTGTTTTTAAATGCAGTTGCTAGGAATGGAAGGTAGTCTGATTCAACAAGTAGAATGAGATTGAATTTGAATGAGGAAGGTAGAATGAGGCTTAATTCCCACTGACTTCTCTCAAGGTCAGGTTCCTTTTAAATGTGTTTAGACCTGAGCTCTGTAGATGTTGTTAGAGGAAGGGAAAATGAGCACTAGCATGTTAGATTATGCGTATCGCCATCTTAAACTATTTCTTCCAGGGTCAATAAAGTTTTTTGATTCTTGTTACCAATGTTCAAACATGTTACTACACACTTGAAGCAGTATCGGTTCTCTCAGTAGATTCTAGAGCTAGTATGAAAGGGTCAGTAGGGGTTATTCAGAGTTGCATGAGTTGTCTACAGATGTGAAATCAGTCTGTACACCAAACTGAATATTCATGAATTTGTCCTGCAGTTTTTGTGTTCATCTTTCTTAATAAAATGTTTTTATCCGCACAGATTTGCCAGCTCGACATCTCGCTACTCCCATTCTATGTAAAATTAATGAAACAAGTGATGAATTGGCAATCTGTACTGTACTGGCATCTGAGACATGCAGATTAAATGTTTCTTCAAATGTCAAGTCTCCAGTACAGCAGCACATCCTTTTGGAGTTTCCGAAAGCTGACAAAACTGAAGTCAGAGAACCATGCTGACATTTTCAAATGCGCATATTGCTGAAAGACATTTCCAGGAACACATTTCCACGCTATGCAATCAAATAATGAGTCAGCAGTCTTATCACAGAAAAAGCACAAGTGGACAAATGCTGAAGAGAATAATTGTATTAAAAGGCAAGCGAATAGCAGCCTTATCTAAATGCTTGCGCAGACGGCAAACTGCATGAAAGTTTTTCCTCCCAAACAACATTACGCAGTCTCAGGTAATTAAACACACCTGTCTCCATGATAATAAAGCTTTGATTCATTGCTCTCATTCAATTTCATATTATGTGTTCTTTTTCCATTTCCTCTGAACAGTACGAGGATGAAATAGGAGTGTAATGATCACTGTTCTTGTAATTATTTCGATTTCAAAGACGATTTCCTTTTGATGGCTTATGAAGCCCTGGGTACCTGCTGATGGAGCTTATGCAACTCGCAAACCCAATTTAGTGCTTGGTTTTGTTACTTTGTACCAAATGTGAAAATGGTACAAATGCACCTCTGCGTTAGAACCTCGTTTTTCACAAATAATGTTTAGGGCTAATTTATGATGTGGACGCAGAGGATGATGCCAGTATGAGTAATGAGTAGGGAGAGGCAGGTGGATATTGAGGTATATGGAGTACTTCATGATGACTCAGTTGGTTCTCCGCCTGGTTGCTTGTTTGGTAACTGCCAGTTGCCATATGCTCAGTAGACAGGCCTGTTGGAGTGGCCTGAGGATGAGGAGGCAGCCTCACATTGCACTGACAGCTCCCAGACCCAGCCTTTCACTTCTTAGCTTACTCACTCGCTTACTCGCGTATTCACTCCCTCCCTACCTCCCTCCCTCCATCCCTCTTTGCATATCGCGCTGTCTCAGTCCCACACTTCAGGCCTTGCATCCAGCCTCTGGATGCTTCCCTGACTTAGCCCATCCTCATACGTCCAAACAGTGTTGGGTCGGTCCACTCTGCCCAGCACTGACCCAACTGATGGGATTAAGCTTTGTGAGGGGAATCTGTGTCACTAGGATAAGAGTGAACCGTACTTGCCATATACAAAATGCCTTGCAGAAATAATCTTTAGAGGATTGAACTTGGTGTTAAAAGGTGACATCAATATTTTTGCACATCTTATCTATTACTTGTCATGCAGCAGGTGGATTAATTCGCTTTTAACGGTTGCATTTTGCTGAAAGAAATGATGTGCCTAGGTAGGTTAACATCTGTGATCTTACTTGTGGAAGACAATATTTTATGTTTTGGAAGCAGAACAAATATTTAGGATAATTTATGTTTTCCTTTGTTAAAAATTGCATTGCAAGTGGAAGATATTCCCAGATGCTCCTTGTCTGTAAACTTAAATACTCACAATTCATGATATAGTCATGCTGGCATAAGGTCACACAGATGGACAGTGCTGCGTGCAAGACGCACACTTGTGACATGGCCTACTCTAGTATTACTGAGTACCATAGACAGCATGATACAAAACTAGCTCACTTTAAGCCCATAGGCTTTAAAAAATCGGTAAATCAAGAGACAAATATTGTTCAGTATGTATATGTTCTTTATTTAAAACTGCAGGTATTTTGCAGTAATATTCAGTGTGTCTTTCTTTTTGACCACAGGCGAGTGACAGTGAATTTTCAATTCCAAGTTCCCGTCGGAGCATAACGTTTCGCCAGTTAAGGTGAAACGAAAATAGTGGTTCTGTTAAAGGTGGAATCGCAGGTTTGATGGATTCAGCCTGATCTGTAAAAGTTTTCTCGTGTATTGTCTCAGAGTGGAGCTTAACGCTTGATGTTCGGTAAACATTATATTCACAAAGAATGCACAGCAAGGTCTGCTTTTCCATCCATGAAATTCAGCTCGGTGTGAAGAGGCACTGCTGCAGGCACTGACGTTTCAAGAAGGTAAAGCCTGGACTAGAGTTTCAGGGCATGAATCAGATTGCTCACGTTGACACTTATGAGAAGGAAAGGAAAAAAAAACATGAATTATACTTCCAAGGCTGTTATCGGTAGAGAATGGAATTAAGATTCATAAATTGTGAAGAAGGATCAGTAAGTGTGAAGAAAGCATTTTGCTGACATCAGTATGCATGTCAGATACATTTTGCATGGTTCCAGAGTGGGTTAAAATACATAAACATTACATTTTAGTATAATTCCTACTTAAAATGTTCATAGAAACATCAAAATCATTTAGAAGGACATATTGAATAAATAAGACTCTTGAGAAAAGTGCACATACTGTTGCAGTATGATGTTTATTATTTTTGTGATTAATTGTGTCATCTTGGAATGACCCTGACCAAATGCATGTTTCATTAGAAAGAGAGCCTACTTGGTCTTGTTTAACTGGATTTAGTGCAGTGCAGTGTGTAAAATGTTAAATTATAGTATTTGTAGTTTTGATTAATGTTTTTTTTTTTGGCCCATCCAAACTTATTCAGCCTAAAAAAAAGTATGAAGTATGATGCATACCATGTATTATTCTGAAAATGACTTGACGTGTCGTGATGTTTTATTTTTCCACATAACCCCCCCACCACACTGTAGCAATGCTGCAATGCGCAGTGTATTGATAGTTATTTTCAGAAAGATGCATCTTATTACACTTGGGTTTGTAGTATTCAGTTTCCTTGGCTAGCGTTTCAAATGACAGGGAAGACGTTCACTTTCAGTGTGTTCTCATAAAGGGAAAAAGAAAACTCATCATAAAAAGACCCATTTGTGCTAAAGGCATTGTGACATATTTATTGCATGCCAGACAAGTGAGTCGCCTTTTAAAGTGCACTGTTTGGCAGTTTCTTCTCTAAAGGCACAGTTTCTTAGCGGCACCACAGTTGGGTTTGGAAAAAGGTTTTTCCTGATGGATTTTCACATAAATGTTCTTTGAAATGTGTTCAAAAATGCATGGTTTTGTTTGCTACCGCCACCACTTTGCGTTTTGGCGCTTGAAAGCAACTTGAGGACACCTGCTGTCTTGACAGTGTTGTTCGCCTCTTCTCATTTTGACATGTTAAAAGCCTTTCAGTTGATCCATGGAGTCATAATGTTTCTTACGGGGGGGGCTTTGCCTCATTTGTTCATGAACATGCCATCCCTTGTGTGCACGATTTGCCAAATCTCTGACTTGAATATTGTGCAGGTTATTGCATTTTGGTCCTCTGGTTGATTGCTCACAAATCTTTCTGATGTTCTGAAAACCAGCTGACAGTTGAAAGCTGAAGTGGGTGAAGTTGTTTGCCTAATGGAGGTACTTTGAGGTATTTTCCTGGTCTTCAGTGATGAGTTTTGTGGCCCTGCTGACTTTGAGAGCTGCAGAAATGACCTGAAAGCTAGAACCCTTCCAGTTATTTAGTTTGAGCCCAAGCAGTTCTTGATTTGCAAACCTGCCTAATGGTTGATGACACAGCATTGCAGTGCCGCCGCCACAATGCGGCCTCTTCACTGCGCTTCCTTCATTCTCTTCCCCCACTGCTTCGGTGTGTTCCGCTTTGTCACTAGTGGGGTTTCCATTGTAAAGGAAATCAAAGACTCCCCCAGCTTGTCCTGCGTGCCTTCCTGCCGTGGTTGTCTGGTTTATTAAGAAAAGAATAGCGTTGTGTTTGAGAAGTCCCTGGGAACAGGCTGCAAAGAGAAGCTAGAATTACTAAACCAAAAGAGTTTTATTGACCGTTTATGACAAGTACATTGGAATTCTTATTTCTGCTGCTTTGAGTTACAGTAATAATAGAGCAGAAGAGATTAGGCAAAAGTGGAACCGACAGTCTGATGTACAGTCTGCAATAATACAAAAGATGAGCAGTGGCACCGAAGGCTTTCCAGTATATGATTAAATGCAGTGCAAAACGTAGTACAAAACGTTCACAACTAGTGGGGGAAGGTAGTACAGTGGTTTGAAGTGGCAGCATGAAAAATATGCACAGGCAGCATATATTAGCACAAGTGAAATACTTTCGTTCTTATGACTCCAATAGCATGCGCATTCTTGCTTCTTGTGGGTAGAAACATGTTGAAGTCGTTGCGCAATATTTTGTTGCTGGAGATCCTGCCAATCCTACCAGAGGAGAAAATGAAGAGGGTCTGTAGGGTCTGTCTCATTGCGTCTGTAGTCTAGATGTGTTCACGAGATGTGTGTATTATTCGCTTTTGAGCCTTTATGCCCCGTCTCATGGGCTTCCTGTTCTGATATGAAGTGCTATGCAAGTATCCATGCGAACGGTTAAAAAGCAGTGTGTCCCTCGACTGTGCCCCGGGCTGTGTTGAAAGTATGAATATGGCAGTATATCATAAATAAGCTCAGGGCGATGTATAGATTTGCTCTTGCACTCTGTGTAAGTCAGAGAATATGAGAATATGTCATTCACAACATCTCAGCACATAGCAAACATGCTATAATAGTTAGGGCTTTGCTCAGTATTTATTATTGTATGTGTGAGAGGGAGTTCAGTTCAGGAAAAAAGGAGCTCAGTCATTTGCTGTTGAGATTGAATGAAGTGAGTTTCTTTTATGAACTGTTTTAAGGCACATATGTTGGTATCATTTTATTGACCTGTTAGAGAACATTTTATTGTTCACTGATAATCTTTACTGGCACAGATATTCTCGTATTTGCATATATACCCAAATACAGACTGTTACATTAAGCCGTTGTGGTTGTAAAGTGCAGAACGTTCTCTCTTCTGCCTCTGACCGGCACTCCAGAGGGAACCTCACCTATAAGATAGTTTGGAGAAGCTCCCCAGCATTTTTTCTTCATTAGTGTCTTTTTAAACTACGGTGGTGAACACTTTAAAAAATTAAAAACATCAAATCAATCCCCCACCCTCATTGATTTATTCATTGTATATTTAAAAAAGAAACCTAATTTAGACCTTGACCAACGTGATCATAGAATTCTCCAACTATCAGTACTGAATCAGTACTCCAACGGAATAGATGTATAAACTGTTCAGTTATTAAACTAAACTCTTAAAAATGAATGAAGTGAGATTTGTCTGCATTTGTTTCAAATAGCTGGTATTGGTACCTCTTGATTTAGCCTCTAGCTTGAGGTGGAACGCTTTTCATTTGCAAAGCAGTGGGAGGATGCAGGTCAGTAGCCTTGATTAGTTAAAGCAGCCGTGTAATTGACAGGCAAGCGTTTTTCCATTGCAGTCTGATTTTGAAGAGACTTTTGGGTTTTTGCTTCGTGTGTTCAATAGCTGCGATATCGTAAGTGTTGTCTTGTATGTAGACTTATTTATGATACATTAATATACTGGATTGGTGTTCATACAAATTCTGATTTTCATACTAATATTAATAATTCGTATATCAGTCAGACATCACGACATTTGACCATTTCTCAGACCATTTCTCAGATCATTTCTCTTGGTTATAAAATTAAAAGTGCAATTTTTAAAATCTCACTCTTTATAACCACACTCAAACAAATGTCTACAGTTTCCCAGAACTATTTGTAGAGTCAGAGAGAGTAAAAATATGAGCAAAACAGCTTGCTGTGTAGCTGTTCTGTATATGCTAAAAGCAAGTTCTAGATTCTTCTGATCTAGCTTTTGTTAATTTGGCAAATAATTGTAATTTTACAAAGTGATAAGTCTATTAAAAAGGACAACACATCAAAATATTATTCCAGTTTACGTCTTGGTGTACTTACTGGTCATACACTAGTTCTTGGTGGCTGGAACAATAAATTAAATAACTAAATAAATAAAGCTGCTTGCTTCAAAATGAAGGAAACAATTCCAGCTTAAGTCAGACACAGATCAGCTCAAGTAGAAGGACTCATCTGCTACTGTGTTATTTCTCAGGTTATTTGGTCATCATATCATTAGAACACTACGATACTTTTATTGTCAGGATCATTTTAATATATCAGCCCACAACACTAAAATGTAGGTATATTGGAATTTTTTTTATTTATTTCCCCCCCCCATTCAGTTTCTCCGTGTTTCCACTTCAGAGATGATGAAGCACAGCACCTGTATGCGAACTGTGCTGTACATTCACTGCACTTAATGCCACTTAACCACAGCCACTTTACTTTTGACTTTCGAATAATATATTCATCACTTTGTGATTTATTGTGAGTCCTTTATTAAATCCTTTAACCTTTTAAGCCACACTTGCCTGGTTCATTACATTTTCCACTCTTTCATTGACGCATACAAAAATAATAGCTTCCACTTTTGAAAAAAATTCAGCTTATGTGAGTTATTTGCCAAAATTGTGAGTCTTGCTTGTCTGGGCTGATTTATTATAAACGCCTGCATTAAGTCAGTTTCTTTTGTTACATGTGTCTTATATGAGAACTGAGTCAATGATCAGATACCAGAGTCAAGTATACATAAGGGAGCGTGTCATTTAAAGTGGCGTGTGTTTAGGGATGAATGTTGATGGGGGCGGCACAATGAGGGTTTGCTCTGCAGGAATTTGGCCCCGAGTCAGATTTATTTGATGCACGCTTTACTGTTTTTCCATGTTCAGGTAGAGCTGCGTCCTTCTACAAAACATGAGTGCCTTAACAGAGCATTGATCCCATTCGTACGCAGTAAGAGCTAGCAGGATGCCGTGAGTTGACATATCTGGAACAGTATCAGGAAAGAAATTTACCATTACAGACAGCCCTTCTAAACAATTAAGTGCTTGCTTTAGTTTTGTTTTCAATCTGTCTTTCACTGTGCCCCAACTGCCCCTCACCACCACCACCACCCATTCACGAGCTAGTCAGTTTTATTTTCATCAGCTGGTGTTCTGAGCGCAGTATCAGGGGAATATTCGAGCTACCCCGGCTCAGTCCCTCACAACCATTAATCAAGCTACTCTCTCATGATGCTACAGTCTTTAATTAGGTTCTAACTGCTTTTTCGCTGCCGTCTCCGGCTTGGCCCACGGGGACTTGGAGCCTGGAGGAGTGTGAGGTGGGGAATGTAAACCAGTTGGGCAGATGCGCATGTGAGACTGGCTCTAGCTGTTCCATGAGCCCTGGCTCTGGATGTGCAGGAGTTAATTTCCCAGGCCTCAGTGACTGGCAGCAAGTCATTCTTGACGTCTTTTTTCCATCCACCTGCCTTTTGTTTCAGGTCATTGATAGCCCGGAGGTTCAGATGCCAACAGGAGGAGGACGAGGGGGAGGTAGAGGAGAGGGAGAGGGACGAGAGCTGGATTGAGTTTCCCTGGCGACCAGAGGGACACACTCAGGGTGATGACTGGAGCTTGCAGCGTGCACATTTGAGGTGAGGGGCATCGCATGCCATTTGCTGCTCGTCTAGAGCCTATTACTGCGTACTATTTCCGTCTGTAACTTTTTTAGACATCTGTCATTGGCTGTCATTTTACACTCTGTAAAGTCTCACTCTGAACTTACTTTTTTTTCTTCTTTTTTTTCCCCAAGCACTCATAGTCTGCCACTCTGGGTCCATCACTTTTAACTAGTAATCTGTCGCTTGTCCTTGGATTTATGAGCGTGGGTTGTATGAACACACAGAGAGAGAAAGTTCTTGCGTCTGTCACATTCACAAATGAAATCTGCCGTTTAGTTTTCTACATAACAGAAATTTGTTCTTAGCCATGGGGGCGTCTGCATTTTAACTGCCCGTTTTTCTTGTAAAGGCTCCTGTATAAGTTCTGTGTAAGGCAGTAAGTGTGATACATGTAATTTCCAGATGACAAGTTGAGATACAGTTTAATAAAGAGCAGCGCTTCAGACGTTTCTTGTTGATTTAGTAACTATTAAATCTTCGGAATATGTGTCTTCCAGGAAATAGTCTTAAAAAAGGAAAAGAAAATGAACTCAAGCTGTCAGTTTCAGGCATCTTCTATGCAGGCTGGCCACTTGCCTATGCGTTATATTCTGAGATTTGAATGGAATATTGATCTTTTACATTGGTGCTCTGTAAAGGCGTGGTCAGAAATGATTGAGAAATATTGATGGACCCATGACCTATCAGCTAGAGCACCTCCAAGAGTTTATTCACAATATTTTGTTTGTTTTTGTTTTTTTTTTTTTATCCCTGACCTCTGTGTGATGTATAAATCACACACAATGTGGAGCAGTCAGGAATAACTTTGACCTTTTTTCTTTCAATCTAAGTAATACTTGTTGGAATTATTTTAATACTATTTCACTGTTAGCAACCAAAAGCCATCCTTTCTTCTTACCTGAATGAACTGGCCCCTTCTGACACACATGAAACAAAGATTCTTGTTGTTTAGTTAAACCCTTTCATTATTTTGATTCGGTTAAGGGGAGAGTTAAAGAACTGAAGTTATCGACCCATGTCAAGTCCCTGGGAGTTTTTCTCATAATGAACTAAGTTATATTTGCCCCCCCCCCTTTCTACATCCCTGGAAATAATGACTTTTTTCCAGAAGTGTGGATATATGAACCATGGCCTCCTGTGTCTCGTTAAATTATTCAGACTGGCACGGCGCATGGGCCAGTGGAGCTGTACCTCACCCTGCTCAGGTGCTTGTTAATAATAAAGCAGTGTCTCTTCATTGAATTCCCTTCAAAGGCCTTTTTTCTTCATACCCATGTGTATTTGAAGACTATACAGTCATTTAACTGTGAAAAGTAACTGTGCCTGACTGCGACCATCACATCTGTTGGTTACCTCTGTTGTGAGGGCAAATAGATTTTGTGTGTGTCTGTGTGTCTGTGTGTGTCTGTGTGTGTGTGTGTGTGTGTGTGTGTGTGTGTGTGTGTGTGTGTGTGTGTGTGTGTGTGTGTGTGT
>JBBPCZ010000156.1:6640780-6651892 GCA_037974445.1 Brycinus macrolepidotus | reverse complement strand
ACACACACACACACACACACACACACACACACACACACACACACACACACACACACACACACACACACACACATGGTATTTTGCAGAGTGACTTACAATAGTGCTTTGTTGTTCTCCCAGAAAATGTATCCACAGCTAGTACAAATAGGTCAGAGTCCAAAACACCCTTGAGATAAGTTACTGGCAGAAAAAAAAAATGTCAGTGCTGATATCTAGAAAGAAAGATGGGACAATACAGTAACAAAACACAAGTGCAATACAAGAAATGTCATAAATTGCTTCAAAAAGATTTTTTTTTTTTTGTCAGCATTTGAACACAGTGAGTGACTCTGTATGGTTTCATGGAAATTCGTTTTACCGCTTGGCTTCCAGTACAGAGAAGACTCTTGTAGGATGGTAGGTCAAGCCCAGCCTTGAAGCTTGAGGGCTCTTGGTACAGATCAGGCTTTGACTGTTGAAATCAGCAGCTAGCAGCTGGTGGAATGCTTGCGTGGATCAGATGCTGCTGATTCCAGTTTATCTCTGTAGAAAAATGGTTTTACATCAGTTACTTCCGATGAGAACCTGGGAAGGAAAGATTGGTATGAGCAAAGATCCGAATCTAGTTCAGATTTCCTGCACCTTCTTACTGCCATACTTGGTTCTCTCCGTTAGTTGCATAGGACACAAGGACACCCACTGAAGGTGCACAAGACCTTTCTGGACCTGGAGGAGAGCGGGCACAAAATGTTAATTGAAGAAGAGAGTGAAGAAAGGATGTGAAGTTTTTTTCCAGGGAGAGTGAATCAAGAGTCAGGGTGTGGAAGGGAGGTTGAGAGAGTCAAAGCAAGAGATGAGGAAGAGTGCAGGTTCTGGTGACCAGAGAAAGATGATGTGGTGATGTGGACAGGAGGAGCAGAGAAAGTGTGAAAAATAAAAAGTAATTTTTGAGAAGTGGAAAAGATTTGAGAACTGTGATTTTCAGATTGGCTGAAAATCAGGTCCAGTTTATTGCCTTCCCTGTGTGTTGGAGGAGACTGGTTTAGGTCAAAAGAAGACAACAGTTGGAGGAGGCAGGATGTGTGAGGCTTGTCAGATTGAAAGTTGAAGTTTCCCAGTAATGAGTGAGAAAGATGGGGAAGAGGCTCTGAAAAATGTCTTGCTCATTTATGCAGTTGCCTAGAGCACAAGAAGTGTGATAAATGGCAATGATGTGAAGTTTAATGGGTAAAGACACAGTAACAGCATGGTATTCAAAAGATGAAATTGAAAGATAATAAGAGAATAAGAGTGGCATGAACGAAACAAACCTGTCCCACCATGTCTGCCAGTCTGTTGTAGAGAATGAGAGATGGTAAAGGCAGAAGACAGGGCAGCTGGAGTCGCAGGGTTCCCAGGAGTGATCCAAGTCTCTGTCAGAGCCAGGAAATAGAATGAATGAAGTGATGCTGAGGCTGAGATGAAGTCTGCCTTCTGGACTGTGGAGTGGCAATTCCAGAGCCCACCTGACACACGCTCACTGCTGCAGAGCTTCAGCTCTTGTAAATTGAGTAGCTCGTTCTACTGTTTGAGCTTTCTTAGCGGTGGGTAAGAATTGTTTTTTTCCTTTTTCAAAGGAAGATGATCAGGTTCTTCTTCCTTTGCATCTTAGCAAACACACGATAGGTATACTTACTGGGATTTTGATTAGTCAATTTCAAAAATAAAAATTCCAATGTCATATTTATCAAGTGCATTTTCGTTTGTGTTTTGGTTTGTATAATCACAAGATTTCCATATTGAAAGTAAACTTTAGCAGCTTTCTCAGTGGGTGGGCCACTGAAAAAATGGGTGGGCCGAGGCCCACTGAGCCAAATCATAGTACTACTGCTGTCACCAGTATAAAAATAACAGGTTAAAAAATGCCCCTCTTACTGGGTTGAGTAATTCGGTGGTGATTACAGTGTGCTTGTTTGAGACTTGGGCTATGCCTGAAATCAGCTGGAAATGTTCAGGTTGCAGAAAGTATTTTCACTCTTTAGTTAAAAAAACTTTAAGAAGAAAGTAGTTCACGGTCAGTTTTTTCATTTTTTAATTTTGTGCTGTAGTCACTTGCGTGATATGTTAGTGCATGAGAATGTATTGTAATGATAATTGGTACCGTGTTGACCTGTTATCGTTTTTGATCCAGTATCATAGGTCACTTGACAGTTTCAGTAAGGTTTGTGTATTCTTATTGTGTATCCATAATGCCTTCAGGTGACTTCTCTTCACCTGACCGTCCACATGATGTAAAAGAAAATGTGCTTCATCAAACCAGGCCACCTTCTTCCATTGCTCCATGTTCAAGTTCAGAGGCTCAGGTGCCCATCGTGCTTTGAGACACAGACGGGGGTCAGCATGGGCACTCTGACTTGTCTGCAGCAACACAGTCCCACACACAGCAAGCTGTGGTATACTATGTGTTCTGATACTTTTCTTTCAGAGCCAGCACAGACTTTTTTAGCAGTTTGTGATACAGTAGCTCTTCTGTACGTACAGACCAGACAGACTAGCCTTCACTATCCATGTGCATCAGTGTTCCAACAGTGGGCTGTGTTCCACCTCCCTTTCTTTACATCAGAATTAACCAGATCAACTAAATTGAATGAATACGTAAGCAGTAGGGATGTACTGCTACAGTGGTCCCATGGCTCGGTGTGTGTCATGGTCTTTGGACCACAGTAACAGTATGGTTTTGATATCTTTATCTTTAAGAATGAAAAAATAAAGCACATCACCTTTTAAACACTGAACTCTTTATTTTGCTTACAGTCAAATGAAACTTTTCTTTCAAAGAAATGGCAACGGGACTGACTAGTCTTACTGGATGAAATCGGAGGGAGAAAAACATTAAATAAAGTCTTTCCTAGCTGTGTTAAGCTCAGAATTGCTTTTTCTTCTCTGTTGTAATTAAACAGGGTACATACTTGTGTAGGCAGTTTTAAAGATAAAAATGAAGTGCATGCCAGTTATTGTGAACCATCACAGTACAGTAGCTTTCAGTTGTTCTGAATGTCTTGCTGTCAGTGAAGAGGGTGAGATTGGGCGGCAGTTCGTTTTCAGGTTCACTCCGTGATGATTCACAGAGTTTGGGAATGACTTTGCTGCTGAAATGCGTGTGGGAGGGGGCACTGGAACACCATTCAATTTTTTTCAAGCAATTTTTCAAGTCAGTAAATACCGGAAAGTGCTGCAGATTTTTGGCTATGAATACCTCAGGTTTTTTTTGAGTTTGTTGCAAATTGATTGTGGAGGACAGCAGCGAGTCACTGGTGTGTTTTAATGAGTGGACTTTCTCTGCTCCACCTGTAAGGAATACGGCTGGATGGTAGGACATATTAGTAGTATTCCCCTGAGCACTTGAGTAGCCGACAGCGACAAAGCAGTGATTTCAGACTGTGCTGTATTTGTTTACAGTCTTACTCCCTCATCATCGTACTGAACGCTGAATCCAAAATGTTCCCACGCAGTGGATTTGAAAGATGACTCTGTCTCTTCAGATGTGCTTCTCCAGATGTGCTTCTCCCAGTCTTGCTAGCTCTCGCCATTCTCTCATAGAGCTGGAAGAATATTTGTTTTTAGTTTTCCGTCTCTTATTTGCATTTCTCTCGTATTTGCATACAGAGCACTGATAGGCTGCCCAGGGAAATTCTGAGCGCTGATAGGCTCCGGAGGTGTTCCGTAAACCAGAATGCACAGTGCGTGCATAGTCTGCATCGCAATGTGCAAGCTTTGTAAGTGACAGGAACACTACAGCCGGCATACCGTAAAACCTCGTTTCACCTGTGTAGGGGAAGTACCAGATGGTTCAGTATCATACTGTGTACCATTGCATCCCATCCCTAAGAAACAGATTAAATAATAACTAAGCAAAATTACATTCAGCTTTATGCATCAACCATCGTTTTCAAGTATTATAAATAGCGACAGTAAATATCCAGCCAATCTGAAACTAAAAAGAGAGTGTGTGTGTGTGTGTGTGTGTGTGAGAGAGAGTGAAACGCTCAGTAAGAGAGAAAATCAGTAAGAGAACATGACTGCCTTATAAATGTTAAATTAGATGAAAATGTTTACTGTCCACTCTGCAAACTCAATAGCATTGTGGGCATATGCCACATAGTATTTGTGTTTCATATGTTGATTGATTCAGCACAGCAGTGTTTCAGCTGTACAAAATTATATTTTCCCTGCTTTTGAGGCCTGAAGCATTTTCATTACAAATCTTAAACTGACTTTGGTTTTGGCCTAGATGGCCAGCAGAGATGCAAGCTTAGACTGGCTCTGGTAATGTGTAACCGAGGACTCCTCTTATTCAGATAGTGTTGCCTGTAATTCATCTGAAATGGGCTTTTCTCTAGGTGTACCTGAAGCCCTGGATTCTGCTAATGTCATTAGTACTACAGGGAGGCAGTTATAAAAAGCAGCCTTTGAGCCATCATGGGGTTCAGTGAAGAGGTGTTGCTATAAACTCTAATTACATGAAGTGAGTTCTGACAGATTGGTTTTGTAAATTGAGAATGTACATCAAATAATCCTATATTTGCATGTATGTTGTTTTCCAAGATTTTCAAAACAGACTCCTCGACATGTGCCATTGTAATATAATAATAAATGCTATTCACCTGTCAGTGCTTTTAGCATGATGGCTGATTGGTGTCTTTCTCTCTTTTTTTGTATGTACTCATACTCAGGTGAATGGGTTTTTCTCTTTGTGTGTGGTGAGTGGGGTCTCTGAAAATTTGAATAATACTCGAATAGTTCTCAGTATGTTGAAAAGTGTTTTTGCTTGAAATGCAAAAGAGAGAAAGGAGAGACAGAGAGAGACATAGAGAGAGAAGGAGAAAGAAAGAGAGAGGGAGAGAGAGAGACTATTCTTAGCCCAGCAGTGACACTGAGCTGTTTAAAGACTCCAGCAGCACTGCTGTGGTTGATCAACTCTGTCCAGCACTCACACACTAACATTCCACTACCATGACAGTGTCACTGCTGGGGTGAGAATAATTCACCACTCAAATAATACATGCTCACCAGTGGTCCTGTGGGAGTACCTGCCACTGTTGAACAAGGTTAAGGGGCTGACTAACAATACAGATAAACAAATGCACTACAGTCTGTAATATATGTAACACAGTGTATATATGCTCACCATTATATATTGTGATGTAAATTTTTAATAATACAGCCCAGCATGAGTCACAACAGGACTGTGGAGCTTGTTTATATGAGGGTTTTTTTTTATTTTATTTTTTTTATAGGGTTTCTTGTTTTGTATGCTTCTTATATCTGCTTCATGCCTGAGACTGTGTAAAAATCAAATGTGTTGGAATTCAACTATGTGATAAGGCCGCTTAGAGCATGTAAAGGAAAGTTGAGTCCTGTTATACAGTATAACTATATTTGAATAGCCAGTACCTTTTGTATTCAGTGCCTGCTAGATTAATAATTGCCATATTTTAACTTTTAACTGATTTTTATATTTTGTGTGTACTACATAATTCTGTATAAACTGTTATATTTGATTCCCCTTGGCTACTATGTGTTTCAGAATGCCCTGGGCCTGATTACAGCTGAATGAGGACATCGCCGAAACACCTTCTCTGTTTTTGGGTATGCTCATCATTATTCAGAAGGAAAGCCAATTACAAGTTTGTTGTGCGCGTTCACCATTGGCTTGTGGGTTGCCCCTTATTGGCCAACCCTGATCCTGGAAGATGCTGCATCTTAGAGAGCCCCACGTTTTAGTCTACAGAGATTACACCTGCCTTTCAATTGGGACTCATTAAAGAAAACTGTAGACATTTGAATCACTTTAATTTGCTCTTAAATTGTTCTTTATCACAGATATTTGTATTCGTTTGGATTCTAATGCAGTGTAAGAATAGAATCCCCTACAGTGGGATTGGGGCACTCTGTATTAGTACTTAGAATAGGCTGAAGCCAATTTTTACAGACAACCCCATACTAATGTATCTGTCTTCTTCTTGCATTTTCCACCAGTCTTGCTATTTTTTGCTCGGGGCTGCAGGAAAGCATTACAACTAGCATCCGCTGTCATAGAGTTGATATTTAAGGAAGGCAGACATTGGTGCCGTGCTGCAGTGACTGGTGCTGGACCGCTGGCGTCTGAAAGGCTAATCATTACAGAGGGGGGGGGAGATTTGCTGAAAGGAAACGTGTGGATTGCCAGCACTGGACATCACGTTGGCTTAGTGACCTCTTTGGAAAAACGGGCAGAAAGTATTTGTAGTTAAATGTAACGTGATCCTCTTACACACTCACATACTGAATGTGGTGGGGTTTTTTTTTAAATGACCCATCTAAATGCAAGTGAGGATCAGAAAGCAAAAAATATTTTTTTGCCTGTTGGACTGTCAGCCAAGGTTCATTTTATCATTATGACGTATTGATAATCTGTCTTTATAATCCTTTGAAGGGATATCAGTATTAATCAGTATTTGTTATTAGCCTGCTAGTCCCCTGTAGGCTTCTATTCAAGTTTACATGCCCATCTATTATTACTTATATTCTGCAAATCTTCTGTAATTACCTTGAGTAGTTCAATCCTCTGTCAACAAGTGTCCTAGACCAACACTTTAACTATGTCTTGAGTTTTGAGCTGCACTGTTAGGTGGTCTCTTTTAATTTTTACTTATTTTACTTAGAGAAGCTTAATCCATGTGAAAATCCAGTGTATTAGGAAGCTAGAAAAAATGTAATTACTCACTATGAATCCACCTCTGACTGTAATTAAGATGTCAGATTCCCCAGCAATGAAAAGAAACTAAGTGCACTTCATTGTAAAAGCCTGAAGCTTCTGGCTGGGCATGTTTGTGTGAAGGCCGCATTCTGCAGCGGTCTTCTTTTCTATTAGCGGTGGAGCACAAGAGCTGACCCCGCTGTACTGTGCTGTCCAGTGAAACGCAAAGTGCAGTTCCTTCCCCCAAACACATGCCCACACACAACTTCATGCCATTTTTGACCTGGCTCTGCTGTGACAAGTGCTTCTGTAAAAACGTCGAGCTTTAAGGTGGCAGAAGTCCTTAATTGGCTTCCATAATAATGCCGTCACAGGCATGCACACACTGCACCTAAAAGAGACACACTTAGTGAGCTGCGGAATGGTGTGGATGCAGAGACTCCTCCTGGTTGTGAGACAAACAGTATTATTGATTTGCTAATACAGAATATTTGTCTGAAATACCAATTAAATACTTCAGTGCATTTTAGTATAGAGTAAACAAAGATTTTACCTTTTGTTAATGGTCTGTTGCTTTCTGTTATTCATTCTTTGGTTTGTTGAAATTCACACAGAAATGCAGTCACCTTTTGTGAGGTTTGTTAAGTTGGAGCAGAGATACAAAAAAGTAGTATCCCTTTAAAAAAAAAAAAGAATAATCAGAAGAAGTAATACAAATATTTTGTTTTGCAAACTACCCTTTTTTAGTGTTCTGATAATAACCACAGAAAGCATAGTTTAAGTAATATGTTGCAGTTTATCAGTGCATTACCATAATACTAAAAATCACTATATTGCCCACTGTTTGTTCCCACCCATAGCTGCAGTTATGAAGAATGTTGCTGTCCCTGATTGTAAATTTTGTTCACATTTTTGAACAAGCATTATATGATAGGTCATAGATGTGACAACAGACTTGGATTATAGAAAAAATAAGGTAAGTGGGAAGGTGGCATATGATAATTTCCTCACAGAAATAATTGAAAGATATCAGTCTCATCTAATATCAGTTAAAATTCAAATTCTTCATGATTATGGACGGTTATGGCTCTGTGAGGATTTTGTCCAGAAAAACTTACTGTCTAATTCGATCCATTGTTACAGAGTTGCAGTTTGGGTTGTTAGATCATTTCTGCTTAATATCAATATACTGTGAACCTTCGTAGCCAGTTCCCAATTAAGGTTAGCGATGGGATAGCCTGGCACTAAATCCTGAGAAAGAATGTTGCTCTATAGCAGTCAGGTGTGACCTGAAGTAGTATAGAGATCTATGAGACCTGTTGTCTACTTCTGGACATGATAGTCATACTACCCCTAACGTTTGTTGGTAACAGGGTCTGGCAAGTAATTTCAAGTCATTTTTATCTTAAAAAACGAGCCAGTACTCTCTTTGGCTGTAGTTTGTAGTGTTGGCACAATGTGTAACCAAGGTTATATCAGTGGTTATTAGTCCAGAGGCTCAGGATGTTTTTGGATCGGCAGAGTTTCAAGCTTTTTTAGATGCACACTTGGTAATTTTTTTACTAGGAATGTATGATGACAGAATCAGTAAGTATGTTAATGATTTACAAATTGTCAGCATTAGAAAGTGGTTTATTATTTTTCTGCCATTTCAGGCTAACTTTTGATGATAAATGTATAACCCTCTGTAAGAACAGAGGCAACACTGTACCAAACTTCTGCATTTTATTTTTTTCCTGCATTTGTAACCCTTTAGAAGTATCTGTTGTATTTTCCTGTAACGTTAATACTGGTAGAATAGTCTCAGTTTCCATGTTTTATGCATGTTTATATATTAGCTTCGCCATGTATACGGAAAAATATTAGATATTGACATCTGCCCGCAATTCATATATTGTGCATCCTTTTGACTTTTACACAGTACCTGTTTTATGAAGGGTTCTTCAGGGTTATTGCTTTATAAAGTTGGATCATGACAGGACTGTATTTAAAAGGTTGACCTCCGAGCAAGGGCTCAGCCTCGTGCCAGTGAGTGTCCACAGTGAAATCACATTCCCAGTTTACCTATTAACTTCCTGTGATCGATGAGAGTCATGCAGTCAGTCAGCAGACAGGTTTAACAGTTTGTCTGTTCGAAACACACTCCAGTTTGTAATCAATCACTGGCTTGAAAGTGTGCCCACTTTTCTTTCTTCCCTCTGATTTTCTTTTGTCTGTCTCTTTTGCCGTGCCTCCCTCTCTAGTCATACATCCTACCATTCTTCTTTATTTGCATCATACACAATGACACACTTACATACATACACTCTATTACACATGCTCTCAGTCTGTTCACTCCAGAGGCAGATTTTTGTAAAGCACTCTACACCACAACACAGGCATTGACAGATGTTTGATGATTATTTGAAGTGGCATGCCCCTCCCTCCCTTCCCTAAACTCTGACAGTCTGCCTTTTTTTTTTTTTTTTTTTTTTTTTGGTTACTGCCCAGTGCTGCTGCATTCATCAAAGCCTATTGATTCAAACTGCTTTTTCATGGCAGTCGCTTGGGGAAGTGGAGGTAGGGAGCCGGGGGATACAAGAGCAGAGAAACTGAGCAGTCTTTTTGCACAGGGCGGTACTCAGGGATGGTGCTTCTGCGATTCCTTATGCTTGTCTCTTGGCAGGACTAACAGCCAGTGTTTGGACGGACGCTGAGGTCCAAGAATGACGAGCACCGCCCCAGCCCGGAAGCCGTACCGTAAGGCGCCTCCACAACACCGTGAGACGCGACACAGCCTGCCCGTGTTCCGGGATGACCTTAGTGGGAGTCCCTCAGCAGCTGGCAACCCTCCGGTACCGGTACAGGCTGACCCTAGCCAGGTAATTTACCTCCAAAAACATTCTCCCATTTTGCAGCGCACACACTTTACTGGCCCTTACCCAAAGTGCTCCGACAGTCCAGAGGCCCAAGATGTTTTCTCATCATCATGGTCGTTAGCATCGGACAGCGAACTGGATGTCTCTAGCCTGTCTAGCTTGGAACTCACTGTCCTCCCCCCTCCACGCATATTCAGCCATGGCGCTCTTAGAATGGACCTACTTCGCAAGCAACAAAAAGGCATGAACCGATTTATCAGCCGCAGTGAGGACCTGCTGATGCTGTCGGGTGAAGAAGACCCTCCTACCTCAGAGGGCTCACAGCAGTATATCCGTGGCAGTTCTCCATCCCACTCTAGCCGAAGTGGGGAGCGCTCCTTGGTTTTCAAAGAGCAGGCAGAGATTCTTACTCCCAAAGCAGAGCATCATACTCCAAAATCTGCTTTCCCGACACTGGCCCATCCACCTAAGGGTATTCTTAAACAGCCGCAGCAGCTGGGAGTGCACTTCAGTGACAACCTACGCAAATCCAAGTCAGCAGAGATGTTGGGACAGAGCCACAGTTCTGGTCTCAGCAGGAAGCCCAAGAGCATGTCCCTGGACAGGGAGAGGGACCTGGAGTTGTCCCCTTCAGGACGTGCTGCCTCCACGTCTTCTGCTTCACCAAGTTCTGTCCCACCAGAATGGAAAATTCGGCTCTTGGAGGAGAAGCTCAAGTTCTCACAGTTTGTGGATGAGATTACGTGCAGAGTTCTGAGCCCTGCTAGCTTGAAGATGCTGGGTGGCAAGAAGTTGGACACTTCCAGAGGTACCCTGTCCCAGCAACAAGTTCCATCCCAACAAACTGATCCTAAGACGCCTCCAGAGAAGAAACAGGAGAGGAACCGACCATGGGACGGCTGGAATCCTCAGCATGGTAGAGCAGCAAAGAACGTGAGGGAAGGAACACCCAGGACGTGGCATGTTCTCCCGAAAAAGGGTGGTGTGGAAGAGGATCCAGACAAACAGCACATGGACTCTGACCGGGTGGGGGCTCGACCTAAAACCGAGAGTGCGATTTATGCTCGTGTGGGAGGCAGTTGTGATTCTAGGCGTAGCAGTGTAACTGACTGGGATGGCAGAAATCAGCGGGGTACTCAACATCAACCTCCACCCCGCCAGCCATCCCGGTTGGAAATCAGATCTCAGCCAAAGAATACCATGGATAAAGTAGGGCCACCGAAGTATGGCATCTCTACAACTCGTGTGGAGAGTGAAAACATTCCAGTATCAAAAACTGCTTTTTCTGTTTTATCTCAGATTAAGGTATGTGTACCAAGTAACATTTTAAAAATTCCTTTACCCTCAGTGCCCTCTGGTCCTGAATTTTCCATAAACCATGTTTCTTGGCCAATATACTTCTCCACCCTGTTCAGTTCATGCCTCCAGATGCATGGGAGTACATGGCATACCCTTTCCAGCCCTGAAAGTTCATGCTTGCTTAGTATGAATTTTATTGCTTGTTTTACACTGTCTTACAGTTTTACACACTTTTTGTCTGTTTACTTGACATTTAAA